>CM077676.1:132101246-132803746 GCA_039707655.1 Elymus sibiricus | reverse complement strand
CTCCCTCTCCCTCGCCGCCGCCTGCCGTCTCTCTTCCTCTAGAAGCGCCTGGGTCCTCGCTTCTGCTTCCTCAAGAGCAGCCTGGGTCTTCGCTCTCTCTGCCTCAATAGCAGCCTGCAACACCACTAGTTAGCATTGTAATCATCGACGGCCGCACACACAATGTAATGGAGGAAAGGTATCTGAGTCCGTATAACTAACCTAGAATTCGAGCTCCATTGGCCGTGCACGAGGCCTTATCTCAGGATCGGAGCTGGTCTGGCGCTTCTTGATCTGCGGGAGAGTGCTAGTACAACCTATCAGTCCATCCCCAATGGCTAACAAGCCATGGTGCCTCCCGCCACCAGATATCATCACCAGCTCTGGATCAAGAGGTTGCTGGCTCGGGTTAAACTCCGGCCCTTTCCTCGCCTTCCCCTCGTCTCTGTACCTCACAAGCTTGTTGTGGGAGGCGCGGTTGCTGAATTTCTCTGGATCATCGAGGTCAGACTCAGAGAATGCCTTGGCCTTCTTGTACGAGGCAGTATTGGACATGGCATAGAGGTCGAACAGCTCTGGCACTGGAGCCTTGTTGTGCCGCGCCTAAAAGAGAGGAACAGAGTATTAGTTAAGGGCTCAAGCTAGCATGAAGAATGAATCTGCATGAATCATGAAGCAAACCACATACCTAGTTTTCCCCGAACCCACGTAGGTTGACGCTGCCTAGATGGTGTGGGACACCTTTCATTTGGGCACGCTTCTCCTTTGCACTGTCGTGGACGTTGCGCCATTGGGGAGTGCACCACTCATCCACCAACGCCTCCCAACAGTCCATCCTATCTGCACACCATCTCGGGGGCACCTAAGTTAAGCAAGAGAAATTGGTGGCCATGTACTTCTCCTTACTCAGATAGTTGAGGCGGCACTTCTCTTTTTTCCTCCGAATACCAGTCGAGGCGTAGTAGTCTCTAATAGCCTGCGTCCGAGCCCCGTGCTGAAAGTTTTGAAGTAGGCGCCTGCACTCGTTGTCGATAACCCGAGCCGCGGCCTCCTCCTATCCCTCAGCACACCTGTAGAAGGTCTGCAATCAAACAAGGAAACACGGATTAGTACAATCACTAGGGTTGCCAATCAAAGAAGAAAACACAACGTAGACGGAAAAGGAGAAATTACCCAAAACGTCTGGATCACAATGTCGGCGACCGTGTGGCACTCGACATCGCCGATCCTATGCCCCGGCGGGGCCAGGGCAGCCAAGTAGTGCTCCCAGGTCATTCCTAGCTCTGGAACCCGGCCCTCACCGGGCATCGTGACCCACCGCGGGAAGCTCTGGCGACAAATCACGCCAAGGACACTGTTGGTCTTGCGGCAACCAGGCCCGTGTGTCCAAGACCTGCAGTATGACAAGGCCAACGCATTAGATATTCGAAGAAACGTGAAGACAAAAGGTTAAAAAAGAGTAAATGCACTTACTTCTCCCCCTGCGGCGCAATCAACCACCTCTGGTCGGGGGTCGCCGGGGTGGGCGGGAGCTTTGTACCACCACGCTGGTAGACTTTGCGCCCCTCAACCCACTCACTCTCGCTATAGCTATTAGAACTATAGCCACCCTCAGCACGGCCACTCGACGAGCCCGCACCTGGGTTCTGCTGCGACTCAGCGTGATCCCCAGTCTCGTGGGACGAAGGCTCGGCGGCCCGACGCTCGTCGGCCGTAGGCGCGTCTGTCGTAGCCTCGTCTGTCGTAGGCTCGTCGGCCTGAGGCTCGTGGACCGGAGTCCGAGACGGCTGCACCTCAGGCTGATCCATCTCAGACGGAGCACTCCTGTGGTCGGGTGAATCAGCTGGGGGTGGCGGCGAGGAAGGCATAGTAGCAGCCTTCCTACCTCTCCCGCCGCCACGTCCACCTCTACCAACCTTCTTCCCCCCCGACCTCTCCCGGTCGAAGAAGAAGCGCCCGCCGGTGTCTGCATACTGAGATCCAGCGCTCTCCAGAGGTGGTGGGGTGGGATGGAAGTACCCCTCCCACCACGCGCCGAGGAAGGAGCCTCGGAGCGCTCTCGACCCGCGCCCACCATCTGTCAACACCTGCAATGACAAAGAGTAAACGAAGTTAGTACAACATTAAAAAAATGAATACCTGACATGAATATAATTTAAGTGTATCATCATCATGAACATAATAAAAAATTGAATACCTAACATGAACCAATTAATAATATATATGTACATAATAATAATTGAATACCTGACATGAACTATAATATTAATCTTCATCGTCATCATTAATAAATGCATCATCATCGTCTATATATGCTTCGGGGTCAATAAATGCATCACAAATATATGACCCCATCTGCCTCTAGAAGGCCGAAGAGCACCTTTTCGGTCAACAGGAGGCCGAAGAGGTGTCGGGGGTCGGGGGTGTCGTGTCTGGGTGGCGTGGTGTCGGGGTGTCGTGGTGTCGGGGTGTCGGGGTGTCGTGTCGGGGTCGGGGTGTCGGGGGGTGTCGTGTCTGGGTGTCGTGGTGTCGGGGTGTCAGGGGTGTTGGGGTGTCGGGGTCGGGGTCGAGGTCGGGGTGTCGGGGGGAGTCGTGTCTGGGTGTCGTGGTGTCGCGGTGTCAGGGGTGTCGGGGTCGGGGTGCCGTGTCGGGGTCGGGGTGTCGGGTCGGGGTCAGGGTGCCGTGTCGGTGTCGGGGTGTCGGGTCGGGGTCGGGGTGCCGTGCCGGGGTCGGGGTCGGGGTCGGGGTGTCGGGGTCGGGGTGTCGGGTCGGGGTCGGGTTGTCGGGTCGGGGTCGGGGTGCCGTGTCGGGGTCGGGATCGAGGTCGGGGTGTCGGGGTCGGGGTGTCGGGTCGGGGTCGGGGTCGAGGTGCCATGTCGGGGTCGGGGTTTTTTCTCTTTTTTTCTTTTCTTCTTCTTCCTCTTCTTTCTTTTCTTCCTTTTCTTCCTTTTTTTCCTTCTTCTTCTTCTTCTTCCTCCTTTCCTTTTTCCTCTTCTTCTTCTCCTCCTCTCCTCTTTTTTCTTCTTCTTCTTCCTCTTCTTCTTTTTTCTTCTCCTCCTCCTCCTCTTCTTCTTCTTCCTTTCCTTTTTTCCTCTTCTTCTTCTCCTCCTCTCCTCTTTTTTTCTTCTTCTTCTTCTTCTTTTTTCTTCTCCTCCTCCTCTTCTTCTGTTTCTTCTTCTTCTTATTATTTTTTGTTCTTTTTCTTTTTTATTTTTCCTTTTTTTTCATCTTCTTTTCTTCTTTTTTTTCTTCTAGGTTTTTTTTCTACCTAAATGTCTAAATATTTTTTCCTATTTACCCAAACACCTAAACAACTATTTGCAAAACATCTAAAAACAGAAAACTAAAAATCTAATTAGATAAACAGAAAAAAAAATTAAAAGGGGGGCAGGGGAAGCTCACCAGAGAGGGGCAGGGGGCAGGGCGGCCGGCGGCGAGGAGAGGAGGCCGCCGGGGAGGGGGCGGCGGCGGCAGGAGGGCTGTGAGGAGGGGGCGGCGCCGCGGTGGTGGAGGTGCGCCACGGGGAGGGGGGCAGGCGGTGGTGGAGGGCGGGGAGGGGGCGGCGGCGGCGGTGAGAGAGGGGGGGAGGGGGCGGCGGCGAGAGGGCGGGGAGGGGCGGCGAGAGGGCGGGGAGGGGGCGGCGGCGGCGGCGGTGAGAGAGGGGACCGGGCGCGGGTGTGAGAGAGAGAGAGAGGTGAGAGAAAGAGAGAGAGGCGGGAGGCGCGGGGGGATGGCGAAAATTAAGCCCCCTCTTTGCCGTCTGCTGGCAGACGGCAAAGAGGGGGGCCGTTAGCCCATCCCCGCCGTTACACTATAGGGCCCCCTCACCTCTTTGCCGTCTGCTGGCAGACGGCAAAGAACTCTTTGCCGTCTGCCAACAGACGGCAAAGAAGTGGCCCGTGTGACCTGGCACGTGCAGTACCAAGTGGGGCCCACTTTGTTCTTTGCCGTCTGCTGGCAGACGGCAAAGAACTATTTGCCGTCTGCCAGCAGACGGCAAAGAAGTGCAGATGACAAAGAGCCTCTTTGCGATCAGCATGTTCTTTGCCGTCTGCTTTATAAAAGCAGACGGCAAATATCCTCTTTGCCATCTGCCAGCAGACGGCAAAGAGCTGGCAGATGGCAAAGTCCCTGATTCCAGTAGTGATGGCACCTTCACAAATGGCACCATGTAGTTGCTCGATTCTTCATCGTCGGGATGCTCGATCTTGGATCAATAGTGCCACCACCTCTGCCTCACGCTCGCCTTCGATGAATTGGTCTGCTCCATGGCCCAGAGGAGCATCTCTATGTGCACCCGCGCGACTCCCCCCAGGTGGATCTCCTTCCTCTCGCTCAGTTTCAGATATTTGCGCATCAACTGCACGGTCGCCGCTAACTGCCGCTTGTTGTCAAACCAAGAACGGATCTCCCTCAGCCTGGCTAACTTTACGTCATCGCCACCGGCGATCTGCACATACTCCTTACCCTCCATCAATCTACTTGGCGGTGGTGTTGCAATGGAAGAGGAGCAGCGGCCGCGGTTTTGGATTGGATGGAAGACGAGAGGAGCGGTGGTTGATTTGTAATGCAAGAGGAGAGGAGCGGCGGTGGTGTTGCAATGAAGAGGAGCGCCGGGTGGTGGTGTTGTTGCACTGAAGAGGAGCGCCGGGCGGCGGTTTTGGCTTGGACGAGAGCGGCGACGCATTGTGAGTGGATTACTCTAATGACTAATTTGCCCCTCAAATTAAGAAGCGACCCCACTATTCTTGAGTACTGACCCCACTAATTTTGAGTACTTTCTTGCCAGTACTACCAGTTAGTACTACCTATTTATCTACCGTTGGATCGAGATGAACAGACGGCTTATAAAAACGACAACTACCCTAAAACTTGTATTCGCCAATACTGCAGGTATCACATTGAGTGGCCTAAGCAAGCATTTCTTCTAGAGCAAATCCAGGGCGTTCAAAAGGAGAAGGCGGACGCGTCGCAAGATATAATCGGAGTGCGGCATGCACGCGATGTGGCACAAGACCAGCAATACCATGTCAGTGATGGTCAATGGCCGGCAGACGGGCAACAAAAAGGTTCTGGTGCTGCACACCAACAAGAACTTCGACCAAATGAGGACCAACAGGGTGATGCACCAGTATCACCTCGGGGACCTGGAGCAAGAGAAGGAGGGGGAGTTGGTCGTCTGCAAGATCTTCTACCAGATGAACATGAGGGCTAGGACTAAAAAGATTATAAGTTAGTTTGGTATTGGTACTTGTTCTACCTAGTCGTCTGGAAGTTAGTATTGTTGTTAAGGATCTTTTGGTATGAACTTGGCATTTGCTTCCAACCATCATGTCGAGGGTCGACATGGATATAAAGCTGAATCAATTGTTGTGAAACAAATTTTTAGGCACCTAATTTTTTTGAGGGGTAGCATAAGCACATGCCGTTCGCTGCCTGCTCCGCCATCCTGCGCCGACCAGGACGGGAGCGGCGCTCCTCCTCCTCCTCCTCCTCTGGACCGTGACGTGGCCGAGCGCCGCCCCGCCGCGCGCGCTCCAGAGCTGTCCCGCGGCTCGCTCGTGCCAGGCGGCGACAGCGACAGCTGCCAGATCATCCACCGCGTGCCCCAGGACGCGCGTGTGGGCCTCGAGAAGGCGCGCGACAGCCAGGACCGCGTCCTCCACGACGTTGCCATGGCAGGGCGCCAGAACCGTGCAGCCCTCGACGGTGGAGCCGTCAGCAACGGGGGCTACCTGGCCCTCGCCCCCGAGCTATGTCGCGTGGTGTGGCCCGACAAGTTCAAGCCAGAGCTGCCTCAGCGCTACGACGGCACCGCCAACCCCACGGAGTTCCTCCTGCTCTAAACCATCAGCATCCAGGCCATGAGGTGGGACGACCGGATCATGGCGAACTGGTTCCCCATGGCCCTCAAGGACGCTGTGCACTCGTGGCTCATGAACCTCCCCGAGGCGTCCATCTCTTCATGGGAGGACCTGTGCAAGCAGTTCGTCGCCAACTTCAAGGGAACGAGCGACCGTGCCCTCGCGCTCAATGACCTGCGGAACGTGCGCTAGTGCCCTGGCGAGCCCCTTTGTAAGTTCATCTAGCGCTTCAGCCAGGTGCGCCACAAGATCCCGAAGGCCTCCGACACCGCGATCATCTCCGCCTTCGCCAATGGTGTCACGGACGTGAAGATGCGCGAGAAGCTCTCAGTCAGGGACAAGCTCGACTCCGCAGCAGAGCTGTTCATCCTCCCCGACCGCTGCGCCAAGGCCGAAGAGGGACGCCTCTTCCTCCACAATGATGCTGATGCTGAGCCTGACACGGCGAAGCCCAAGGCCAAGGACACCAAGCGCAAGGGCCCTGCCGTGCTCGCGGCGGAGCCGGACTACAAGCGCGGCCACGACCGCGGTGAGGCCACGAAGGACGCCCGCCCTTTCTGCGCGTACCACAACATGAATTCCCACAGCACAGAGGACTGCCACGAGCTCAAGCTGCTTCGCGAGGGCCGCACCGAGAGCCGCGACAGCCGCAAGGAGCATGGTAAGGACCGTAGGGGCTGCAGCGGAGGTGGCCGCTGGGGCGGCAACCGCAGCGACGGTGCCGGTGACAACCAGTGGCGGACCTAGAAATAAAATAAAAGGTGTGCACACTTCAAAAAAATTGAGACTATTTCAATTAGCTTGCATGGGCCTTAAAAATCAGCTAATCTTTACATGGTGAAAAATGTTTTCCAAAAATCTCGGTGTGCCGTGGCACACCTGGCACACCCCCTGGGTAGGCCACTGGCGACAACAACCGTCGGGGCTGGCAGAACCAGCCACGGCAGGCTGACCCTTAGCCCAATGCCACCCCAATACGCGCCAACGACTCCCCTCCGCTGAGAACGCTAGGGACTACCAAGAGCCCCGCAGGGTGGCCTACATCCTCAGCGGGCCCCAGGCCCCTCCGTCCAACCGCTACTTCAAGCAGGTCTCTCGGGAGGTGAACGCGGCCCTCCCGGCCCTCGACTCCACCAGCCTCCTCAAGTGGTCTGAGTTCCCCATAGCCTTCGACGCCAACGACCACCCCGAGTCCACGAAGGCCGTGGGCGCCATCCCCCTGCTGTGTATGCCTACCTTCAGCAATGTGGCCGTTACCAAGACCCTCATCGACGGTGGAGCAGGCCTCAACGTACTCTCCGTGAAGACCTTCGAGATGCTGCAAGTGCCCTACGAGCGCCTGATGCCCAACAGGCCCTTCTCGTGCGTCACCGACGGCTCCACTGTCCCCCTGGGGCAGGTGCACCTTCCCATCACCTTCGGCACCCGCAAGAACTACTGCACGGAGTTCATCGTCTTTGATGTGGCTCACATCGGCCTGCCTTACAACGCCATCTTGGGCTACCCGGCGCTCACCAAGTTTACGGCCGCAACCCACCATGCCTATGGCCTTGTCAAAATGCCCGGCCGCGGTGGTACCCTCACCGTTCACTGCGACGAGAAGGACGCACTGCAGGCCCTCGAGCACTCCTACAAGACCGCTTCCGTCGCGTACCCAGCCGATGAAGACGTGCCTGGGCCTGCCGAGGAGGCGCCCGCGAAGAAGAAGAAGCCCCTGCTCTCTCTGGAGCTGGCTGAGCCCAAGAAGGCATCGCCGGATGGGGGAGAAGCAAGCCCCTCCCTCACTATCAGCGGCGAGCCCTCCCTCAAATAGGAAGGCGCGCTCGTCACCTCCCGTTGGCTTGGACAGCGTCAGGCGCGCCCAGCCTACCAAGGGAGGTGGTCAAGCACCACTCAACCGTGTGCCGGAGTGCATGTCCCGTCAAGCATGAGGAATATCGTCAAGCGCCCAAGAAGCAGGAAGTCGTCACCCAAGAAGTCAACCAGCCCAAGGATGCCGGAACCGCCCGTAAAGCTCCCCATTCCAGGTGGATCGCCAGCATCACCCCCGTCGCCAGGCCGTGCAGTAGCACACGCATGTGCGTCGACTTCATCGCCCTCAACCAGGCTCGCCCCTTCCCTCCTCCGCGCATTGCCGCAGGCTCGCCATGGCTTGTGCATATGCCGTTTGGCCTGGAGGGTGCCGGGGCCACCTTCGCGAGGCTAATGCGCATGAGCCTGGAGTCCCACATCGCAAGGAATACGGAAGTGGTTAACACTCGCCCACCGGCCCACCGCGGCCCCACTTGTGACAGCGGCGGGTGTTCCGGTACCAAACACATGGAACGCCCGCCATCACCGTAAGTTCTGTCTGTGCCCCATGGATACGAGCGACATGGAGCTGTACACTCTCCTGGGCTCTCTCTACCCACGCTGCTGCCAGCACGTGAGAGCTCCTTCCCACTCTCGTGGAAGCCCCATGCTCAGCGCTAGCGGATGCCCCATGCTCCGCGCTGGCGGACTACTTACCTGAGGGGCCCTCGGCCATCACATCCTCAAGCTGACCCGTGTCGAACACGGCAGCATGTATCTTTCTGTTATGTAATGAACTTGCTTCATGCATCAGTAAAGCTGATTTCCTCAAAAACCCTGTGTGCTTGCAGCTAAGGGTACCCTAGCAGAGGCGCGCGCTCATGGTCTCACCTGTGCCTATTACGCGAGCGGGGACTGGGCACGATGTCTGTGCTCGGGTCAGTCCCAGCAGCACTGAAAAACCCAAGCGACTGATCTCTGACTCGTGGGCCTGCTCCCGTGCACGTCACCTCACCAAGTCCTTGGTGCTCTTGTCTTCTGGGGCATGGTGTCTGTGCTTGGGTCAGTCCCAGCAGTGCCGAAAAACCCAAGCGACTGAGCTCTGGCTCGCGGGCCTGCTCCCGTGTACGTCACCTCACCAGGTCCTTGGTGCTCTCATCTCCTCGCATAACACCCAAAGGCGGCCTCGCGAGCGCGCCCTGCTACACTACTTGCAAAAACTTGGCAGTTTCCCTGGTGCAGGATATCGAAGCTTCAGGAGCCCCCCTCAGGAGGCCTCGTGAGTGGCGCCCTGCGGGTGGAGGGCCTCACGAAGGGGCTGCGCCTCATGAGCCACGCCCTGCGAAGGCCTCGCCCCAGGCCGCACGCCCCCAAGGAGCTAAGTCTAAAGCACCCCTCGGGTCTTTTCCCTCTCGTTTCTCTCTTGCGGCGTCTCAATTTCCTTGGCACGAGCCACCTACGCGTCAAGGGGGGACCCTGAGCATCGTGCCTCAGGGACTCCTACCAGCCCTAAGAGCCTACACCCTCTGCCCTTGCCGAGCGCATGCTCTGGGCATACCAGCGACGGTGTAGCCCGCCTCGAGGGCTGGGTCCCAGCGACGCAGGGCACAAAGGCAATGTAAAAAGGAAATTAAAGGCCGCAAGAGGAAAACAAAAATGCATTAAACATCGAGTACTTAGCAACAAAAGTACCACGCAAATGTTCTCACACCCCCATGGGGCCGCGTCTACCCTATTACAGCAACAGGTCAAGGAGAATTTAGGCACGTGAGGCGCCGCCGCCGCCGCTCCTGCCACCGTCACGAAGGAGCTCGCCACCGCCGCCACTGACCTCTGGCTCGAAGGCGTATAGCTCGATGAAGCCAGCCATGCGCTCCCTCACAGCCTCCTCGAGGGGTTCGCGGAGCTCCGCCGGGACAGGGGTCACCACCCGCCTGAAGTTGAAGCGATCGTCGAGGCGGAGGAGGTTGCTGAAGAGTTGCGTTGTTGCCTAGCTCAGTAGGTCACGGCACGCTTCCTCGACGGTGGCATCCGTGTCCAGCAGTTGCTTCTTGAGGTCCTCAACCTCGGCCTGGAGCTCATTCCGCTTGGCCGCGAGGCTCCTTTACTCGTCGAGAGCGGCCTGGGCGACCGCCAGCTCGCGCTCCTTCGCCTGTAGGCGCTCCCGCTGTGCCTCCTGCATGGACGCGGATGCCGCGAGCTCAGCTTCACGGGACGCAATCCGGCTGTCGAGGGCCTCGGCGGTCTCCTCCCGCGTCTTGAGCCGGCGCTCACGTGTGGCAGCCTGCTCTTGGAGGGTCTTCTCGTAAGAGTCTACCTCCTCTCTCCGCCGCTTGGCCTCCTGGGCATCTTCGAGGGCCTTCGCGAGGGACGCCTGGGCGTCCTTGGCGAGCTGCTCGCGCTGCGCCCGCACCTCCTCGTCCCGCTTGTGGTCGAGCTTCCCCGCCTCCTGAAGCTGGCTCCACCCATCCGCCAGCCTCCGCCGCTCCTCGGCCTGGAGCTCCGCCACCTTCCTGAGCTCACCCTCGAGGACCTCAAGGGCCGCCTTGACGCTGTTCATGGCCCCGCTCCAGGGCATTGTGCCTCTCTCCCCCAGCACCAAGGCGCGACTCGTTCGGGCCTCCTCGCCACCCATTGGCGACGTCAGACGGGAAGGCGTGATCTCGGGCCCCTTCGGTAGGCCCACGCCGTCACCCCCAACGGGGGTCGCGCTCTCCGTCTGGCGTGGGGGGCCCAGGATGGCCACCCATGGCACTGGTAGCGCCGCCCCGCGCTCCAACGTCGCCTTCGTCATCTCGAGGGCCCAGTGCCCGGGTCCGGGGATGGTCCCCGCGGGGGCTACGGTGAGCTTCGCTATCGCAGATGCGGGGGGCGTTGCCTCGCGCCGAAGGGTCACCTCCACGTGCCCCTAGGAGAGCGCCCCCTAGCCATCGGTGGCCTTGCCCCCGCCCTTCAGCCGCCGCTCGGCCTCCTCACCGCCTCCCGCCGGGCTCGCTGCCAGGTGCGCCGGCACGGCGGGCGAGGCGGCCTTCAGGAGAGGGGAGGGCCCCTCGACCTCGGCTTTCCTCCTCTTGGCCTTCTCCTCCTTGGCAGCCAGATCGAGGCTACTGCGCAGGTGAAGGCTCATCAGTACCGCAGCGGTCAAAAGGCAGAGATCGATGGAGGGGGAACGAAGGAACTTACTCATCCCTAGGTTAAAAGTGCCTCCTCTTCCGCTCCTTGGTGGCGCCGGTGCTACTGCTCCCCCCTTCATGCAGCGCGCTTGGGCGGCCGCCCGAGGGCGCGGCGCGAGCCTCGTTGAAGTCGGCGGCCTTGGTGGTCCCCTCTGCCCGCTCCTCAGGGGGCTCATCGGCCTCCGCGGCGTCATCTCCTCCGTCCCTTGCCGGCACAGGCCTGGCTGGCACAACGCGAAATGCGTCCCCATCGTCACCCTCATCCTCGCCCAGCCGAAGTCGGTGGCGCACCGGCGGAGATGGAGGGGATGGCGGGGATGACTCCTCGCTGCTCTCCATCGCGGAGAAGGAGGCCTCATGGCCGCCCGAGACGGACCCCGACCCCGAAGAATCCTCGGGAAGCTCTTCAGGCTCCTCCAACCCCCACTGGTCAAACTAGGGCATCACCACTACCAGCTCATCCCTGTAGGACCAGTGGTACAGCGGGCGCGTGTCGCGAGGCATCTCCTCTGCCTCCTCGAGAAATAAAACTTCCCAAGCTTCGGCCACTACTTCGGCCGAGAGGGCCTCCAACGCCAGTCGGATCCGGTCCTCGGCATTGGTGATCTCCCACACAAGGTGCGAGCGCTTCTGTAGGGGCGCGATGCGGTGGCGGAGGAATTCCTTGGCAATCATGCCCGCCGTGAGCCCGACCTGGCGTAGCTCCGCCAGGCTTGCTAGAATCGGCCTCTGGGCGGCGCCGCTGAGCTTCTTGTGCTCCCAGCGGGGGGTCTTCTCGGCCGCTGTGACACCCTGGTTTTTCCCAGCTTTTCTTTTCAAAATTTATTTGAAAAAATTTAGTTGGAATTTCGCTTGGATTTGTTTCTGAATGGCTCTATGGACTTAAAACTTGGGAATATTTTCTTGATTTTCTTTCCCAAGTGACTTGAGCCCTCAAAAGCTTCTCTCAAGTCATGTCATTTCCATTCATGCTCAATCTCAATTTTATTTCAATCTAATATTCATTTTTCCATTAAAGCAATAACCTTTAAGCTCTAGGTTGTGAGGCAACCTATATTTCTGTTCTTCCAAAAATCCCAAGACAATTCTCATAAATCCTTTGGACCATGTAAACTTTGGATGTGTGAAAATATTCTAGATTTACTCCTCATGGTGAGCACAGTATCCAATCTTTGATTCTGGTCATAATTTCAGTTTGTGAGGCAACTATATTTTATACTACTTCAAAAATTCTGAAATTAATCCAGGACATTCTCCAACCCATATTAGAATTCTCCACAATTTTTTGGCTCATTTCATTCAGCCAATTTCTCTATAAAATTCCTCCCAGTTTCTGTCTAGTGGGAAGTGTTGTGAAGGAAGTACCCTGTACACTAATCCAATTGGACTGAAATTATAATGGCATGTTGGCATCCCCAAATCACCCACCAATACCAAGTTTCAACTCCAGGAACCCACCCAAGTGAGTGCAACATCCTCTGCAAGATTTCTGGACCAGAGAGGCAATTGTGAAGCAACCATGCTCTATACTGATCCATTTGGTCTGAATTTTTCCCAGGATATGCACCTTACTACTACACTCCAGCATGGCAAACTTTCACTCTCAAAACCCTAGCCACTCTATCTCAACTTGCTGCACAAGTTTCTGTCCAGAAACTTTCATGGAAGCTATCCAGCTGTCCTAGCCACCTCCTGTCAAACCAGTTGCACAGGGAGGCCTCACGTTGAAAAGACTACTGAGTGGACATGATCACTCGGGCCAAAGCCCACCGCGTGCGCCAGTGCACATGGTGACCATGCGTCTGGCCAAGCCAAAACCGTGCTCTGCACGTTGACCGCGTCGGACGCGACTGCTCCGGCCACCTCTCGATGCCTCTCCTTGTCCCGTCATGCCGACGTCATCGCCGTCGTACACCTGGCCAGCCTGGAACCCACTACCCCCTCCGGCGAGGCTCGCCGCCGCACACGGCCAAGTGCATGCACGAGCGGCACAGTGGCCATACGGGGTGAGCTGGCTGGCAGCTTCCCGCGGAGCCGTCGCCTTGCGCTTTAACTTCCCCGACCTCTCTCGTCACTTCGCCTCGCTCCGCGATGGCCACCTCACCGTACCCGCTCCGGCGACGTGTACGCGGCGCCGAGCGGCTCGGCCACCCCTCGTTCACCTATAAAAGCCGCCTCCCAGCCCTCCCTCTCTTCACCCATCGCCCTCTGCATCTTTCAATCGCCGCCCAGTAGCACCAGAGCGAGTCGTAGAGCTCTTCTGCGCCGTCTCCGGCGAGCTGCTCCGCCGCTCTACCCCAGCTCCACCCGCTCGCCTCCGTCCACCCCAGGCCCATCTTAGACCACCAACGAGCTCGTGAAGCTCTACGGACCATCCCCAGCCCTTCCTCTGCTCGAGTACTCACCGGAGTCACCGGATCCATCGACCCCCGAAGCACGCCGCCGCCTGAGATGAAGGGGGCGATGCCATCCGGCCATCTCCCGATGAGCTGCGGGTACGGGAGTGTGTGTCATCGTCTGCCCAATCCATCCCCACCGTTCCCGAAGCTCGCCGCCGTCGTCATCGCCGGCAAACCTCGCCGGTGAGCCACCCTACTTCTGTTCCACTCTCTCTCCTTTAAATATGATAGGCGGGGCCCATATGTCAGTGACTCCCGTCGCGCCCGAAGCAGTACGCTAGTGGAGGCGTACTCCGGTTTTACGCCTTCGACGTGGCCGCTCCAGGGTTTTTCTGTTTTTCGGTTAAATTCAAATAATTCCAGAAACTTTGACTGAACTTTGACCATCAATAACTTTTAAACCATAAGTCCAAATGAGTTCATTCTTTTTGCAGTATTTTTCTTTTGAGCTCCTCTATTTGCTGTAAAAATTTGGTATTTTTCTCTGCTATCTAGAATTTCTGGTTTAAAAAGAAAATGCTTTATGTGGTATTTGAAAATGTTTTCAAAAATATTTTCAGATTGTTTTGCCTAGTTGGTGAAGGCCAGGAGTACTCCCATGCTCTAGTGGTGCAAGGCAAGCCACAACTCTCATTTGCATAATTACATTGCAATATCATGGTTGAAATAATTATTTTCATGCCAAATATGCATTATTTATGAATGGATTAATTCATGTAATGCTTTGAAGATTTTGGATAAGTTACTGTCATGATGATGATGGGATTATAGGATAGTAGTAGAATTCCAGATATACGTGGTAATGCTGTCGGACTGTGAGATTACTGTCTATGATTATTTTGTGATTCCTCCGGTACTGCATATATGGGATCAGTAGTAGAAGTTGATCACGTTGCTCATTGGATTTCTAGTTGGTTATTGTGGTAACTTGGATCACTTGTATATCGGAGTGTTAGTGATGACTATGATTACTCGGGGATAAATTCCTTCATCGTTGATCAAGTGCCACTGAACCGAACTTTCTAGTGCAGCCACACTCACCGAAATGGGACGGCCTTGGCTTGGTCTAACCGCGTGCTCTTTTATCGGTACCACCAAACAGGGAAGGTTATGCATGTGTGCTGCCCTAATTAGGTAGACGACGATAGCCTTGTGAGCCCGGCTTGGTTTTTGAGCTTAGGTCCCCGTTTGGGACAGTTGGTTGGCCCTGACGGTGGCAGGTGTCAATAGTGACACAGGGGCCACCCAGGGCATGACTCCAGGGGAGGATGATTGTCGGTGGTACGATGAAGGGGTGACGGGTTAGGCAAGTTTCGTTGGAGCAGCACCGGTCCACCCGGAAGGGAACTGTACCGAGGTATGGGACCAGGAGCTTCATAGTGTGGGTAAAGTGCGCAACCTTTGCAGAGTGTAAGAATCTATTTGAATAGCCGAGTCCAGGGTATTGGACACAGTTCGTACTAAGTCACACTGTCTGATCAACACCAATGAGGGAATGACGTGTTAATGGTGGAAGAACTTGTCTCAGTATAGTTAGGTGACTGATGGTTGAGGACCGCTGGTAATTATTGAGAATGATTCTCAGGGATGATTGTTAGAAGTTCTCAAGGTGACCATGAGTTGATCACGAGAGTAAGTTATTCAATCATGTGGCTCAGGGCAAAGTGGTTCCGTAGTGGTAACAAGATTGATAATTGTGGTAATAATATGTTATTATTTTTCTTCCACCCTTTTAGTAGCATTTAAATCTGATTTAATAATGATTGCTATGACATTGTTATGCCTTGATGCTCTTGATTGGTGCGAGCTTGCGAGTACATTCAAAGTACTCACCTGGCGTGTCATGCCAGTTTGCAGGTGCTGCTATGTTTGCTTAGTGGAGATGTTCGAGTTGCGAGCTAGGACGTGTCCCAGCCAGAGTCCCTACGGAGTGGAGTCCATTTTGACTCCGTGATTCTGCTGCTAGGATTCGAGCCGCTGCTAGCATAGAATTAGCATAGCAAGCGTAGCTTTGCCAAGGCAACCCTTTCTAATATCTCAAACCCTTGTACCCTAGTTATTTGTAATAAAGAGTTGATTTGTTCTATGCCAAGCATTGCCGTATTCCAGAAGACATAATCTCTGGGCAGGAATACAGGGTGCTCCAGTGACTCTGAGTAAAGCAAACCACCCCAGTGTAAGAAAGTCAGGCCATATGAGGTTCGTGGGGAAACATTATAGCAAGAAAAAGGATACCCGAGTTGGAACCAGTTATCCTTAAAGGCAGAATATTCATACTGGTTCCCTGAGCAACCAAATCTCGAGGACGAGATTTATCTTAAGGGGGGTAGGTTTGTGACACCCTGGTTTTTCCTAGCTTTTCTTTTCAAAATTTATTTGAAAAATTTTAGTTTCTGAATGGCTCTATGGACTTAAAACTTGGGAATATTTTCTTGATTTTCTTTCCCAAGTGACTCAAGCCCTCAAAAGCTTCTCTCAAGTCATGTCATTTCCATTCATGCTCAATCTCAATTTTATTTCAATCTAATATTCCTTTTTCCATTAAAGGAATAACCTTTAAGCTCTAGGTTGTGAGGCAACCTATATTTCTGTTCTTCCAAAAATCCCAAGAAAATTCTCATAAATCCTTTAGACCATGTAAACCTTGGATGTGTGAAAATATTCAAGATTTACTCCTCATGGTGAGCACAGTATCCAATCTTTGATTCTGGTCATAATTTCAGTTTGTGAGGCAACTATATTTTATACTTCTTCAAAAATTCTGAAATTAATCCAGGACATTGTCCTACACATATTAGCATTCTCCACAAATTTTTGGCTCATTTCATTCCGCCAATTTCACTATAAAATTCCTCACAGTTTTTGTCCAGTGAGAAGTGTTGTGAAGGAAGTACCCTGTACACTGACCCAATTGGACTGAAATATTTATGGCATGTTGGCATCCCCAAATCACCCACCAATACCAAGTTTCAACTCTAGGAACCCATCCAAGTGAGTGAAACATCCTCTGCAAGATTTCTGGACCAGAGAGGCAGTTGTGAAGCAACCATGCTCTACACTGATCCATTTGGTATGAATTTTTCCCAGTGTATGCACCTTACTACTACACTCCAGCATGACAAACTTTCACTCTCAAAACCCTAGCCATTCTACCTCAGCTTGCTACACAAGTTTCTGTCCAGAAACTTTCATGGAAGCTATCCAGCTGTCCTAGCTACCTCCTGTCAAACCAGCTGCACAGGGAGGCCTCACATTGAAAACACTACCATGTGGACATGATCACTCGGGCCAGAGCGCACCGCGTGCGCCAGTGCATGCAGTGACCATGCATCTGGCCAAGCCAAAACCGTGCTCTGCACGTTGACCGCGTCGGACGCGACTGCTCCGGCCACCTCTCGATGCCTCTCCTTGTCACGTCGTGCCGACGTCATCGCTATCGTCCACCTGGCCAGCATGGAACCCTCTACCCCCTTCGGCAAGGCTCGCCGCCGCACATGGCCAAGTGCACGCATGGGTGGCACAGTGGCCATACGGGGTGACCTAGCTGGCAGCTTCCCAGCGAGCCATCGCCTTGCGGTTTAACTAACCCGACCTCTCTCGTCGCTTCACCTCGCTCCGCGACGGCCACCTCACCGTACCCACTCCGGCGATGTGTCCACAGCGCCGAGCGGCTCGGGCACCCCTTGTTCACCTATAAAAGATGCCTCCCAGCCCTCCCTCTCTTCACCCATTGCCCTCTGCATCTCTCAATCGCCGCCCAGTAGCACCAGAGCGAGTCGGAGAGCTCTTCTGCTACATCTCCGGTGAGCTGGTCCGCCACTCGGCCCCAGCTCCACCCGCTTGCCTCTGCCACCCCAGGCCCAGCTGAGACCACCAACGAGCTCGTGAAGCTCTACGGACCATCCCCAGCCCTTCCTCTGCTTGAGTACTCGCCGGAGTCGCTGGATCCATCTTCCCCTGAAGCATGCCGCCGCCTGAGACGAAGGGGGCGACGCCGTCCGGCCATCTCCTGACGAGCTGCGGGTACGGGAGTGTGCATCATCGTCTGCCAAATCCATCCCCACCGTTCCCGAAGCTCGCCGTCGTCGTCATCGCCGGCAAACCTCGCCGGTGAGCCGCCCTGCTTCTGTTCCTCTCTCTC
Source organism: Elymus sibiricus (assembly GCA_039707655.1). Taxonomy (NCBI): domain Eukaryota; kingdom Viridiplantae; phylum Streptophyta; class Magnoliopsida; order Poales; family Poaceae; genus Elymus; species Elymus sibiricus. The sequence goes on along the minus strand of CM077676.1, from coordinate 132,786,399 downwards.
TCTCTCCTTTAAATATGACAGGCGGGCCCCGCATGTCAGCGACTCCCTTCACGCCCGAAGCGGTACACTAGTGCAGGCGTACTCCGGTTTTATGCCTTCGACGTGGCCGCTCCGGGGTTTTTCTGTTTTTCATTTAAATTCGAATAATTCCAGAAACTTTGACTAAACTTTGACCATCAATAACTTTTAAACCATAAGTCCAAATGAGTTCATTATTTTTGTAGTATTTTTCTTTTGAGCTCCTCTAGTTGCTGTAAAAATTTGGTATTTTTCTCTGCTGTCTAGAATTTCTGGTTTAAAAATAAAATGCTTTATGTGGTATTTGAAAATGTTTTCAAAAATATTTTCAGATTGTTTTGCCTAGTTCGTGAAGGCCAGGAGTATTCCCACCCTCCATTGGTGCAAGGAAAGCCACAACTCTCATTTGCATAATTGAATTGCAATATCATGGTTTAAATAATTATTTTTATGCCAAATATGCATTATTTATGAATGGATTAATTCATGTAAAGCTTTGAAGATTTTGGATAAGTTACTGTCATGATGATGATGGGATTATAGGCTAGTAGTAGAATTCCAGATATATGTGGTAATGTTGTCGGACTGTGAGATTAACGTCTATGATTATTTTGTGATTCCTCCGGTACTGCATATATGGGATCAGTAGTAGAAGTTGATCACGTTGCTCATTGGATTTCTAGTTGGTTATTGTGGTAACTTGGATCACTTGTATATCGGAGTGTTAGTGATGACTATGATTACTCGGGGATAAATTCCTTCATCGTTGATCAAGTGCCACTGAACCGAACTTTCCAGTGCATCCACACTCGCCGGAATGGGACGGCCTTGGCTTGATCTAACCGCATGCTCTTTTATCGGTACCACCAAAGAGTGAAGGTTATGCGTGCGTGCTGCCCTAATCAGGTAGATGACGATAACCTTGTGAGCTCAGTTTGGTTTTTGAGCTCAGGTCCCCATTTGGGACAGTTGGTTGGCCACGACGGTGGCAGGTGTCAATAGTGACATAGGGGCCACCCAGGGCATGACTCCATGGGAGGATGATTGTCGGTGGTATGATGAAGGGGTCACGGGTTAGGCAAGTTTCGTTGGAGCAGCACCGGTCCACCCGGAAGGGAAGTGTACTGAGGTATGGGACCAGGAGCTTCATAGTGTGGGTAAAGTGTGCAACCTCTGCAGAGTGTAAGAATCTATTCGAATAGCCGAGTCCACGGTATTGGACACAGTTCATGCTAAGTCACACTGTCTGATCAACACCAATGAGGGAATGACGTGTTAATGATGGAAGAACTCGTCTCAGTATAGTTAGGTGACTGATGGTTGAGGACCGCTGGTAATTATTGAGGATGATTCTCAGGGATGATTGTCAGAAGTTCTCAAGGTGGCCATGAGTTGATCACGAGAGTAAGTGATTCAATCATGTGGCTCAGGGCAAAGTGGTTCCGTAGTGGTAACAAGATTGATAATTGTGGTAATAATATGTTATTATTTTTCTTCCACCCTTTTAGTAGCATTTAAATCTGATTTAATAATGATTGCTATGACATTGTTATGCCTTGATGCTCTTGATTGTTGCGAGCTTGCGAGTACATTCAAAGTACTCACCTGGCGTGTCATGCCAGTTTGCAAGTGCTGCTATGTTTGCTTAGTGGAGATGTTCGAGTTGCGAGCTAGGACGTGTCCCAGCCAGAGTCCCTGCGGAGTGGAGTCCATTTTGACGCCGTGATTCCGCTGCTAGGATTCTTGCCGCTGCTAGCATAGAATTACCATAACAAGCGTAGCTTTGCCGAGGCAACCCTTTGTAATATCTCAAACCCTTGTACCCTACTTATTTGTAATAAAGAGCTGATTTGTTCTATGCCAAGCATTGCCGTATTCCAGAAGACTTGATCTCTGGGCTGGAATACGGGGTGCTCGGGTGACTCTGAGCCGGGGTGCCACACCGGCTCGGTGGGGATCGCCAAGAGGGGGCTGGTCTGCAGGGCATCAACATAGACCCAGCGTGACCTGAAGTTCTCCACCTTCTTCAAGATCCTCATGTCGATGAAGACCTTGCCCATCTCATCGTCAATATGGAAGGAGGCCCCTCCGGTGCGGTGGTTCCCCGAGGAGAAAACCCGCAGGCTGTAAAAGGTTCTGAAGAGCGCCACGGATGGCATCACTCCCAGGAAGGCCTCGCAGAGGTACGCAAAGAGGGCTAGAATGAGGTCGGAGTTGGGGTGAAGGTGGAGAAGATGAATCTCATAATGCTCAAGAATGGCGAGGACGAAGTCGGAGAAGGGTGGCACCAGCCCGGCGAAGAGCGAGTGGTAGAAGATGGAGACCACCGTGGGTCCGAGGTCTCGCCGTGGGTGCGAGCCCGGCCAGATCTTGGTAGTGCCTCCCTCGAAGTGCGCGAAGGCCAAGTGGGGGCGGGCCTTGGCTAGCCTGCTCTCATTGATGGTGGCTGGCAGCAGGGCCGGACCCAGCTCCGCCGCTGGCGCGCTCTTGCTGGAGGAGGCCTCGGCGGTCGTGGGTTTCTTGCCTGGGGCCATGGCGATGGAAAGATTGGAAGTCGGAGGGGGAAGAACAGAGGAGCTGCTCGCGCGAGAGGAAGGGAAAGATGGGGACGAAGAGCAATGACGTGCCTGCGCCCCGCGCGGGCAGGCTTTATCACCAAGATGGCAGTTACCAAGGCGTCGTGGGGAGTGGGGGTGACCCTCCCCATGAAAACCGCCACGCGTCACCTCTGGGCCAGGCAGCTCAGTGGGCCCCGTGGCGTTTTGTCCCTAACGGGCGGAACGTGTGCGCCACGGGCCCGGGGGCTACTGTCGGCCCAATGGGAACCAGGGTACCACGGCCCGTCTGCCTCTGGCCCAGAGGACCGCGCTCGGGGCGGCCCTTGAGAGTGGCCCTGCCGAGGCCGCTCCGGAGGAAGCCGCCTCGCGAGGGGCGAGCCTCGCGAGGCCCCTCGCCGCCAGGTCAGACCCTGCCGAGGCCGCCAAGCGCCAGGATGCCTCACGAGGCTCCCCTCGCGAGGCCTCCTCATGAAGCGGATCGTACGGCACCGGCTGCAGGGCCTCGCATCCAGCACATGGGTGACGTTCCGCTGTTAGAACAAGGACAACGGGGCGTGGCCAAGCCCAGCTTCCATTCTGGTGATAAGGGAGCAGTGGCATCTGCCTCCCCCAAAGCAAGTCCCAAAGGTTTTTCCTCTTTGGTGATAGAAGATCAGGACGGGTAAGCACGCCAGGACGGAGGTCATCGCCAAGCCCACTGAGGCGTCATGAGGAGCTGCTTTATCAGGCGAAGACCGCCTTTAGTCAGGATAAGCCTGTGCTCATGTCCCCCTTTGAATTGCCGCCCTGTGGCTACCCTTTCCCGCTCATATTTTCGGGGAAGAGGACCAAGGCACTCCAAAGTGGACAGGGCCACCTCCATGTAAGGGGATCAACTCATTCTCCTCCACACCTCGTGTACTCGGAGCCACAAGCTCTCCATACAGAGCAATCCAACACAGGCAGGAGTAGGATATTACACCACACGGTGGCCCGAACCTGGGTAGCTCACGCGTCCCCTTCGTGTCCGGCGAGAGCCAGTGAGTCCGCCGTCCTCCCACCGTAGTGGCCATCATGTCGTAGGTTGCCAAGCTAAGCCTCCCAGAGTTCGAATCCTAAGTTCTTGGAGAAGTTTCTTGGACACAGATCCTAGACTCCGACAACAATCATGTCTTTCAAAATAAAAATGCTAAAGATAATTATCCCTACAAAATCATACAATCCTGTCATGCCCCATCTTCTTCACACAAAGTATTTAACATGCACAACCCTAGTTTTAGCCAAGCAATTGGTTCATACTTTTTAACGCGCTTCAGCTTTTTCAACTCCCACTCAATACATGAGCGCAAGCCATGGATATAACACTATGGTTGGAATAGAGTATGGTGATAGGGATAAATAAGAGAAGTCAAAAATGGAGAAACTCTCACATCGGCGAGGCTAATCAACGGGCTATGGATATGCCCATCAATTGATGTCAATGCGAGGAGTAGGGATTGCCATGCAATGGATGCACTAAGAGCTATAAGTGTATGAAAGCTCAACATGAAAAACTAAGTGGGTGAGCATCCAACTTGCTTGCTCTTGAAGACCTTGGGCATTTGAGGAAGCCCGTCATCAGAATATACAAGCCAAGTTCTATAATGAAAACTTCCCACTAGTATATGAAAGTGACAAAATAGGAGAATCTCTATATGAAAAACATGGTGCTACTCTGAAGCACAAGTGTGGAAAAGGATAGTAACATTACCCCTTCTCTCTTTTTCTCTCATTTTTTTTCTTTTTTTTCATGGCTGTTTTTCCACCTCTTTAAAAAAAATTAGAACGTTCTCATGGACCTCATCCCCACTTTTTTGAGGACTCATTAGTCTCCACCATTCTTACCTCACTGGGACAATGCTCTAATAATGATGATCATCAGACCTCTATTTACTTACAACTCAACATTACAACTTGATACTAGAACAAAATATGACTCTATATGGATGCCTCTGGCAGTGTACCAGGATGTGCAATGATGCTAGCGTAACTTGTACAAAAATGATGAACGGTGGCTGAGCCACAAATACTATGTCAGCTATATGATCATGCAAAGCAATAAGATAATGATGATGTATGTCATGAAAACGGAAAGGTGGAAGTTGCATGGCAATATATCTCGGAATGGCTATGGAAATGCCATGATAGGTAGGTATGGTGGTGATACGTCCATTTTGCATCATGTTTTGCTACTATTATTTATAGTGTTTTTAATCAATATAACACTTTGTGGAGCAATTCTAATGCCTTTTCTCTCTTAATATGCAAGATTTACACAAGGAAGGAGATTGCCGGCAACTAGAATTCTGGACCTGAAAAAGCTATGTCAGAGATACCTATTCTGCACATCTCCAAATGAGCTGAAATTTTACGGAGATTTATTTTGGAATAAATAAAAAATACTGGAAGAAAGAAATACCAGAGGGGGCCACCCAGGAGCCCATGAGGCACCAGGGCACGCCACCCCCCCAGGCACGCCCTGGTGGCTCATGGGGCCCCTGGCCAGCCTCTGGCCCCCATTTTCTGGTATATAAGTCCACTTGCCCTAGAAAAAATATAGAGAAGACTTTCGGGACAGTGCACCACCGTCTCGAGGTGGAACTTGGGCAGGAGCACTTTTGCTCTCTGGCGGAGATATTCTGCCGGGGATACTTCCCTCCGAGAGGGGGAAATCATCGCCATCGACATCACCAACGATCCTCTCATCGTGGGAGGACCAATCTTCATCAACATCTTCACCAGCACCATCTCATCTCAAACCCTAGTTCATCTCTTGTATTCAATCTTTGTCTCAAAACCTCAGATTGGTACCTGTGGGTTGCTAGTAGTGTCAATTACATCTTGCAGTTGATTCTAGTTGGTTTATTTGGTGGAAGATTATATGTTCAGATCTTATATGATATTCAATAACCCTATGATCTTGGACATGATTATGCTTTTTGAGTAGTTACTTTTGTTCTTGATGACATGGGAGAAGTCTTGTCATAAGTAATCATGTGAATTTGGTATTCGTTCGATATTTTGATGATATGTATGTTGTTGATTCTCTTAGTGGTGTTGTGTGAATGTCGACTACATGACACTTCACCATATTTGTGCCTAAGGGAATGCATTGTGGAGTAGTAATTAGATGATGGGCTGCTAGAGTGACAGAAGCTTAAACCCTAGTTTATGCGCTATTCCGTAAGGGGCTGATTTGGATCCATATGTTTCATGCTATGGTTAGAGTTATCTTAATTCTTCTTTCATAGTTGCGGATGCTTGCGAGAAGGAGTAATCATAAGTGGGAGGCTTGTTCAAGTAAGAACAGCACCCAAGGTTTGGACGTAATTCTAGGCATGGACTGGTTATCCAAGTATGAAGGAAATATTGATTGTGCCTGTAAGACGATTCTTCTCACCACCCCAGATGGAAAACGGATCAAGTATGTGTCGAGGCATACGCCAAGGAGGACTCAGATGAATTCCCTTTCGGGAGTTGTTCAGGAGGAAGTACCAGTTGTGAAGGACTATCCTGATGTGTTTCCAGATGAATTTCCCGGCATGCCACTGGATCGAGACATTGAGTTTTTGATCGAACTATTGCCAGGCATAGGACCGATATCCAAGAGACCGTATCGGATGCCCGCAAATGATTTGGAGGAAATTAAGAAGCAGATTAAAGAATTATTGGAGAAAGGGTATATCCGACCAACTTCATCACCTTGGGGAGCCCCAGTTCTTTTAGTGGAGAAGAAGGATGGCACCTTGAGAATGGTTGTGGATTATCGTTCATTGAATGAGGTGACCATCAAGAACAAGTACCCTTTGCCGATGATTAATGACCTGTTTGATCAGCTAGTCGAAGCTAGTGTTTTCTCCAAGATCGATCTTCAATCAGGATATCACCAGTTGAAGATCCGAGAGCAGGATATACCCAAGACAGTTGTTACCACGAGGTATGGGCTTTATGAGTATACGGTCATGTCTTTTGGCTTGACTAATGCCCCTACCTATTTTATGAGCATGATGAACAACGTATTCATGGAGTTTTTGGATAAGTTCTTCGTCATGTTCATTGATGATATATTGGTTTACTCGAAGATCGAAGAAGGATATTGCCGAGTATGTAGCAGTATGCGATATATGTCAGAGAGTTAAGGCGGAGCACCAAAAACCAGCAGGATTACTTCAACCTTTGCCGATACCCGATTGGAAGTGGGACAAGCTTGGCATGGACTTCATCACCGGATTACCCAGGACCCGATCAGTATTTGGGTAGTGGTTGATCGCTTGACCAAGGTAGCTCACTTCATCCCCGTGAAAACCACCTATACGAGCGCTAAGCTGGCTAAGATATACATGACCAGGATCATATGTCTGTATGGAGTTCCGAGGACCATCATATCAGATAGAGGAACACAATTTACCTCAAAGTTTTGGCATCAGTTACATGAAACTTTGGGTACCAGGCTGGAGTTCAGTACAACTTTTCATCCGTAGACAGATGGACAGACGGAGAGAGTCAATCAGATTCTGGAGGACATGTTGAGAGCCTGTGCGCTAGATTATGGATCTAGTAGGGATGATAATTTACCATACGCAAAATTCTCATACAACAACAGCTACCAGACTAGCTTGAAGATGGCCCCTTTCGAAGCTTTGTACGGAAGGAGGTGCAGGACACCATTGATGTGGGATGAAGTTGGAGACCGTAAATTATTCGGACCAGATTTAATCAGAGACACAGAGGAGAAAGTCAAGCTGATTCGTGACAGACTGAAGATAGCCCAGTCCAAGCAGAAGAGTTATGCCGATACTAAACGCAAGGAGGTAACCTATGACATCAGAGACAGAGCATATCTTCGTGTGTTGCCACTTCGGGGAGTTAAATGATTTGGAGTCAAAGGAAAGTTAGCACCACGTGGTTTGTGGGGCCATACAGAGTTTTAGAACGCATGGGTGAAGTTGCCTACAAGTTGGAACTACCCGAAGCTCTGTCAGGAGTTCATGATGTGTTTCACGTTTCCCAGTTGAAGAAGTGCCATGCAGAGATGGCCGATATTCCCTTGAGAGACACGGTGCCACTGGAGGCCATCCAGTTGGATAGTGATTTGACTTATGAGGAGAAGCCCGTCAAGATTCTCGAGACTGCAAGCAGAGTTACCCGCAGCAAGGCCATCATGTTCTGCACGGTTCAGTGGAGTCACCATACCAAGGAAGAAGCCACCTGGGAGCGCGAAGAAGACCTCCGATAGGACCACCCACACCTTTTTGCTGACCAACCCGAATCTCGAGGTCGAGATTCATCTTAAGGGGGGTAGGTTTGTAAAATCCCAATTTTCAATTTGGATGTTTATACATAGATCATTCATATGCTCCATGATTTATGCATTTTTGCCTCCATTTCTTTTATTTGAATTTTGATCCAAGGAACTTTATGCAATTGAAGGACCAAAAGAGAGAATTGGAAGTTTCCCTAAATCCATTTTTTAAAATTCTTTGAATTCAAAATTTGGAATTTGGATCAAATTTGGTTTCACTAAATTCATTTCCTTTATTTCCAAAAATAAAATAAAGAGAGAAGATAAAAGGACTTCTTCAAAAACAGAAGGGAAATATTGGAAATTTAATTTGAAATCAAAAAATATATATTTGGTTTTATTTGCAAATTATTTTGATGCAAATTTTATTAGAATAGCAAAAATGTTCAAAAAAGATTTGCATTTTAGGCCGAATAAAAGTTCACAAGGTCATATATAAGACCATATAATTGTGTGAATTTTTCCGGGAATTTTTAGAATTTTTATTTTTTATCTTTTGGGCGTTTTACCGTTTCGTAAAAAAAATATAAAAAATATCTCTAGCGCCCAGCCCAGCCGGCCCAGCAGCAGCCAGGCCAGGCGCAGCTAGCAGGCCAGGCGCAGCGAGTCCAGCCCAGCCGCTCGCCCCACCGCTCCCCTCGCTCGCCCGAGATCTCCCTCTCTCTCGTTACCTCTCTGTTCCCCTGGCGCCTGGGCCCCGCCTTTATTTATTTTTCTTCTTCTTCCCCACGAACAGAACAGAAACTCTTCCCGGACATGCACCCGACGCCGACTTCGATTCAAACTCATGGGAATCCTATCTCTAGTCTTCCCCTCGCCCACGAAAGATGTCCAATAAATACCCATGACCCCTCTCGACCGATTCCCCTCGAAACCCCTCGCCAAATCCACCCCAATCGCTCGCACTCGTTGTTCCAATCTCGCCGCAGACGCTGTAGTTCATCGCCGTATTCCGACGCCGGTGAGCCATCCCGAGCCTCCCTCTTCTGTAGTTTGACTTCTTTCGACCGCGAGATTTGTTTTGACATGATCTTGCATCCCCTCTCCATCTATAGACGCCACCCCGACCTCGCCGTCTTCGCCGGAGCACCCGAAGAACCGAGCTTCATCATCTCGTCCCATCGCCGTCCGTCATCGCCGACCATCTCTGACTCCACCCCCGAGACCGCGACACCCCACCGCATCCTATCGACACTCCCGCCGCCGCCCACGATCACCGGAACCGCCGCCCCACCGGACCCGAGCCGCCCCAACACGCTCGTTCTTCTCTGTAAGCCACAACGCCCTGTTCGTTTCTTTCCGTTTTCCTTACTGGTCGGTCATCCGCCGATTCACACACAGCAAACATCTACCCAGCCAACCATAGAGCGCCACATGGCCTCTGGCCGAAATTAGTTTTTTTTTTCTTCAGAAAATTCCAATTTCAAATTGTAATCCAATTTTTCTTTCAGCATATCTTTAATTCTACAGATCCAAATTCATTGATTCTTTTTCCTACAGTTTCATAAAAATCCCATCTATCCAGAGAACCAATCTAAAAATATTTTTGACAATTTAAAATTTGAATTTGAACAGATTTATGTTCAAACTTGTTTTGGTTATAATTTGAAATCTATAACTCCGATTTAATTGATTCTTTTTGCAAATTGAAGCTTGTGACATGTACTTTATGTTAATGTTAAAACCATATAGTTTTGCTACCGTTAAAATTGCGTTCTGTACAGAAACTTTATTTGGTTGTTTTTGGACTTTTCCGAAGTCTTTTCTTCGTTTTCTTTTTGTTTCTTTGCTTGATTTCTTATGTGTGTCAATGTTTGATTCGTTAGATCATCCGGAGTGCGAAGCTTGCTACTACGAATCCTTAGAGTTCAACGATCATCAGCAAGGCAAGTTCACACCTTGATCATACTTTTCTATACCCATTTTTTTACTATGCATTAGTTTCACTTTCAAAGATTTGCATGAGTAGGATTGGGAATTGTGGCATTGCTATGTAGTTCATGAGGTAGGAACCTATGACCTTTGATCACCCCGGGAATTTTCGATATGTCATATATTGCTTAGCCATGCTCGTAGATGGGATTGGTATGTGTGATTCGTGCAAGTTGCGAGAGATATAATTATTTGGGTAAAAACTTAAGGTGGCAACATTAACACACATCTGGGTGGATTGGTTGGGGCACCTGGAGAAACCAGTGCTTGCCCAAGGGGATCCCGGAGTACCCGTGTGATCACCCTAGGATTGCCACCCAGGCTCAAAGGGATCATACGACACTTCATGACTAGAAACTTCCGTGTGCAGCAACAAGCCATTATGGGCTCTGGCATAGTTGAGTAAGTTGTGTGAACTCTTTCCGGGTAGGCTAGCAGATGTAGGGGAATGTAGGTGTACTGGTCTACCCAGGATTAAGGGGAAATGCTTTTGAAAGACTGTGTCTCGATCTTCCGATCATGGAGGTGGTCGAGTCTTGTGGGGAAAAGTGCGCAAACCTCTTCAGAGTGTAAAAACTAATCATGATTAGCCGTGTCCCCGGTTATGGACAAATTTGAGTATGTAGAAGTGAATTATTGGTTGATCTCATCACTTTATTTAATTAATGAATTGGGTTATTGAAAATTTTGGTTAAGGGATTGAGTTGGAGGAACCTTCTCAATAATGGCATAAACTTGGTAGTAAATAAAAATTTATTCCTTTGTTGTAGGGAAAAATTAGCTTTATGCAAAAAATTAACTTAGAGCCTCCACAGCCAAATATGCATATAGAGATAGACATTTTCATTATTATTCTATGGTGTTAAATTGCCAGCATATTCCATGTGCTAACCTACACGGTTGCAGCGTCTCATGTTGCAGAGTTTTCCGACGAGGATTAAGGTGCGATAGGTCGTTGTTCTGCACTCAGTTTGCCGTGGAGTTGATGGACTCATTTACCTTCGAAGCTTCCGCAGTTATTTTATTTAGTTGGCCTTCAGCCTTATTTATGTAATAAATACTCTTTTGAGGACCTCGATGTAATAAAGTGTGTGATTGAACTCTGTTATAAATCCTCGAGTACTGTGTGTGTCAGCATGCCGATCCAGGGATGTCACTTAAGCACAGAGACTCCGATCCATTTGGGTCGGGTCGCTACAGTTTTCGTTTGGGCCATAATGTCACGGATGTGTCTTTTTTTTGTAGTGCCTGCCCGAGCTGTCGGGCGAGCCATTCATCACGGATGTTTTGTTTGAACGCTGCATGGGCCTCGGCATCGGGGCAGTCAATAATCTGGTTCTTTTTCGTCAGGAAACGATTCTAGAATATCCGAGCTGATTCGCCTTCATTCTGGACTATATGGCTAAGGTCATTGGCATCCGGGGGCCGTACATACATGCCTTGGAAGTTTGCCCGAAAAGCCTCCTCGAGCTCCTCCCAGCTTCCAATGGAGTTTGGAAGGAGGCTGTGGACACTACTAGAAAAAAGGCTGTTAGTGGCGCACCTATTTCTGCCATTAATGGCGCACTATAGGTGCGCCACTATTACCACGCCATTAGTAACAAATACTATTGCCACTGCCTTGCGGGCCCCTTGAGCTTGAGGGGCAGGTATTTTATGGCATGGAGGTCATCTCCTCGAGCCATGTGGATGTGGAGAAGAAATTCCTCTATCCAGACTGCTGGATCAGTTGTTCCATCGTATTAATGAATGTTGATGGGTTTAAACCCTTCTGGGAACTGATGCTCCATCACTTCATCTGTAAAACATACAGGATGCGCGGGACCTCGAAAATGAGTCGCGTTTGGTTGGGCGTAAGTCATTGCCCTAGCTCGGATCTGCTCCCGAGCTCTCTCGTGCCTGTCGAGCCAGGCGTCGTAGCCCTCCAAGCCAGCTGGTGCATGGCTCCGCGATCCGTAAATAGATCGGGGATGGACTTTGTTGGCTTGTAGCTTATCGCGTAGGTCGAAGATTCCTGGGTGCTCAACCGCACTTTTGTCGTGAGGGTGAATTTTGGTAGGGGGCTCATTGGGTGCCCTTGTTGGTCAGTCTCGCCCTCTAGTGGTCGGTCCGGTTGGCCTATGTGGCCATGCGCGAGCGGCGCGTTATCTGCAGCCTCGTCATCAAAGTCAGGCAACAACCGCCTTTTCGGGAATGATTTGGGGGCTGCACCTTGGGTCTCGAGGTCCGCTTCGAGTGCTAAGATTTTCATCCACTTGTCGTTGAGTTCATTCTCATGAGTGTACAGCTCTAGCTGCTTCTTTTTCATACTTCGCGCGGTTGCGATTAACTATCGCTGAAACCGTGCTTGTTCGGATGGGTCGATTGGTACAATGAAGTCTTCAGGTCCGAGGCTTACATCGTCTTCGGACTCCGGCATGTAGTCTTTGTCCGACCCGTCATCGAAAGTGCCCATGTTGTCAGGATTCTCCTTGGCGGGTGTTCCAGCGGGCCCGTTATGTTGGGCGGGTTAGGCTTGCATGTCCTCGCCCAGGTTCTCGCCAGCCTCGGGGGCAACACCGTTATCAGTGGCCCCCGAAGTGTTGGTCGTGCTCCTACTTCCGTTGTGGCCCTTGGGTTGCCTTTTAGGGCGACGACGCTTAGGGTTTTCACTAGGCTTATCCTTGGATTTATCCTTTGGAGTGTCGACCGTGTAGACGTCATAGGTAAACATGGCGGCCCAATTCCCTGTAAGGGGCATGGTCATGGGTTGTTCTGCTTTGGAATCGGCACCGACGTCTTCGTCCATGTCGATGGCTTCATCGGAGCCGTAGTCGAGCGCATCGGTCAAGTCCTCGACCGTGGCTACTAGGTGGGCGGTGGGTGGGATAAAAATTTCCCAATCATCGGCTTTACGTCCGATCTGATCGTAGACAGTAGATGAGATCGCCAGGTTTTGGATTCGGTCCAGTACCTCGTTTACGTGTGAGAGCTCTTTGGCGTCCTGGGCCTGGCTGTAGGCTGGCCTGATCTGAAATAGGTTGCTCGAGCCACTTGACGTGGCGGCGTCCTCTTGCTCACCCGGGGTTAATCCCTGGGCGGCGGGAGTGGTTACCGCCTCGGTCACTAGAGATGTGAGTGGTTTTGCCAGGTCCGAAGACGAACTCGGCTCAAGGGAAGCGTCTGGGGCCTCGGCATCAAAGTGGGGTATAGTGATCGCCGGATCTATCTCCGGGGTCGGTTTTGAAGGGAGTGTGGATCCGAGGATCCCGTCATCAGTCAGCCCCGGGATCATGGTGCCGAGGGGTTCAAGTTGTTCCGAGGTCAGTCCTGAAAGGACCAGATCTCCTCGGGCGTCCGCGGTGTACACCAGGCTTCCGAACGTAATGACTTGGTTTGGGGCAAAATTCTCCACACGGCCCAGATGGCCGGTTGGATCGGCATGCAAAACGATGTTGCCGAAAGTGAAAAGCTGACGGGGACGAAGATGTCACCACAGCCGATTCTGCTATCGATCTGTAGACAAGCCATCGACCCTTTGTGATCACACAACAGGGTCTCAATGAAAGCACCAATGCCGGTGTCAAAACCGGCAGATCTCGGGTAGGGGGCCCGAGCTGTTAGATCGGATCAATGTGTAACAGGAGAAGAAGACACAACGGATTTACCCAGGTTTGGGCCCTCTCTATGGAGGTAAAACCCTACGTCCTGCTCTTGTTTATATTATGAAGGTATCGAAGTACAGAGTTGATCTACCCCGAGATCGTAAGTTGTGTTCTAAACCCTAGGGGTATGATGAATGATGTATGGATGGATTGAATGCCCTCTACGGACTAAACCTCCTAGTTTATATAGGCACCAGGGGTATCTAGGGTTACACATGGTCAGTTGCCATCTAAGGATTTACATGCCGAATCTAAATATGCTTGAAGTACATGCCAAGTCTTTGGTCGCCACACTTTAAAGGTCTACGGAGTCTTGCTTCCTCAATGGGCTGGTAGTCTGGCCCATACATTAGGCCGGCTAGGCTAGGAACCCCTAGTCCAGGACACCATCACGCTTGCTGTAATCAAAAAATGTTTTTTAAGAAATAGTGGACATGCTCTACCGCGTGAATCCTCCTCCACGGTCGTCGGGAACCTTGCTACTCACTTTCGCCGATGTGTGGGACAGCCAGCATCGGGGTCCACTTGCCAAGCACCAAATTACTCCGTACTAGAGTGCACAACGGCACGGTAGACTACCCGGTTGAAGCACCGCAGTAATGCCCAATGAGCCGTCAAATCACAAAACCCCACCTTTGCAGCAGTAAGTTGGACGGACGAAGCAGCCATCATTCCACTCTTCTCCCTCATTTTCCTCTCTTGAAGAAAACCCCAACTTGCTTCTCCCTCATCTTGTTCCTCATTTCTTCAAGAAAACCCCAACTCACTTCTACCATTGTCCTGTCCAAGGCCCCCCACCGAGACTACCACAGACAAGCTCAAGGACATCACCCTGTCCAAGGCCCCCTCTCCGGGATCCCTCGTTAAGCCTGTCCAGGTAATATCTCTTCTTGACGATCTTTTTGGTGATCTTGATCGTGTTTTTTGATCTAACTTGCAAAGTGCTTGCTAATATGCGAGGTTTGTGTAATGTACACGTAGTACTAGTAGTACAACTTTCTGGGCGATCTTGCATGTGATTTTTGTGTGCCAAATGATGGTTCTAAATGGCTCTTTTGACCAAAACATGCGAGAGGTTGACATGCATATGGTTTTTGCACACAACACAGATTTCTTATAGATTACTTTCAACTACTTTATGAACATCAATGCTAGCTGTAGGAAATTCAAGATTTTAGCTCTCATGCCATGGAAGAGAATATAGTAGCCCCCATAACTTGTGTTATGGATATTGTAAGTAATCCCTCTATTTACAAATATAAGATGTTCTAACTTTCTTGTGTATCTGATGTAGACATGTTTTAGTGTCTTTGTTCACTCATTTCTGTGCGTATATGTAGTCTTATATGGAGTAAAATATTGGTTTTCTATTTGAATTAGAACCAGGTCCGCCTTGGAGATGAAGTTCTCAAAGTCATGCCGTGTGAACTGGAAGACCTGAGGATGTGCACTACTAAACTATCTAGCTGCCGTGTCCATGTAGCCACATGTCGTGAACAAGTGTTCTCCTGTAGCATTGTTGTCACGCGTGTTCTCGAGGGTGTACTTCACCACAACAATTTTGTAGCTATGCCTTCAATTACGAAGGGTGTGGTTATTGTAAAGCTTCCCAACAAATCTGATGCAGACTGTCTTCATCGTCATGTTTATGAGTGGATAGACCACTCTGTTAGGTTCTCCAAGGTTGACGAGATGGTGAAGGTGTCGGTAGACATCTCTCACGATGTCCATGGCTTGGTCAGTTTTGTGGGGCACATCCCGTAGGTCTATGCCAAGAAATAGTCTGCAGAGTTTAATTAGTGGAGCTTTTCTTGTCTGTAGTAAGTAATATTGTTCAGTACTTGATTTGTGTGTGTGAACCCTATATGGGTTACTACTGCCGCTTTTGTTTTGTGGTGAATCCTGAGAACACTCTATCTTAATGTTTCAAAAATGGTGAACCTATAATGCCAATTTTGGTTGTCTGATATCTCTATTTTTCATCCCAGTATAGTAGTCCCTCTGTTCATAGACATAAGTGATACGTCTCCAACGTATCTATAATTTTTGATTGTTCCATGCTATTATAGTATCAATCTTGGATGTTTTATATGCAATTATATGCAATTATATATCATTTTTTGGAACTAACCTATTAACCCAGTGCCAAGTGCCAGTTGCTGTTTTTTTGCCTGTTTTTTTTCCAGGAAATCAGTACCAAACGGAGTCCAAACGCTACGAAACTTTTTGATGATTTATTTCTGGACAAGAGAGACCCTAGAAGTTTCGGGAGGAGACCAGAAGGCAAACGAGGATACGGCAAGCCAACAGGGCGCGCCCAGGGGGGTAGGCGCGCCCTGATGCCTTGTGGGCCCCTCGTGGCTCCGTCTAACCTAATTCCACTTCTATAAATTCTCAAATATTGGGAAACCAATAGAGAGCCACCCGAAACACTTTTTCCACCGCCGCAAGTCTCTATTCTTCTGCAATCCCATCTGGAGGCCTTTTCCGGTACTCTGCCGGAGGGGGAATCGATCACGGAGGGCTTCTACATCAACCTTGCTGCCCTTTCGATGATGCGTGAGTAGCTCACCACAAACCTACGGGTCCATAGCTAGTAGCCAGATGGCTTCTTCTCTCTCTTTGATCTTCAATACCATGTTCTCCTCGATCTTCTTGGAGTTCTATCCGATGTAATATTTTTTGTGGTGTGTTTGTTGGGATCCGATGAATTGTGGGTTTATGATCAGATTATTCATGAGAAATATTTGAGTCTTTTCTGAATTCTTTTATGCATGATTATTATAGCTTTATATTTCTCTCTGATCTATCCGTTTGGTTTGGCCAACTAGATTGATTTATCTTGCAATGGGAGAGGTGCTTTGTAATGGGTTTAATCTTGCGGTGCTCTATATCCCAGTGACATAGTAGGGGACAAGACACGTGTTTGTATTATTTCCATTAAGGGGAAAATAACGGGGTTTATTCATATTGATTGGATTTACTTTATCTACATCATGTCATCTTGCTTAAGGCGTTAATCTGTTTTGTACTTAATACTCTTGATGCATGCTGGATAGCAGTCGATGGGTGGAGTAATAGTAGTAGGTGCAGGCAGGAGTCGGTCTACTTGTCTCGGACATGATGCATATATACATGATCATTGCCTTGAATATTGTCATAACTATGTGCTTTTCTATCAATTGCCCAACAGTAATTTGTTTACCCACCGTATGCTTTGTGTTCGAGAGAGAAGCCTCTAGTGAAAACTATGGCCCCCGGGTCTACTTTTATCATATATAAAATCCAAAAATACTTTTCTGCACTTTTCTATTTTATTTTATTTTTTATTTTATTTTATCTATCTATCACTACGTGATTTGATCCTTGCAAATAACCGCCAAGGGGATTGATAACCCTCTTGATCGCGTTGGGTGCAAGTATTTGCTTTTGTGTGTGTAGGTGCTGCTAACAAGGTACTATGTGGTTCTTCTACTGGATTGATAACCTTGGTTCTTAACTGAGGGAAATACTTATCTCTACTATACTGCTTCATCCTCTCCTCTTCGAGGAAATCCCAACGCAGCTTACAAGTAGCAGGAAGAATTTCTGGCGCCGTTGCCGGGTAGACATCACCAAAACCTATCAAGTACCTTCGCATAAACTATCATCTACTTGCTCTTACTTTCATTTACCTTTTTATTTGCCATTTGCCTCTCATTTTCATCTCCCCCACTTCTAAAACAATTTTACAAAAAACACAAAAATATTTTTGTTTGCTTGCTTTGTCGCTATGTCTCAAGAAAACACCAAGTTGTGTGACTTTTCCAACACTAATAATAATGATTTTATTAGTACTCCAATTGCTCCTCCCGCCACTAGTGCGGAGTCATGTGATATTAATGCTGCTTTGCTAAATCTAGTTATGAAAGAACAATTTTCTGGTAGTACTAGTGAAGATACTGCATCCCATCTTAATACTTTCATTGAATTGTGTGATATGTAAAAGAAAAAAGATGTGGATAATGATATTTTCAAGTTGAAATTATTTCCGTTCTCACTACGAGATTGTGCTAAAACTTGGTTTTCATCCTTGACTCGAAATTGTATTGATTCTTGGGATAAGTGTATTGGAATTACCATAATAGTATTGCCAAGTATTTTCCTCCCGCTAAGATTATTTCTCTTAGAAATCAAATTATGAATTTTAAGCAACTTGAGAATGAACATGTTACACAATCTTGGGAGAGAATGAAATTAATGATAAGAAATTGTCCCACTCATGGTTTAAGCTTATGGATGATCATACAAAAAATTTATGCGGGACTAAACTTTGTTTCTCGAAATCTTTTAAACTCTGCCGCAAGGTGTTCCTTTATGGAAATCACATTAGGAGAAGCTACAAAACTCCTCGATAATATTATGACAAATTATTCTCAATGGCACACTGAAAGAACTCCAACTCGTAAGAAGGTTAATTGTGTTGAAGAAATTAATACTTTGAGTGATAAAATGGATGCTCTCATAAAATTGGTTGCTAGTAACAGTGCTCATGTTGATCCTAATGATGTGCCATTGTCTACTTTGATTGAGCAAAATAATGATGCTATTGATGTGAATTTTGTCTCTAGAAATAATTCAACAAAAACGCTTATAGGGGTAATTTCAATCCTAGATCATTTCCTCGAAATTCCTCTAATAATTATGGTAATTCCTATGGTAATTTCTAAAATAATAATAATATACCCTCTGATCTTGAGAACAATATTAAAGAATTCATCAATTCCCAAAAGATTTTTAATGCTATGGTAGAAGAATAATTGAATAAAGTTGATGATATGATAATTCCTCTTTAGTTTAATGTATTTCCTTGTTGCAATCCAGAACACATGTACTCAAGAAGGTCGGCCTTGCCATAACTGAATACACCAGTATAATGGTCACATTGGAGACATGCCATGGATATAAGTTCACAGTTGGGTGCATTAACCAAGAAGATCACTCCTTTTTTTATGGCCAAACTTGGATAAACTTTGTCAAGTGTTACGGACTGAAAGTTGGCACATGAATGTTGATGCAAATAACAGAACCTGGTCTCATCATCCCTGTGACCTTCCACCCCGACGTCATTCCAGTAGTTCATCCATGTTAGTTTTGTATCTGGTTCTTGCATGTTGCCTCTATTAATTTGTTATCCACCTATTATGTCTAACTAATCACAATTTGACTTTAGAAGTAGCTACAATTTGTGATTCCATTTTCTCACAATGATGCTACTTCTAACTAATATTTCTTATAATTGGTGACATGCATAGGTTATTACAAAGTGCAGGACACTACTCGTCTGTTATTTGATAAGAACTCGATGGTTACTGATGGCACTGAAGTTGACTGGGGCGACATCCACCATTTCCTACACTTTATTGATTGTCTTAAGGACCATGTGGGGCATTTCAATGGTAGAAAGCCACATGGGATATGTGTGCCACTAGTGCACACGTTGAACAGGTCCAACTGTGTCAAGAAACTGATGGTATGAGTTGTTTTCTGTTATATATGTTGTTCATAAACTCTTGCTTATACACAGTTTTACAGTTGTGTTCTTCTTGAAAGAGAAACTACCCAGTTTTATTGTTCCTATACAGATGTGAAAGCACAGGTTATCTCCCAAAGGGGGGGTGAATGGGAGATTTTTGGAAATTCTTCAAACTCTGATGAATTTGACGAAGATCAGAGTGAAGAAATAGAAACGCAAGGGAAACTAAGTCATCACAGAATCAGAGTACATGTGATCAGGATACATAAGAGTGAAGAACATGCAATCATACAATCATATAAGCATGAAGAATATGAACTGAGGAAATAAAAGATAGCATGATCAAATACTTCAGTTTAAATTCGTCAGATGATAGATCACACAATCTTCAGCAGCGGAATAAAGTAAGAGAGGGTGAGGAATTTGAAACCAGGTTGTCTCTGTGATGACACAGCAATTTGGTAGACCTGTTTCAGTTGTTGTATCAACTGTACATCTGGTTGAGGCGGCTGAGTCGCAACTCAGAGGACACTTAGTCCTCACCGTATTCCTCTTGAGCTAAGATCACTTAGACCTCGCCCAATCACTCGTGGTAAGTCTTCAAGGTGAACTTCCGAAACCTTCACAGACTTGTTCACCGGCACGCCATAATTACTCTTGGGTGCTCAGAACATGACGCCTAACTGTCTGGAGGATTGACAGTCCTCAAAGGTAACAAGCGTCGGATCACACAGATCAACTTCTTCAGTGATGCTCAACCACTTTGGCTCTGGGTTTTTCCTCACTTAGGATTCTCTCAAAGTCGTCGGAGGGAGGGTTGCTCTCAAATGACAAGTGTCAAGTTCTCTCGGAGCAGCCAACCAACAAGTGGTTCTGGGGTGGGGGGGGCTATTTATAGCCAGGGGGCAACCCGAAATGAATTGTCATAAATGCCCTTCTCTGATTCGATCATTGTCAGAATAAGGATCCACTCGACAGCTGGCACGCGGCGCAACAACGGTCGGAAAATTGAACTCTCAATTTTGTCGGGGCACTCAATTTCCTCATGGTAGGCAGATCGCACTGGCGAACTCCTAACTCCTTAGCCTAACCAAATTCGTCAGCGACCAGATGAACTTCGTCACTATCGCTAGCAAATGCGTCAGCTGTACTGGAGATTTCCAAAGGCTTCACTCGAAGCGGCTTTTGTGTGTATAGGTTTGAGTAAGTTTGAGCATCACTTTGGAAATGTGAAATATGTTTCACCTAGACCCCCTTTAGTAGTAAGGTTTTTCCTATAACGCAAATAAGAAGAAAAGAAACCACGAAAACCAAATTCTTCAAGCTTCAAAGTCTTCACATCAATTTCTTCAAAGGCCGTACCAATTTCATCACCAAATTCTTCACTTGAAGAAATCTATTTTTAGGGGTCGTCTTCCCTGTGTTAAACCAAATCTTCAGGGACTCTGTCTTCTGTGTATACTCACAAACATATTAGTTCCTCAACCTATTTGTCTTCAATACTCCTAAACCAGTAAGGAGGCACTTGATGCACTTACAATCTCCCCCTTTTTGGTGGTTGATGACAAATTGGTTAGGCTTTCAACAGGAGTAAAAATAATTGAAGTTTAAGTACAGAGTTTGAAGAAATTGGTTACAAGATATTGAGGAACTCCCCCTGAAGATGATCATATGAGGAATTTGCTTTGGATTGCAAATGCACATGGCAGGTTGAAATTGTGGAGATCTCCCCCTATATCTTGGAATCCAATCATGCATGATCACAAGATATTTGAAGAATATGAATGCATGATGAAAATCGGTGTCTGACAAAATTGTGCATGCATGAGCAGATATATTTAAGTTCAGAGCATGCAGATAAAACTTTGCAAAAGAGTCAGACGACCAACAGTTATTAAGTTACAACTCATCAAAGAGCAAATCCAATAGAGTTCAAGAGTTGCAACTTAAGCAAAAAAACAGCCCATATATCGACCTGCTTGAAGACTAACTCACACTTCTCCCCCTTTGTCATCAAATGACCAAAAGGAGACAAGGGTGAAGACTAACGCCCCTGAAGAAAATCACAGAGAAGTCGAGGGAGCGCCAGCGTTGTTGGGGTCGCGTGATGCAGAAGGACCAGCCGTAATGTCTTCAACCGCTTCATTTTTGTCAGTTGTGCACAATGAAGACTCTGAACTTGGCATGAGAGGAGGAACTTGGGTTTTCTTGAACTTCTTCTTTGGTGGTTCTACCCAGTCAACACTACTAGAAAAAAGCACATTAGTGGCGCACCACATTTGGGTATTAATGGCGCACCATAGGTGCGCCACTATTACCACGCCACTAATAACAAATACTAATGGCGCACCCCTGGTGCGCCATTAGTATTCAATATAACAGTGGCGCACCTTGTAGTGCGCCATTACTATGGCTACTGGTGCGCCACTACTAATGCAGATGAGGGGGCCCTGGTAGCCAACAGGTGCGCCACTGATGTCTCTATAGGTGCGCCACTGATATTTTGCAAGGTGCGCCACTAATGTGCTGGCAGGTGCGCCACTACTATGAATTATAGGATTTTTTTATTTTTTGCTTTTCTGATATTTGCACAGCACAGAATATACAATACAATACAGCACCACAATTAGTCAAGTATAAACAGGACATAATACAATTCATCACATTAGTTTCCGAATTCGAAATAGCGAACAAAGTTCAAATATTAGACAAGTTTAGGTCTCGAGACCGAGTAGCGAGTTTGTCGTCACATTACAAAGTCGATATCATCTAAACTACCATCACATAGAAGAGAGCTGCGGTCACGATGAGCATCATCGCGATGAAACTGGTGTTCATCCGGTTCCTCCTCCGCTCCCTCCTCTCTCCCGCTAGATAGCGCGCGTATCTAGCTTCCGCCTCCGCCCTAGTGGTGTACCCTTTGTAACTGTTACCGCTGAAACGGTGAACCTGTTTCCGACACTCCTCCCAGTCGTCGTAGACTCCGGGAACCTCACCCTTGTACACGACATACGACGGCATCTCTATGCACTAGACAAACAAAACGTTAGTAGCAATTCACAGATAATATATAAGCAATATATAAGTATGCAACAAAAGGATCGGAAGAGAAAAGAAACACATTAATAGCACGGTTCATGGTCCTACTAATAAATAGCATCGATTACATATAAGTTGAACGACTGTCCAAACTAAAGAGACATACAAGTTCATTAAAGTTTAATTACAACATGGGCTAATCGATATTTCAGAACTACATAGCATCAATACTTTCGACTCGACTCAGGGACCGGAGCATGGATGAAGCCGCCGTCTTTCGTGATGGTCATGAATGTGCGGTCGTTGTTAGCCTGCATTTGTAGCGTTGTTTCTATTTCACTGTTGGACGGTTGATAGTTGAGGTAGAACTGCCCCGAGGTACGAAGGACATCTTGATAGATGATGTCCGCTAACTCCGACTGGATGCGAAAGAATTCTTGTCTGATGTCCTCGTCCTGGATTGCCGACAAGCGTGCGGCCCATTCTTTGAGATCATTTGGTAGCATACGCTGATGATGGTTCCGTACGATCGCCCGCATATGATGGAGGGCGTAGTAGGCATCCTTCTGACTGCCAGGCGGCTGCTTGACGCAGGGGAACGTCGTTACGTGGGTGAACACGTGCTTGCCGTACCTACAAATTGGCCTCCTGAAGGTGCCTCCAGATTTGGCGTAGCCGGGGAGAGCATCATCAAGAACTTTCTTGATATCTGTGTAGTTTTTCTTCGACTAACGGTCCGAGTCGAAATACGTGGCCATGGAATATTTCGGGCTTAAGAGGATGAGTGTGCAATGTGTGTCACTGCACAAAACACGGAATGTTAGAAAAAAAAAGAACGATCGAAATCTAAGAAATCATATGTTACGGGGCGGTGAGGGGATGACTTACTCGGAAAAGTAAGGCACGAGGAAGTTATCCTTATCTGGGTTCGCCAGAATGACGCCTTCAAGGTATGAACTCGCGACTTGCCGGTCCCCAGCACTGCCCAAGATCTTGGCACGCATGTAGAAGGGGTCGACTATCACGATGTCCGGGGTCTTGTCTCTAATGATCCGCATCTCCATACTGAGCGAAAATAGCTGAATGAAGGTGTAGTGCAGCGGATAAAGGTTAAACATAGCGAAGATGTCATCAAACCGTAGGACGATCATACGCCCGATGGGGCTATCGACAAAGCCCTTGCCCTCTGGCACCTTGGCCACGAAAACCGGGTATGCCACATCATTCTCGGAGAGACGCCGCTTCTCCATAGAAAGAACACCGTCATGCAGACTCCGCATAGCACCGGTTGCAGCATTGAGCAGATTAGTCGGTAGCATCGGCCTACCCGCCACATGCACCCTCCTTGAGATATCCTTAGGTATTGGTGGCCCGTCCTGAGCACGGATCGTACTCGGTGCCGGCTGGCTCGCACCCTTGTTATTTTTTCTTTTCCGTTCCTTCTGCTTCTTCTGCTGTAATGGGATCGAGTTCTGCTCAGAGACCACCTTCTTGAGTGTGTTGGGGCTGATAATAATTCACACCTCGGCTGTTTGAGTCTCGGTGAAGGCGGCATCTGGAGGCGTCTCCTGAGAACTGAATAGACGACGCCTGTTGCAATTGGGTTTCTCCGCGGTACCAGCTAGATCGCGATCGTCTTTTGCAGGGTTGGGTTCTTGAGAAGGAGGCCCCAAGAATTCGTCACCGTACCCATGTTCATTGATGTACTTATCGACGTTGGAAAATGTACCGTCGTCGTCGTCCGGATCCTGTGCCATATGCATGTCCGGATCAGCTGACGGCGGTAGCGTTGCGGCAGTCTTGCCATGGCTTGGCGCCGGCACGACTGGCGGTGTTGTCTGTGGGGTGGTGTCCCCCGCCCCCAAACGAATCTGGCTCTTCGGCCAAAGCATGGACCAGTTTAAGCAGGCGCTGAGGGTCATCACATCATCTTCGTCGGCCCCAGGGGGTCGATACGGAGGTAACAAGTCGTCGCAGCCCCGCAGCACCCGAACCAGTTGAACCCTATACACGGTGGGTGGCATCGGATTACCGTGGAACACGCGGTTGTCCGGTTCAACGATTTTGGCCTTGGCGACATCGATCAACTCGCCGTCCACGAAGTGCAGGAGAGTGCATGGAACGTTGGCGGCGCCCTGCGAAAACATGTAGGGCGTCAGGGATGCCCAGTCAAAGGCAAGGAGATGAAGTCATCGGCCGAGGCTTAGTTACCGTGATGGCGTCGAGCTCAGCTAATGTCGAGGCACCGCCAACGGCGGGCGTGCAAGTGACGGAGGGGCCGCTTGCTGCCGAGGTGCCGGCCGGCGTATTCTTCCCACACCCGGGTGCATTAAGCTCCAATACCGGCGCCGTCGCCGGAGACAACAATGCCGCCTCCGCCGGAGACACCAATGCCGGCGCGTTGTGCGAGTTGCTGCCCGTGAAGCTGGGAATCGGGGGCGGCCCCTGTTGGCCACCCGCAATCCACCCCCGCAGCCCCTCAAGCAAGGTAGGCATAATGGCGGTGATCGTCGCTCCCAGTTGGTCTCGCACTTGCTCTTGGACTATCTCCGGAATCCGCGCCACTTGTGCCTTGAGTTCTTTAACCTCGCGCTCCTGGCTTTCCGAGACCCTGACCCTGCGCTACTGCTTTCAGTTTCCTGCGGAAGGAACGTGAACCATTTAGAAATTTGGCTTCATTAATTAGAATGCAAACATATGGAGCTAATTACGCGGGGGTGTATTCCTTACCAGAACACGCTCAAGATCCTTCACCTTCGGATCCGTGGTAAGCTCCTTTGTTACAGGGTCCACCTTGTACCGGGCCCTGACATAGTTCCTGGTCTGCTTTTCATGGTATTTATCGAAGAGGGGCGGTAGGCCTTGCGCGGCACGCTCCGCGTCCTCCTTGTCCCATTTAGGTTCCGCCACTCTGTAACCGCCGGGACCGAGTTTGTGGACCCCTAAGTTCAAGTCCCGCATATCTTTCCCCCACTGACTTGATTCCGTGGATGCGTTGCTCTCGCACTTGATCTTGAACTCCAGGTAGTCAGCTTCGCTGATCGAAGGATTTTTCTCCTTGATCTTCTCATAACTATCACCTCTTAGAATCATTCTCTTCACCACGGCTCTCCAAGTAGCCAGGGCTGTGCTCATCTTCGTGAGGGCGGCACTGTTCACTTTATTCCCTGAGAGGCGTGTGTTTGCGAAGTCACCGGGGAACTTGTATCGTTCGTGCAGCTTTGTGAAGAGGAGGTTGCGCAAATTCCCTCGGTCACGATGCCTTAGGTTCTCGGTGTTGATCGAGACGGTG
The DNA here is from genome assembly GCA_039707655.1 of Elymus sibiricus. Classification (NCBI taxonomy): domain Eukaryota; kingdom Viridiplantae; phylum Streptophyta; class Magnoliopsida; order Poales; family Poaceae; genus Elymus; species Elymus sibiricus. Next base: position 132,761,081 of record CM077676.1, on the reverse strand, counting down.
CTCCGGAGAATGCACCCGAGTTGTCCCGCGTACCCACCGACTAATTCTTTGGGCGCCGTTGGATGCCCACTGGAGGACACTTCAGTAAATTCCTCCTTGACGGTGCCGAGCACGTTCGGGCTCCGGTCCTTCCGTTGCCTCTTCGGTTGGCTGCCATCTGTGCGTTCGCTGCCATCATCAGTGGTGGCATCCCCGGCGGCACCATCAGTGGTGTCATCCCCGATGCCACTAGGGGTTGTGTAGTGAGGATCGGTGTCTTCCGCGGCGTCCTCATAGCGGTGAGGTTCTTCCTCCATCTCCTGGGACAGCTCCCAGAATGGCTTGCCCGAACCGCCGGCCTCATCGTTGTTGGCCATGTTCGCCCTAAATAGGAAAAAATGGCTAATAATTAGTGCCATGGTGATCTACAATTAATACTAGTAGCTGAAAGCCTGAGATGATACTTTCAGGGGATGAATACTAGTAGTCAAGGTTGTCGGCCATTGATGTATGTTACTCTATATCTGTTTCTCTAACGACAAGTGCAGGGTCAGGAAGGCGGTTTGTGACAGGGGCTGCCACTTGCCACTAGTACAAAGCAAAGCAGTGGACAACAACAATGGTAGCTTCAGTCTCAGCTTCAGGACCACTGGAATTGGAACAGAAGACTCTTCTGCCCGGTCTAATAGCCATGTGCTTAAAATTGAAACATACTATTCTATTATGTATGATCATCATTTATAAAAGGAAGACTGACAAATATTTGTGGCATGCAATCTTTGCTCACCGATGCTGAGAGACGGTGGCATGTTAATGTTGCAACCTTTCTTATTTTCCACCTGACGAATGTGTGTAGACATTATGACAGTAATGAATGGAATCACAATTGTTCTGATATAATCGTAGTCTTTTCAAATTGACTGCTCCCTTTTGCTTCTTTTTTACAGTAATGTTACTGTGCTTTGTGATCTCTGTCATTAAGTCGTGGAAGGTCTGCTTGAGCTTTCCTTCTAACATCTAACAGTCAACTCACTCACAGGGAAAGGGAACCAAGGTTGCTAACAAGAAAAACAACAAACACCCCCTGTCCAAAGGTTGGTTTGGCTACCATACCATGGCCTATACATTCTTTATTTTCTCATGTTATACTGTCAAGAAATCATTTCTTTCATTTACCACATGTCACTTGTTTTCAAGGTCCAGTTATCATGATTTTTCTTCTGTATATCTTGTTTCTCTTGCATTGTAAATCCTCTATCTGTAATTTTTTGGTCATGTTCAGGCATACAAGCTTTAGTAATTTTTGTTGCTCTGTAAATGTTCCTTTGACCAGTTTCTGTTTTGTCCTAACAGCCTTTGAGCAAACTTGCATGCCTAATTGACCTTTTTCTTATGCCACAGAGGCTCTAGATTCCAGGAGTGCTAAAGACATTATCCAGGATAATAACAGGCTTATGGATAAAATAGAAGAAATCTTGAGAACAGGAGAGGTCTACCTTTTTACATCCCTGTGTTTACACCATGATTATGTCTGAGACTAATTTGCTGGGTCTTTTTCCTGGACCTCTACATTTACAGTCAGTGGCGGAGCTTGAGCAAGATCTTTGGGGGGGCCAAATGAAATATATAGGCTAGTGGAGGAGCCAAACATGCAAAAATTCACAATCTAAATTATTTCCCTAATATTTTTATGCCTACATGTGCTAATGAAATATATAGACTAATCCACAAATATTTCAATTTTAAGCACATGGAACAGAAGACCACTGAAATATTTCTTTTTCCTCGTACTATCTATCTTAAGCAAATGGCTAATAATTAGCTGGCAACATAAATTCTAGGAAAAATTCGGCATGACCTTTGCTATTTTCTTGACCTAGAAGTGCCCATTTTTCGCCGAAACGGAAATGAATCAACATTTCGGCGATAACGGGCACAAATCCCTGCTCAAATAGCAACTGCCAGCAACTAGAGCGCTCATCCATCCATCTAGAGCGCTCATCCATCTATCCAACATCCATCCATCCACACTAGCAAAAAAATTATCCAGCAATTCATCCATCTATCCAACATCCATCCATCCACACTAGCAAAAAAATTATCCAGCAATCCATCCATCCATTCACATACGGCAGAGGATACAGAGAGGGAAAGAGAGGAGACAGAGAGCTCACCGGTGACCAGGAGGGGCCGTCCGGGGGACGGGCGGGGTCGGGGCGGCGACGGAGCGAGGTCGGGCGGCGAGGTGGCCGCCGTCCTGCGGCGAGGCGGGGCGGGGTCGGGCGGCGTGCGGCAGCGATGCTGCGTCGTCTGGCGGCGCAGCCGGGAGGGGGCGTCCGGGCGGGGTGGAGCGGCGACCGGCGACGGAGCGGGGTCGGATGGCGAGGGGGCCGCCGTCCTGCGGCGAGGCGGGGCGGGGCAGGGTCGCCGGAGCGGGCGCCGGTGGCGGGGTGCGGCGGCTGCCAACCCTAGTTAGCTGATGCGGTGTTGGATAGCAATGCGTGAGCGAGCAGAGAGGGGATGAGGTGTTTATCGAGAGGAAGAGTTAGCAATGGCGCACTAGGCGGGGTGCGCCATAAACAAGGATAGCATTGGCGCACTATTGCGAGGTGCGCCATAAACTTTTTTTTATTTTTTTGAATTTTTAGTTGCATGTAATAATTTAAGATTTGAGATAAAAGAAAAGGAAAATGCAAATGGAGTGATAAAACCATTGTGCAAAGATTTAGAATTAGATGACATGGTTGAAATCAAGTGACATGAAATAATTAACAGTCATCAAAGATTGAGCTTGCCACTGACACACACACGCGGCCGACACGTCGTGATTCGATCTTAGCTATCTTTTCACAATCTTCTTGCCCTTCTTTCTCGCGGTTGAATAATTTAGCCCCAGAACCCCTTGAATTCTTCTCTTGAACGGCCGTCCTTTAGGTAGGGTGGTCCTGCTTCTTCTTGTGGTGTATGGTACTTCATCGTCGTTGTCATCTTCCATCTTCGGGTCGCCGTACTTGTCGAAGTCTTGCTCATTCGCGACTCCATCCATTCCGATGATGTTCCTTTTGCCTCTCCTCACGACAACACGACTGGGCTTTGACGGGTCGGTAATGAAGAAGCATTGGTCCACTTGGCAAGCCAGTACCCATGGCTCATTTTTTGCGGTGACGTTTGCGCCCGCGGTCTTGGATTTGGCTTCGGGAATAACCATGGTGGTGAAATACCGGTCTTCTTTTAGGACGCTCTTGGCCCATCTGACACGGAACATCAGGACCTTCTCTCCAGCGTAGCTCAGCTCCCAGATCTCCTCGATCCTTCCGTAGTATCTGTCCTTGTCGTTACCGGTGTAGGATTCCATCGTTACCCCGGAGTTCTGATAATCGCTCTTCATATCCTTTTCCTCTGTGTAGAATGTGTAGCCGTTGATATTGTATGCCTGATAGGTCATCAGGTTGTGCTCGACGCCCTGTGACAAGACGAATATGAGTTTTTCTTCCGCGGAAGAATCCTCATGTAAAGGGTACGATAGAAGCTTGTCCTTGAACCAACGCGTGAAACATGAGTTGTGCTCTTTGATTATATCTCCGTCCGTCCTCTGTTGGCCTCGGTCATTGTACGTCTTCTCAATAAAGGTTTTGTGCTCTACCACCCAAGGATCGACCACATCTATGTGTTGTAGCGCGACTAGGTTTGCTCTTTGAAAGTCGGCGAGTCGACCCTTGAAGTCGACATGCATTTCGCGGCGACCCTCGCGGTGACCCCATCCAGCGAGCCTGCCGAGGTGCCTGTTGACGGGCAGACCAACGGGGTTCTCGATGCCTAGATAATTCGTGCAGAAGGAGATGCACTCTTCGGTCAGAAAGCCCTTGGCTATGCTTCCATCGGGACGTGCCCTGTTGCGAACGTATCCTTTGATGACACCATTCATCCTTTCGAACGACATCATGCTGTGCAGGAACATCGGCCCGAGTTGGATGATATCCTCCACGATATGGACCAGCAGATGCACCATAACGTCGAAGAATGCGGGCGGGAAGTACATCTCAAGCTCGCATAGTATCACCACGATCTCTTCCTGTAGCCTTCTGAGTTGCCTCATGCCAACCGACTTCCGAGAGATGACGTCAGAAAAGTTGCATAGGCCAAATAGCGTTTCACGGACGTGCGCGTCCATGATCCCACGGATTGCAACTGGAAGTATCTGCGTCATCAGCACGTGACAGTCGTGAGACTTCATCCCGCTGAACTTCTGCTTCGCTGAGTCTAGGTATCTGCTTATCTTCCCCGCGTAACCGTAAGGAAGTTTTACTCCTACGAGGCAGGTGAAAAACTGCTTGATCTCCTTCTGACTTAGAGTGAAGCACGCGGAAGGGTAGTCATATTCAATCTTCTTGGCCTTTTTGCCTTTGCGACGACTTTTCGTGTCCTTCGCCTCATCATCATCATCATCATCATCATCATTAGGGCATTTTGCGTGAAGCTCCTCCCTGATGCCCATTGATTGCAAGTCTGCCCTTGCTTTCGGCCCATCTTTGGTCCTCTCTGGCATGTTGAGCAGGGTACCAAGCAGACTCTCGCACACGTTCTTCGTGATATGCATGACATCAAGGCTGTGAGGCACACGGAGGATCTTCCAGTACGGCAAGTCCCAGAAAACAGACCTCGTTTTCCATACCTTCAGCAGCGGCTCTGGCGCCTTTCGCTTCTTTCCCGGCGGTGGGCACTCTTTCCAATTTTTCAATAGCTCGTCTATTTCCTCGCCACTCCACGTACGTGGGGGTCTTCGGGGTTCGGTTTCACCATCGAACAGATCCTTGCGTTTTCTCCATGCGTCATCGTCGCGAAGCCACCTTTGATGTCCCATGAACACGGTTTTCGAAGACCCGGGATCTCTATCTAGCTGGCGATACGTTGTGTCATCCATGCACCTGACGCATGCACAAAATCCGTGGACCACCTGCCTCACGACATATCCGTAACCGAGATAGTCGTGCACCGTCGTGAGCAGTGCGACTCTCATAGGGAAATATTCTTTCGCTGCGGCGTCCCACGTATTGGCTGGCGTTTTCCACAGCGTGTCTAGCTCCTCTTTCAGCAGCCCCAGATACAGATTGATGTCGTTCCCTGGTTGTTTCGGCCCTTCAATTAGCATACTCATGTGAATGTACTTCCTCTTCATGCACATCCAGGGGGGAAGGTTGTACATCCACACAAACACAGGCCAGGTGCTATGTGTGCTTCTCTGGCTGCCAAACGGATTGACTCCATCGGTGCTCGCGCCCAGCATGATGTTCCTTGGATCGTCCCCAAATTCTGGGTGTTCGAAGTTCAACGCTTGCCACTGGCTCGCATCCTTAGGGTGACTCAGGATCTTGTCTTTTTTATTTATCTCCGGATCATTTTCGTCATCTTCTCGCTTCTTCTCCTTCCTATCCGCGTGCCAACGCAGGAGCTCTGCTAGCTTAGGGTCCGTGAAATACCACTGCAGACGAGGAGTGATCGGAAAGTCCCACACCACTTTTCGAGGAGCTTTCTTCCTCTTCTTGTATCGAGTGACGCCGCACACCGGACATATGGTAGACTCCGCGTGCTCGTCCCGATAAATGATGCAATCGTTCATGCACACACGGTATTTCACATGCGGTAAATCCAGAGGACACACGATTTTCTTCGCCTCCTCGAAACTGGTCGGGCACTTGTTCCCCTTGGGAAGACGTTCGTCCCAGAATGACATGTTCTCGTCGAAGCATGCGTCGGTCATTTTGTGTTTTACCTTCATCTCCAGAGCCATGAGCGTTACTTTCAGGCGGGTATTCTCGGGCCTGCATCCTTCATACAATGGAGTAACTGCGTCTATCTCCAGTTGATCCAGCTTGGCTTTCTCTCGGGCGGCAGCTCTTGCGTTACCCGTCTGCTTGAGAAGCAGCTCTTGAATATGAGGGTCCTGCACCCAGCCCCTCGATGGTCCATCGTCGTCTGCTCCGGCATCTTCATCTTCATGATCATGCCCTTCGTCTTGATCTTCCTCATCATCATGTCCGGCATCTTCTACATGATGACTGTGTCCTGCATCTACTTCATGATCATGTCCTGGAGATTCTTCGTCTTCTCGCCGGCCGCCCTCGCCGCTATTGTCTTGCTGCCCTTCCTTATTTCTTGCCCGGCCCCCATGGACGACTTCATAATCATCTTCATCACCTTGCCACCGATAGCCATCCATGAAACCACGCACGAGCAGGTGGTCCCGCACCTGTCTGGAATCCGGGTCCATAAGGCTCTTCAGCTTGCATCTTCGACACGGACATCTTATCTCCGTCTCGTTCTTTTGAAGCATCTCGGCCTTTGCGGATCTCAAAAACCTATTCACGATGCCTTCGGTCATCGTGCGGACCATGGTCGCCTGCGGGGTAGAGCAAAATGATATTTTAGAACCAAAAAAAAATTTGGCATGACTTTGCCTAAAAATAGGACCAAAAAGAATGCATTGTGCCAAATTCTCGCCGAAACGGAAATGAATCAACATTCCGGCAAAATATTGGCAACTATCGCATTTCAAATACCGGTACCTGCAAACACAAACATATGCAACACCACAAACATACGTAGATCTAGCTCAATGAGAAAAGTGTAGATCTAGGCCATAAAAAGTGTGTACGTTGGAGGGAGAAAAAAGTAGATCTAGAACATAAAGAAAGCTTTCCCCCTTACTTACCTATCAAAAAAAGGAAATTTAACCACTTAATTTGGGTGAATCTATGGTGCAAATGAGGTGAGGAGGAGGAGGCAGCCGAGACCAAGCTTGGTAGAGGTGGAGAGAATGAAGTGGGGAAAGTGAGTGTGGTAGGTGGCTGTAAAAAATATCTAGCTGCTCTCAGGCTAGTAATGGCGCACCTCCTAAGAATGCGCCATTGGTAACCAGGGTTACTAATGGCGCACCTGGTGCGGGTGCGCCATTACTAGTTTTGAAAAAAAAATTGAAAAAAAATTGTTAGTAATGGCGCACCGGGGTGTGGTGCGCCATTACTAGTTAAAACTAGTAATGGCGCACCACACCCCGGTGCGCCATTACTAGTTTTGAAAAAAAAATTGAAAAAAAATTGTTAGTAGTGGCGCACCGGGGTGTGGTGCGCCATTACTAGTTTTAACTAGTAATGGCGCACCACACCCCGGTGCGCCACTGGTAAGTCTGGGGAGGGGGGTGTGCCCAGGAGAAACTTAGCAGTGGCGCACCACACACCAGGTGCGCCATTAGTAATATGGACATTAATGGCGCACCCATATCTGGTGCGCCACTGCTATATAGCAGTGGCGCACCACATACATGGTGCGCCATTAATGTCCATATTAGCTATAGCCGTTTTTCTAGTAGTGCAAAGTTCATTTGGAAATCCATATCAGCAAGTTCTTCATCGGTCTTGAGGTGCCAGAGGATGGTCTTGAAGCATTTGCAGTTGTGTCCTGGCTAGCAGTTTCATCAGCATTGGAGCTTGAAATAGGTTGACGAAATTGTCCATCAAGGGGACGAATTCCTTCATCAATCACCGTCTTGCCCTTGCCAGGAACAGTGGAGAGAGTGCTCTGAAGAACTTCAACTTCAGGTGGATAGCTTAAGTGATTTTGACAATCAGCCTTGTAGTGAATTGAAGACCGGGTTCTGATGAATCTCATAATCCATGGTGCATACGACTTCAAGTCAAACAAAGACTATGCCACTGTGACCAAAGTCCTCATGAAGAAATCATGAATGTTAATGGGAGTACCATGAATGATGTGGATCAGCAGATTCTTCATAATGCCCACAACTTCTTCAGTATTGGAGTTGTGACCTTTAATGGGACTGAGGGTTTTGGACAGAATGTGATAGACCGTTCGTGGTACATACAGCAAATCCTTCACTGGGAAGGTTGTCCTTGGAGCTTCTCCTTCAGCCATTGGCTTCATAAGCACTTGCATCAGGTGGTTTGGCATTTCAGGTTCTTCATATATTCTCTTTGCTTCTTCACGGGGTGGATCAACGGGAAGAGCATGAAGAAGTTCGTCAACTGGTGCTTTGTAATGAGTGTCTTCACTCATCCAGTCCAGAGCCCATGTTGCAGTGTCGTCAAAGTTGCCAGAAAAGTGCAAAGTTGCATAGAACTGAAGAATTAGTTCTTCATTCCAGTTGCAGACGTCAGAGCAGAAGCTGAGTAATCCAGCATCGTGAAGAACTGCCAGAACTGGCCGAAAGCACGGTAGTGATTCCATATCCACGTGAGGAATATGGCGATGCGGGAATACTTTGTTCTTGTCAAATAACAGTGAAACATAGAAATTCATCTGAGACCTTGTCCAGAAGTGCAGGTGCCTAATCTTGGCTGAGTCATAAGGGGACTCACCAATGAAGAAGTTCTTCTCTTCAAAGATTTTGGCATTATCAAACTGAGGCCGCCTGAGGACTCTGCCAATCTTTGGCATCACAAGAACTGGTTGAATGTTGTGCATCCTTTGACGTATATCAAACACTGGTCGTGGGGACCCAGTGGAATCATTTGGATCAGTCACGGCAAGAGCTCGTGCAACTTCCTCAGCTATGGCAGTTGGAACAGTATCTGTGTCAGCTGACGGAATTGAGTTCGCACGTGGAGGGGATGTATTGATGACATCAACCATTGGCTCATCTTGAGCAATTTTATCAGCTGCTGCAGCTAGAATTTCTTCAAGAATGCTTTGAAGTGATGGTTGTAGTTCCTCAGAACCCGTGTGAATTTCTTCAGTGATAGCGGGTGACTGTGGCACTTGCGTCAGAGGAGTGGTGAGGGGCGAATGGATGGAAAGCTTCCCAAAATTCATCAATGATTGGAGGGGTTGTAGCACTGTCAATATCCACGTCCTCTTCAGTGGCTTCACTACTTCCAGATGAAGTAGAGGCATTTTCGTCAGTCACTAGAACCTGTGAGGGCTTCCAAGACAAGACTTGGTGAAGCGAAGCATCTTCTTCGACTTCAATTTCTTCATCCACTTGCTCTGTGGTAGCAGCAGAGTGGGTTTCATCATCATCATCATCAGCCTGGGGGATTTCGTAATCCACCCCATACGGAACAATCTGATGATCATCATTAGAATGAGTTGGGGCGCTGATGAGATTGGTATAGCATCAATTGGACTGTCTGAAGACAATGGAGCTCTCTTCATTTTCTTCACTGTTTCAGTGATGGTAGGAGGAACTGAAGCTTTTCTCTTTTTAGCTTCCCTCTCAGCAGCCTTGGTCTTCTTCACTTCTGATGCAGAAGGAAGGGTGATAATCTTCAAAGATGAATTCGTTGGTCGTGCTGCTGCTGAGGAACTTGATGGTTCAATTACTTCAGGAACGACTGTTGCAGTCGCCTTGGCAGTTTCTTCAGGAATAACCTCTTCAGTTGCCCTTTCAATTTCTTTAGGCTCAACCTCGTGTGTTGCCCTGTCAGTTTCTGGTGGAGATAAAGGTGCAGTCTCACTGGCCTGAGCTGTTGGTGGTGGAGCTGAAGAACTTGAGGGTGGCACTGTACCAAACTTGGCTGCCTCACGCTGGTTGTGTTCTTCAACAACCCTTTTGGTTGCAGTGATGAATCTGTCACGCACACCACAACAGTGATTTGACTGTCGCTCAAATTCTTCAGACAACTGTTGTATTTCAGACTGTAAAGTCTCAAGCTGCTGAGGAGTAATAGTGAGCATGTTCTTCCGCAAATCCTTCTCTTTCTGTAGTTGCTCTTTCCTCACCAGATTTGCCTGAGCAATTTTGTGCTTCTCATTCAAGATGAATGCAGACAGCACATTGCTTGGGCCAGGAGGTAGATTTAATTCATCAAGAGGCGTATCTGGCTTGGTGCACCAGATGTCAATGAAGTCCAGGAGCTTCTTGGGGTACAGCAACATTGGAACTGAAGAATTTTTAGCAATAGCAGCTTGCTGTTGCTTCCTTCTGAGGAACTCTGCGAGCTCATCTTCATCAGCCAGCCCATGTTCATCAGCTTGAGGCATGACGGCCTTGCTCTTGAGACTTGGCCTAGTTCCACGGCCAGCAGTGACCTTTTTCTTCTGCTTGGGCATAGAAGATGGTTGCCCACTAGCTGAGGCACTTGATGCAACAATTGAGGCTATTGGAAAGCCCTCAGTGCGCTAGCAAGATGCGAGCACAATCGGTGTTGAAGCTCTTGCTGCTGCCATTGATGAACTTGAAGCAGGAGGCACTGAAGATTTTGAAATCTTGGGTGCTGTAGCCTTTGAAGCTGCCGGCTGAGCCACTGAGGGCTTTGGGACAGACGGCTTGGGCTTGTTGGCAGGCTTCTTTTGCATGGCCTCCTTGGAAGCACTTGCACTGCCACTGCTACTAGCATCACCTTCATTTGAAGCTTTTGTAGCCCTGTTGAATTGTTCAATGGCTTTCTGGGCTTGTTTCTGCAATTTAGCTTGACGCTTTGCCCATTCTTTGGGGAATTCTTCACCCGTTTTGATACTTGTGAGATCAACAACTTGACCTTCAGCAAGTGGTGGCCTATTGAACGGAGGCTTCACAGCAAAATCCTTCATGTATTTGGGAGTGACATATCTGTAATCTCTCCACTCGTACATCCAGTACCGTTTGATTTTCTATGTGCGCGTTTTGCGCTGCTTCTTGGTCTCAGGGCCATGAATATTTTCATCTGGTGTACAGTACCTTGCATACAAGTCGTCAGGAATCTCAAAAGCAGTGTGTATTTCCTTCCTTTTGCCACCCTTTTGAGGCCTCTTTTCATCAGCCATTTTCTTCAGCTGAGGTTTTTGAACTCGTGAGGACTCTGGAGAGGTTTGAAGGTTTTCCTCAAGCAATGCTGCAAATGAATTAATTTAATGAGAACCTAGTGATTCGTCGGTAGACATTGTACCTGTGAATAGAGTATAGTTGCGAGGAAATAGGGAAGAGTCACATGCATTCTCAGAGATTTTCAAAATAAACCTGTTGAGGCAATTGACCCTTATCATCTTGACGCAATTCACTAAGTGTTCTTGACCTAGGTTCCAGAGTTGTACAGATTGAGCAATTTGCACATTTGAGGAATCTAGTTGTTAAGTATAACTTAGATGAAAATACTCAAGACTGGCCAAAAGGAAGTGCTGAAGAATTGGAAGAGTGGTAAAAACAGCACTTGAAGATTTTGTGGCACTAAAAAGATCAAACTTGGGCAGTAAAAATAAATTTTAATTACCCCAAGGATGAACTCGATGAACTGGACGACGAGTCAAAGGAAATCGTCAGTTCAGATCTTCCGTGCCCTAACTTGGCAATGAAAGACGTCTACGGCGGCGGCAGAGGTGAAGAAATCCACGTCCGGCATGAGTACGTTGACAAAGAAGTCGAGGCAGTGAAGCTCTTCTCCTCCGGCGGCGATGAAATCTAGCGGTGGTGCTAGGGTTTGAGAGCGACAGGGGCGCAAGAGTGAAATGAGTTAGGGTTGACGAGGTCAAGCCTTTATATAGGCGCGGTAAAAACTGAGTGGTCCAAAGATTTTGGACGGATAAGCCCCTGGCATTTCGCATTTGAGTGAAACGCGTCACCCATGCGTTTTCACCCTTATCCACGCGTGTGAAGCGCGGGATGAAGTTACTGTGGCAACCACCAAAAATTGATTAGAAAATTTTCAAAATGTGTTCGCAAATTGTTCAGCTATCAAGGACACAGTGAAGACTTTGAACAGTGTCAAGTACAACACATATGAAGAATTTGTGAACAGAGTGGGTTGAGCTGAGCATAGAGGGGAGCGGGTCCGATCACATCCACATAGATGACGAAAAACACTGTTTGAAGGAATAGCTATATGTGGATGCTGTTGAGGACATGAAAAACTCATATATAATTAATAAGAAGTAAGTTGTGAAGAATAACCTCAAATGACAAATTTGAAAAGTTTGACGAAATTACAAATGACGAAAAACTCAAATTTGAAGAATGTCATAAAGAGGTGGTGGCTTTACCCACCGTATAAGAACTATGATGATTTCAAACACCGCGTACAATTGTCGTAGGGTCCTGAGAATCAAGTTCTTCATTAATTTCTTCACACTTACAGGGTTAGTCTTCATTGATTGAAGAAAAATGCTACTTTCTGTGTTGTGCATCAAAGTCATCAAGAATGCATAAGCGTTAGGATATGTGTCCTTTTCAAAGGACATTCAAAGATCACTCACACCGCAACATGCAAAACCTTCTCTCATCCAAGGGCTTAGTGAAGATATCAGCAAGCTGGTCTTCTGTCTTCACGTGATTGATGACGATGTCTCCCTTCAGCACATGATCACGAAGAAAATAGTGACGAATCTCAATGTGCTTCGTCCTTGAGTGTTGCACTGGGTTGTGGGCGATCTTGATGGCACTCTCATTGTCGCAGTAGAGTGGCACTTTCTTCACGTTGACACCATAGTCCTTGAGGGTTTGCTTCATCCATGGCAACTGAGAGCAGCAGGCGCCAGCAGCAATGTACTCAGCCTCGGCAGTGGAAAGTGAGACTCAGTTCTACTTCTTCGAGGACCAACATACAAGTGATTGTCCGAGGAAATTGCATGTGCCTGATGTTGATTTGCGATCCACACGATCTCCAGCATAATCAGAATCGGAATATCCAGCAAGATCAAGTGACGAGCCCTTGGGATACCATAATCCAAGCGTGGGAGTGTGAGCTAAATATCGAAGAATTCGTTTCACAGCCTGGTGATGTGATTCCTTCGGTGACGCTTGAAAGCGAGCACACATGCAAACGCTAAGCATAATATCTGGCCTAGATGCACATAGGTAAAGCAGCGAACCAATGATGGAGCGATATACCTTCTGATCGAAATCTTTACCATTTTCGTCAGTGTTGAGTTGGCCATTTGTTGGCATTGGTATCTTGAGGCCTTTGCAATCTTGCATTCCAAATTTCTTCAGGCAGTCTTTGAGATATTTCTCTTGAGATATGAAGATGCCATTGGGTTGTTGACGAATTTGGAGCCCGAGGAAGAATTTCAACTCCCCCATCATAGACATCTGATATTCTTCTTGCATCATATGAGCAAATTCGTCACTGTATTTCTTGTTTGTGCAACCAAAGATAATATCATCAACATATATTTGGCATATGAACAGTTCATCATCATAAGATTTTGTGAAAAGAGTAGGATCAAGTGAACCGGGCTTGAATCCCTTTTTCTTTAGGAATTCCTTGAGTGTATCATACCAAGCCCTAGGGGCTTGCTTGAGGCCATAGAGAGCCTTGTTGAGTCTGAAGACTTTGTCAGGATGCTTTGGGTCCTCAAAACCTGGTGGTTGAGTAACATATACTTCTTCCTCAAGCTTACCATTGAGGAATGCACTTTTCACATCCATTTGATATAAGAGGATATCATGATGATTAGCATATGCAGGCAATATATGAATGGCTTCAAGCCTAGCAACAGGTGCAAATGTTTCATCGAAATCATTACCCTCAACCTGTGTGTAGCCTTGAGCTACAAGACGGGCCTTATTCCTCACCACTTGGCCATTTTCATCTTGTTTGTTGCGGTAGATCCACTTAGTGCCGATGACATTGTGCTTGCGTGGATCAGGACGCTTAACAAGCTCCCACACATTGTTGAGCTTGAACTGATGCAATTCATCTTGCATTGCTTGAATCCATTCAGGTTCCAAAAAGGCTTCATCAACTTTGGTGGGCTCTGAAAGAGAGAAAAACGCGTAATGCCCACAAAACTTAGCTTAATGTGAAGCTCTTGAGCGAGTGAGGGGACCAGGTGCATTGATGTTGTCGAGGATCTTCTCAATCTGCACTTCATTTGCCACTCGTGGATGTGCTGGACGAGGGCCTTGTTGCTGTTGTTGCCGTGCAGAATCCTCAGCATCATTTTCGTCAGAATGTTCCTTTTCTTCACGATGAGGAACAACCACTTCTTCATTAACAGCTATTTCTTCACTGGGCACAATTTCACCAGTGCCCATCAGCTTGATAGATTCCTCAGGAGGCATTTCATCTAGCACAAGAGGCAGGTGCTCTCTTTGCGAGCCGTTAGTTTCATCGAACCGCACATCTACAGTTTCAACAACCTTGTGGTGGAAGGAGTTGAAGACTCTGTAGGTGTGCGAGTCATTTCCGTAACCAAGCATAAAACCTTCATGTGATTTCGGTGCAAATTTAGAATTGTGGTGAGGATCTCTAATCCAGCATTTCGCACCGAAGACGTTGAAATAACTCATATTGGTTTTCTTGTCACTGAGAAGCTCATATGAGGTATTCTTGAGGAATTTGTGAAGATATACCCGGTTGATGATGTGGCATGCAGTATCAATTGCTTTAGGCCAGAAGTGATGAGGTGTCTTGTACTCATCAAGCATAGTATGCGCCATCTCGATGAGGGTTCTGTTCTTGCGCTCCATGATGCCATTTTGCTTAGGAGTGTAGGGAGCAGAGAGCTCATGAGTGATACCAAGTTCATCAAGATAGTCGTCGAGGCGAGTGTTCTTGAACTCAGTGCCATTGTCACTCCTTATGTGCTTGATCTTGAGACCATAATTCGTCATGGCCCGATTGGAGAATCGTTTGAAGACATTCTGAACTTCAGTCTTGTAGGTAATGATGTGCACCCAGGTGTAGCGAGAGTAGTCATCGACAATGACGAATCCGTAGAGAGATGCTGCATTTGTTAGTGTGGCATAATGTGTAGGACCAAACAAATCCATATGGAGTAATTCAAAGGGACGACCAGTGGTCATGATTGTCTTCGCAAGTGCTTGGATCTGGTCATCTTTCCAGACTCACTAGCACCACAGAGGTGATCCTTGACGAATTTGACACCCTCGATGCCAATGATGTGCTTCTTCTTGACGAGAGTGGACAAATTCCTCATTCCAGCATGTCCAAGTCGTCGATGCCATAGCCAGCATTCCGAAGCTTTTGCCATTAGACATGTTACAGCACAATGCATCTAAATTTGCCAAAGATGACAATCATATCAAGATCACAAAGCATTGAGACAAACATGAGGTTGAATCCAAGGGACTCGACAAGCATCACCTTTTCCACGTGTCGATCCTTTGAAATGGCCACCTTACCTAGACCCAATACCTTGCTTTTTTCCTTTGTCAGCGTATGTGATATGCTTCAGATGAGACGGAGTAAGGGGATCATCAGTGAGGAGATTCCTATCTCCAGTCATATGATTCGTGCAGCCACTGTCCAAGACCCATTCAGTGGCTGAAGGTGTATCCTCCTGTCGAAGCATTAGTCTGACTTACAAATTCATATGCTTCAAAGTGAAGAATATGATGATAATCAATTTCGTCAGAAAATTTCATCAAGGAATAGTATCTAGCAGCATAAGGGATGTGTGAAATGAAACGTTCATTTCATTGTGATTAGCCTGCATCCCAACAGGCATTTTGTTAGGTCTTCAGCAAATTCCTCAGACATTTAGTTGTCTGAAGACCTGACCCTGCAGAAGAGATTAGTTCTTCTTAACCACCCATATCTGAATGGGTGGCTGAGAAGCAATGTAGTGAAGTGCATTAATGGAGAACTTAGGCATTGAAGGATATGCACTTCTCTTCACAGGAGGGTTATAGTAATTGAATGAATAAGCAGAGAAATTCTTCGAAGATTTGTGAACATAGTGGTTTGAAGAATAATGCTCATATTCATCAAATCACTGTTTGTTTCCCTGCAAAACATAGGCATTAGTACAACCATAAGTGGGTCTGCGTCCATTTGATGACTTTAATCCCTGTGAAGAATTTGCCCTGGGAAGTGAGGGTGTCCCGGACTAGGGGGTACTCGGGCTGCCGGCCTATCTCTCGTAGGCCGGGCTGATGGGCCGCTCTCTGCATGTCGATGGAAGGCTGGATTATGGACGTCCCCGTGTGTTAGAAGGAAACCTCCGAAGTTCAGGCGTCTCCTCCAGGGAATAGATGGCGTAACCTGCGTGTTTATCCCAGATGGTAACCGACCTTATGTAACCCTAGGACCCCCTGGTGTCTATATAAACCAGGAGGTTTAGTCCGCAGGAGGGAGATATCATTACCTAGGGTTTAGCCCAGTCGATCTCGAGGTAGATCAACTCTGTAACCTTCATACAATCACATCAATACAATCAAGCAGGACGTAGGGTATTACCTCCTTGAGAGGGCCCGAACCTGGGTAAATCGTTGTCTCTACGTTCCCTGTTACCATGGACTCCTTGACCCATAGTTCGGATCCCCTACCCGAGATCTGCCGGTTTTGGTACCGACATTGGTGCTTTCATTGAGAGTTCCGCCGTGGGACATGAAGGATCAATGGCTCGCCTAATCATCAGCAACAACGCTAGCCACAGGGACACTTTTGTTCCCGGCCAGCTCTTCGTGTTCAGAAGTGTCGTGCTACACGCCGATCCGGCCGGTCACCTTTGCCGGGTCGACAGCTTCACCCCCGATCAGGAGATCAGGTTTGGAAACTTAGAATTCGTCGCCGACTCTCGGGGAGATCTTATCCTCACGGGGTCCTCGGCTTTGCCTGACGGACCCACGAATCCAGAAGCGCCGGCTTCGAATACGGCCAACCCCACCGCCGAGACGGCAGCCGCTGCAGATTCAACCTTGAGCCCGGATCTGACCTCCGCGCCCGGTTGTCGAACTCCAGCCTCGGCCGAACATAACTTTGGGGCAAATTCTGACACCCCCGTCACGGCCATACTGCGGGTTGACCCCGCAAATTACCCGAACCTAGAATCGACCGATCTCTCGTCATTAAACGGGATACTAGATCGGATCCAAGCTCTGGGAATCGCCGATGGCCAGTCCTCGGTATACGATCAGATCGGGCTTAAAACCGACGACAGGGAAATTTATGCCCCCGCCACTACTCACTTGGTTGCCACTATCGAAGGCCCCTCAGAGGCCTCACCCGTTACCTCCAAACCAAAAACGCATGAGGTGCAGGTTTTCAACCAACAGGCTTCGCCTTCCAGCTCGGCAGCCGAATTCCGCCCCGGAGAGGGTTTAGAGCCGGAGTCCGGCTCAACATGCAAGTCCGGATCCGCTCACCTGCGCTTGGTCAATTATCCAGAGCTCGGCGCACCGGATTCCATGACAATCCTGGACGCGGCCCCTAAAACTCCAGACTCACACTCCACTGGGATCAAGTTTTTTATCCTGCCCACCCCCCCCACATTGAGTATTGTCCGGATAGCACAGGACGTCCCGACATATGGGACCTGATGTACGTTAAGCAGCAGCCCAGAGAGACAGTCCGGCACTTCTGGGCCAGATTCCTTATCATCAAAACTAAGATGACGGACGGCTGCGACAAGGACATTCTAGAGATCTTCCGGCAAAACTGCAGAGACGAGGGCGTCTTAAACGCCCTCGCCCACCGCCACATCCAAAATTTCTCTAATTTATCGGATCTGGTGTCCAAATATTGCGCCATGGAGTACGCTTTGCAGGCCCAACTTGAGCAAAGGGAGTCAACCTCCACAGAGGAACTAAACCGAGCTTGGGCGAAACGCGCGCTCCCTCACCGAACACGCCAATACGAGCCGTCCGAGAAAAAGATGAAACCCCTAACAAGGTCCAGAACGGTGCTTGACGGAATACTGGATAAACCATGCCACATACACTCTACAAATCCAACCCACAGCCTTCGAGCTTGCTGGGTGGTCAGGCAAGTCGCCAAGAGCGGCGAGGTCATTCTCGGAGGCCCGTACTCCACCAAAAGTCCAGTTATGCCCCTTGACGACGACGCCGAAATCTTAACAATCTACGAGACTTACTCTTCGAAGAATCAGAGGAAAAGAGCCCTTCGGGAGCTCACTCAAATTCACCACGTGGCAGAGAGAGACTCCTGGACAGATACACCCATCACTTTTAGTGAGCAAGACCAACCGAGATCCTGCCCTACTCGAGCCACTGCCGCCCTTGTCCTCGACCCCATAGTGGATGGATTCCGACTACAAAAGGTGTTGATGGACGGCGGCAGCGGGCTAAACCTCATCTACGAGGATACCATGGATAAAATGCAGTTTGACAGATCCCGCATAGAGCCAGTGGCCGCGTGACTCTTGATGTGGTCTTCGGAACTCCCGAGAACTACCGGTCTGAAGAACTGCTTTTCCACATCGTGCCCTTCCGCAGCGGCTATCATGCCTTACTAGGGCGCGATGCCTTCGCACGATTCCATGTTGTACCCCATTACGAGTACATGAAGCTTAAAATGCCAGGGCCAAATGGTATAATCACGGTAATAAGTGATCCGGACAGAACCCTGCGAGCCGAGAATAAAACGGCATCACTCGCCCTCGAAGCGTTGTCCAAAGCCCTCGCGGCCGAAGAATTAACCGCGCTCCGCTCAACGGTGGACAAGGACGACGTCATCCTTGATAAAAGGCAAAAATCCACGTCCTTCAAACCAGCAGATGAAATCATTAAATTCCAAGTGCACCCAACAGATCCCAACAAGACGGCATCCATCGGAGCCCAGCTGGACCCCGTGGTTGATGAAGAATTGCGCCAATTTCTGCGCGCAAACTGGGATATCTTCGCCTGGCACCCTTCAGACATGCCAGGGATCCTGCGTAGATTAGCCGAGCACAACCTGAACATAATCAAAGGTTTCAAGCCAGTTAAACAGACTCTCCGTCGGTTTTCTGAACCCAAGCGTCAAGCCATGGGTGAGGAACTGGCCAAGTTGCTCGAAGCCGGATTCATCCGAGACATCAAACATCCTGAGTGGTTGGCCAACTTGGTCATGGTGCCAAAGAAGGATAAGTCCTGGAGTTTGTGCGTCGATTTCAAGGATTTGAACAAAGCCTACCCTAAGGATCCTTTTCCCTTGCCCCACATTGACCAGATCATTGATGCCACCGCCGAGCACGACTCGCTATGTTTCCTCGACGCTTACTCTAGATACCATCAAATTAAAATGAAGGAGTCCGACCAGGCGGCCACCGCATTGATCACTCCTTATGGACCATTCTGCTTCAACACAATGCCCTTCGGTTTAAAGAACGCAGGGGCCACATACCAGCGCATGATCCAAACGTGTCTGGAGAAACAAATCGGCAAAACAGTCGAAGCTTATGTGGACGATGTGGTTATCAAAACCAAACACGTCAGCCAGCTGGTGGACGATCTCCGACAAACCTTTGACAATCTTCGGACTTTCGATATATGGCTTAATCCAGAAAAGTGTGTCTTCGGAGTGCCAGCCGGCAAGCTGCTCGGCTTCATAGTTTCCCATAGAGGAATAGAGGCCAACCTAGCGAAAATCCGGGCACTGTCCGAGTTGGCTATCCCCACTGAGCTCAAACACGTCTAGAAACTGGCCGGCACTGTTGCAGCCCTAAGCCGCTTCATCTCGCGCCTCGGCGAAAATGCCCTGCCGCTATATAAATTGCTCAAACGGACGAAGAACTTCGAATGGACTAGCGAAGCGGCGGCGGCACTCGAAGAAATAAAAACTCTACTAGCCAGCAACCCGATTTTGACGGCACCCAGCCCGGCTGAGCCAATGCTGCTATATATCTCGGCGACGAATCAGGTGGTCAGTGCGGTTCTCGTCGTCGAACGAGAGGCCGAGGGTCACAAGCTCCAGGTACAGAAACCTGTGTACTCCCTATCCGAAGTGCTCACCCCGTGTAAAACGAGGTACCCGCATTACCAGAAGATCGCCTACACAGTTTTCATGGCATCTCGAAACCTCCGCCATTACTTCCAGGAGTGCTCGGTTACGGTACCATCCGAAGTACCACTGAATTACATAATCAACAATCGCGACGCCACCGGGCGCATAGCCAAATGGGCTATAGAACTTCTCCCACTGGCGACCACGCTGAGCTATTAAATCTCAAGTTTTGGCTGATTTCGTTGCGGAATGGACGGAAGCCGAACTCCCTAGGGAGTATAGCACATACTCACATTGGACGATGTACTTCGATGGCTCCAAAATGCTCGCAGGACTAGGGGCTGGAGTGGTCCTCACATCCCCCACTAGCGACAATATTCGGTACATACTCCAGATCATGTACACCGACTCCAACAACGCACCGGAATACGAGGCTCTGCTGCACGGACTTCGGATGGCGGTGTCAATGGACATACAGTGGCTCGAGGTATGGGGAGATTCTAATCACGCCATCTCTCAAGTTAACGGTGAATTCGACGCAAAAGACCCAAAAATGAGAGCATACCGCAACGCCGTCCTGAAGATCTCCGCCCGCTTCGAAGGACTGGAGTTTCACCATATACCTCGTGATAGCAATCAAGCTGCGGATATCCTTGCTCGAATGGGCGCTAAGCGCGACCCCGTCCCCGAGAACAGCTTCTTGGAACGACTTTTCAAGCTTTCCGTGGTGTGGCAGGAGAACGCCCAGGGCTCGGACACCAATACCCCAGGAGAGTTCGTCCCTCCGCCTATTGAACCAGATAATGGAATTATCGGGGGCTCTGCCATCGCAATGACAACTTTGGCTCACGAAGTCATGGCGGTAATCGCGCCATGGACCGAGCCCTTCCTTGCCTACCTCCTCCGCCAAGAATTACCGGCTGACCAGACTGAGGCCAGGCGTATCCTTCGATGATCTAAAGCCTATAAAGTCCACGAGGGAGAGCTATATAAGAAAAGCACTACTGGCATCCTCCAGAGATGTATCTCCGAAGAGGAGGGAAGGCAGCTTCTGGCCGAGATTCACGCTGGCATGGGCGGTCACCACGCGGCAGCTCGGGCCCTGGTCAGCAAGGCTTTCCGAGCAGGGTTCTTTTGGCCCACTGCCCGAACAGACGCCCAGACATTGGTCCAACATTGCATTGGATGCCAGCTCTTTGCAAATTAGAGTCATATGCCCCCAATGGCCCTTCGGACGATCCCAATTACTTGGCCTTTCGCGGTCTGGGGGCTGGACATGGTTGGACCACTTACAGGGGGGACCAAGAAAAAGAAATATCTACTCGTCATGGTAGATATATTCACTAAATGGATCGAGGCAAAGGCGGTCACTTCAGCCAAGTCTAAGCCGGTCATCGACTTTATATCCGGCGTCGTACACCGTTACGGTGTTCCCCACAGCATAATAACGGACAACGGATCCAACTTTACCGCCCAGGAAGTCAAAAACTGGTGCGCTAATTTAGGCATTAAGCTCGACTATGCCTCGGTGTATCACCCACAGTCTAATTGACAGGTCGAGAGAGCGAACAGCCTAATCTTGAGCGGAATTAAGCCCCGTTTGGTCCGATCTTTGAAAGACTCCGGCTGCCATTGGGTTGAGGAGCTTGACTCCGTACTGTGGAGCCTTCGCACCACTCCTAATCGATCCACGGGCTACACAACATTCTTCATGGTTTATGGGGCAGAAGCCGTCCTCCCCTGCGACCTTATTCACAACGCCCCTCGGGTGCGTATGTACGAAGAAAAGGAGGCCGAGCTGGATCGGCAAGATGACCTGGACGCCTTGGAGGGCGAGCGCGACATAGCTCAGGCTCGTTCTGCTTTTTATCAGCAGCAGGCCAGACGTTATCAGAGCAGGGAAGTACGGGCGAAGGCCTACAACGTTGGCGATTTAGTCTTGCGCCTCCCGGAGAAGCAGAAGCATAAGCTGACGCCCAAATGGGAGGGGCCCCTCATAATCGACCAAGTACTCACGGGCGGGGCGTACCGCCTCCGCGACCCGACGGACGATCGCCTCGAACCAAACCCATGGAATGCAGCTCGGCTGCGACGTTTCTACGGCTAGTCCCGCAAACTTACCTTTTTCGATTTATCCTTTTCGGATCTTCATCTTTCTAGTCAATAGTCTCTCCCGGGTTGTGTTCGGAAATGCCGAATTACGTTAAGTTCTTCTTCGGCAAACATCTTTGAATGTACCACACTTGGTTACCTGGGGGCTTCTTTTACGAAGCTCGTCAAATTTCATTTATGCAATCATCCGGTTTTTTTACGTGTATGCAACCTTCCTGTGTCGTTCTCAAGCCATTATATGCATCAACTTGACGTAAGATTTGGCCAAGCTGGGTTGCCTCGCTCCTGTGTTTACCCCCTACGTTCCCGATTGTTCGGCTAGGGAGTAAAGGGAGCACCTCTGTGATTGTTATGTTCGGATTTCCCGGGTACGTACCTCAGACGGGTGAAGCCGAAAGCTAGCGTCTTAAGACAACAAGTTGGTCGGCCACGGGGGAAGTGAAAATAATTGGTACCTATCACCAAGTTTCCGGGGTATTTTCCTGAAGTAACCGTCCCCGTCTAAATTCGGGTGCTTGGTTATTGTAGGATCGAAAGTACGTCTAGAGGGGGGGATTAGACTACTTGACCAAATAAAACTTAACCTTTTCCCAGATTTTAGTTGTAGGCAGATTTTAGCAATAGTACATGTCAAGCATCACCGTACACATGCAATTCTAAGAGTATAGCAGCAGAAAGTAAGCAATTGCATATGTATGTAGAGAGGGGATAGGAGATTTCAAACGGAAAGAAGACAGGGCGGTTTTTGGCGTGGTTCCGATAGGTGGTGCTATCGTACGTCCACGTTGATGGAGGCTTCAACCCACGAAGGGTAATGGCTGCGCGAGTCCACGGAGGGCTCCACCCACGAAGGGTCCACGAAGAAGTAACCTTGCCTATTCCACCATGGCTTACGTCCACGAAGGACTAGCCTCACTCGGGGTAGATCTTCATGAAGTAGGCGATCTCCTTGCCCTTACAAACTTCTTGGTTCAACTCCACATCTGGTTGGAGGCTCCCAAGCGACACCTAACCAATCTAGGAGACACCACTCTCCAAAAGGTAATAGACGGTGTGTTGTTGATGAACTCCTTGCTCTTGTGCTTCAAATGATAGTCTTCCCAGCACTCAATCACTCCTCACAGATTTGGCTATGGTGGAAGAAGGATTTGAGTAGAAAGCAACTTTGGAAAGGCTAGATATCAAGGTTCAAATGGTAGGAATGGAATATCTTGATCTCAACACATGAGTAGGTGGTTCTCTCTCAGAAAATGTATGGTGGAAGTGTAGGCACGTTCTGATGGCTCTCCTTCTTGAGAAGGATGGGGTAGAGGGGTATATATAGCCTCCACACAAAATCCAACCGTTACACACTTTTGACCCAACTCGGTGGCACCGAAACAATCATATCGGTAGCACCGAACTGTGTAAAAGATATGAACTTTAGGAATCTCGGTGGGACCGATACGAACAACTCGGATGGACCGAAGTGCAATGGCTTAGGGCAATCCTCATCTCGGTGGCACCGATTGCATCAACTCGGTAGGACCGAAGCGAAGCAATAAGGCAACAGAGACTTGGCAAGCCATCTCGGTGAGACCGATTTGCAAACTCGGTGAGACCGAAGTAAATGCAAACGATTACAGAGAGTTGGCAAGGCCATCTCGGTGGGACCGAGATCCATTTCGGTGGATCCGATTTGTTAGGGTTTGGCTGTGTCTAAGTCTTGGATGAACTCGGTGGGGCAGGATTGGAAATTTCGGTGGGGCCGAGTTGGACTTTAGGTTTAGGACATATTTGGGTAAAGATAGTGGTTGAGGGTTTAGGAATACTGTCACTAAGCACTTGAGCAAAAAGACCATTAAGCAACACCTCATCCCCTTTTAATAGTATTGGCTTTCCTATGGACTCAATGTGATCTTGGATCACTAAACCAAAAATGTAGAGTCTTGATCTTTGCCAATTCTTGTCCTTAGCATTTTGAGGGGTCCACATCTCTAGTCCATGCAATGCCAATCATTGAACATCCTGAAATCTTAATCTTGAATGGATATTAGTTCAATGAGATATATGTTGCTACGAATTACCAAAACCACCAAGGGAGCTAATGTGCTTTCAATCTCCCCCTTTTTTGGTAATTGATGACAATATATAGATCAAAGCTTTGACAGATGATTAAGTAAATGAAATACATCATCGCTTTGAGAAGTATGTGATAAGCAAGAGCTCCCCCTAAATTTGTGCATTATTAAAAATTTGCATTTGAATGCAAATGCACAATCGATTAGGCTCATGGGTTATTCTTCCTGTCACATACATCTTGGTGGAGCGCGCAAAATGATAAGATTGAAATAATAGGCACGCATCACCAACATATGTAATTGATCATACAAGGTAATGGTAGAGATAAACATGGAATATCACAATAGGCATAATATGATCAATCAACATCGTATCTCACAAGTATAAATGACAGAATATTGTAGCAACACACACATAACAAAGTATCAACTAACAAGCAATCAAGTAGCAAAGGAAACTCTCGAAGCAAAACAAAAGCAAGAAACTCTCTCTCTCTCTCGAAGCCTATGATCTATACAAATCCTCCCCCTTTGGCAACAAGTACCAAAAAGTTCGAATCGTATAGCACTAGTCAGCTCTCTAGGCACGGTCCTCCGAAGGCGATCTCCCGCTAGCGGCTCCGGTGTGCGTAGACGGCATTGAGATGAGAGCATCCACGAATGCTTCTGCTGATGACTGCTGGACTAGTGGAGTGGAGACCTGCTATGGCACTGTGGCTGTGGCGGCTGGTGCAGATACTGTGGTCCGTGGATCCACAACTGGTATCGCAGCTGACCTGGCAGCCCTAGGCACTGACTGAAACTGCTCTGTAGTCGGTCTCTCATCTTCACTGTCATCTGATCTGGCAAGCTTGATAGCATCGACATCCCCTTGCAGCTGTTCCATTGAAGTCTGAATCTCAGTCACTTTGACATCCAAGTCATGAAACTTTGTCTCAATAATCCGCTCAAAACTAGCCTGGGTCTAGGTGAGGTTGGCCAGACTTCGCTCAATCCTCAGATTGGCTTCAAGCAGATATTGCATTTGGTCTTTTGGTGTCTTGAGATTTGCAATTGGAGCATTGGGAGCTGCTGCTTCCTGAGCTACTTTAGCTTCTTGTGCTTTGCGGATTTCCTCTTGTGCTTGGGCAGAAGTGGGATGCGAAGGATCCATCACTATGACATTGTCCTCAAAATCTAGACGGAGTGGCAAATGCTCTCGATCAAGAAGATACGTGTTGGTTCCAACCTTGGAATTGATCAACAACTGAATATGTGGAGCATAACCACACGATCTCTTCTGATCTGCTGCTATCCTCTTGATAGTCTCAACTATTAGGCTCATCACCTTGAATTTTTGAGGTGTATCGAATAAATGCAGCAAGTTGATGGAGTGGCCACGGATCATCTTATCATCTCCTGACTTGGGTAATAAGGTGTACTGCAAGATTGTGTTTGAGGTGGCCAGACCTGGTAGCAAATGCTTCACTGATCCAAGCTTGTGTGTTTCAAGATCCTCCTGGGGAATAGCAGTGTACATGTTCTTCATAGAATTGTGATCAAACTTGAGCTTGGCATAAACATCATAATCATCTTCTTCTACCTTGGGTGCACCAAGAAGGTTTGCCCATTCAGAAATAGTTGATTGATATCTAATGCCTTCAGTCATCCACACTATGCGACCATCTGGATAGAAATGTGCTGTGGAGTAGAATTGCATGACCATCTCGTCATTCCATTTAGTCAATTTCTTTCCAACTAATTCATCAACACCTGCAATTCTGAAACTCTCATGGACGTGGGTGAAATAGTCCTCGTTCTCATCGATGTATTCCCAGTCCACCCACCTCATGTCACTGACTATGGGCTTCTTATCAAGCAACACTGTCTCATAGAAATCCTGTTGCTCACAGGTGTGAAAGCGGTAATCACAAGCAGTCCTCCTCCTCACAGCATAGGATCTGTCAATCTCCATTGACGCAGTCCTTTGTCCTTTCTCAACATCATATTCTCAGCTACTGGGTGTGCGTTGTCATGTTCTGGTATCTTGGGCTTCAATTTTCTGAGCACTAGAGGCTCTTCATCAACAGTTGATTCAGGCACTGGGGCCTTGTTCTTCTCTGCAACAGATATGTTTCTGGTTGATCTCTTGGGTGCTGGTGCCTTAGGCTTAGACTTGGGAGGTGCAGCAGTCTTGATAGCATCAGACATGAGCTTCTGTGCTTTTGCAAGGGGTGCAGCAGCTGGCTCTTCCTCCTCTTCTTCTTCTTCTTCAACCATTATAGTAGGTCGGCCAATCACACGGGCAAAAGATTTCCTTACTCTTTTCTTCTTGGCACCTGCAGTTGCCTCACTAGGTTCTTGTAGAGTCTTCTGAGGCACTTTCCACACTGCTGTTCTTTCCTTGACAGAAGTAGGCTTTGTGCTATACTCCTTAGCTAGCACTACTCTCTTCTTCTTTTGTGCAGTTTCACTTGCAACAAAGTCCTCATCCTCACTATCTGAGGTTTTCTTCTTCCGTGTTCTTGTTGCTGCTTTAGGTAGATCTGGAGAGCTTCTCTCTCCCTCATAGTAACTTTCATTATGGCTTGATCCTTCACTTTGCTCTTCATGCTGCTCTGACCTGTTCTGACTGTCACTGACATCAGACATCTTGCTGAGCTGACCCTGTGAATAGATGGGTATGGGTAGAGTAGATGAGTCATCACAAAAAGCAGATAGTTTTTCATAAAAATGAGTTCAAACTTTAGTTCTAGGTTTTCACAGAATGCAGTTCGGATGGACTGAGTTGGAAATCTCGGTGACACTGAAGCAGACCACAGAGACATGGCACGCCATTTTGGTCTGACCGAGATGGGTTTCGGTGGCTCCGAGATGCTAGGGTTTCACTGAGACGTTACTTTCAGTCATACCGATTCGCACAACTCGGTGGCACCGAGATGTACTTGTGCTATGGCCAGGGCCAAATCGGTGGGACCGAAAATTCCTATTCGGTCGGTCCGAGATGCATTCGGCGGAAACCTAACCCTAAATTTTTTGCTCGAATCTTGTTCAAACGAACTAATCTGGTGGAAAGTGAATTGCATTCGTGGCAAGATTACAGGCAGTCCAATCGTGCATTGAATCGGAAAGGGAAGCACGAAATGGATCAAAACTCACCCTAACTCAGTGGAGTTCCTCTACGGCGGCAACGGTGGTGGAGATTACCGTTAACGGCGACGGAGTCCTGCGGCGAGGGCGCACAGGCGACGACGGCGACGATCCGGAGACCAAAGGGGCGGCAGCAATGGGGCGCGGGCGCGTAACGGTTGAAGAAATTTTCAGCCGCACGAGCCGCTGGATATATATACCCATTAGCTGTCGGTGGCACCGAGTGGAACAAATCGGTAGCACTGAGACGTGCAACTGCTTGCAGTTACAGCAACTCGGTCCGACCGAGTTGGTCTAATCGGTAGCACCGAGATGAAAACCTAGATCAGTCTAAGTGCTTTCGGTTCGACCGTGTTTGAGTGGGTTGGTCTGACCGAAATCAATTAGAAGGTTTTGGAGGTTCAGCCCTTTCAGATCGGTGGCTCCGAGTGCTCCTCACCCGGAGGGTCCGAAATTGACTTGTTCAATTTTTGTGATGCAGCAAGAATAGAATTTGAGACAAGAAAGCATAGATAGCTAGAGAAGATTCTTAGGAATTCTTGTACATCCACTTGGCCAGAAAAACCAAGACAATCAATACAACAAATGGATGTCCTCGAATGATGAAAACATGCAAACCAACATGCTCACACAATAAGATAGCAAATGAAATATGTGTCAAACATGCGCAACCAATTCTAGCATCTATCAAGCAATGGCGATGACTAGGTCATCTATATATGAGTATATTGACTTAGGAGCCAAATGAGAACATTTGATCATAGATCATACTCATCATTTAAGCACAAGTGGGGTTACCACTTTTACATAAAGCATTAATGTGTTCACACCATTAGAGTTGCTTTAGCTCAATTGTTTAGAGCAAAGCTCCCCCTAGATGTGATATCCCCCCTAAGAGGGTTGAACTAACCTTGGGTTTTGTCGGTGATGACTTCATAAAGATGTTGAAGATGTGGATGCTCAATGTTGATGTCGACCATCAAGAGTTGGGAGCAATCCTTTGGAGTTTTGTGCTTTCAATACCTACATGGGTTAGTCCCACACAAGGAACATACAAGGATATCCGTAGACATAGAGTGAAATACACATATGATGATGTCCATGAATGAATTGATTACCTTGTCCCTTGCCTTACCAACAAGAGGGTTTGTGATTCCATGAACTAGTGCAAAATGTGAAAGTTGGTTGCACAAGTCCTTGCCATGAAGAATATGAGTGAAGTTTGTTGGCGGAGTCACCCTCAAGAACTCTCTAGTTCTTCTTCTTTTGGACCCACATCAACTTGATGGGAATCCTTGGAGTTGTAGTAGCACTTGATGAAGTAGAAATGATGAAGTCTTGGGAACCCACTTGACCATGGCTTGAGGAGCTTCTTCAAATGATTCAATCTCTTCTTGAAGCTTGTCCTTGCCTTTTAGCTTGTGGTCTTGTGGTGGAAGGTCTTCTTGAGCGTGTGTTCCCTTGAAGGAAGTAGGATCATACTTCTCTTGTTGAGGAACAAACTTCGTCTTGGGGTATTGACCTTCTTCCCACTCAACTCCATCGGCGTTGAACTTTCGTTCAAAACCAACACCTTGGTTCCTCCGATGCTTTCCTTGCTTGCGTATAATTTCCTCAAATTGTTTACTCCCGGCAAGGCTCTTGTAGACACCTTTTTCTATAATTCCTTTCAATAGCATATTTTCTTGCTCAAGTGTAACTTGGCTAAGAGAATCATTAGTGGAATCAATAGAACTACTAGAAGCAACAATATTGGATTTAGCATTGTTATTGTTACTACTAGAGGTAGAACCATCTTTACCCTTGTTGCTAGTTTGCTTAGGTTTAACTTGTGGCATAAAGGTAGACAAGAGTAAACACTTGGCAAGATATGAAGAACTCTTCTTTCGAAGATCGTCATTGATAGCTTTAAGAAACTCATGCTCTTGCTCTAAATTTAGCTTCTCGAAGCGTAGCTTCTCATGAGTTCTTAGAAGTTCTCTATGATCCTCTTGAGTTGTTTCATGAGCTAACTTAAGAGCATTTAGTTCTTTAGTTAAATGCTCAATCTCCTTCATAGCATTGTCACTCGTTCCCTCTTGACTATCATGATTACTAGCATTTTCATTATAGCTCACATCACTAGCCCTATCAAGAAGTAAATCATCATCACCAAGCAAATCATCTTCATCACTATTAAAATCAAGATACTCGGGGTGTGATACCTTAGGGCCTTTTGCCATGAAGCATCTTCCAATTCCTTCATTTGGTGAGTCAAATAGATCGTAGGAGTTGGATGACACAAGTGCAAGTCCTGCAACACCTTCATCTTGGCTATAGTCGGAGTTGGAGTGATAACTTCTCTCGGAGTGGTTGTCGGAGTCGGAGCCGAAAACCCATTCACCAACATGAGCTTGACGTCTTCTTCTTGTGTAGCTCCTTGATGACTTGTCCCTCCTCTCCGAATCCTTGCTTCTTCGAGAGTGTCTTCGTTCATAATAATCATCTCTACTCCTTCTCTCTTTACGAGGCGATTCATCTCTTCTATGTCTTCCTCTTGGTGATTCGTCTCTTTTCTTGTAGGGAGCCATACACTCATTTGAGTAGTGTCCGGGCTTCCCATAATTGTAGCAATTACGGTCATGACTTGATGATCTTCTCTCATAATGGCTTGAGCTAGAGCTTCTTTCTTTTCCTTTGTTCTTGTAGAACTTGTTGAACCTTTTCACCATTAGGCTTATCTCTTCATTGGATACTAGCTGGTCACTTGAAGTTGTTGGAGCATCGGTTGAGGCTTTGTAAGCACCACTTGACTTGTTGTGCAGCTCCTCTTTGTCCTTGAGTGACATTTCATGAGCGACAATCCTTCCAATGACTTCCGTGGGCTTGAGATCTTTGTAATTTGGCATCATTTGGATCAATGTGCAGACGGTATCATACTTTCCATCCAAAGCTCTAAGTATCTTCTTAATGATGAATTTGTCGGTCATCTCTTCACTTCCTAAGCCGGCAATCTCCTTTGTGATGAGAGCAAGCCTAGAGTACATCTCTGCGACTCCTTCACCATCCTTCATCTTGAACTTGTCAAGTTGACTTTGAAGCACATCCAACTTAGATTCCTTGATGGACTCGGTACCCTCATGCATATCAACCAAAGTATCCCAAATTTCCTTTGCATTCTCGAGGCGGCTGATTTTGTTGAATTCTTTGGGACATAGACCGTTGAATAGAATATCACAGGCTTGAGCATTGTATTGCAACATCTTCAATTCTTCCACGGTTGCCTCACGATCCGGTTCCTTGACATCCTCAAAGAAGTCACCTTGCAAGCCAACACGAACAACAGCCCAAACGGCAGGGTTATGACCAAGAATATGCATTTTCATCTTATGTTTCCAACTAGCAAAGTTTGTACCATCAAAATATGGACCTCTACGGTGATAGTTACCCTCACTAGACGCCATAGTCTCCTAGGTTGTGAAACCAAGGCTATGATCACCAAAGCTATGGGAATCAAGGCTTACGGAGCTCTAATACCACTTGTAGGATCTAAAGTATGTCTAGAGGGGGGGGGATTAGACTACTTGACCAAATAAAACTTAAGCTTTTCCTAGATTTTAGTTGTAGGCAGATTTTAGCAATAGTACATGTCAAGCATCACCCTACACATGCAATTCTAAGAGTATAGCAGCGGAAAGTAAGCAATTGCATATGTATGTAGAGAGGGGATAGGAGATTTCAAACGCAATGAAGACACGGCGGTTTTTGGCGTGGTTCCGATAGGTGGTGCTATCGTACGTCCACGTTGATGGAGGCTTCAACCCACGAAGGGTAACGGATGCGCGAGTCCACGGAGGGCTCCACCCACGAAGGGTCCACGAAGAAGCAACCTTGCCTATTCCACCATGGCTTACGTCCACGACAGACTAGCCTCACTCAGGGTAGAACTTCATGAAGTAGGCGATCTCCTTGCCCTTACAAACTTCTTGGTTCAACTCCACATCTGGTTGGAGGCTCCCAAGCGACACCTAACCAATCTAGGAGACACCACTCTCCAAAAGGTAATAGACGGTGTATTGTTGATGAACTCCTTGCTCTTGTGCTTCAAATGATAGTCTTCCCAGCACTCAATCACTCCTCACAGATTTGGCTATGGTGGAAGAAGGATTTGAGTGGAAAGCAACTTGGGAAAGGCTAGAGATCAAGGTTCAAATGGTAGGAATGGAATATCTTGATCTCAACACATGAGTAGGTGGTTCTCTCTCAGAAAATGTATGGTGGAAGTGTAGGCACGTTCTGATGGCTCTCCTTACTGAGAAGGATGGGGTGGATGGGTATATATAGCCTCCACACAAAATCCAACCGTTACACACTTTTGACCCAACTCAGTGGCACCGAAACAATCATCTCGGTTGCACCGAACTATGTAAAAGATATGAACTTTAGGAATCTCGGTGAGACCGATACGAACAACTCGGATGGACCGAAGTGCAATGGCTTAGGGCAATCCTCATCTCGGTGGCACCGATTGCATCAACTCGGTAGAACCGAAGCGAAGCAAAAAGGCAACAGAGACTTGGCAAGCCATCTCGGTGAGACCGATTTGCAAACTCGGTGAGACCGAAGTAAATGCAAATGATTACAGAGAGTTGGCAAGGCCATCTCGGTGGGACCGAGATCCATTTAGGTGGATCCGATTTGTTAGGGTTTGGCTGTGTCTAAGTCTTGGATGAACTCGGTGGGGCAGGATTGGAAATTTCGGTGGGGCCGAGTTGGACTTTAGGTTTAGGACATATTTGGGTAAAGATAGTGGTTGAGGGTTTAGGAATACTGTCACTAAGCACTTGAGCAAAAAGACCATTAAGCAACACCTCATCCCCTTTTAATAGTATTGGCTTTCCTATGGACTCAATGTGATCTTGGATCACTAAACCAAAAATGTAGAGTCTTGATCTTTGCCAATTCTTGTCCTTAGCATTTTCAGGGGTCCACATCTCTAGTCCATGCCATGTCAATCATTGAACATCCTGAAATCTTAATCTTGAATGGATATTAGTTCAATGAGATATATGTTGTTGTGAATTACCAAAACCACCAAGGGAGCAAATGTGCTTTCAGTTATCCATCCACGGATAACGTGGTCACCTGACGAAAGGAACCCATAGCGGAACTATTTTCGTCGGAAGATGTTTCTTACGTTAATCAGTAATATAACATAACTCCCCAAGCACGTTCTTGTCTATTTGCACCAAATGGCCGGATTGCCTGGTTTTCCGAAGTATCTTTCCGATGTTCTCGGATTGCATAGTAGGAAAACACTCCTTGGCTCCTGGTCGAGGAGGCGGAAGCCGATGGCCGGTTAAGACAATGTTTTTTATGCACGGTTTGGAGACTATCGGATGTAAAGTACTTGGGTACATAGAATCGACCTATCAATCTTGCTCTAGACCGTCTATTATGGTCTCCAGAGCATAATCTGCTTGGGACAGTCGAGCTGCGGGCATAACCTGGTCATATACCAGATGCACGGGCACTTTGTAGGATCGAAGTATGTCTACCAGAGGGGGGGGTAAATGGGAGTTTTAAATTTTTCTCGGAAATATCAAAACTCTCGGAACCCAGCAGCGGAATGAATGAAAATACAATACACAGTGAGCGAATACAAACTACCGAATGGAAATCAATCGCATGCACCGAGTAAATCACATGATTGAAATATGGGGTGTCACAGTTCGAATATAAAAAAGGGTAGTAGAAGTGACCAGTGATGCTCGATGGCGACAAGGTGTTTGTGTTGGAAATATGCCCTAGAGGCAATAATAAATTGGTTATTATTATATTTCCTTGTTCATGATAATCGTTTATTATCCATGCTATAATTGTATTGATTGGAAACTCAAATACATGTGTGGGTACATAGACAACACTGTGTCCCTAGTAAGCCTCTAGTTGACTAGCTCGTTGATCAAAGATGGTTAAGGTTTCCTAGCCATTGACATGAGATGTCATTTGATAACGGGATCACATCATTAGGAGAATGATGTGATGGACAAGACCCAAACTGTAAACGTAGCATTTGATCGTGTCAGTTTATTGCTATTGTTTTCTGCATGTCAAGTATCTGTTCCTTTGACCATGAGATCATGCAACTCACTAACACCGGAGGAATACCTTGTGTGTATCAAACGTCGCAACGTAACTGGGTGACTATAAAGGTGCTCTACAGGTATCTCCGAGGGTGTCTGTTGGGTTGGCATGGATCAAGACTGGGATTTGTTACTCCGTGTGACGGAGAGGTATCTCAGGGCCCACTCGGTAATACAACATCACAATGAGCCTTGCAAGCAATGTGACTAAAGTGTTAGCCACGAGATCTTGTATTACGGAACGAGTAAAGAGACTTGCCGGTAACGAGATTGAACTAGGTATAGTGATACCGACGATCGAATCTCGGGCAAGTAACATACCGAAGAACAAAGGGAACAGCATACGGGATTAACTGAATCCTTGACATAGAGGTTCGACCGATAAAGATCTTCGTAGAATATGTAGGAGTCAATATGGGCATCCAGGTCCCGCTATTGGTTATTGGCCGTAGAGGTGTCTCGGTCATGTCTACATAGTTCTCGAACCCGCAGGGTCTACACACTTAACGTTTGGTGACGATTAGTATAATTGAGTTATTATGTTGGTGACCGAAAGTTGTTCGGAGTCCCGGATAAGATCCCGGACATGACGAGGATCTCCGGAATAGTCCGGAGGTAAAGATTGATATATGTGATAATAGTGTTTTGATCTCTGGAAGGGTTCCGGAGTTCACCGGAAGGGGTTCCGGATGTTTACCGAAGTGTTCGGGTGCAGCAACACTTTATATGAGCCAAAGGGATAAAGCCCACAAGGTATTGGAAAGTGCAAAAGTAGTTTTGCTGCCGCGTAAGCGGTACTACCGCTTGCTGAAGCGGTACTACCGCCGGAGCGGTACTACCGCCGGAGCGGTACTACCGCTTGTGTGAAGCGGTACTACCGCCCGAGCGGTACTACCGCTTGTGTGAAGCGGTACTACCGCCCAAGCGGTACTACCGCTTGTGTGAAGCGGTACTACCGCTTGTGTGCGGCTGTGCACGGTTCGGCAGGGATCCGAGTTGGACTCTTTTCCTGCGGGCCAAACCGACCTTGTGCGGGCAAAACCGACCTGGAGGAGGTTTTTACTCCAAGTTTAGACCCCAAGGCTCAACATATAAATAGAGGGGCAGGGCTAGCACACGGGACACATCAGGATTTCCCAAGCCGTGTGCCGGCAACCCTAGCCCTCTAGTTCCTCCGTCATAATCTCCGTAGCGCTTGGCGAAGCCCTGCAGAGATTGTTCCTCACCACCATCACCACGCCGTCGTGCTGCTGGAACTCAACCACTACTTCACCATCGCTCGCTGGATCGAGGAGGTGAAGGCGTCATCAAGCCGTACGTGTGTTGAACGCGGAGGTGCCGTCCGTTCGGCGCTAGTTCGTGATCGGATCGAGGGACGACTTGCGATTTGGATCGCGGAGACGTTCGACTACATCAACCGCGTTTCTTAAACGCTTCCGCTTAGCGATCTACAAGGGTATGTAGATTCACTCTCCCTCTCGTAGATGCTCATCACCATGGATAGATCTTGTGTGTGCGTAGGAAAATTTTTGTTTCCCATGCAACGTTCTCCAACAGTGGCATCATGAGCCAGGTCTATGCGTAGATGAGATCTCGAGTAGAACACAAACGAGTTGTGGGCGTGGTTGTATACATATTGCTTGCCGTTACTAGTTGATATTTGATTCGGCGGTACTGTGAGATGAAGCGGCCCGGACCGACATTACGCGTACACTTACGCGAGACAGGTTCCTTCAACTAACATGTAACTTCGTTGCATAAAGATGGCTAGCGGGTGTCTGTCTCTCTCACTTTAGTTGAATCGATTTCAATGAAGAGGGTTCTTTTAGAAGATCAAAAAGCAATCACTACACCACGTTGTGGTTTTGCGTAGGTAAGAACGGTTCTTGCAAACCCGTAGCAGCCACGTAAAATTTGCAACAACAATTAGAGGACGTCTAACTTGTTTTTGCAGGGTATGTTGTGATGTGATATGGCCAATTGCATGATGAGATATATGTGATGTATGAGATGATCATGTGTTGTATAGAATATCACGACTTGCATGTCGATGAGTACGGCAACTGGCAGGAGCCATAGAGTTGTCTTTAATTATTGTATGACCTGCGTGTCAATCATTAAGCGCTATGTAATGCTTTACTTTATCGCTAAACGTTAGCAATAGTCGTGGAAGCAACAGTCGGCGTGACAACCTTATGGCGACACGTTGATGGAGATCAAGATGATGGAGATCATGGTGTCATGCCGGTGACGATGGAGATCATGCCGGTGCTTTGGAGATGGAGATCAAAAGCACAAGTTCATGGCCATATCATGTCACTTATGATTTGCATGTGATGTTAATCCTTTTATGCATCTTATTTTGCTTAGGACGACGGTAGCATTATAAGGTGATCCCTCACTTAAATTTCAAGATAAATTGTGTTCTCCCCAAGTGTGCACCGTTGCGAAAGTTCGTCGTTTCGAGACACGCCGTGATGATCGGGTGTGATAGACTCTACGTTCGCATACAACGGGTGTAAGCCATGTTGCACGTGCGGAACACTCGGGTTAAACTTGACGAGCCTAGCATGTACAGACATGGCCTCGGAACACAAGAGACCGAAAGGTCGAACATGAGTCATATAGTAGATATGATCAACATGAAGATGTTCACCATTGAAACCACCTCAACTCACGTGATGATCGGACTTGAGTTGGTGGATTTGGATCATGTAACACTCGAATGATCGGAGGGATGTCAATTTGAGTGGGAGTTTTTTAAATATGATTAACTAAACTCATTATCTAAGAACAATAGTCTAAGTTGTCTTTGCTATATTTATGTTGTAGATCATGGCTCGCGCAGTAGCACCCCTGAATTTTAATGCGTTCCTAGAGAAAGCTAAGTTGAAAGATGATGGAAGTAACTTTGTGGACTGGGCCCGTAATCTAAGGATTATCCTTACGGCTTCCCAGAAGGCTTATGTCCTTGATGCACCGCTTGGTGATCCACCCGCTCCAGTTGAGTCTCTAGACGTTGTGAACGCCTGGCAGGCTCGTTCTGATGATTACTCAATAGTTCAATGTGCAATGTTGTATGGCTTAGAACCGGGACTTCAAAGACGTTTTGAACGTCATGGAGCATATGAGATGTTCCAGGAATTGAAGTTTATCTTTCAGAAGAATGCCCGGATCGAGAGATATGAGATCTCCGATAAGTTCTATGCTTGCAAGATGGAGGAGAACGGGTCTATCAGTGATCACGTGCTCAGAATGTCTGGGTACTCCACCCGTCTGGCTGAGTTAGGGATGCCCCTTCCGCTAGAGGCTATCACTGACAGAGTTCTTCAATCATTGCCACCTAGCTACAAGAGCTTCGTGTTGAACTATAACATGCACGGGATGAACAAGTCAGTCGCCGAGCTGTTTGCGATGCTGAAAGCCGCTGAGTCTGAAATTCAGAAGGAGCATCAAGTGTTGATGGTCAATAAAACCACTAGTTTCAAGAAAAATGGCAAGGGTAAGAAGGGTAACTCCAAGAAGAGTGGCAAAGCAGTTGCTCCTCTCGTGAAGAAACCCAAGGCTGGACCCAAACCAGAAACTGTGTGTTTTCATTGCAAGGGAACTGGACACTGGAAGCGGAACTGCCCCAAGTATTTGGCTGACAAGAAGGCGGCCAACAACAAACAAGGTATATATGATATACATGTTATTGATGTGTACCTTACCAACTCTCGTTGTAGTGCCTGGGTATTTGATACCGGTGCGGTTGCTCATATTTGCAACTCAAAACAGGAACTGCGGAATAGACGGAGGCTGGCAAAGGACGAAGTGACGATGCGCGTGGGAAATGGTTCCAAGGTTGATGTGATCGCCGTCGGCACGCTCGCTCTTCGATTACCGTCGGGATTAGTGATGAACCTAAATAAGTGTTATTTGGTGCCTGCGTTAAGCATGAACATTATATCTGGATCTTGTTTATTGCGAGACGGTTACTCATTTAAATCAGAGAATAATGGTTGTTCTATTTATATGAGTAATATCTTTTATGGTCATGCACCCGATGTGAGGGGTTTATTCTTATTGAATCTCGATAGTAATGATACACATGTTCATAACATTGATGCCAAAAGATGTAGAATTGATAATGATAATACCACTTTCTTGTGGCACTGCCGTTTAGGTCATATTGGCGTAAAACGCATGAGGAAGCTCCATGCTGATGGACTTTTGGAGTCACTTGATTTTGAATCACTTGACACATGTGAGCCATGCCTCATGGGCAAGATGACTAAAACGCCGTTCTCTGGAACAATGGAACGGGCAAGTGACTTATTGGAAATCATACATACTGATGTGTGCGGTCCGATGAGCATTGAGGCGCGCGGTGGTTATCGTTACTTTCTCACCTTCACTGATGACTTAAGTAGATATGGGTATATTTACTTAATGAAACACAAGTCTGAAACATTTGAAAAGTTCAAACAATTTCAGAGTGAAATTGAGAATCATCGTAACAAGAAGATTAAATTCCTACGATCTGATCGAGGAGGAGAATATCTGAGTTATGAGTTTGGCAGTCACTTAAGACAGTGTGGAATTGTTTCACAATTGACACCGCCTGGAACACCACAGCGTAATGGTGTGTCCGAACGTCGTAATCGAACCTTATTGGATATGGTGCGATCTATGATGTCTCTTGCCGATTTGCCACTATCGTTTTGGGGTTATGCATTAGAGACAGCTGCATTCACTTTAAATAGGGCACCATCGAAATCCGTTGAGACAACGCCATATGAACTTTGGTTTGACAAGAAGCCAAAGCTGTCGTTTCTTAAAGTTTGGGGATGTGATGCTTATGTCAAAAAACTTCAGCCTGAAAAGCTGGAACCCAAAGCGGAGAAATGCGTCTTCATAGGATACCCAAAAGAGACAATTGGGTATACCTTCTACCTCAGATCCGAGGGCAAAGTGTTTGTCGCTAAAAACGGAACATTTCTTGAGAAAGAGTTTCTCTCGAAAGAATTGAGTGGGAGGAAGATAGAACTTGATGAGGTTGTTGAACCTTTACTTCAACCTGAGAGTAGCGCAGCGCAGAAAGTTGTTTCTGTGGAGCCTACATTAGCTGAAGAGGAAGTTAATGATGATGATCATGAAGCTTTGGATCAAGTTGCTATCGAACCTCGTAGGTCGACAAGGACGCGTACTGCTCCTGAGTGGTACGGCAACCCTGTCTTAGAGGTCATGTTGTTAAACAACGATGAACCTACGAGCTATGGAGAAGCGATAATGGGCCCGGATTCCGAGAAGTGGTTAGAGGCCATGAAATCCGAGATGGGATCCATGTATGAAAACAAAGTATAGACTTTGGAAGTATTACCTGAAGGGCGTAAGGCCATTCAGAACAAATGGATCTTTAAGAGGAAGACGGACGCGGACGGTAATGTCACCGTCTATAAAGCTCGACTTGTGGCAAAGGGTTTTTCACAAGTTCAAGGAGTTGACTACAATGAGACCTTCTCACCCGTAGCGATGCTTAAGTCCGTCAGAATCATGTTAGCAATAGCTGCCTTTTTCGATTATGAAATTTGGCAGATGGATGTCAAAACAGCGTTCCTTAACGGTTACCTTAAGGAAGAGTTGTATATGATGCAACCAGAAGGTTTTGTCGATCCAGAGAATGCTGACAAAGTTTGCAAACTCCAGCGATCCATTTATGGACTGGTGCAAGCATCTCGGAGTTGGAATCTTCGCTTTGATGAAGTGATCAAAGCGTTCGAGTTTATACAAGTTTACGGAGAAGCTTGTATTTACAAGAAAGTGAGTGGGAGCTCTATAGCGTTTCTAATATTATATGTGGATGACATATTGCTGATTGGAAACAATATAGAAATGTTGGAAAGCGTGAAGGAATATTTGAACAAGAGTTTTTCAATGAAGGACCTAGGAGAAGCTGCTTTCATATTAGGCATCAAGATCTATAGAGATAGATCAAGACGTTTAATAGGACTTTCACAAAGCACATACCTTGATAAGATTTTGAAGAAGTTCAAAATGGATCAGTCCAAGAAGGGGTTCTTGCCTGTTTTGCAAGGTGTGAAGTTGAGTAAGACTCAATGCCCAGTGACTGCAGAAGATAGAGAAAAGATGAGTGTCATCCCCTATGCTTCGGCCATAGGCTCTATCATGTATGCAATGCTGTGCACAAGACCCGATGTCAGCCTTGCCATAAGTATGGTCGGAAGGTTTCAAAGTGATCCAGGAATGGAACACTGGACGGCGGTCAAGAATATCCTGAAGTACCTGAAAAGGACTAAGGACATGTTTCTCGTTTATGGAGGTGATCAAGAGCTCGTCGTAAAGGGTTACGTCGATGCAAGCTTTGACACTGATCCGGATGACTCTAAGTCGCAAACCGGATACGTATTTATTCTTAATGGGGGTGCGGTTAGCTGGTGCAGTTCCAAGCAAAGCGTGGTAGCTGATTCTACATGCGAAGCGGAGTACATCGCTGCCTCGGAGGCGGCGAAGGAAGGTGTCTGGATGAAGGAGTTCATGACAGATCTTGGAGTAGTGCCTAGTGCGCTTAACCCAATGACTCTGTTTTGTGATAATACTGGTGCCATTGCTCTAGCCAAGGAACCAAGATTTCACAAGAGGACCAGACACATAAAACGACGTTTCAATTCCATCCGCGATTACATCAAGGAGGACGACATAAATATTTGCAAAGTACACACGGATCTAAATGTTGCAGATCCGATGACTAAACCTCTTCCAAGGGCTAAACATGAACAACACCAGAACTGCATGGGTGTTCGATTCATTACAATGTAAATCACATAGTGATGTGAACTAGATTATTGACTCTAGTGCAAGTGGGAGACTGTTGGAAATATGCCCTAGAGGCAATAATAAATTGGTTATTATTATATTTCCTTGTTCATGATAATCGTTTATTATCCATGCTATAATTGTATTGATTGGAAACTCAAATACATGTGTGGGTACATAGACAACACTGTGTCCCTAGTAAGCCTCTAGTTGACTAGCTCGTTGATCAAAGATGGTTAAGGTTTCCTAGCCATTGACATGAGATGTCATTTGATAACGGGATCACATCATTAGGAGAATGATGTGATGGACAAGACCCAAACTGTAAACGTAGCATTTGATCGTGTCAGTTTATTGCTATTGTTTTCTGCATGTCAAGTATCTGTTCCTTTGACCATGAGATCATGCAACTCACTAACACCGGAGGAATACCTTGTGTGTATCAAACGTCGCAACGTAACTGGGTGACTATAAAGGTGCTCTACAGGTATCTCCGAGGGTGTCTGTTGGGTTGGCATGGATCAAGACTGGGATTTGTTACTCCGTGTGACGGAGAGGTATCTCAGGGCCCACTCGGTAATACAACATCACAATGAGCCTTGCAAGCAATGTGACTAAAGTGTTAGCCACGAGATCTTGTATTACGGAACGAGTAAAGAGACTTGCCGGTAACGAGATTGAACTAGGTATAGTGATACCGACGATCGAATCTCGGGCAAGTAACATACCGAAGAACAAAGGGAACAGCATACGGGATTAACTGAATCCTTGACATAGAGGTTCGACCGATAAAGATCTTCGTAGAATATGTAGGAGTCAATATGGGCATCCAGGTCCCGCTATTGGTTATTGGCCGTAGAGGTGTCTCGGTCATGTCTACATAGTTCTCGAACCCGCAGGGTCTACACACTTAACGTTTGGTGACGATTAGTATAATTGAGTTATTATGTTGGTGACCGAAAGTTGTTCGGAGTCCCGGATAAGATCCCGGACATGACGAGGATCTCCGGAATAGTCCGGAGGTAAAGATTGATATATGTGATAATAGTGTTTTGATCTCTGGAAGGGTTCCGGAGTTCACCGGAAGGGGTTCCGGATGTTTACCGAAGTGTTCAGGTGCAGCAACACTTTATATGAGCCAAAGGGATAAAGCCCACAAGGTATTGGAAAGTGCAAAAGTAGTTTTGCTGCCGCGTAAGCGGTACTACCGCTTGGTGAAGCGGTACTACCGCCGGAGCGGTACTACCGCTTGTGTGAAGCGGTACTACCGCCCGAGCGGTACTACCGCTTGTGTGAAGCGGTACTACCGCCCAAGCGGTACTACCGCTTGTGTGAAGCGGTACTACCGCTTGTGTGCGGCTGTGCACGGTTCGGCAGGGATCCGAGTTGGACTCTTTTCCTGCGGGCCAAACCGACCTTGTGCGGGCAAAACCGACCTGGAGGAGGTTTTTACTCCAAGTTTAGACCCCAAGGCTCAACATATAAATAGAGGGGCAGGGCTAGCACACGGGACACATCAGGATTTCCCAAGCCGTGTGCCGGCAACCCTAGCCCTCTAGTTCCTCCGTCATAATCTCCGTAGCGCTTGGCGAAGCCCTGCAGAGATTGTTCCTCACCACCATCACCACGCCGTCGTGCTGCTGGAACTCAACCACTACTTCACCATCGCTCGCTGGATCGAGGAGGTGAAGGCGTCATCAAGCCGTACGTGTGTTGAACGCGGAGGTGCCGTCCGTTCGGCGCTAGTTCGTGATCGGATCGAGGGACGACTTGCGATTTGGATCGCGGAGACGTTCGACTACATCAACCGCGTTTCTTAAACGCTTCCGCTTAGCGATCTACAAGGGTATGTAGATTCACTCTCCCTCTCGTAGATGCTCATCACCATGGATAGATCTTGTGTGTGCGTAGGAAAATTTTTGTTTCCCATGCAACGTTCTCCAACAGTTTGGTAGCCCAGTTCGCCCTTCTGCACAAGGACCATGTCTGGTTGGAGGGGTTGTGATTTAACACAGAAGATAAACTCTCTTCGCCCTATTCTCCTCGACAATTGGTTCGTCAACCAATGCCGATTACTCGTGGTAGATACTTGACGGCGATCTCCAAACCTTTACTGAAGATAAACTCTCTTCAGCTCTCTTCGTGAACCACAATACTCTTGGTTGCTGAAGATTTTGCTCGGTGAAGACAATTACTCTTCGACACTCGAGCTAACACCTATCCGTCTAGAGAGTTGCAGCTCTCAAGAGTAATAGGCGGAGCGTACTGGACTTAGATTCTAGTGATGCTGAACCACTATCTAATTTTTTGGCTCTAGGGTTTTTCTCTCGGTGGATTTTAAACTCAAATCTTTTGGAGAGGGGGTTGCTCAACAATCTTCTCAGAATCAAAACGGAGCAGCCACCGAACAACGCCGGCGCGGGGTGGCTATTTATAGCCGCAGCCTTCCCTGGTGGGAAATGACCATTTTGGACACGCGGTCCAGCCAATGGCCAACCGACACGTTCACAACGGTCGAATTTGGGAGCAACGGTAACATTACTTGCGGAGCAAGAAATGCTAACTCCTCGGTCAGAGTCAAATCTCTCGCAGCGAAGAAGATCACAGTCTCTTGCTGGCAAGTATTTGCTCGGAACACAAAGAGATTTCTCTCGCATCTTTGATAGGATTTGGGTTTAGCATCAGAGAATCAAAGCTTCGAACGCTACACCCCTCTTAATAGTACGGAGGTCCTATGACTCAATGAGAAGAAACGAAACAACGAAAAGAATGCTACGTCTTCTGTTCGTCTTCAATTTCCTCGGCTGCAGTCACTTCCTTCGGACAGGCACCGAACCAATTGCTTCACATCAGCAATTTTTGACGGTCAGTCTTGTCGTCATATCCTTCGGTGATAACTTTCACTGTAACGCAGGGGATAAACTTTCGGAGATATGAATCCAAACTTCTCTAAACTCCAGGGACCTGTTACTATGTGCGCACTAGTAAACACATCAGTCCCTTACTGTTTGTCAACAATCTCCAAAACATAAGGAGGCAACATTATTGCACCAACAATCTCCCCCTTTTTGGACGATTGATGACAAAACAGATAATCATCGAAGTGAAGATAGATAAGTGTAAAATGAAACAAACAAGAGAGTAAGCGTTACTTGCTCGAATATGAAACGAACTCCCCCTAAATGTATGCAGGGACGAAAGATATAATATAGATTCTCCTGCAATAATTGAAATATATGGAGGAAGTTTCAATCATTTCAAGACATTTGATTCGCACTGATGAGATATAATCCATCGAGATCTTAGTGCAATCAAAGTTAACTTCTGATAAAAATTCCACCTGCAAGACAAATACTTCAAGAGAAATGGTGCAGCAGCAGGGGTTATTAATATTACATCATAGAAGTTAATCGAGTTTGACAACAAGGAGCAAAAAGGCTAGAACCGAATGATTCAAACTCGAACGAAACCAAAACAAATGAAATACCAAAAGCAAATCTATCGAGACATGATGTAATTCTCCCCCTTTTTGTCAACAAGTGTCAAAAAGGTGACGAATAACATGAGTGAAAAAATGCAGATCTTGCATCAATCAGTGGCTTCACGAGATGAGCTGTCCGAGGAGATTTCTTCTTCGGAAGTGACTGGAATATCTTCGTCTTCAGCAGCAACAGATTTTTCTTCAAGAATGAAAGCTTGAGGTTGAGCAGATGAAGGAATAGCTGGAGTGGCCACTGGAGGAACACGAGACTGCACATTGCCTTCGGTAGGTTTCTCTGTTGGGGATGTGGCTTCAGATTCATCAAGCAATTTACGCAGCCTTAGATGAAGAAGATTAGTTGTAGGCTCACGAGTAGGTAGAGAAGGAGTCCTATCTTGAAAATCTTCGAGAGTGAAGCCTTTGTCAATATAATCATAAAGCTCTTGGAGATTGATGTTCAGGAGTTGTTTTTCAGTAAAGAACTTGCGAAGCAATTTCCAGAGTCTTTTCTTATTTTCATCAGCAATCAGATGCATTATCCTCGTGCGATTGTTGATTGCATTCAGCTCGGAGGCAAGATGTTCTTTCTCACGTCTATCATCTGCAATATGTTGCATAAGCAGCTGTTGAGTACGCAAACTGACTTCGAGTTGCGATGGAGGTTGAGGCGAAATCTTTCGGTCGCGCTGAGGTAGACGAGGCCCATCAAAGTGCTTGTGATAGTCACGGGAGCTTGAAGCAGTCGACTTGCCCAAAGAAAAATCTTCCATAACTTGCAGAGTATGGCGAACTGGAGGAATGAAGCTTTTGTGGTTTTCCTTCGCAA
The DNA here is from genome assembly GCA_039707655.1 of Elymus sibiricus. Classification (NCBI taxonomy): domain Eukaryota; kingdom Viridiplantae; phylum Streptophyta; class Magnoliopsida; order Poales; family Poaceae; genus Elymus; species Elymus sibiricus. The sequence continues at coordinate 132,716,937 of CM077676.1, read as the reverse complement.
GATACACTGTACGCATCGCATGATCAATAACTTTCTGTATCCAGGGTGCATATACCTTGATGCAAAATGGATACTGAGCAGAATCCTTCAGGATATGCAAGAACATGTCTTCGACATCAAAAATATATCGTTCGGAGATTGCATATATCGCATTACGAAGAACATCTGATATTGAGTTGTCGGGATTCATGCCGGCCATCGGACAAATAGTGTAAGAGAGCATGTGAAATAATGTCTGATTCTCGAAAGTCAAATGTTCAGGCCGAGGAGGACCAAAGTAGTCACGAATCTTGTCTTTGTCCATAGTGCACTGAAAAACTTCATCTGAGATAACGTCAATGTTGTGAACTCGAATGTTAGAGTTACCATGCTCGAATCGAGGAAAATGGAAGTGCGAGACAAAATCCGTTGAAGTACACTTGATGCGTTTTCCTTCGGTCATCCATTCCATGATCCATTTTGAGCTATCATTTTCATCACCAGAGATGTACAAAGTTGCATAGAATTGAAGAACGATTTCCCTGTTCCATGGGTGCTCGAACTCAAAAATCTTTGTGAGGCAGAAATCATCTGGATCCTGTAGCAATTGATTAAAGCAGCCAATTGTTCGCATAGCAGGAATATCCAGAAATTCATGAGGAAAAATCTTCTTGCTCTCATAAAGGACCCGAGAGTAATAACTAGCTTGTTCCTTGGTCCAGAATTGAGGAGATTCAGAAGTGCGCGGACCATCATACGGACTGGCCTGAAAGAATTTGGGATGCGCATTCCGATTGAAAAGCGGTCCTTTTGCTCCCGCGCCTGTTGAGAACAAAGGCAATTCTTCACGAGGATATGGATATTTAAGTTCTTCTTCGGGAGAAATAACTTCATCACCATACACAACGGAGTCAGATCGGCGAAGAGAGACAGATTTGCGCTCAGTTGGACCAACATCTGCCATTCGTGCGACTGTATCGATGGATAATTTTAGTGGTGAGGGAGCAGGAGGCACAACAGATGGTGCAGCAGGGGCGGTTGGTACATGAGCAGGAGAGGCCATAGGCACTGATTCAGTTGGCCTTGGCGAGGGAGGAGTATCCGAGTCCTTAACAGGTGGTGGCGAAGGAATAGCAGGCTCAGGAGATTTTTCTTTGTGAGACTCAGCATCTTGACGTACAGGCGACGGTTCCTTCGGAGCCGACGGTACATTTTTCTTCACTATTTTGTTTCTTTGCTTGATCTTTTGCTTCGCAACATGATCAATATGTCGTTTAACGAAATCATTGTAGCCAGTTACCTGGGCTTGATGTTCATTACAGATTTTTCGAACAATTTCATCAAGATCTGTGTGAAAGCGCAACCTTCGACTACGTAGAAGACTCAGTGCTCGGTTGATATCCTTGTAGGAATCTTCGAGTGTGTTGATGATGAACTTGGATGAGGTAGTTTTCATTTGGTCATTAATATCCAATAGTTCGGCAGAGAGGGAATTAATCTCAACAGCATCATCTCTCAGTTCTTGCACTACTGATGTTGCTTGAGCAATGACTTCAGCAGGGATAGGCAAAGATGCCACTTCTCAATCGAAAGGGTTCTCCACAAATTTATCGAGCTGCTCCATGATAAATATATGATCATAATAATGAGGTGCATCTGATTTGCCAGAGGGAGCAGTCTGAACACGAACATGAACTTGCTCGGAAGGTGGCTTAGAAGCCAAAGGTTGAGTCAGTGTAGGTGCAAATTTAGCAACCTCTTCCTTCGGAGCAGAGGATTGAGAGGCATCTTGCTCGGTAGACGTCTTGATCTTCCTCACTTCTGGTATGGGAATGTTTTCGCCAGGCTTTGCAGTATTTACTGGAGCATCAACTACCAAATCCTTCAAGTCAATTGCATCTGGATGCGGAGTTGTGTTCACGTGCTGTTTCATGGTGACAGTGGTAGCTGGCATTTTTCTGGCAGGCATCTTCTTCGATGGCGCCAAATTGATCCGTAAATCAGGTAGCATGGTTGAGGTGGTAATGTTCACATCCTCGCTGAGAGCAGCCACAACTTCTTCTTTGGTGAGCGGAGGATCATCTTTATCAGTAGAGGAATCATCCATATTTGCTTCATCTGCTGGTACAGCCTTTTTCTTCTTTAGTGCACGCTTTCTCTTCGGAGCAGCAGCATTGGGATCATGCTTATGTTTGGTGCATCCTTCAGACATCCCTTCGGCCCTTTTCTTTTCCAAATCATCTTTGAGAAGACGAAGGTTTTCTTCTTCATGAGCCTTTTTCTTTTATGCCCTCTCAACTCTTTCAACGGCATTGCGTTGACGCTTAGCAAGTTCATCGGGATATGAGGCCGGAGTGCGAAGAGAGGACTCATGAGCATTTGCCAGAGGAGGTGGTCTCTCTAGAGGTCCATTTGACTTGATTAAAGAAAGTTCTCGGCAGTCACCCCACGGTGGATGGAATGCAAAATTCTGAGCAAAGCAAGGGGCAACGAACTCATAATTGAACCATTTACGCACCCAGTGGCGTCGAATCCATTGCTGTCGTGTATCTCGTTCGTGTTTTGATTCGCCTGGAACTGTGTTGTATCGGTCATGAGAAATATATTCAGCTGTGTTTGTGAGAGCCTGTCTGCCACCCTTCTTCTTTTTCGGAGCAGTTTCTACATGCTCGTCGTCATCATGTTCGCCTCTTTTTCCCTTGCTGGTTGACGGGCCTACCGTTGGGCCCTTAGCATTCGGAGCTTTTGATTCATCAGCAGTGCCCAATACAATATCATCTCTTTCAGGCTGGCTTCACTGAGAGTGACGAGGATGAAGACGCGAAGTGAATCAAGGTAAGGAGGCGGCGCAGAATTTATAAGAAAAAAAAATGACCGCATCCTGTAGATCTGATCGGACAGACGGAGTCAAGGGACGTTTGCGATTCAACGGATAGGATAAGCTGGCAGATGATGATGAGCACGTGGCAACCATCATCGAAGAACGTGGTCCAGACCTGGGCGGTAAACCCCAAATTTTGGACGGCTTTTGCCAAAACAGATTAAGTTCGGACCGAACCTTTAACGTGGTCAAGGACACCAGATAAAGTTTCATTCATAGATGAAGTTTGTGCATTCATAACAGAACAGCAACGACCGAAAGAGATAGAATAGAGGGAAAAATAGGGTCCTAGGCATTTCACTCAGATGAAGAAACACAAATACTCGAAAAACAAGCAATGAGTGAAATACATTCGGACAAACACGAAATCCTCAAGTGCAGCTCAACCAAGAGAGATTGTGGTGGCGTTACGCACCGTATAAGAACTGTATGACCCCGAGCGTCGCACAATTATCGTGGCACCCGGTTAGCCTAGTTCTTCGTTAATGTATTTACTCTCAGAAAGAAAATTTCACTTTGTCGAAATTTTCAAACTCTTCGAGTATTATGCACCCATTTCTTCTAAGATGTGAAAGTGTTTGTACGGGTGTCGAGTCCAGCTTACTGCACGTTTGCGGAATCTAGGATATTTAGCTCACACCGTAACACACAGAATCTTTTCTCATCGAGAGGCTTGGTGAAGATATCGGTGAGATTTTCTTCGGTATTAACATGACTGATAACAATATCTTCCCGAGCAACATGATCACGTAGGAAATGATGTCTGATCTCAATATGCTTGGTGCGAGAGTGCTGCACAGGATTATGTGTGATTTTGATCGCACTCTCATTGTCGCACAATAGAGGGATCTTCTTGACCTTGATGCCATAATCCTTCAGAGTCTGCTTCATCCATAATAACTGAGTACAACAAGCACCAGCAGCAATATATTCGGCCTCAACCGTAGAGAGTGAGACACAATTTTGCTTCCTTGATGACCAACAAACCAATGATCTACCGAGGAAATGGCATGTCCCCGAAGTAGATTTCCTGTCAACTCGGTCACCTGCATAATCTGAGTCTGAATATCCAACGAGGTCAAACTGTGCTCCCTTAGGATAATATAAACCTAAGGTGGGGGTGTGAGCCAAATATCTCAGAATACGCTTGACCGCTTGGTGATGTGATTCTTTCGGTGCATCTTGAAAACGAGCACATTTACAAACACTTAACATAATATCAGGTCTGGATGCACATAGGTAAAGCAAAGAACCAATCATCGAACGATAAGCTTTCTGATCATAATCTTTACCGTACACATCTGCGTCCAGCTGGCCATTAGTGGGCATGGGAGTTTTGTAACCCTTCTGTTTGCAATCTTGCATTTTGAACTTCTTGAGACAGTCTCTCAGGTATTTCTCCTGAGATATGAAAGTTCCATTGTCCTGTTGACGAATTTGTAGTCCAAGAAAGAACTTAAGTTCACCCATCATAGACATTTGATACTTCTCGGACATCATTCGCCCGAATTCCATGCTGCAAGCATTGTTAGTACAACCGAAAATAATATCATCCACATAAATTTTACACACGAATAGATCACCATCGATTGCTTGAGTGAAAAGAGTGGAATCAGTGGATCCTGGCTTAAACCCTTTGTCAAGCAAAAACCTCTTTAGAGTGTCATACCAAGCTCGAGGGGCTTGCTTCAATCCATACAACGCCTTTTTCAACCTGAAAACTTTGTTAGGAAACTGAGGATTTTCAAAGCTAGGTGGCTACCTAACATATACTTCCTCATCAATTTCACCATTGAGAAAAGCACTTTTCACATCCATTTGATAAAGCAGAATATCATTGTAATTTGCATAAGCGAGAAGAATACGAATTGCCTCAAGGCGAGCAACAGGAGCATAAGTTTCACCAAAATCAATACTTCTACCTGTGTATACCCTTGAGCAACAAGACGTGCTTTGTTCCTCACAACAATGCCATTTTCATCTTGCTTATTTCGGAAAATCCATTTTGTGCCGATGATATTGTGGTTCTTAGGATTCGGTTTGTCAACCAATTCCCATACATCATTTAATTCGAATTGCACCAACTCTTCTTGCATGGCATTCATCCAATCGGGATCATTCATGGCTTCCTCATACTTGGTAGGTTCTGTCAATGAGACGAAGGAGAAACTGCCACAGTAGTTAGCCAAACGAGTGCGAGAACGAGTTGTGGGTCGGTAACCTGGATTTTCGAGATCTTCGAGGATTAATGCAGGGTCAACTCGATTTGCCACTCGTGGGTGAGGATTTTCTTCTTGATTTTCATTTTTCTCAGCATCAGCATCAGGATTGGCATTAGTATCGCCATTTCCATCATGATTGCCTTTTTGGTCGGCATTAGGATGTGGGTTGCCATTTGTGTTCGGTGCGGCATTTGCTTCGGCAGAAGCTTGGCGTGTTCGTCGAGCTATGGGAGCATCATCATCGGAAGAATCAGGTACATTTCCTTCGACTGGCCTAACATCTCCAATAGCCATTTGCCGAATAGCATCCGAAATCGGAGGTTCATCTATCACATTTGGCAGGTGCTCCTTTTGGGAGCCATTAGATTCATCAAACCACACATTTACCGTTTCCATAACTTTCCCGTGGTGAGAGTTATAGACACGATAAGTATGCGAGTTCGAGCCATAACCAAGAAGAAAACCTTCATGTGCCTTGGGTGCAAACTTGGAATTATGATTCATGTCACGAATATAGCAAGGTGCACCAAAAACACGTAAATAAGAAACATTTGGTTTCTTGCTAGTGACAAGTTCATATGAAGTTTTCTTAAGGAATTTGTGAAGATAAACATGATTCACAACATGGCAAGCAGTATTAATAGCATCCGCCCAGAAACGAATGTGAGTTTTATACTCACTGAGCATTGTTCTCGCCATTTCAATAAGATTTCTATTCTTTCGCTCAACAACACCATTCTCTTGAGGAGTGTATGCGGCAGAGAATTCATGAGTAATACCATTTTCATCGAGAAAGTCTTCGATATGAGTATTTTTGAACTCAGTGCCATTGTCGCTTCTGACATGTTTAATATGCACTTCATATTCATTTTCAGCTTTCTTGGCGAATCTTTTGAAGATGTCTTGGGTGCAAGTTTTGTCTTCGAGAAAGAATACCCAAGTGTATCGAGAAAAATCATCAACAATAACCAGACCATAATGACTGCCTCCGAAACTTGCATAGTTTTGAGGCCCGAATAAATCCATATGAAGAATTTCCAGTGGTCTTATGGTGGTCATAACCGTTTTTGATGAATGATGCTTCTTGGCCAATTTACCAGCCTCACAAGCAGCACAAAGACGATCCTTGTCGAATTTCACACCAGGAATACCACGAAGATGATTTTTCTTCATGAGTGTCTGCAAGTTTCTCATACCTGCATGACCAAGTCTTTGGTGCCACACCCATTCTTCGGTTGCTTTCGCAGGCAAACAAGTTTGGACTGAGGGACCCTTAGAGAAATCCACAATATATAAATCACCTTATCTATTTCCTTCGAATACGAAGGAATTGTCAGGGGCCATGAAGACACTGCATTTGAATTTAGAAAATAGGACTAGCATGCCTAGATCACACAGCTTGCCGACAGACATGAGATTGAATCCAAGAGACTGAACACGTAAAACATCATCAATGTTCTTATCCTTGGATATAGCAATTTTACCTAACCCAAGTACCTTTCCTTTGTTGTTGTCGCCGAAAGTGATGTACTTCACAGATGAAGCAGTTAAATTTGGGTCGACAAACAACGACTTGTCTCCGGTCATATGACTGGTGCATCCACTATCCATTATCCATTCGGTACACCCGGAGACATAGTCCTACAGAGAAATCAGGCTTTCTTAACCACCCACATCATTGTAGGTGGCTTCGAAACATATGAGCAAGCAGTATATGATTTCTCTCGAGAATTATGTCAATTGTAACATGAGTCAGTACGAGCATAATCGAAAGAATAAGCATTGAAGTTTCTCCCTGATGAATGAGTATAGTGGTTTGGTGAAACAAGTATGTACTCATTCCGTCGAATCTTTTCAAGGATATATCGAGCATTTTCTTCCTACATGGTTAGTAGTCTAGTGACAGGTAATGCCTCGATAGTTTTCCTGGGCACTCAGATAGATTTCTTTGGGGGGCCATTCCTGCTGTTTGGACCAACATAGCGAGCAACAGCCTCACCACGTTGGTTTTTGAACAACTTATAGTTGTCCAGAGAATCATCATATGAGTATTCGGGGATTGGCGAGTCATATCCCGACAATAAAGCTGGATCGAGCGTTTTGCTCTTAGCAGGCACCCACACAGTGCGAGGATATTGATCCGGTTCCCAGTAGGAGCCGTTTTCATTCAGTTTCCTTTCGAAACCAATACCTTCCTTCCTGGGGGTTTTGTGAAGAATGGATTTCTTCAGGACATCACACAGGGTTTGATGCCCTTTGAGAGACTTGATCATTCCTGTCTAAAGAAGATCCTTCAACCTAGCATTTTCATCAGAAACAGAACCATTTTCCTCGACGAAGGGGTTAGCATTCATAGAAGATTCAGTATTTGATTCAGCATTACTGCGTTCGAGACATTTTAAGCAAGGAGGTACAAACACTTCAGGTTTCTCTTTGAGTTGTTGGGTGAGAAGAGAATTTTCTCTGATCAAATCATCATGAGCCTCTCTCAGCGACTCGAGATCCTGTTTCCGTTTCAGGTAATCATAAGTCAATCTTTCGTGGTCAGCCGAGAGAAAATCATGACGATCTGAGAGATCCTTCATTCGGGACTCGAGAGCGGAATACTCTTCGGTCAACGATTGATTTTTCTCCATCTCCTCAACCAACAACCCTTCAGTCTTCCTGAGGGTTTTCTCAATTTTCTCGAGAGAGTTTTGTTGTGTATTAGCAATTTTGATCAGTTTAGCATAGTCATCCTCATCAGAAGAATATTGATCACTGGAGTGAACCTTGTGATGTTTGGAGGATACCTTTTCTTTCGAAGCCTTGGCCATGAAGCAGTATGCAGGAGACACGTTGTTGCTCGAATGATTTTCGAAGAAGTTTGATGCAGAAGTAGAGCCACATGCTATGCCAGCCATGCCAGAGTCGGAATCCTCCTCTGATTCATCAACCTCTTCGTCGTCAGAAGATGCTTCTTCTTCGGAATCCATTTCCTTGCCGATGTACGCCTTGGCCTTGCGTGAAGTGTTCTTGCGGTTGGACGAGGACTTGGAGGGATTCTTCAAGGAAGATCTTGACGAGGACTTGGAGGAATCCTTCTTCTTGAAGAACTTCTTTGTCTTCTTCTCATCATCGGAGTCGTAGGTCTTGCTCTTGCTTTTGCCATGGTTTCCTGAATCATATCTCCCACTAGCACGGATTTCAGCTTCCCAGAGAGGGTAGTCCGAAATGAAATGACATGGCTTTCTGCACTTGAAGCAGGTGTATTCTCCTGTTGGCTTTGATGAAGATTTGGAGCCGCCAGAGTTGCTGGATCCTTTCTTCTGGAACTGATTTTTCCTATGAAGACGCTGGAATCTTTTCGTGATCAATGCGAGATCCTGACTAATCCTTTCGGTGTCATCTGAATCTTCATCGGCATTTCCTTCCGAGGAAGAATCAGGCACAGCCTTGAGAGCATGACTTTTTCGGTGACTTGAGCCATAGAGATCTCTCTTCTCTTCTTCTTGTTCTTCGTGGGTATTTAGCCTTTCCATGATATCAGCAGAGTCGAGAACTTTGAAATCAGCCCGTTCCCGAATCATCAGAACAAGTGTGTCGAATGAACTGTCAAGAGACCGAAGCAACTTCTTCACAACTTCATGATCAATGATATCTTTAGCGCCGAGACCCTGTAGCTCGTTTGCAATGTCACTCAGACGATCGAAAGTTTGCTGACAGCTTTCATTTCCAATGCGCTTGAACCGATTGAACTTGGCCCGAAGTGTATCAATGCGAGCTTCTTTCTGAGTTGAAACACCCTCGTTTATCTTTTCGAGAATGTCCCACAATTATTTTGCAGTTTCACACTGACGGTAGCGAAGAAATTGAGCACGAGAGAGATGGCCACCAATTTCATCTTTAGCTTGAGCATCCATCTAGATGAGTTTCTTCTCATGGTCAGTGGGGACCTGGGGTACTTCAATTGTGAATCCATTCTGCACCACATTCAACATATCATCATCAATAGCTCGGAGACGGATCTTCATCTTCTCCTTCCAGAAGGGATAGTCTGTCCCATCGAAGATGGGAATCTTGAGGTGCGACTTGTAGCTCACTGAAGACATACTTAAACTCCCAAGGTGGTTAGACCAAAATGAGCAGAGTCAAGGAGTACCTTGCTCTAATACCAATTGTAGGATCGATGTATATCTACCAGAGGGGGGGTGAATGGGAGTTTTAAATTTTTCTTAGAAATATCAAAACTCTCGGAACCCAGCAGGGGAATGAATGAAAATACAATACACAGTGAGCGAATACAAACTACCGAATGGAAATCAATCGCATGCACCGAGTAAATCACATGATTGAAATATGGGGTGTCACAGTTTGAATATAAAGAAGGGTAGTAGAAGTGACCAGTGATGCTCGATGGCGACAAGGTGTTTGGTAGACCAGTTCGCCCTTCTGCACAAGGACTACATCTGGTTGGAGGGGTTGTGATTTAACACAGAAGATAAACTCTCTTCGCCCTATTCTCCTCGACAATTGGTTCATCAACCAATGCCGATTACTCGTGGTAGATACTTGACGGCGATCTCCAAACCTTTACTGAAGATAAACTCTCTTCAGCTCTCTTCGCGAACCACAATACTCTTGGTTGCTGAAGATTTTGCTTGGTGAAGACAATTACTCTTCGACACTCGAGCTGACACCTATCCGTCTAGAGAGTTGCAGCTCTCAAGAGTAATAGGCGGAGCGTACGAGACTTAGATTCTAGTGATGCTGAACCACTATCTAATTTTCCAGCTCTAGGGTTTTTCTCTCGGTGGATTTTAAACTCAAATCTTTCGGAGAGGGGGTTGCTCAACAATCTTCTCAGAATCAAAACGGAGCAGCCACCGGACAACGCCGGCGCGGGGTGGCTATTTATAGCCGCAGCCTTCCCTGGTGGGAAATGACCATTTTGGACACGCGGTCCAGCCAATGGCCAACCGACACGTTCACAATGGTCGGATTTGGGAGCAACGGTAACATTACTTGCGGAGCAAGAAATGCTAACTCCTCGGTCAGAGTCAAATCTCTCGCAGCGAAGAAGTTCACAGTCTCTTGCTGGCAAGTATTTGCTCGGAACACAAAGAGATTTCTCTCGCATCTTTCATAGGATTTGGGTTTAGCATCAGAGAATCAAATCTTCGAACGCTACACCCCTCTTAATAGTATGGAGGTCCTATGACTCAATGAGAAGAAACGAAACAACGAAAAGAATGCTACATCTTCTGTTCGTCTTCAATTTCCTCGGCTGCAGTCACTTCCATCGGACAGGCACCGAACCAATTGCTTCACGTCAACAATTTTTGAGGGTCACTCTTGTCGTCATATCCTTCGGTGATAACTTTCACTGTAACGCAGGGGATAAACTTTCGGAGATATGAATCCAAACTTCTCTAAACTCCAGGGACCTGTTACTCTGTGCGCACTAGCAAACACATCAGTCCCTTACTGTTTGTCAACAATCTCCAAAACATAAGGAGGCAACATTATTGCACCAACACACTTCCTGCCCATCTGGCCCTACCAGTCCAACTCTCGCTAAATGCTCCGGTTCTTGCTTGGTGAATCGGGTCTTGATCATCGCCCATGCTTCCCGTGCTCCTTCACGACAAGATGACATATTCCATAACTCAAAGCGGCGCCGAGCTCCTTTGAAGCGACTCGCGAGTTGGGCCATCCCTTCCGGAGCCACTTCGCCAGGCCACAGTGCTTTGAACATGCTCTTCATGGCTCTCCGGGCCTGCTCATGTACGGCGGATAGCTCGTTCAGCAGGTCCCGCCCGAAGGAACCGGCTTCCTCTTCGGGACGCCCGGTCAGCAGAACTACAATGAGACGTGGCGTTGTTCATATTGCTATCGTATACGTTCAGTTATTGAACGGACGAATCAGATTGCACTTACCGAACATGCCCGCTTTCAGTCTTTGGTTCTCCTCTTGGGTTACAGTCAGTTGAGCTTTCAAGCTTTAGATTTCTTGGACCTGTTGTTCGCCTTCCACCTTAAGCTTATCCCTCTCCTCATGACTTCAGGACAGCACCCGGTAGCCAGCTGCTTGCTATGACTCCACATATCTTTGGGCTTTCCTGGCCATATCCAGTTCCTTCTGCAGCAGATTTATCGTCTCGGCTGCTATGGAAACATTTTTCATTAGTGGAGGTGTTCCACCCCATTTTCTCTTTAATGACTTTTAAATTCGGCACTTACCATGTGCCTCTCTGGTGAATTTTTTCACCCCCTCTAGCTCGGTTTTCACAGACTCTAACTCTGTTTGAGCCAGCTTGAGGTCCTCGGACAGCTTTTTGTTCTGCTCCTGAATAGTCTGCACAAATAGCAGGGCAGCATGGATATCAGACCCTTAACTCGGCCGTCCCGCCCAAATTAAGGCTCGGGGGCTACTGGGTTAGGTACTAGTTGTCAAAACTATTACTATACCTGCATATTCGTAGACATGAGCCTCACTGCGCCTTCAAGTCCCGTTCGGGCAGCGCCGAGGTATGCATCTACCGAGCTAAGAGCATTGAACTCCTGATTAGACAACGCGGTTTGCCGAAGTGATGCCTTGCGCCGCTGATGATTCATCACACTTTCAACTTCGGAATTAGTGACCGAGACGTCTCCCGAGTCCTCGGGATTTTGGTCTTCGGCAGTGGCTCCCGGAGTAACTCCGGTTACCGCTGGCGACCTCGGATTTGAGTCACCCCTTGGCACCTCCTCAACAACCTCGGCCGCGCGCGGTTCCACACATCATCTATTGAAACGCCATGGATCAAATTATTGGCATATGTGGTGGATGTTGAAGATAGAGGCCATAATAGTACGGAGAATACATTACCTCTTCGGGCGGGGCGCCGATGATGTAGCTCCCGTTGGGGCCACGCGTGGGGTCACCCCATGACTACTTGTCATCGGAGCGGATGGTGCCGCTTTTGCGGCTGTTCGGCGCGTCTTGCGGCGGCCCTTGGGAGTAGGTGTCAGTGTGTTCGGGCCTGCAGCGGCTGAGCGTTTCTTTCGAGAGGAAGCCCGTTGGCCACTTACCGCAGAGGAGGGAAGCGCCTCGGGATGATCGGCCAACAGGGCCACCTTGGAGCCATCAAGGCTCTCCTGGTAGAAGACCCCGTCCAAAATGGAACCCAGGATCGTCATCGTGAGAGTAATTCTCCGGTTGGGGAGCCGGGCAACTTACCGTCTCGATCCATCACCTCCAACTCTGTTCGGACAAGGTGAGGATTCGATTATGAAAAATCTGGAGTAATATCCAAACTATAAAGAGTGGTCGAACTCACCATTTCGATGGGCTCATACATCGAGAAGCATTTTTTGAGCTTTAGTCGAGCAAACTCTTGCTCATCCCCCTTGAACAAATCGGCTAGTATGGCGGCTATCGCCGCCTGGTTGGCGGGCCCCTTCTTGGTGTACCGGGCTGCGTCGTCCTCCCCGTTGTAGTTCCATAGTAGATGAATTCTCTGTTGGAGAGGCTGGACACATTGAGCGATGGTTATTGCCATCACGTCGACGATGGTTAGTCCGTTATGAGCTAACCACCTCACTTGAGCGGCCAGTCGAGCTACTTCGGCACTTTCCTCTTGAGAAGGACTCTTCGGGCGCCAGTTGAACCGCTTCGTTGGAGAAGCCAATGAAAATTCCGGTAGACCCCTTCGAACTGGATCGAATAAAGGGACGTCTTTGATATAAAACCATTCCGAAGTTCACTCTTCGGCATCCTTCTTCGGAGTCCCGATGGGGTATCCGATCCCGGCAATGCGCCATACTTCGGCTCCGCCGACCTCGTAGATAACCCCTTCCCGGGTGCGGGGGACTAGGCAGAAGAATTTCCTCCACAACTCAAAGTGCGCCTCGCAGCCCAGGAACATCTCGCATAAAGCGACGAAGCCCGAAATATGGAGGATCGATCCGGGGGTAAGGTGGTGGAGCTGAATCCCGTAGAACTCTAGTAAACCCCTCAAGAAGGGATGGATGGGAAAACCCAGGCCTCGCAGCACGAAGGGCACGAAGCAAACTCTCTCCTCCCCGTGAGGGGAAGGAAAATTCTCCGCAAGGGCCTTTCCGTCTGTGGAAGTTAATCTGGGGCGGGTGGATGTGAGATCTGAGGTGGGCAGATACCCCTGCGCCTCAAGCCTACGTAGTCGCATACAAGATACGGAGCATCCCGCCCAATCACCTTGACGGGGGCCATGAGGGCGTGAGGAGGATCCTGGGATGCTTGCCATTATTTGTTGACTTTGGCTTTGCGAGGATGTGGAGAAGAATGGCAGGGGGTGGGGTGCGTTAACCTCCACGCCCTTGACCTATTAAAAGGGACATTTTTGTAAGAACCCATCGGGCCGCTCGCATTCCGTGGGTGCGCAGAAATCGAGGGTCGTCATTTAATTCTGTCTCTGAGGATACCTCGGTAACTGACTTATTGGTGGCCGAATTATTGTTAATCCGAATATAGGTAACGGGAGGAACTCGCCATCCAAGCCGAAGACTTCTGAAGCATGAAGCTACCGAAGACCGTAGACCTCGGCATTGAAGGCTAGTTCGGGGGCTACTGAGGGTGTCCCGGACTAGGGGGTACTCGGGCTGCCGGCCTATCTCTTGTAGGCCGGGCTGATGGGCCGCTCTCTGCATGTCGATGGAAGGCTGGATTATGGACGTCCCCGTGTGTCAGAAGGAAACCTCCGAAGTTCTGGCGTCTCCTCCAAGGAATAGATGGCGTAACCTGCATGTTTCTCCCAGATGGTAACCGACCTTATGTAACCCTAGGACCCCCTGGTGTCTATATAAACCAGGAGGTTTAATCCGCAGGAGGGAGATATTATTACCTAGGGTTTAGCCCAGTCGATCTCGAGGTAGATCAACTCTATAACCTTCATACAATCACATCAATACAATCAAGCAGGACGTAGGGTATTACCTCCTTGAGAGGGCCCAAACCTGGGTAAATAGCTGTCTCTACGTTCCCTGTTACCATCGACTCCTTGACCCATAGTTCGGATCCCCTACCCGGGATCTACCGGTTTTGGTACCGACGGGAAGTTTCTTCTTCATCGGTGGTGTCATGAAGATATTCACCTGAAGATTTTCCAGACGGCTTTTAGGAACCCAGATTTTCTTCACAGGTGGACCGTTCCTGCAGTTAGTACCAATGAATCTGGCAAAGACCTCACCATTCTGATTCTTGAACAGTTTATAGTTTGAGTCAAATGACTCATCTGAAGAATATGAAGAATCACAAGTATAGCCAGATAAAGTGGATGGGCCTACTGGAGGTCCCTTTGCAGCAACCCATGTGGTTTTGGGATACTGCTCAGGTTCCCAGTACGAACCATCAGCATTGAGCTTTCTCTCAAAGGCAATACCCTCTTTCCTAGGGTTCCTGTGAAGAAATTTGCTTTTTGAGCACGTCACACAGGGTTTGATGCCCTTTGAGGCTTTTGTACATGCCAGTGACATACAATTCCTTCAGCCTTGCATTTTCATCAGTATCACTGGTGGCTTCCTCAGATGAGGGGTTAGTGGCCACCGTAGCAGGTGAAGCAATTGCAAGAACAGAAGCATTTGAACATTCAGCTGAAGAATTAGCATTATCACATTCAAGGCATTTTAGGCATGGTGCAACAAATTCTTCCTGAGCGGTACTGATCTGTTGAGCGAGGAGTGAATCGTTTTCTTTTTGAAGATCATCATGAGATGCTCTCAGCTTCTCGAGATCTTGTTTCCTTTGAAGGAATCCATAGGATAGCCTCTCATGTTCAGTTGAGAGGGACACATGACGACTTTCAAGTTCGTCATATAGTGACTTAAGCCTTCTGAGATCCTCAGACAAAGCTTGACTATGATACATTTCCTCGTCCAACAGGTCATCGCTTTTGTCTAGTAGTTTTTGAATCTTTTCCATGGCATGTTGTTGCTCACTTGCAATTTTAGCAAGTTTCTTATAGCTTGGTTTAGATTCACACTCAGAGTCATCATCACTGGAAGTCTCAAAGTAAGCTTCTCGTGAGGTTACCTTTGCACCTCGAGCCATGAAGCAATAGGTGGGAGTGTAGTCATCAGCACAGTCATCATTGTTGGTGGAGATACCATTATCCTCAGTGTTGAAGATGGACTTGCTGACGTATTCAATGGTGAGAGCAAGGCTTGCCACACCAGTGTCTGACTCCTCCTCAGATTCCTCAGCTTGCTGATCATCAGATTCTTCTTTAGAATCCATTTCCTTCCCAAGGAATGCACGAGCTTTGCTAGAACTAGATTTCTTGTGAGATGAGGACTTTGATGAAGACTTTGAGGACTTCTTTTTTTGCCATCAGACTCATCATCATCCCTGCTCTTCTTCTTCTTCTTCTTCTGCCAAAGAGAGCAGTCGGCGATGTAGTGGCCTGGCTTCTTGCATTTGTGACAGGTTCTTTTGTTGTAGTCTCGAGCAGACGCTTCTCTAGTGTTCTTCGAGTCATACTTTGAAGATTTTCCAAATCGGTTCTTCTTGGAAAACTTCTGGAACTTCTTCACCAGCATAGCCAGTTCTCTGCCAATTTCCTCAGCACCATCAGAACTGCTCTCATATTCCTCTTCTTCTTCAGACGAAGAAATAGCCTTGGCTTTTGCTTTAGCCTTCAGAGAGCGAGGGTGACCATAGCTGGGTCCATACATGTCTCTCTTCTCTGCTTGCTGAAATTCATGTGTGTTAAGCCTCTCAAGAATGTCAGCAGGATCCAATGACTTGTAATCAGGGTGCTCTTGAATCATTCGTGCTAAAGTGTCGTAGGAACTGTCCAAAGACCTCAGCAATTTCTTCACCACCTCATGATCGGTGATGTCAGCAGCAACAAGAGCTTGAAGCTCACTGGAGATATCAGTGAGGCAGTCGAAGGTTTACTGTACATTTTCGTTGTCGAGTCTTCTGAAGCGATTGAAGAGATTGCGCAGAACATCAACTCGGGAGTCACATTGAGTGGAAACACCCTCATTCACTTTTGAAAGCTAATCCCAGATAAGCCTCGAGGTTTCCAGTGCACTCACTCTGCCATACTGTCCTTTGTTGAGATGACCACAAATGATGTTCTTCGCTTGAGAGTCCAGTTGCTTGAATCGCTTCACGTCAGTAGCATTGATACTTGGTGAAATGGTGGGGACGCCGTTCTCGACGACGAACCAGAGATCGTTGTCAATAGCCTCAAGATGCATTCACATTTTGTTCTTCTAGTAGGGATAGTCTGTGCCATCGAAGATGGGGCACACAGCGGAGACTTTGATCATACCTATGGTCGACATAACTAAAACTCCAGGTGGTTAAACCAAAATCACACAGAATAAGGGAGTACCTTGCTCTGATACCAATTAAAAGCACAGGTTATCTCCCAGAGGGGGGTGAATGGGATATTTTTAGAAATTCGTCAAACTCTGATGAATTTGACGAAGATCAGAGTGAAGAAATAGAAACGCAAGGGAAACTAAGTCATCACAGAATCAGAGTACATGCGATCAAGATACATAAGAGTGAAGAACATGCAATCATACAATCATACAAGCATGAAGAATATGAACTGAGGAAATAAAAGATAGCATGATCAAATAATTCAGTTCAAATTTGTCAGATGATAGATCACACAATCTTTAGCAGCGGAATAAAGTAAGAGAGGGTGAAGAATTTGAAACCAGGTTGGCTCGGTGACGACACAACAATTTGGTAAACCAGTTCCAGTTGCTGTATCAACTGTACGTGTGGTTGAGGTGGCTGAGTCGCAACTCAGAGGACACTTAGTCCTCACCGTATTCCTCTTGAGCTAAGATCACTTAAACCTCGCCCAATCACTCGTGGTAAGTCTTCAAGGTAGACTTCCGAAACCTTCACAGACTTGTTCACCGGGACGCCACAATTACTCTTGGGTGCTCAAAACATGATGCCTAACCGTCTGGAGGAATGACAGTCCTCAAAGGTAACAAGCGTTGGATCACACAGATCAACTTCTTCAGTGATGCTCAATCACTTTGGCTTTGGATTTTTCCTCACTTAGGATTCTCTCAAAGTCGTCGGAGGGAGGGTTGCTCTCAAATGACAAGTGTCAAGTTCTCTCGGAGCAGCCAACCAACAGGTGGTTGTGGGGCGGCTATTTATAGCCAGGGGGCAACCCGATATGAATTGTCATAAATGCCCTTCTCTGATTCGACCGTTGTCAGAATAAGGATCCACTCGACAGCTGGCACGCGGTGCAGCAACGGTCGGAAAATTGAACTCTCAATTTCGTCGGGGCACTAAATTTACTCACGGTAGGCAGATCGCACTGGCGAACTCCTAACTCCTCAGCCTGACCAAATTCATCAGTGACCAGATGAACTTCGTCACTGTCGCTAGCAAATGCGACAGCTGTACTGGATATTTCCAAAGGCTTCACTTGAAGCGGCTTTTGTGTGTATAGGTTTGAGTAAGTTTGAGCATCACTTTGGAAATGTGAAATATGTTTCACCTAGACCCCCTTTAATAGTATGGTTTTCCTATGACGCAAATAAGAAGAAAAGAAACCACGAAAACCAAAGTCTTCAAGCTTCAAAGTGTTCACATCAATTTCTTCAAAGGCCATACCAATTTCATCACCAAATTCTTCACTTGAAGAAATCTATTTTTAGGGGTCGTCTTCCATGTGTTAAACCAAATCTTTAGGGACTCTGTCTCCTGTGTATACTCACAAACATATTAGTTCCTCAACCTATTTGTCTTCAATACTCCAAAACCACTAAGGGGGCACTTGATGCACTTACAAGATGCCTGACCATGGTCGAGTCAGACTTGCGCTTGGTCACAACATGATGTTTATGTCGACCTACTCCATTTCCCTTAGAGGTGAAAAGATACTTATTCATGGGTGGTCTCAAATCATGAAGGCCCGTCGATCTTGGAGAATAGGACAAAAGGTTATGTTCATGCTTTTCCATGGCTCTGAAGCAAATATCCTGTTGATTGACCACATTGTGAGATGAAGCCACTTTCAGAAAGTGGTAGATGCGCGGGGTGGTGCCTGGGCCTTGTCCTTGGGCTTGGTGGCCTCACCCTTTGTTAACTGTAGGCAATGTAGCACTGTTCGAGGCATGCCTTGTACGGTTGAACCTGTATAAGTACTCATACTGCTTTTAGCTATGGTTGTTAAGTGCTCCTGCTGCTTTCAGTTAAGGTTGTTAAGTACTCCTACTGCTTGTATAGTTTGTCATGTTTCTTCAGTCTCTTCTTCCTCCAGCCGCTAAAACCAAACCAGCACTGGTGGGGCCGCCTGCTCCCTCCTCCCACGGCTGGCTGTGCCTCAGTGCACGCATCACCGCCCCACCATCTCCTAAATCATTAACGCCGACGTCAACCCCACCCCACACCCGAACCAGTCAACCCTCGTACTCCCCTTTCACTGTCGCATCTTCCCGGGCTCCTGCTCGTTCCCGTCCGAGGCCTCGCCGTCGTCCTCCGTGCGCCTTGGTGTGCATGCCGCGGCGCCTCCGTCTGGCGTTATCAACATGGTCAACAAACAAGAGGAATTGAGAGAGGACTGTACGTGGAGAGGATGATAGTAGGGACCCACCATGTCCATGGCCGTACGCAAGCAAGTTCCTCATTGTTACAAGCAAAAAAGAAATGCTTCCTCCTAGTGGTTTGCTGACATCTGGGACCCACGACATTGTTAGCATATAGTCAATAGACAAGGGAACTGCACAAGAGCGGCTGACACCAGGGACCTAGCAGCTCGAGCAGTTTGTTTTTGTTATTGTTGAGACAGAGCAGGGTATCAACTGGGATATGGCCCGTCTAGCCCAGGCTTCTATTTTACGTTCACCACATGACCAACCCAGCTATTTTTTTTCTTTGTGAAAATGGCTAGCCCAGTTTATTTTTTCTGAAGAATACCTAATCCAGGCCAACCCAACCCAGGCCAACTTTTTTTTCTCCGCCCTGCTGGGCTACAACTCTTTCAAGACGGCTACAAATCTTAAAGGTAATATGAAATGGGCTGTAAATATAAAAAACACACAATAAATTGGCAATTAATTTCAACTTTTTGTATTTTTTCACATTTTCAGATTTCTAATTTCATTGGGTTTTAACCTAATTTAACTATATTTTGAAATTACTTTAAATCTGGCTCGACATTTTAGGATTAAAAATAGTTTGGACCCCACCGAAATATGCAAAATTTTGTTTAAATTTTTAACCCTTATCCTGGCCAACAAAAATAAAATGGACTGCAATAAATTGCATAAGAATTTGCAAACGAGCTGTAAATTATTAAAAAAAAATAGCAAATGTGATGTATGCTGTCCGCCACAGATTTGGAGGCTGACTTGTGGGCTTATTAAGTTGACGCGTACGCAAGAATTTTTTACTTATTATATATTAGTCAACAAACGATTCTAGCAGAAGTGACCGTTGGATGTCAATCCAACGGCCGTCGTGCTTCTTGAATCTCTAATCTTCTTGCTCCAGCCACCAAATCCAGCATCGGCGGGACCGCCTACTCCCGCCTCCCGTGGCTGGTTGTGCTGCCGTGTAGGCCTCACCGCCCCCTCCTACTCCCACCACAGGCCAGGCCATCCCTCTACTCACCCACATCCCTCCACTATTGTGGCTTCGCCGCCTCCGGGTCGTTCCCTTCCTGGGCCTCGCAGTCGTCCACCGCGTTGGTGCTCTCGGCACGGCGTGGTCAGCATGATCAACAAACGACAACCACCGGAAGAGGGATGTACGTAGAGAGGCTGACAGTAGGGACCCACATGGTCCATGGCCGCACGCAAGCAAGTGCCTCCTTATTACGTGAAAAAATGATTCCTCCCCCTGACAGCTGGGACCCACCAGCTATATCTTTGCACGGAAGGAAGTGCCTCCTTATTAAGCGGAAAATAACGATTCCTCCCCATGACAACTGAGGCCCACTAGATTTGGAGGCTGACTTGTGGGCCTACTAATTTGACACGTATGCAGGGCTTTGTCAACTTAGTCAACAAACGATTGTAGAAGCAGTGACCATAGGATGTTAATCCAACAGCTGTGCTGCTTCTTCAATCTCTGATCTTCTTGTGCCGCCCAAACCAGCACCGGCGGGACCGCGTGCTCCTGCCTCCCATGGCCGACTGTGCTGCCGCGCAGGCCTCACCGCCCTACCCTAATCCCACCGCTGTCCAGGCCTTCCCTCTACACACCCACAACCCCTGTTATTCTCCGGTGACAGTAGCCTCACACCGCAGCCGAACAAGTCAACCATCGTACTCCCCTCCGCATGGGCATCCACTGCCGTGTCTTCCCCGGCTCTGCATCGTTCCCTTCCTGGGCCCCGCCGTCGTCCACTGCCTTGGTGCTGTCGGCGCGGCGTGATCAACGAACGACAGCCATCGAAAGAGGATTGTACGTGGTGAGGCTGACAGCTGGACCCACCAGCTACATCTTTGCATGCAAGGAAGTGCCTCCTTATTACGCACAAAAAAATGATTCCTCCCCCTGACTGCTGGGACCCACCAGCTATATCTTCGCACGCAAGGAAGTGCGTCCTTATCCTCCCTGACAGCTGGGACCCACCCGGTTGAAGCGTACGTAGCGTTGTCTGTCTGGTCGCAAACATGTACGTACATACTGGTCGATCGGTCTGTCTGCCACGATGAACCGTGGCCGAGTAAGGAGTGGTAGCAGTTCAGGCAGTCCCGTCTAAATCATGTACACATACGTACAACCACGCTACAAAAAAGACAGCCACGTATGTACATACGGGCGTGGTCTCGAACGCATACAACGACGGTGTCTTGTTCATCGGTAGCCAACTGGCTGGGTCGGAACGGAGAAATAGCGTTGTGTTCATCGGGAGGCAACCGATTGGGTCGGAATGCGTCCTGTTCAATGGGAGCCAACCGGCTTGGACGGAATAGCCGAAACAGGGTCTGGCGTACCGCAGAACGGAGGAAACGGCCTTCTGTTCGACCGCCTATGGTCCAAACGGGATCCTGTTCATCGGGAGGGGTCTGGCGTACCGCAAAACGGAAGAAACAGACTTCTCTCCAACCGCCTACGGTCGGAACGGGGTCTTGTTCATCGGGAGGGGTGTGGCATACCGCAAAACGGAGGAAACAGACTTCTCTCCAACCGCCTATGGTCGAAACAGGGTCCTGTTCATTGGGAGGGGTGTGGCATACCGCAAAATGGGACTCCACGGGCTACTGTTCATCCACCATCTACTGCCTCGCTCCAACCTCCACGGGCTACTGTTCATCCACCGTCGGCTTCCTCCAGCCTCCACCAACTACTATTCATCCAGACTCCACGGGGTCCTGTTCATCCACCCCCAACCGGCTGGAGTGTGGTGGCCTCCTTGGGGTCCTGTTCATCCAGCGGCAACCGCCTACTACCACGGGATCCTGTTCATCCAACCCCCACTAGGAACTGTTCATCCACAGCCAACCAACGGGCTCGACTCACCACGTCTTGACTCGTTCTACATATCGCGCGCGCGGCAGCAACGGTCACTGTTCATCGAGAGGCAACCCAACACCGGCTGGCTACGTCTCGCACGGGGGCTCGATTGGCTTTAGTAAATAGTGAAGGGATCTATCGGGTATAGTTAGCAGCAAAGGAATCGATCGGCTTTAGTTAGCAGCGAAGGAATCGATCGGCTTTAGTTAGCAGCGAAGGGATCGATCGGCTTCAGTATACATAGTGGGATCGATCGATCGCTCGGGTTTAGTAAGCGAACGCCTCGCTCGGGTTCAGTTAGTGAACGCCTCACACACACGCGCGTATGAGGGAAACACGCAAACCACACTGCATCGCTCGGCCCCGACCACCCACCATAACCGGGAACTCCCCAAAAGTTTCCTCGCCCTCACTTCTACCACGATTTTTTATGTCATGGACGGCCCAAAGAATGTTATGCAGGTGCGTCTCCGGCCCGCCTAGGACGAAAAGCCCATTTTTTGTCATAATTTTTTGTCATAGAAGTAGGATCCCACCACATCTATGATGATACATGTTTTTGTCACAACTATCGTCATAGAAGTGTCATAACCATGATAGAAAAAGTTTTCGTTCGGGCCATAATGTCACGGATGTGTCTTTTTTTGTAGTGTTGATGCTAGTTAGTTTACTTGGTGGAAGATTATATGTTCAGAACCTTAATGATATTCAATACCCCTCTAATCCTGAACATGAATATGATTTGTGAGTAGTGACTTTTGTACTTGAGGACATGCAAGAAGTCTTGTCATAAGTAATCATGTGCATTTGTTATTCGTTCGATATTTTGATGATGTGTATGTTGTTCTTCCTTTAGTGGTGTCATGTGAACGTCGACTACATGGCACTTCACCATATTTGGGCCTAAGGGAAGCCATTGTGGAGTAATAAGTAGATGATGGGTTGCTAGAGTGACAGAATCTTCAACCCTAGTTTATGCGTTATTTCGTAAGGGGCTGATTTAGATCCATACGTTTCATGCTATGGTTAGATTTATCTTAATTCTTCTTTCGTTGTTGCGGATGCTTGCGAGAGGGGGTAATCATAAGTGGTATGCTTGTTCAAGTAAGGACAACACCCAAGCACCGGTCCACCCACATATCAAATTATCAAAGTAGCAAACGAGAATCAACTAAACATGATGAAAGTGACTAGACGGTAATTCCCATGTGTCCTGGAAAACGCTTTGCTTATTATAAGAGACTGTTCTGGCTTGTACTTTGCTATAAAAAGGATTGGGACACCTTGCTGCACTCTTGTTACTATTGCTACTTGTTACTTGTTACGAATTACCTTACTATCAAACTATCTGTTACCGCTATTTTCAGTACTTGCAGAGATTACCTTGCTGAAAATCGCTTATCATTTCCTTCTGCTCCTCATTGGGTTCGACACTCTTACTTATCGAAAGGACTACGATTGATCCCCTATACTTGTGGGTCATCAAGACTCTTTTCTGGCGCCGTTTCCGGGGAGTGAAGCTCCTTTGGTAGGTGGAATTTGGTAAGGAAACATTTTTATTACGTGCTGAAATTTATTGTCACTTGTCACTATGGAAAATAATACTTTGAGGGGCTTGTCTGGGGTATCTTCATCTCGACCGTAAGCAATAAGAGTTGCTTCTCAACCTACTGAACCTACTAAAAATATTTATTATGAAATTCCTTCAGGTATGTTAGAGAAACTGCTAGCTAATCCTTATGCAAGAGATGGAACAATACATCATGATATGCACTTGATCTATGTGGATGAAATTTGTGGATTGTTTAAGCTTGTAGGTTTATTTGAGGATGGAGTTAAGAAGAAGGTATTCCCTTTATCTTTGGAGGGAAAGACATTGACATGGTATAGGCTATTGGATGATACTCGAACATGGGATTGGAATTGGTTGAAACAGGAATTCCACCAGAAATTTTATCTTATGCATTTGGTTCATCTTGATCGGAATTATATATATAATTTTTGGCCTCGTGAAGGAGAAAGTATCACTCAAGCTTGGGGGAGGCTTAAGTATATCATGCACACATGCCCCAATCATGAGCTCTCAAGAGAAATAATTATTCAAAACTTGTATGCTCGGCTTTCTCATAATGATCAATCCATCCTAGATACTTCTTCTACTTGTCCTTTATTAAGAAGACTATTGAATTCAAATGGGGTCTTTTGGAAAGAATTAAACACAACTCTAAAGATTGGGAAATCGACAAAGATAATGAGTCAGGTATAAATCTTAAGTTTTATTGTGTTAAATATTTTATTGAAACCGATGCTTTTCATAAGTTTAGTACTAAATATGGACTTGACTCTGAGATAGTAGCTACTTTTTGAGAATCCTTTGCTGCTCATGTTGATCTCCCTAAGGAGAAGTGGTTTAAGTTTCATCCTCCTATTGAAGAAAATTGTGAGGAACCCATTATGGCTAAAGAAGAAACAACCATTTATAATGTTGATCCAGTTTTGCCTACTGCTTATATTGAGAAACCTCCTTTACCTATTAGGATTAAGGAAAATGCTAAAGCTACAACTGTGGTTAATAAAAGTAATATTAGAACACCTAGACCCTCTGAACAAATTGGGGTGGAACCTAATATTGCAATGGTTAAGGATCTCTTGGTTGATAATATTGATGGGCATGTTATTTACTTCTGCGACGAGGCTGCTAGAATTGCTAAACCTGCTAGAAATGAACAAGATATGTTAGATAAGAATAAGCCCGTACTTGGCATGCATGTTGTTTGTGTTAAAATTGGAGATCATTGCTATGATGGTTTATGTGATATGGGTGCTAGTGTGAGTGCTATTCCATTTTCTTTATACCAAGAAGTTATGAATGATATTGCACCTGTTGAGATAGAAGATATTGATGTTACTATTAAGCTTGCAAATAGAGATACTATTTCATCACATGGGATTGTGAGAGATGTTTAAGTCTTATGTGGTAAGATCAAATACCCTACTGATTTCTTAGTACTTGGATCACAACAAGATAATTTTTGTCCCATTGTATTTGGTAGACCATTCTTGAATACTGTTAATGTTGAAGTTGATTGTGTTAAAGAAAAGGTTAGAGTTAAGTTTGGTGATGTATCTCATGAGTTTAATTTCTCTAAGTTTAGTAAACAACCAGATGAGAAGGAATTGTCTAGTAGAGATGAGATTATTGGTCTTGTTTCTATTGTCGTACCCCCTACAGATCCATTAGAACAATATTTGCTAGACCATGAAAATGATATGCATATGAATGAAAGAAACGAAATAGATGAGATATTCTTTAAACAAGCACCTATCCTTAAACATAATTTACGTGTTGAAACTCTTGGAGACCCTCTCCCACCTAAGAGTGACCCTGTGTTTGAATTAAAGCAATTACTTGATACATTGAAATATGCTTATCTTGATGAAAAGAAGATATATCCTGTTATTATCAATGCTAACCTTTCAGAGCATGAAGAAAAGAGATTACTTAAAACTCTGGGGAAGCACCGTGCTGCTATTGGATATACTCTTGATGATCTTAAGGGCATTAGTCCCACTTTATGTCAACACAAGATTAACATGGAGCCTGATGTTAAGCCAGTTGTTGATCATCAACGCCGTCTGAATCCTAAGATGAAGGGTGTGGTAAGAACTGAAATATTAAAGCTTCTGGAGGCAGGTATAATCTATCCTATAGCTGATAGTAGATGGGTAAGTCCTGTTCATTGTGTCCCTAAGAAAGGAGGCATTACTGTTGTTCCTAATGATAAAAAATGAACTTATCCCACAAAGAATTGTAACCGCTTATAGGATGGTAATTGATTTCAGGAAATTAAATAAAGCTACTAGAAAGGATCATTACCCCTTGCCTTCTATTGATCAAATGTTAGAAAGGTTATCTAAGCATACACACTTCTGCTTCCTAGATGGATATTCTGGTTTTTCTCAAATACATGTATCACAAGAAGATCAAGAGAAAACTACCTTTACGTGTCCTTATGGAATTTATGCTGATAGACATATGCCTTTTGGTTTATGCAACGCACCTACTACCTTTCAAAGATTTATGACTGCTATATTCTCTAATTTTTGTGAAAAGATTGTTGAGGTATTCATGGATGATGTTTCCTTCTATGAAACTTTTTTGATGATTGCTTGAGAAACCTTGATCGAGGTTTGTAGAGATGTGAAGAAACTAATCTTGTCCTGAATTGGGAGAAGTGCCACTTTATGGTGAATGAAGGTATAGTCCTTGGGCATAAAATTTCTGAAAGAGGTATTGAAGTAGACAAAGCTAAAGTTGATGCAATTGAGAAAATGCCATGTCCTAAAGATATCAAAGGTATAAGAAGTTTCCTTGGTCATGCTGGTTTTTATAGGAGGTTCATTAAAGACTTCTCTAAAATCTCTGGGCCTCTTACCAATCTTTTGCAAAAGGATGTTCCATTTATTTTTGATGATGATTGTGTAGAAGCCTTTGAAATACTTAAGAAAGCCTTAATTTCTGCACCCATTGTTCAACCACCTGATTGGAACTTGCCTTTCAAAATAATGTGTGATGTTAGTGACTATGCTATTAGTGTTGTTTTAGGTCAAAGAGTTGATAAGAAATTGAATGTTATTCATTATGCTAGTAAGACTCTAGACAATGCTCAAAGAAATTATGCTACTACTAAGAAAGAATGTTTAGCAGTCGTGTTTGCATGTGATAAATTCAGATCTTATATCGTTGATTCTAAAGTTACTATTCACATAGATCATGCTACTATTAAATATCTTATGGAAAAGAAAGATGCTAAAGCTAGGCTAATTAGGTGGGTTCTTTTACTACAAGAATTTGATTTGCATATTATTGATAGAAAGGGAGCTGAGAGCTCTATAGCAGACAACTTGTCTAGGATGGATAATGTTCTTGATGACCCACTGCCTATTGATGATAGTTTTCCTGATGAGCAATTTGCTGTTATAAATACTTCTACTTCTCGTAATAATCCTTGGAATGCAGACTATGCTAATTACATTGTTGCCAAATATATACCACCTAGTTACACATACCAACAAAAGAAAAAGTTCTTCTTTGATTTAAGACATTACTTTTGGGATGATCCACATCTATATAAAGAAGGGGTAGATGGTGTTATTTGACATTGTATACCTGAGCATGAACAGGAACAAATCCTACGGAAGTGTCATTCCGAAGCTTATGGAGGACAACATGCGGGAGACAGAAGTGCACACAAGGTATTACAGTCTGGTTTTTATTGGCCTACTCTCTTCAAAGATGCACGTAAGTTTGTCCTTTCTTGTGATGAATGTCAAATAATTGGTAATATTGGTAGACGTCGGGAAATGCCTATGAATTATTCACTTGTTATTAAAACATTTTATGTTTGGGGCTTTGATTATATGGGACCTTTTCCTTCCTCTAATGGGTATACTCATATTTTAGTTGTTGTTGATTATGTTACTAAGTGGGTAGAAGCTATTCCAACTAGTAGTGTTGATCACAACACATCTATTAAAATGCTTAAAGAAGTTATATTCCCGAGGTTTGGAGTCCCTAGATATTTAATGATTGATGGTGGTTCACATTTTATTCATGGTGCATTCCGTAAACTTCTTGCTAAATATGATGTTAACCATAGAATTGCATCACCCTATCATCCGCAATCTAGTGCTCAAGTTGAATTGTGAAATAGAGAAATAAAGTTAATTTTGCAAAAGATCGTCAATAGATCTAGGAAAAATTGGTCTATAAACTTGATGATGCATTATGGGCTTATAGAACTACTTATAAAAATCCTATGGGTATGTCTCCTTATAAAATGGTCTATGGAAAATCATGTCATTTGCCTCTAGAATTTGAACATAAAGCTTATTGGCCAATTAAAGAACTTAACTATGATTTCAAACTTGCGGGTGAGAAGAGGTTATTTGATATTAGCTCTCTATATGAATGGAGAACCCAAGCCTATGAAAATGGCTATTTGTTTAAAGAAAAAGTTAAAAGAAGGCATGACAAAAGAATTCAAAAATGGGAATTTAAAATTGGTGATCGAGTTCTATTGTACAATTCTCGTTTCAGATTTTTTGCAGGAAAGCTTCTCTCTAAATGGGAAGGACCATATATCGTCGAAGAAGTTTATCGCTCCAGACCTATCAAGATTAACAATGCCAAGGGCACTTATCCGAGAGTGGTTAATGGGCAAAGAATTAAGCATTATATCTCAGGTATGCACATTAATGTTGAAACATTATTCAAACTATGAGACCAGAGGAACACATAAGAGAGACCTTCTGGAACACTACAGAACCCTGAAAAGGAGTAGGTATGTGATACGGTAAGTAAACCAACTTCAAAAATTCCATAAAAATTATTTCTGTCAGTTTTGGAATATTAGAAAAATTACAAAAATAAGAAACAGCCGAGAGGACCCACGAGGAGGTCACAAGGCAATAGGGCGCGGCCACCCGCTGCTACTTGTAGCTTGCGTTGGTATAATCCCCGAAGAGTAAGGGATGATGCAGCACAGTAGAGATAAGTATTTCCCTCAGTTATGAAACCAAGGTTATCGAACCAGTAGGAGAATCACACAACACCTCGTTAGCAGCACCTGCACACAAACAAGAAATCCTTGCACCCAACGCAAACGAGGGGTTGTCAATCCATCGGTGGTCAATTGCAAGATTAAATTGTATATGATAGATAGATAAATTGAAACAAAAATACAAAATAAAATAAATAAAAGAAAATGGCAGCAATATTTTTAGCATTTTAGTAATATGATTTAGATAGACCCGGGGGCCATAGTTTTCACTAGAGGCTTCTCTCGAGAAAATAGCATACGGTGGGTAGACAAATTACTGTTGGGCAATTGATAGAAAAGCAAATAATCATGACGATATCCAAGGCAATGATCATGTATATAGGCATCACGTCCTAGACAAGTAGACCAACTCCTGCCTGCATCTACTACTATTACTCCACACATCGACCGCTATCCAACATGCATCTAGTGTATTAAGTCCATAAAGAAGGGAGTAACGCCTTAAGAACGATGACATGATGTAGACAAGATAAACTCACATATGAATAAACCCCATATTTTTACCCTTAATAGCAACGATACATACGTGTCATGTCCCTTTCTATCACTGGGATTTAGCATCGCAAGATCGAACCCATTACAAAGCACCTCTTCCCATGGCAAAATAAATCAATCTAGTTGGCCAAACCAAATCAATAGATCGGAAAAGAAATACGAGGCTATAATAATCATGCATAAAAGAGTGTAGCAAAGACTCAAATAATATTCATGGATAATCTAATCATAAACTCACAATTCATCGGATCCCAACAAACACACCGCAAAAAGTGATTACATCGGATAGAACTCCAAGAACATCGAGGAGAACATTGTATTGAAGATGAAAAAGAGAGAAGAAGCCAACTAGCAACTACCTATGGACCCGAAGGTCTGTGGTAAACTACTCACGCATCATCGGAAGGGCAGCAAGGTTGATGTAGAGCCCCTCCGTGATCGATTCCCCCTCCGGCAGAGTGCCGGAGAAGCCCTCCAGATGGTATCTCTCGAGAACAGAAACTTGCGGCGTCGGAAAAAGTATTTCGTGGACTCCCCTGAGGGTTTCTGATTTTTCCTGAATTTATAGTGCTGGAATTAGGTCAAACGGAGCTGGGATGGGCCCATGAGGCACCAGGGCGCGCCTGCCCCCCCCCAGACGCGCCCTGGTGGCTCGTGGCCACCCCCTCTGGCGTTTGGTCTTCTCCCAAAGCTTATAGTGTTGTATATGTCCAGAAAAAAATCTCCAAAAAGTTTTGGGGCATTTGGACTTCGTTTGGTATTGATTTTCTGTAAAACAAAAATAGGGCAGGAAACAGCAACTGGCACTGGGCACTAAGTTAATAGGTTAGTCTCCAAAAATGATATATAATTGCTGTAAATGCATATAAAAACATCCAAGATTGATAATATAACAGCATGGAATAATCAAAAATTATAGATACGTTGGAGACGTATCAGGATCCCCAAGCTTAATTCCTGCTCGTCCTCGAGTAGGTAAATGATAAAAATAGAATTTTTGATGTGGAATGCTACCTAACATATTCATCACATATTCTTTTCTTTTATAGCATGGATATTGGACTTGAATGATTCAAAGCAATAGTCTATAATTTGACATGAAGATATAAATACTCAAGCATGCTAACAAGCAACCATGTCTTTCAAAATATCAATTCTAAAGAAAGTTATCCCTAGCCCATTACGCTCAATCATTGATCCATTCATGAAACACACTCAAATATTAGCTACATCCAATGCACAAGTATGACAATAGTGTTCTCTAGTTGGTGCTTTTGTAAGAGAAGATGGAGACTCAAATAAAATAAAAATTGCATAAAAGTAAATAGAAGGCCCTTCGTAGAGGGAAGCAGAGATTTGTCAAATATGTCAGAGCTCAAAGCTGAAATTAAAGAGATAAAAATATTTTGAGAGGCATGCTTTTCCTGTCAACGAAAACGACTGAGAATTCCCAATATTTTCCATGCTAGACACATCATAGGCGGTTCCCAAACAGAAAGTAAAGTTTATTTCCTTTCCACCATTCTTTCACAATCCATGGCTAGCCGTATCCACGGGTGCCCTCCATACCAACACTTTCCAAGGAATTTTGTTGTTATTAATTTTGATTTCATTGTGGGACTGGGCATCCCTATTACCAGCCACTCTCTCGTGCAATGACAAGTGAATAAACACTCATCGTGAGAATAACACACCTACCATGGAAAATTATGGCCACCCCCTGCCGCTTCATGAGCGGTACGGGCACACAAAACAGAAAAAATTATTTTGAAAATTAGAGTTGGCACACGCAAATTTACTTAGAATGGCAATGAAATACCGCATATAGGTAGATATAGTGGACTCATTTGGTACAACTTGGGTTTAAGGATTTTGGATGCACAAGCAGTATTTCCGCTTAGTACAAATGAAGGCTAGCAAATAGATAGAGAAGCAACCAACCAAAAAGCAAAAACGGTCATAAACATGCATTGATCATAACTAACACCGAATAATGCACCATAAGTAGGATATAATTTCATTGCATAACTATTGACTTAATGTGCATGCATAGGGAATCACAAACCTTAACATGAATATTTTTACTAAATCACAATTACTCACTAACATGACTCACATATTATCATTTCCATATCGCAAAACTATTGCAAGGAATCACACTTATCATATCCAATGATCTATATGAAAGTTTTTATTATATCCCTCTTGAATATTCGTCACTTTGGGACCAAATTCATATCTTGTGCAAATTACCATTACTATCATCAACTCTCAAAAAGATTTAAGTGAAGCATGAGAGTGCAAATATTTCTTCAAAATTTCAATCTTATCAATTCTCAAAATAATATAAGTGAAGCATGAGAGTCCAAATATTTCTTCAAAATTTCAATCTTATCAATTCTCAAAATAATATAAGTGAAGTGTCGTGGGTACGACCATCTATGGGGCCATCCAGCCCCTTGTGGTTCTGCGGGGGGGGGGGGGGGGGGGGAGGGGGAGGGTCAACATGCACAAAGAGCATGAACAATGGAATACGCAAGGGATTTACCCAGGTTCGGGCCACTGAGAAGCGTAAAACCCTACTCCTGCTTTTGGTGTATTGGTTGTATGAAAGCACAAGTACAAGGAGCGCTTCTCCCGGCAAGGTGCGGAGAGGGCTGCTTCGCGAGACGTGCAAGTGTCTGAAAAAGGGGGTCCAAATCACTCTAACTGTTGCCTTGGCCCTCCTCTTATAGCTCAAGGGGTCACCACAGTGGCAAAACAGTAATTACATAGCGATTAGATAGCAAACAGTGCTATCATACCTAACTTTGCCAGTTTAGGACAAAAGCATTAAATGCGTCGTTAGGTGTCATGTGGAGAGGTAGTCCCGGCAAGGTTTCTGCACCGCTCGCCCAGCTACCTCATATTATTCTGACACGCCTCCTGGACGGGTGTCATTAGAAGCAAATGCTGTCCCTACATGCTGACACGTGCCCGACAAACCTTACCAACCAGCCTGCGCGGTCGACACCTCACCCACTAGCGAACACCTGTGCGGTGTGGTGGAGCGCTGGAGGGCTGGCAGAAGCTTGCCGGTACGGAGCTTGCCGGGTCTTCACCTTGCCGGTTTAGCCTTGCCGGCAAGGAATGTCTTCATCTTTGGTACTGGTCGAGTGCTTGTTGATATTTCCTCTTGATCTTCTCCCCAGTGGCTTCCGCAACTGGGTCCTGAGTCTTGGTCTTGGCGGTTCCCGGCAAGGCTTTGGCCGGCAAGGAGGCTGCTACTGTCTATGCATAAGTCAGGGTATAAAATACCCATGTTTTATACACCGACAGGAGCCCCCGGGCCTGGGCCATACGCGCGTCCGAAGTGTCGTTGGGCTAGGCCCAAACAATGCACAGACACGCGGCGGGAAAACTGCCGATGTAATTTTTGTCATGATGGTTATCCTGACGCACGTCCAATCCACGCATTAAATGCGGGTCGTGGGAACTTGGACTGTTGCGGTTATATCGCGGTAGTGCACCTGTAAAAACGCGGCTGGGGTAAACAGTGAAGAGCCAGCCCCCCTCGCGCCTTCCCCATAAAAAGGCAACCGCGAGGAGGCGTCGCTCATTCACCCCTGTCTTCCCCTGCTTCATCTTCCTCCTCACACCAGAACTGCTTCTGCCGCCGCCGCCGCCGCCGCTGATCCGCACCTTGATTCGGCTACTCTCTTTCTCCCCAATCCTTGATGGCACCCAAGAGAGCCGACGCGGCGGGGAAGAAGCCCGCCAAGCCACTCGATCCCAAGGCGGAGGAGAAGAAGAAGGCACTGGAAGAGCTAGAGAAGCGGCAGAGGGAGAATACGATCTTCTCGCCGTGTTCCTTAGATGCCAACGAGCTGATCAAGAGCTATGCATACATGTGGGGGAGAGATACCAAGGACCATAAGGCGCCCGTAGTGCTCCCCGAGGGCAACAGGGATCCATCGGACTCATATTCGTTCTTCTGCACTTATTTTTACTGCGGCCTTGTTCCCCCATTCTCGGATTTCTTCAGCGCCATGATGTTCAGCTATGGGTTTAGGCTGCTGGATTTCACTCCGAATGCCATGACTTGCATGGCAGTCTTTGCTCATCTATGCAAGAACTTTGTCGGGTTTCCCCCCAATGGGGATCTGTTCCGCCATTTCTTCGTTCCTAGGATCGAGGACAAGTCACTCTCCGACAGTGTAGCATGGATTCCTAGGGCCAAGACCAAGGGCCAGTACCTTGCCGGGCAACTCCATCTCAAGTGGAAAGAATGGAGGGCAGAGTGGTGTTGGATCCAGGATAAGGATTTCCCCCAATTCTGCATACCGCGCACAGTGAGGGCCGAGCGCGGCAAGAACTGGAGCAGCATGGGTGCTACTGATGCCAAGCTTCGCCCGGCACTGAACAGGATCGCCCGCCTCAAGGCCGCCAATCTGACCATAGAGATGGTTGGCGCTGACTTCCTCCGGCGACACATAGCGCCGCTGCAGAAGAGGAAAAGATTCGCTTGGCAATACCAAAACGCCGCTGACGTTATGCGACTGTACCCTGGGACCGGCAACAACTTGTCGGTTATGGAGCATGCCTGCCTCTGTGAACAGTTGTTCTGGAAAACTGGCACATTCCACTTGCCGGACAAGATCGTCCCGCTGCACATCAACTCCGCCAAGGATTCCATCCTGGCGGTGATGCCGGATTGCGACGCCCATGTTTAACACCCCAAAAATCGGGTTATCGATTTTTGTGCTGTTATTCCTTCTCAACTTTTCTCTCCCGAATTTTTCCTCGGGAATTTGGCAAGTGACCCAGATGGACCTAGTCTTCCCTAGCATCTCAGTGCCTTCCCAAGTTTCTGCGCCAGTCAATCTCCTGTCAGTTGTCCTGATTCTCATTCCAACCCTAGTTCCACAATACTGGAACTAGAAATCCTGTCCCTGTGTTTTCCAAAGGAGCCGTCCTTTTCCTTGCTCTGTTGACCCTTCCAAGATTTCCCAGAGATCCTTCTGTCCTCTTGAACTCTGGATGTGCAAAAATATTGCTAAGTCTTGTGCAATATTTCTCTTCCAGAATTAATTCCTTCTTCTGCCTTTCTGAGGAATTAAATCCAGGAAAATATCTATCCATCTCCAGAGGTCATGAAAACTTTTGGAGATATTCCTTGTGGCTATGTTGAGCTCCAATAAAAATATTGGCCATAATTAAATAAGGGAAATTGTCTTTTCCTATTTAATGCCAATATTGCATTTTGGGCACTTTCTAAAGGAACTACCATTTTGGTAGCTAGGAAAAATCCCAAATAAATTGTGGAGCTTCTCATATCCATATCTTCCCCATTTCCATCAAGATCCCAAGTTCCATAGCTCAACTTTTGAGAGCATCATCCAATTCTTGTTTCTGGATTTATTTTGAGGTTGTGAAGCAACTATATTTTATATTGCTTCAAAAATTCTCAAATTAATCCAGGACCTCAAATTCCATATATGATGTGAGTATGCAAAAATTCACATCATTTCATCTAGCCAGTTTCTCCCGAAAATTCCATAAAGATTCTGTCCAGATTGGAGCATTGTGAAGGAAGTACCATTCATAATTATGCAATTGGTATGAAACTTTTACAGTGACTCCATATGCCTAAATCTTTGATTTCCTCCAAGTTTGAGCCATTCCCATTTAGCCAACTCCTCATAGCCATCCAGTTTCCATTTCTGTCCAGTCTAGTGCTTTGTGAAGGAAGTACTGGATTTCTTGATCCAATTGAGCTGCAAATTTGCAGGATAGTGCATTGTGGTATATCACCACTGTCCTCCAAAAATTAGCTCAATTATCCAAGCCCATCTTCTTCTGTGATTTTTCCAAGTTTCTGTTCAAAATAAAACTCTGTGAAGGAAGTACCCTCATAGAGAATTGTTTTGAGATGAAACTTTCCCAGTATGCTCTTGTGATCAAATCATGGTTCTCCTCCAAAAATCACCCTGTTTCATGTAGCAATTTTTCCCCAGCTCTATCAATTGCATTTCTGGCCAGATTGGCATTTTGCAAGGGAGGTGTTATCTAGACTGGTTCACTGGTGTTGATACTTGGCTAACTGAGTGACCTTAGTAGGTTATTGACCCCTGCCCAGGATCAGGCCGAGGTGAGCACTGTGGTGGACACACCACAGCACAAACAGGTTGCTGCTGGCAACTGTTGAAGCTTGGTCCAGCCACCTCAGGCCATTGTAGAGTCATTCAGCAGCTCAGGTCAACTCAGTACAGTGTGGAGATGAACCTAGACATGTTTTGGCAGCAGGTGCATCGTGGCATCGCCGTGGCCATGCGGTGACCACGACCAGAACCTGCCAAAACCGTGCTCTGTAGATTGAGCTCGTCGGTAGCTCGTCTCCAGCTGGTTCCAGCCCATCCAGGAGTGCCTAGGAGCTGCCCCGTGAGTCCGTGAGGCGTCCAGATTCATTCCCCCTTCTCCCCGAAGCTCCTAGCCGCCTCTGTCGTCGGCCCGAATCACCGGTCGTCGCCCGAAGCTTCGGCCGCCGTCCCACTCCTTCCCGAGCGTTCCTCCGTAGCTATTTAAGCGTGCCCGAGCCCCTCCCATCTGCCATCGAGCCCCAGCTCCTCCCATTCGAGCGCGAAGCTCCCTCCTCCCCGCAATGGCCGAAGCCCTGCCGCCGGCATCCGCGAGGAATTCGAGCGCTCTGACTCTCCCTCTCCTTTCCATTGTCATCCCCAGCCTCTCTAGGCACTGGAGGAGCCGCCGCCGTCCTCCGTTCCCTCGGGGAAGCCCTACCGGAGCGGCACCGCCGAGGCCCGTGCGCCGTTGCGCTCCGGTCAGTGGAGACGGCGCTGCCGGCCACCTCCCGAGCCCTGGCAACCACCTGCGGATGCGGTAGAGCACCGCGAGCTCGCCCCGCCCCTCCGTAAGCGCCGCCGTGGCCCCGCACGTCGGCATTGAGCCCGGCCGGCGCCGGCTCTGTCCTCGGTTGCAGGCTAGGAGATGACCCCGGGGAGGAGAAAGAGAGAGGATAGGGCGGGCCCCGCCGTCAGTGAGAGAGAGAGGAGTCAACCCCGGGCCCAACCAGTTTCAAGTGGAAGCGTATTCTCAGGAATACGCTTTCGCCGTTAGAAAGCGTACTTTGTCCGTCCTCGGCCAAAAATACGTTTTCCTGCTCAGGAGGCGTATTATGGAGAAAGGCGCTTTCTGTTTTTGCCCCAGGGGCCTGTTTGTAGTAATTATTTTACAGATTGGTCCCTGGTGCTTAGACGTCCGTATCTTCGCGACCGTAGCTCGGAATCAGGTAAAACCAGCGCCCACGTCTTCGTCTCTTCGAGCCCGTCATGTTGGTACTATTTCCATAATGTGTTCACACAGTGGAAATGACCGTTTTGCCCTTGCCCTCCGATCGAGCCCTTTGTGAGAGACCTCTTTCCGGCGATTTCTTTCGCGAGGTGATTGCATTTCTTCCGGCGTATTCGTCGACCCCAGGCAAGCCAACCTCTTCCATGAGCTCCGGACTTGCGTGATGACTTTGCTTGCATCTGTGTGTTTATCTGTATTGCCTGTTAGGCTGCCCTTACATGTACCAGTGGTGACATCGGTATTAGACACTAGCATTTCCATTCATCTAGTGCCATGTCTTATTTCCATATTGCCATAATAATGATATTGTTAACATCATTGCCATGTTAGTGTTATGATTGATCTCATGCCATGATTATCAGTGCCATGATCTTGCTATGATAGCATTTATTATTGTCAGTAAAATAATACGATGATGGATATATTGAATTGGACTAATAAACTAAACGTAGTGGTTGATCTTGAGTCACCTGTCCGGGAATATTCGTGCAACCACATTTGCCGGTATGGGACGGCCCTGACTGGGCCTGACTGCGTGATCTTTCACCGGTACCTCCAACCAGGGAGGGTTATGCGCGGCGTGCTACCCTGATCAGGTAAGCGGCGATAACCCTGTGAGCCCAGTTGTTGAGTTTAGCCCGGGAGTCCCCGTTTGGGACAGTAGGCCCCGTTTGGGTCTACAGAGTTTGGCCACAACGCGCGGTGGCAGGTGCCATGGGGGCACAGGGGCTACCCAAGGCTGACCTCCGAGGGATGAAGAGTGCCGGTGGTACGATGAAGGGTCACAAGTCAGGCAGGTCTTGTTGAAGCAACGCTGGTCCACCCGAAGCGAGTTTCGAGGAACATGGACCAGGTGCTTCATGGTGTGGGTAAAGTGTACAACCTCTGCAGAGTGTCAAATCTATTCGAATAGCCGTGTCCACGGTAATGGACGACCCGTCCAGACCTCAGTAGGAGATCAACCATATCAACCATATCAACCATGTCAACCATAATAATAATATTAATGATGGAAAAACTCATCTTGGGTAGACATCAGATGATGTCGAGTATATGATATTTTAGCCAAGAGATGGCTATATGATGAGTGGTCAGATGACCACATGGTTTGAATTGGACTTGAATCAGTTCAGGTTGGATCATGAGTTTGACGAGGGTTGTGGGAAAACCCAGAAGAGAGTAAGTTGGTTTTCGGTACAGTAAGTATTTTAAGCATTTAGTGTGATCTTGCCTTAGATTATATGCCTGATCCATGATATGCCGTGCTTGATCCATGATTGCCTTGTTAGCATTCATGCCATGCCTAGGAGTAATTCATGCATAGCATAGTGCTTGCTTTGTCATCTGCTTGTTTGGATGCTATGTATTTGGTTGTCTTGCGAGTACATTCAAAGTACTCACCTGGCCTTGCACGTGGCCAGTTGTAGGAGAAGATTCGTCGTGCTAGATGGTAACCTAGCCAGTCCTGTGCGTTATGGAGCCCAGCCAGAGACGTCGTGACCGCTGAACCAAGACCCCTGCTGCCATTTGGTTAGCCTTGGAGTTATGTAATATTGTTGTAAGCAACAGTATTGTAATACTCCATTATTATTAATAAAGCCATTTTTGCCTGGAATTGCTGTATCATGTCTTTGGCGTGCGTCAGGTCTTATCCTGGGGACTGGCGTGCGTCGGCCCTCTATCGGGGTGCCACACCATGGAGTAAAAGCGGACTGGGATCTGCCCACCTTGGAGCACGAGATGGAATGGGCCTCCAACCTGATGGAGAAAGCTTCCCGAAAGGAAACAGATCTCATCCGGGCCACCACCGAGGAAGAACTGGCGTACATCGCCAGCAAGGCCGCAGAGATTGTGAGGATCAACGCGGCGGGTGGTCCTGGTGCCACGGTAGCCGAAGACGATGAAGAGGAGCATTCTGAGGAAGAGGCTGCCAAAGGGCAACAAGAAGAGCCTGCCGGGGATGAGGTTGCCGAGGCTGAGGTTGCCGGGACCGAGGTTGCTGGGTCCGAGGCTGCCGGAGAGCCTAAAGAAGAGGAAGGTCCTCGAGCTCTGAAGAAGAGGCGCCATCTTCGGAGGGCGGTGAGTCAAGAGCCGGTGCGTGCCTCTTCGCCGAGAACTGGCCCCACGGTGAAGAAGACGACCACGAGGACCGGCCGCTAAGAAGAGGTCCGCCGGCAACCGACCCGACGTCCCCGGACTCAGCCCTCATCTCCTCAGCAGGAGGTGGTCGAGGAAGTCGAATCCATCCAGCCGACGAATTCATCTCCCCCAGCACTTAAGAGGGCTAGAGAATTGCCGCCGCCAGTGATGTACGACTTCGACGTCCTCGGCGAGTCCGAAGAGGAGGAGGAGTAAGCAACTTTGCTTGTTCCCATCAAGCCTTGATTCCATTTGATTGTCATTTTAACTTGATTCCTTTTGTCTTGACAGGGACCCAGAACCGCTCGTGCATCGGTCGAAGCGGCCCAGGTCTGCAGCAGCATAGGATCCCGCGGCAAGCGCTGTGCATGGGGTTGCAATGGCTGAAGCCATCGTTATCAGCCCCCAGCTCAGCCCCCTATGTGAGAATGTAGTGCAGGAGCCTCCTACGAGCACCAGTACTGGAGTTCCTACTGCCGAGCCTGTCGTGGAGACGGAGGAGGCCCGCCAAGAGGAGGAGCGCCAAGAGTTGGACCCAACTGTGGCTCCCCCATTGACCAATGTCCCGGAGAGCGCTTCCCCGACAAGGGCCTCCACCGATGAGCCTGCCCACACAGGGGCCACCCCGACGAGTGGGGCCGCTGACGACCGTGTGCCGGCAACGCGAGTTGCTGGGGAAGGAGATGTCCCTCCTCAGCAAGCACCAACGGGTAATCCTCTTGCTGCATACCTCTTCCGGGAAATATTTCCTTTTTGTCTTCTTGAACTTGACTTGTGATTTTGGAATCCTATTTCACCCCTATTCTTGCTCCAATCCATAGCTCCTGAAGAAGGCGAAGTCCTTGTGGAGGTAACCAATATTGCAAGGGATGCCACTGATGAAGCCGCTAAAATCGCCGCTGAAGAGAGCCTTGTGAAAGTTGCTGAGGAGGCCAAAATACTCCCCGAGGAATCCAAGAGGCTCCCCGGCAACATGCCTGACCCCACCAGGATGGACGTGGAGGAGGCACCTGTCAACACTAACGCGCCGAACCCCGGCAACCAACTAGTGGCGCCAACCTTGCAGGCCTCGTCAAGCAGCTTGGCGTTGATCGCTCCTCAGCACGGGTCTGGAGCCCCCAGTTCATCCGGTACTGCAGGGCCAAACTTTGATGAAGAAATATCCCGGATCCTGCTCCCTTTGGCCCAAAGGACTAACGAATCCACTGAGACGACCGACAATGCCGAAGATCTCGCTGTCATGGAAATCATGGCCGTTGGGTTCAAAGGCGTCCAGGAACGGTACAGTCGGAGGTGGGATAAGGTGGAAGAGGAGCGCAAAGCCGCGGATCTAGTTGACCAGAGGTTGAGGGAGAAGGCGGATGAGCTGCGCCTATGGTACAGCCAGCAGGCCCGAAATCTTAATGCCGCCAACGAAAAAGCAACAATCCGTGACGGCAAGCTGACAGAGCGCGAAACGCTGCTCAATGCCAAAGAGGAGGATCTTGCCGCACCGGAAGGAGCCCTTGCCGCCACTCTTCGCGGTAAGGATGATGAGATTGAAGCGCTCCTTAAGCAGCGAACTCAGGAGCTGGAAGACGGGCACAAGAAATTGATCGAAGCCCAGGCCTTGGAGAACATCGCCAAGCTTAAGGAAGCTACTGATAAGGCCGCTGCTGCTGCTTCTGCCAAGGTAGAACTGCAATCCCAGGTGGCTAAGTTCAAAGAGGATCTCGTCGGCAGTGGCAAAGAAATCGAGGCTCTCATGGACGAAGCGCTGAAGGCAGCCCGCATCCTGGGGGACTTGCAAACGCAGCTGTCGTCCAAGAATCAAGACTTTGATGCCGCCGCCAAGATGATTGGAGATCTGAAATCCCAACTGGCCACCGTGGTGACAGCTTCAGAATCTACCAAGGAGAGGGAGAGGGTCTTGACGAAGAAGCTGGAGAAGGAAGAGGCCTCGAAGAAGGAGGCTGAGAACAACTACGCCCAACGGCACGAGAACCTCACCCTCTGGACCGGCAGGCTTGTCAACGCCGCTGAGCGTATCAGCTCCCAAATTGCCGTGATGGACATGAAGAGCTGGGGCTTCACTGTCAACGACAAGGAGGCCACCAGCGTCCGTCTGACCAAGTTCTTCGAGGGCCTTATCGACACCTTGAAGACGTATCACGAGGACAGGTCTGCTTCATTCGCCGATGAATCCCAAAAGTTTGCGCGCGAAATCGTGTACAGGGTGCTGCTCAAGATCGCTCATCGCAATCCTGGCCTCGATCTCTCCAAGGTCTTCAGGAGGCTGCCGGCGAGCACGGACGTCACCGCTGCCAACAAGATTGTTGCCCCTCTCGCCGACAAGGTTCTCCAAATCCCAAGGGTCCAGGGCAATCGTCGGGATTGAGTTCGCCGTTACATTCATCACCGTGCTGCATGTGAAAGATACATTTGATCTTATATTAGGCACGCACTGTTTCCGTGATGTAATATAACTTGTGTTGCTCGAATGCATGCTGTTCCCCTTGCTTTTATTTTGCCTTTGTATGATCGCATCCCTACGCTGTTTTGAAACTTGCCGGTGCGCACACTTGCCGCGAGCGCTTCGAGGAATGGGTCCTTAGCAGCGTGCTGGAAGTGCCGCTGCTGGCAAGGCTGCTTGTCGGGACAAAATGCAGCTGCTAGGCTTGCCGAGCGGACTCGAAGCAAGCTAGAGCGCAGTCCGATTGCGACAAGGTTCCTCTCACGTGCAGGTTTCTCATACAAAGCACAGAATCGTTCAAGGGAAATTGCGAATGTAATCAAGGAAAAATTTCCAAAGTTTTTCAACTTAGCTTTTTCTTGCGTCATTTTTCTCGTTGTATGAGATGATCACTTGAACGTCATTAAAATGGTACCCCATCTCCACTCCCCCCAGGAAACTTGCACGCGAGGGATCCTTCCATCCTTTTAAGAAAAAGAAAGAAGAGAAAAGAATTGGTTGGGAACCTTGACGGTCCATCAGTCATTCCATACGAACTAAAGTGCAAATCACAACATCACATGTAACCACATATAAAGGAATATGTACGAGGAGTTGCGAAAACACTTAGCTTTATTATGCACAAGATCTGCGCCTGGCTTTGTACAAAGGGTTACATGCCTCGCCGACAAAGACTGCACCTTACGGGTAGAAATTGCGAAGATGCTCAAAATTCCATGAGTTCTGCACTGAGGTGCCATCTTTAGTCTCCAGACGAACTGTGCCAGGTCTGGTGACTCGTACTACCCGGTAAGGGCCTTCCCACTTTGGCGTCAACTTGTTTGATCCCTTGGTGGACTGAACACGCCGAAGAACAAGGTCACCCTCCTCAAGGCTTCGGGCATGCACTTTGCGGCTATGGTAGCGGCGCAAGGCTTGCTGGTAGCGTGCAGCTCGCACAGCCGCCCGAAGACGATCTTTCTCAAGGACCATTGCATCGTCTTGCCGCAGCCGCTCTTGCTCGGCTTCATCATAAGCGAGAACTCGAGGTGACCCATTTATGAGTTCCGTGGGGAGCACCGCTTCTGCACCGTAGACTAGGGAGAAGGGCGTTTGACCGGTAGCTCGATTTGGTGTCGTTCTGAGTGACCAAAGAACCGCCGGCAACTCATCAATCCAGTGTCTTCCACACTTGCGCAGCTTGTCAAAGGTTCTCGTCTTGAGACCACGCAGCACTTCAGCATTCATCCTTTTCGCCTGGCCGTTGCTTCTTGGGTGAGCAATAGACGCAAAACAGATTTTGCTGCCAAGGTCTTGGACGTACTGCATGAAGGTGCGGCTCATGAATTGTGTGCCATTGTCGGTGATGATTTTGTTAGGAACCCCAAAACGGCAAACTAATCCTTTGAACAACTTGACGGCTGATTGCGCTGTCACCTTTCTCACTGGCTCCACTTTAGGTCACTTTGTGAACTTGTCGATGGCGACGTACAAGAACTCAAAGCCCCTGGCAGCACGGGGGAAGGGGCCAAGATATCGAGCCCCCAGACCAAAAAGGGCCAAGAGAAAGGGATTGTTTGGAGAGCTTGAGCTGGTTGATGTATGTTCTTCGAATGGAACTGGCATGCTTCACACTTGGTTACTAGCTCAGTTGCATCCTGGAGGGCAGTGGGCCAATAGAAGCCTTGCCGGAAAACTTTGCTGGCAAGTGCCCTTGATCCTATGTGAGAGCCACATATGCCTCCATGTATCTCTGCCAACAGCTTTTGTCCTTCTTCCCGGCAAATACACTTCAATTTCACACCGTTTGGTTGCCTTCTATATAGGATGCTATCCACAAACTGATACATACTTGATTGACGGGCTACTTTCTCAGGTTCTTCTTGCTCATCGGGAAGTTCTCCTATTTGAAGGAATCGGACTATCTGCTGTGCCCATGCCAGAGCCTGCGGCACGACGACAAGGACTAAAGGCGTTTCTTCGGCCACGGGAGCGCTTGCTTCTGCGACAAGAACCTGAGGTTCTACGCTAAGCGGCTGCTCACCGGCAACCATGTCGTTGTTCCCGGCAACATTTTTGCCAACGGCCTCTGGGAGCTCTGCCGGAAGATACTTGCCGGTATTCAACTTCCTTCTCTTACTGGCCTGCGTTGATGGAGTGACTATTGGTTGATTCAAATGGAGCACAAACGTTCCCAGTTCCACGGGAAGCTTTTGAGCGGCACACTTTGACAGGCTATCAGCAATGCTATTTTCCGCACGAGGGACGTGTTCTGTTTGTAATCCGTCAAAGTGCTCTTCCAATTTCGTCACTTCTTCCACATATGCTTCCATCAACGGGCTCTGGTAATCTTTGTTTACTTGCTTCACAACGAGCTGCGAGTCACCGCGGATGATCAATTTTTTGATCCCAACGTCCACTACGATCCGAAGACCGGCAAGGAGTCCTTCGTACTCAGCAGTGTTGTTTGTGGCTTGCTCCCTGGGAAAGTGCATTTGAACCATGTACTTGAGGTGCTCTCCGGTGGGTGCGATAAGCAACACCCCGGCACTGGCGCCTTGCAGCGAGAAGGCACCGTCAAAGTACATGATCCATTCTTTGGCTGTCTCTTTGTTGGGGAGAGGTGTCTCTTGAATTTCTTCGTCTTGCATTGGTGTCCATTCGGCGATGAACTCCGCCAAGGCCTTGCTCTGAATGGTCGAAGTGCTTTCAAACTTGAGTGCAAATCTTGACAATTCCAACGCCCACTCCACTATCCTACCAGTTGCCTCTGGATTTCTCAAGATGTGTTGCAACGGGAAGCGAGTGACGACGGTGATCACATGTGCCTGGAAGTAGTGACGCGGCTTTCTCGAGGCCATGAGGAGGCCGAAAAGCAATTTTTACACTCTAGAGTATGTTGATCTAGCTCCCTGTAGAAGGGAACTAACAATATACATGGGTCGCTGCACCACCTTTTTCTTTGGCATCTCTTGTTGATCAACTTCACTTGCTCGCGCTATCTTTGACTTGTCGGCATCAGATATTGCCGGAGAAGATTCCGGTCGGTCGCTGGACGGGCTTGCCGTGGCTGCTTCCTTATCATCGAGTTCCCTCTGTGCCACTAATGCAGCACTAGCCACTTGATTCGTTGCCGCTACGTATTGCAACAATGGCTCTTGTGGTCTAGGCGCAACTAGCATTGCCGCGGAGGAGAGGTATCTTTTCAAGTCCTGCAGCGCGGCCTCCACTTCCGGAGTCCATTTCATCGGACCTGCCTTTTTCAAAATCTTGAAAAATGGCAAGGCGCGCTCAGCAGATCTTGAAATGAACCTACTCAAGGCAGCAACACAACCGGCAAGACGCCGCACATCTTTGACGCTTTTTGGTGCTTGAATCTGCTTAATGGCTTTGATGTTGTCGGGATTTGCTTCAATTCCTCGCTAAGATACAAAGAACCCGAGAAGCTTGCCGGATGGAACGCCAAACACACACTTCTCGGGGTTGAGCATCAAGTTGATTTTGCGCAAGTTAGCAAACGTTTCTTCC
Organism: Elymus sibiricus; assembly: GCA_039707655.1. Taxonomy (NCBI): domain Eukaryota; kingdom Viridiplantae; phylum Streptophyta; class Magnoliopsida; order Poales; family Poaceae; genus Elymus; species Elymus sibiricus. Next base: position 132,672,839 of record CM077676.1, on the reverse strand, counting down.
AAGTCTTGAATGAGGGTAGATTTGTCCTTGGTCTTGACTACTATATCATCCATGTATGCTTCCACATTCCTGTGTAGCTGGGGCTGAAAACCAATCTGGACTGCCCTTGCAAATGTTGAACCGGCACTCTTTAATCAAAAAGGCATACGCACAAAGCAGTACATGCCACATGGAGTAATGAACGCGGTTTTCTCCTCATCCTCCTTGGCCATGAATATCTGGTGGTATCCAGAGTATGCATCAAAGAAGGAGAGCAAATCACAGCCGGAAGTAGAGTCTACAATTTGATCAATGCACGGCAAAGGGAAAGGATCCTTTGGACATGCTTTGTTAATATCAGTGTAGTCAATACAAAGTCTCCACTTTCCGTTTGCTTTGCGCACCACAACTGAATTCGCCAACCAAGTTGGATGTAGTACACCTCTAACCAATCCTGCTGCTTCAAGCTTCTTGATTTCTTCGGCAATGAATTGTTGCCGCTCCAACGCTTGCTTTCGGACTTTTTGCTTGACGGGTCGAGCGTGGGGACAGACAGCAAGGTGGTGCTCAATTACCTCCCTGGGAACACCGGGGATGTCAGATGGTCACCATGCAAACACATCAACATTCGCCCGCAGGAAGGCAATGAGCACGCTTTCCTATTTGCTGTCAAGGGTGGCACTGATGGTGAAGGTACCGCCAGTGCCGTCCTCCTTCGCAGGCACCTTCTTGGTCGCCGGTGAAGTAGCCTTGGATTTCTTACCGGCAGAGCTCTCCGGCAAGTCTTCAACAGGCGCGCAGCACTCCGAAGAGGTGCACTTCCCGGAATCTTTGCTGGAATTCTTGCCGGACTTCTTGCCTTCTTTCTTCTTGGCGGGAGCTGGTGCCTTGGCGACCTCCGCTACAACCGCATCTCTGTACATCTTAACGATGCAAATGACTGCATCTTTCTTGTCAGAGTTGATGGAAATGATACCCATCGGTCCTGGCATCTTCAATGTGTTGTAAGCATAGTGAGATGCTGCCATGAATTTTGCCAGGGCTGGGCGGCCAAGAATTCCATTGTATGGCAAGGGGATCTTGACGACGTCAAACACAATCCTCTCCATTCTGTAGTTTTGTTCCCCGCCAAACGTCACCGGTAATGTGATCTTCCCTTTGGGCTGGCTTCTTCCCGGGTTTACTCCTTGGAACGTGCCTGTTTTCTCGAGCTCCTCGTCGGGGATCTGCAGCCTTTTGATAACTTCTGGAGAGATCAGATTCAGACCGGCCCCTCCGTTAACTAACATCTTCGTTACTTGGAGGTTGCGAATCATTGGTGAAACCAACAACGGCAAACACCCAACCGTAGTTACGCGATCAGGGTGGCCCTCAGCATAAAAAATGATAGGCGTGTGTGACCATTTGAGTGGCTTTTGAGAGCCCATTGCCGGTTCTGCCGCATTAACCTCATGCGCCCACTGCTTAAGTTGGCGGTGAGAGGAGTGCAAGGATGCTCCCCGTCAATGCACATGGCGTCGGTTGCCTTCTAGAATTCTTGTTCGTTGGTCTCATCATCGTCCTCTTCGTCACTTCCATCATCTCCCTCTTTCTTGTCTCGGCCTCTCGCAGGTTTCTCGCTCTGCTGCTTGGCCTTGCCGCGGCGGCCTCCTCGACCACCACGGCCCTTTTTGCCGGATCCACCGGCACCATCTTGACTCTTCTCTTTGTCACGCTTTTCGTATTCAGCCTTTTGTTTCTTAACAAGGTGCTCGACTTGCCGGCACTCTTGGAGATCGTGGCCTTTGGTACGGTGAATCTTGCATTATGGTCCATCGGACTTGCCGGCCTTCTCATTCGCCGCTGCCTCCTAGCAAGCGGCGCATACAGCTGCCTCCTTGCCGGAGTTCTCAGTCTTGGCTTTCTTGGCGGGCTCAGAGTTGCCGGAGCCTTCGACAGCCATGACAGTCTTTCCTTTGCTCTTCCTGTTGCGCTTTCAACCTTTCTTCCTCAGGGTGGCAGCATCATCGTCCTCAGAATCTACCTCGGCACCAGTTTCCTCCCCGGGAAGCCTTCTTCCTTCCTCAGCACGTGCACATTTATCCATCAACGTGTAGAGCTCGTTGACGGTCTTGGGCAACTTGACGATCATTTTCTCCCGCATTCTCCGATTGCGCACATTCATGTGAAAGGCGGCAATGACGGCTGCGGGATGAACATCTGGAATGTTGCGGTGCACACGGCTGAACCTCTGGATGTACTTGCGTAAAGTTTCACCGTCTCTTTGCGGGATCACTTGCAGGTCGCCGGGCTGTCCAGGGGCCTTGTGGCCTCCTGTAAAGGTACCAACGAATTCGTTGCAGAGATCTGACCACGAAGAAATGGAGTTCTTCAGCAAGTTCATCAGCCAAGACCTCACGTTGGGTTTCAGTACCAATGGGAAGTAGTTGGTGAGGATCTTCTCATCTCTTCCTCCGGCAGCTTGCACGGCAATCATGTAGATGCCCAGAAACTCTGCCGGGTTCAGCTTGCCGTCATACTTCTCTGGTACTTCTGGCTCGAAGGCCCAGACAGACGGCCATCGGACTTGCCGCAGCTCACGGGTGAAAGCAGGACACCCAACCTCGTAAGGTAGATATCCGCCAACCACTGGCACAGGCTCGTCAATGATGGGCCATTGCGCATGTCAGATTGACGGCGCGCCTCCCGACGCCGTTCAATGGTGGTGTGGGCGTCTTCTGCCCGCCTATCACGGAGCACTTGTCGCTGGTCTTGCCACGCTCACGGATCTGAAGAGGCCATCGATACTTCGTCGGGCTCGAAGGATCGTCGAGTCTGCCGCGGTTGTTGGCGTTGCTGCTGTTGAGACTGTTGCCGCTGAGGTGATTGCACCGTTAGTGCAGTACCATCAGCGCACCACCAGCTGGAGCTGCTGGTGCCATTTGCGGACGCTGTCAGGGCTCCGCTTGCTGTGATTTACTGGCTTTAGCAAATTCAATCAAGCTTTGGATGGTGGCTCTCCATTCATCCATCTTCTCCGCCGCTGGAGGGATGTTCAGCAGCATCTGGGCTCGCGCCATTGCTTCTGCCGCTGTGGCAGGCATGGCCGGAAGCGAAGAGCGTGACATCGCTCTACTCCTGGCGGAGCCAGCAGGAGCGCCATCGCGGTCTTGCTGCCGCAGCACATGATTAGCAGTGGGTCGCCGTGGCGGTGGTGGTGCCTGAGGATCTTGGATTTGATCAGCAGGAGTCTTGACGTGAGGTCGCCGCTGCCCAGAGTCGTTGGCGCCGCTCGGGACTGTTCTGCGCCCATTGTGCGAGGGACGCGGTATCTGTCCCGAAGCTGCATCCTTGGACGCCGCCGCGGCGGGATCTTGGCTCGCGCCGGCCCGGGCGTTGCCGCTCTGGTGGCTACGTTCGTCGGCGCGATGAGGAGGAGGAGGAAGGAGAGGTCGTCCGTCTGCTCCGCCCGCGCCGTCGCGGCTCTGTTCACCGGAGGATCAAGGAGGTCGACCGCCTCCAGCGCGCTCGTCTCCTGCGCCGACCGTGGTGGGCGTGGCGACCGCGCCGCCTGCGCTGGTAGTGCGAACCACGGTATTCACGCCGCCCGCATTGGCCGCGCTGCCTGCATCGCCTGCGGACACGTGCAGGGTGGCCGTCATCGTGATGCCCTTCTTCTTGGGCGCCATCGACAACGAGGACGACGATGAGGAAGTCGATGAAGATGATGAAGAAGACGCGCAATCCACTGATCAAGGTTCGCGCAAGCGATGACCCCCTACCTGGCGCGCCAAAGAGGTCATGGGTACAACCATCTATGGGGCCATCCAGCCCCTTGTGGTTCGGCGAGGGGGCGGGTCAACGTGCACAAAGAGCATGAACAATGGAATACGCAAGGGATTTACCCAGGTTCGGGCGCTGAGAAGCGTAAAACTCTACTCCTGCTTTTCGTGTATTGGTTGTATGAAAGTACAAGTACAAGCAGCGCTTCTCCCGGCAAGGTGCAGAGAGGGCTGCTTCGCGAGACGTGCAAGTGTCAGAAAAAGGGGGTCTGAATCCCTCTAACTGTTGCCTTGGCCCTCCTCTTATAGCTCAAGGGGTCACCACAGTGGCAAAACGGTAATTACATAGCGATTAGATAGCAAACAGTGCTATCATACCTAACTCTGCCAGTTTAGGACAAAAGCATTAAATGCGTCGTTAGGTGTCATGTGGAGAGGTAGTCCCGGCAAGGTTTCTGCACCGCTCGCCCAGCTACCTCATATTATTCTGACACGCCTCCTAGACCGGTGTCATTAGAAGCAAATCCTGTCCCAGCATGCTGACACGTGCCCGACAAACCTTACCAACCAGCCTGCGCGGTCAACACCTCACCCACTAGCGAACACATGTGCGGTGTGGTGGAGCGTTGGAGGGCTGGCAGAAGCTTGCCGGTACGGAGCTTGCCGGGTCTTCACCTTGCCGGTTTAGCCTTGCCGGCAAGGAATGTCTTCATCTTCGGTACTGGTCGAGTGCTTGTTGATATTTCATCTTGATCTTCTCCCCAGTGGCTTCCGCAACCGGGTCCTGAGTCTTGGTCTTGGCGGTCCCCGGCAAGGCTTTGGCCGGCAAGGAAACTGCTACTGTCTGTGCATAAGTCAGGGTATAAAATACCCATGTTTTATACACCGACATGAAGCAAGAGAATTTGTTTCTTCAAAATTTTAATCAACTCTCAAAATAATATAAGTGAAGCAAGATAATTTATTTCTTCAAAATATAGCCACCACCGTGCTCAAAAATATTTAAGTGAAGCACTAGAGCAACTGCCTAGCTCAAAAAATTTAAGTGAAGCACATAGAGTATTCTACCATATGATGATAAATGTGTGGCTCTCTCAAGATAGGTGTGTTCAGCAAGGATGATTGTGACAAACTAAAAGGCAAACAAAGCAAAGACTCATATAATACAAGACGCTCCAAGCAAAACACATATCATGTGACGAATAAAAATATAGGTCCAAGTAAAATTACCGATGGTTGGTAGAAGAAAGAGGGGATGCCTTCCGGGGCATCCCCAAGCTTAGATGCTTGAGTCTTCCTAGAATATTACCTTGGGGTGCCTCGAGCATCCCCAAGCTTAGGCTCTTACTACTCCTTATTCCTTCATCCATCGTGATCTCACCCAAAATTTGAAAACTTCAATCACACAAAACTCAACAAAACCTTCGTGAGATCCGTTAGCATAACAAAATAAATCACTACTTTAAGTACTGTTGCAAACCCATTCATATTTTATTTTTGCATTAAACCTACTGTACTCTAACTTCACCATGGCTTATACCCCCCGATACAATCCATATATTCATCAAAACAAGCAAGTACTGCATCAAAAACAGAATCTGTCAAAAACAGAACAGTCTGTAGCAATCTATTTAAAATCCATACTTCTTTAACTACAAAAATTCCGAAAAATTAATACAACGTGGGAAATTCATATACCAATACTGTGTAAAAATTTCAGATTTTTCTGACTCTCCAGTACAGAACCAAAATTCCAGCACTGGACGCAAAACTTTCTGTTTTCTAAACAGCATCAATTATACTATCTTCCAAATCATCCTAAAGGCTTTACTTGGCACAAACACTAATTAAAAACACAAAAACACAATCATAACAGTAGCATAATTGTGAAAACACACAATAATAGAAACAAAAAGGTAAAAATTTATTTTATTCATTGGGTTGGCTCCCAACAAGCGCTTTCTTTATAGCCATTAAGATAAGCTTCAGATTTTATTGATGCTCACATGAAAGAGAATAATTGAAACACAAAGAGAGCATCATGAAGCATGTGAAAAAGACATTTAAGTCTAATATACTTCCTATGCATAGGCATTTTATAAGTAAACAATTTATCAAGACAAACAACATCTAGCATATGCAAATAGGAAGAATGAAACACTAATAATTTCAATATCAAGAACGGTAATTGAGTAACATAAAAGTTTCTACAACCATATTTTCCTCTCTCATAATAATTACATGTAGGATCATAATCAAATTCAACAATATAGCTATCATATAAAATATTATCTTCATGATCCGCATGCATAAAAAGTTGACACTCTTCCAAAATAGTGGGATTATCATCAACTAAGGTCGTGACCTGTCCAAACCCGCTTTTATCAAAAAATTCATAAGATTGAACACTCTCCAAATATGTGGGATTCTTTTTACCTAAAGTTGACGCTCTCCCAAACCCACTTTCAATACGATTACAAACATTATTATCAATAGCATATTCATCATGAGGCTTAAATAAATTTTCAAGATCATAAGAAGCATTATCACCCCAGTCATGATCATTGCAATAAGTAGTGGACATAACAAAATTATCATCCCCAAGCTTGTAGTTTTGCATATAATTAACACAATTGACATTAATAGAATTTGTAATAAAATCATTGCAATCATGCTTTTCATTCAAGGAGCTATCATGAATTACTTAATAAATTTCTTCTTTCAACACTTCATCATAATTTTCAGATTCATGATTTTCAAGCAAAACTTCATAGAGATAATCAAGTGCACTCAAGTCACTAGCAATTGGGTCATCATAATTGGATCTTTTGAAAAGATTAGCAAGTGGATGAGGATCCATATCAATATTTTTTAGCAAGCGAAGATGCAAGCAAATAGAAGGCACATGGCAACACAAGCAAACAAGCAAACAAAAATATTTTTGTGTTTTTGTAAAATTATTTTAGAAGTGGGGGAGAAGAAAACGAGAGGTAAAAGCAAATAAAATAAATGCAAGGAGATGAAACTTTATGCGTAGGTACTTGATAGATGTTGATGATGTCTCCCCGGCAACGGCGCAAGAAATTCTTCCTGCTACTTGTATCTTGCGTTGGTATTATCCCCGAAGAGGAAGGGATGATGCAGCACAGTTGTCGTGGTTTTGTCACGGCAGATGTCCTAGTGTAAGGACTTAGTCGTGAGGCCAACGCATCTAACTGGTAGCTTGAGAGGGGTTGAGCGGGACGAGAGACGCGGAGTTTTTACCCAGGTTCGGCCCCTCCGATGGAGGTAAAAGCCTACGTCCTGCTTTGTGTCTATATTGATGATTATGACGATCTCGGTTACAAGGGTGCGGAGTCGCTACCTCTAATCTCGAGAACCTCTAATCTGACTATCTTGCTGACCTGTCTCTAAGACCTGTCTATGGAGACGTCTGAACTTAACTCTCTCGGGGTGACCCGCCCCTCCTTATAAAGGCTGAAGGGGCGGTTTACATGTAGAGTCTAAGTCGGATTGAGACTTAACTTACTATGACTTCCCATCGTGGGCTTCTCTTCATGGGCTTCTGAGTCCCGGGCTTCTTAACTCTCCCGGGCGGCTTACACCGGGCGGCTTAGCGCCGGGCGGCTTACAACCGGGCTTATCTTCGAGACTCGTCTTCGGGGACTCGTCTCCGGGACTTAACTGTCTGTTAGGAAACACTGTTCACCGGGGTAAACACTGTTTGCCGGGTTAACATCCTGGCACTGTAGCAGCCGGGTTAACATCCTGACACTGTAGCCGGGTTAACATCCTGGCACTGTAGCAGCCGGGTTAACATCCTGACACTGTAGCCGGGTTAACATCCTGGCACTGTAGCAGCCGGGTTAACATCCTGACACTGTAGCCGGGTTACAATTGTCTGCCGGGTTAGAACTGTAACCGGGTCATAATCATTCCGGGTCATACCGCGGGGTATATCCCCGACATTAGCCCCCAGGTTAGCTTGAATTTATTCATGGTAACCTCCTGAAATAAGAATATGTAAAGGGACCAGTTCACTCAAAAATACCATTTGATCAGCTCCTGAAAATTCTGAAACTCTGTCATATCAATATACTGACGCTGGCTCCTTGAAGAAAAAATAACCCTTATTATCAACTGCCTTGGCTTGATAAATTTGCTTGGTTCCTCATAACTGAGAATTTGAAGGCATATCTTCCTCATATCCATATTACCTGTAGCCCCCAAGTCTTAAGAAGGGAAACATAGTGATAGCCTTAAGACTTGCTTCATATTACCTGGATTGCTCATCTGAGTCACCAGTCATAAGTTGAATGTTCCACATATGTAGCCCCCAAGTACCGGGTTGACTTGCCTGCAGCAACCTGGGACTTTGTAATTGTCTTATACTTTATAAAGCTTCAGGTGGTGTAGCCCCCAAGGGCCGGCTCATCAGTGTGTGATGGGCTGGGTCTTCAATTTGAACCTTATAATCTGCTTTGAACAGCTGAATACTGTAGCCCCCAAGTGCCGGGTCGCATGCCTGCAGCGACTTAGGACTTTTAGAAAATTTGATCTGAGCGGTGTAGCCCCCAAGTACCAGGTCAGTAAGAAAGTACTGGGCTGGGACTTAGAAAAATATAGAAAGGCCGGCTCATCTCCTTGAGATAACAGGGTCTTGTTGACAATGTAACAATTTGAAAACCAGCTTGCATTAGCCCCCAAGTGCCGTGGTGCATGCTTGCAGCGACATGGGACTTGCATACTTGATATAAACTGTCCTTGAATAATGTAGCCCCCAAGTGTCGGGTCGTCTGCCTGCGGCGACTCAGGACTGTGTGAGAATAATATGACTCATCATAATTTGTTGAATGAATCCTTGACCGTGGTTGTAATAAAACCCGGAATGAATATCCTGAAATAATTCCTTTGACATGAAATCCCTGCTCGTAGTTGCGGTGCAACCCGGCAAATATTTGAGAAAACCATGAGTGTCGTAGTATACTACAGAGCACAGGTTGAAGAAATCCAATAGTCGGTCAATTAAATGACACAGCATTATATCTGATAGGGCGGCTCATCTTAAGAGACAAGACCTGCAAAAATAAACAAGACAGAATATATTCTGCATTGTTGTAAGGGCGGCTTGAAAAAGCACAACCCGGAGATGTTAAAATCTCGTATAGCCTTGCTTCTTCTTTCATAATCTTGCTCTGACCCGGTTTGGCAAACCGGCATGATATGTATGTATGATGTAATGCATGATGTAATGTATGATGTAATGTATGATGTAATGTATGATGCAATGTATGATGTTCTTGCTTTTCTGTTCGAAAACTCATAAGCCGGTTCTTCTGGGCGGACTCGCTACTTGAACTCTAACAGTACAGGGTCTCTAGCGAGAGTGACCGTCAATTCTTTGACCGGCTCAAGGTCACTAGACGAGATTAACTGATAAGAGCGTAGCGAACCAGAAAGAGACGCAGCAGGGGGTGAATACCCTTAGAGCCCATAAGCTACTTCTCACGTGACGTAAATCCATCGTTTGAACCTCAAGGGTACGACGGGCCACTTGGCGGAGAGTACGTAGCAGATGGGAGAGTTTGCCTCGCCGCTGTAAGAGGCCCTTGCAGGGGGTAAGTTTCAGAACTCGCTGCACCCCTGGCAAAGCGGCAGCTACTTACAGGCAGGTATAACCCGGCCTTGCAGATCGGAAAAGGGGGTAAGTTCACAACTCGCTGCACCCCTAGTGATCTTTATTGACGGAGTCAACGTTTTGGGTCCACGACCCGCCTTACAGTGGCTGAAGAGCCTGATCGAGAGGGTTGAAGCTTAACCCGGTTGGTTGAAAGCCCCCAAACGACCTTGTTGACGGAGTCAACGTTTTGGGTCTACGACCCGCCTTACAGTGGTTGAAAAGCCCGATCGAGAGGGTTGAAGCTTAACCTAGTGGGTTGAAAGCCCCCAAACGATCTTGTCGATGATATCAACTGGTGCACTATTTTGTAAGCCGCCGTCATGTGGACCGCCAACTTGTAAGCCGCCGTCTTGGTTGCTATTGTGGCTGAAGAGCCGATCAAGAGGGTGAGCGAGCTAAACCCGGCGGGTTGGAGGCCCCCAAATGACCTTGTTGAAGTATCAACATTGTTGCAACATTTTGTAAGCCGCCATCTTGTATGAAGAAACAGCAGAAGCCCCCAAGTTGAACGGCGCATCATGGCGGCTCGTCTTTCTTGGGTAACTTTTAATCCTTCCGCCAATAATGTAGTTGCCCTCAGAACCAAATTAACTTCCTTGCAATGACCCGGGGTTCTCGTTGAAGATGACCAAATGTGTCGAGCCATGTCTGTAGCCCCCGAGTCTTGAGTCGACTCGAAGAGGCGGCTTGAGAGTCTCCGTTGAAGGTTGGGGTTGACCGTGGCAGGTTATAGATGATCCCGTATGAATTGTTTCAATAATCCGGTCGACGGTTCGTCCCGGCTGGTTGTTGAAGTTAACCAAACTGCAGTGGCGGCGACTTGTGCGCGTGTCTGTTTGGGCGGCTTGTATCGACGAACACTGCACCGATATGCTGATATAGATCAGACTGTGGGCAGCGTCTTACACTCGTCCGTTGGGCGGCTCGTACAGGCGAGCACGGCACCAGTATGCCAATGTAGATTGGACCGCAGGGGCGGCGACTGGCGCGCGCCCGCTGAGCAGTTTGTATGGATAGCTTCTGATTTGTTGATGTAGACATAGAAGTCAGTCGCAGCGTTGTAAGCCGGTGCAGTCGCGAGATACGGCCGCGGCGTTGTAAGCCGGTGCGGTCGCGAGAGACGGCCGCGGCGTTGTAAGCCGGCGCGGACGGTTGAGTCGGCCGCGGACGCTGTAAGCCGGCGCGGACGGTTAAGTCGGCCGCGGGCGTGTCGGCGACAGTGTTTGTAAGACGGCACAGAAACATGAGTTGGCAACGGTATGTTGACGTTGAATCAGACTATGGGCGGCTTCCGCGCGTCTGTTGGACAGCTCGTACAGGCGGGCGCTGACGTGATCTTTTTATCCGCAGTACGATTGTCACTTTGGCAGTCCTGCATAAAAGACATGCAGACGAGAGTAATTGTTCTCGAAAGGATGAAAAATGCATCAATAAAAAATTGACTGGATTGACTTCACCTGATATATTTGTCGAAAATTATCAGCCGCAGGATTGATGATAACTGCGGTGGAGTTGTAGTCAACCGCGGGCGAGTTGGAGATACTCATAATAGTTTGGTGTGTACTCTGATAAAATTTGAGCTGACCCCACCCTTTTTTTTTTTGAGCCTCCAGCCGGCTCCCCACTTCCCCTTTCTTCACCCGGCAAGAGAGCAAGCAGGGGCGTAGCCGGAGGCGGCAGCTCGAGGCGACGGTGGTGAGCGTCAAGGCAAGGGCGGCTCGGACGGCGGATCAACACGGCGGCTCGCGACAGGGTCAAGGCGGCAGGCGACTCGAAGGCGAGGCCGTGGAGGCCACAACGGTGGCTCAGCGGCGGCTCGAGGTGACTCGGCGAGGCGGAGACGAAGGCGGCAGCTCGAGGCGACGGCGCGAGGCGGAGGCGAAAGGGCCGGCTCGAGGTACGGCAGCGGAGGCGTCCGGGCGGCTCAAGGCTGAGGCCGCGGTGGCGGAGGGCCGGCTCGAGGCGGAGGCCGCGACGACTCGCAGCGACCGAAGCGGGGCCGCGGGCGGCTGACTCGGAGGCGAAATCACGGCGAAGGCGACGGCCCGAGGCCGGCCGTGGCGGAGGCGGCCCGAGACGGAGGGCTTGGGTGTGAGGCCGCACGGAGGGCGGGCGGCGGTGCAGCTCGGAGCGGCGACTTGGAGGTGAGGCCACAGAGGCCGGTTTGCAGGTGGAGACGGCTTGAGCGTGTGCAAGCCGGCCTGGCGCGGGCATCTCGAAGCAGAGGCAGGCCGCAACGGTGGCCTGCAGGCGGAGGCCACTCGTCGGCCGGGGCAGCGAGGCCACTCGCGAGGGCGGTCCGGAGCAACGGCTGAGGCAGGCTCACGGAGGCGAAGCGGAACGAGGTGGATTCGAGGCTGCGTCGGCTCGGTGGCGGCTCGACAGAACCACAACAGAAGAGGCGAGGCTGTAGCAGCAACTCGGCGGCGGCGACAGAGGTGCGCGGCCATTAACCCAGCGGTGCAGGCGGCTGTGAGGCGAGCCGTGACGGTGTCACTCAAAGGCGTCACCAATCGCAGAAGCTTGGCTTTGACCGTTTTCTGCTCGGCAATGGAAGAGCGAGGCCAAGGCGACAGAGGCCGGCGTAGCTCAACGGCTGTTTTAAGTTATGGCGGAGGCTGAGTCCGATAAGCGCGAGGCTGAGATGACAGAGACCCGTCGAACAAAAAATGGCGACTCGACGGCGGAATTGCCCAGGGGCGGCTCGGATGCTGTTTGGAGGTGTAGAGTCGGTCCAGATCGGAAGCGATTCGGAGCTGGTTTGAGGCCGCGGCGGCGACTCGGCCGTGGAGGTAGGGCAGGTCAGCGCGAAGCTGGGCATTGGCGGCTCAAGCTGGCGTGGCCCGCAGGTAGGTGAGCAGCGGCACGGGGGCGGCTCAGGGGCAAGTAACCGTGGCGGCGGAGCGAACTCGACCCAGAACGCGGCACGACAACGGCGAGCAGGCGCGCGGCGGCGCGACGTAGTGGGTGTGACGGGGCGGACGTGGGTGAATTGACAGCGGCCACGGGCGGCTCAGAATCTGCTGGAGGAAGGCGAGGGCGGCTTGTCTCGGACGGCGGCTCAAGGCGGCGGCCGGAGGAGCGACGAGGCGGCCGGCAGCTCAGGCGACGCGGGAAGAGCGGCGAGGCGGAAGGCGGCTCAAGCGACGCGGGAGGAGCGGCGAGGCGGCCAGCGGCTCAAGCGACACGGAAGGAGCGTCGTGGCGGCTCAAGGCGGCTCAAGCGACGCGGGAGGATCGGCGAGGCGGCTGGCGTGCAGGAGCTCGGGGCGAAGGTGAGGAAGGAGCCGGCCACAGCAGCGGTATTGACCCGTCAGGACGAGCCACGGCGACCGGCCGGCTCGCAGGTGGAGCTGCAGAGGCAAGGCGGAGGCAAGGCAGAGCCAACCGGGGCAAGGTGGAGCCTGGCTGGGGCGGCGGATCAAAAACAGCAGGCGGCTCTTAGTTGTGGCTGCCGACTTATATTAAATCCTTCCTTGGAATCCATGCATATATACTGATTGTACTAGTTGAGAGCTCATGGAGGAGCTATGTAACTCATCAGGCTTTGCAGGCATGTGCAAGATCGATCCGAGATGAGGGCGCAGCTCGTGGAGGCGCGCGGCGAGTTACAGCCCTGAGAGGTAGCACGGATATGGGCAAGGCCGGCCTTCACAGAAGAGGAGCGAGGCGATTTGGAGGTGGCACCGAAACGTCGGCGGCTCGACAGCACGGTGGCGGAGACGGCGGCTAGGAGCCAGTGACGGTGACGGACTGGTACTAACACTCAGTAGCAGATTAGCAGTCAATGGGTCAAACCTGCTGTCTTTGAGGAATTTTCACACCTGGCGCTGTTTGTCATATTTCTTGAAAATTGTACGAATAGCAATAGTATTCATAGTCACATAATTGACCAGCAGTCTGCCTTCTTGAACCACGATTTATTGATCATCTATGAAGCATTGACGTAGGTGCCATCTATATTGTTGCCATCAATGTGTAAGAACTGCAATCGCAGGTATCTGAAATTTTACCGCTCCGTACTTGTAGTAGACGACAGAGCACAAAGGCGTATTGAGGTAGCACCGCGGCATCTGCGGCCGTGACGACGGCGACCGGCGGCTCGGCGCGAAGTCAAGCGAGGGGCGGCCTGAGAACGGCGGCGGCTCGTGGCGACAGGGCCGACCCAACCCGGCAGCGGGTGCAGCTGAACAAGGCCGCAACCGACTCGTGGCGCGGCCGAAGAAGAAACTCAGGCGAGCCCGCGGCTAGGTGAAGGGTGGCGGTGAAGCAGCCGCATGCGGAAGGCGGCCAGTACAGGCACGCAGAAGCTGGCGGAAATGGGACGGCTTGCCGGAGGCGAGGCCGCGGCTGCGGTAACGGTGACTGGTGCAACCGCAGGCGGAGGCGACGCCCAGCAGGGATAGGCGCTGTGACGGTTTTGGCAAGCAGCGGCTTGACCGGCGGAGGCGCGTTCGGCGGCGACTTAGGGGCCGAGTCGTAGTTGGTTTGACTAATCCGCGTCCACATCCTCCGGGTCGTGGGCAATTGCAACAGGCATCGGCTGAATTAGGAATCTGACTTGTGGTGTTCTAGTATTAGACTAGATGAACTTCACATGGGGCTGTTCCATGGACGTTTTCCTTCTTTCTTTTAGTGTTTGCCAAACATGCAGCAGCAGCGGCTCATAATAAAATTTCTGAGTACAATGCATATATTCCTTGGCCATCTAGTAACGGCACTTTAATAGTCTGTACGCAGCAACTTTGGAAATAGTATCCTGGCCATGGTTCGGCTCAAAGTAGGAATTAAATAAGATAGTGGCAGGTCACGGGCTGGGTAGCAGGTCAATGTTGCCTCACGAAGTGTCCTGATTCCTCACGTGTGTAGCACTCATCCAGCAGGTTTCGACTCGGTTTGACAGCGGCCCAGCAGAAATCGTTCCGGCTTGGACGGTCGCCTGATTGCGGCGGCTCATACACTGGCCGATCGGACGCGTCTTCTTCAGAATTCTGTTGATCTTGGCGACTTTAAAACAATCAGATGAATCCCAAAACAGCCAGGGCGGAAAGAACGCAACCCTAATTTCTCTGGAACTTTAATCTCATAAATTATAACTCTCAACTAATGAGCTTGAAGTTGATACAGATCCTTCAAAACCGGCTCTTCTTCCTCCGGAAAAATTGCTAACTCGATCCCTGAGAGAGATCCCTCCAAGAACTCAACACCACAGCGCGTGGCCCCACGGTGGGCGCCAACTGTCGTGGTTTTGTCACGGCAGATGTCCTAGTGTAAGGACTTAGTCGTGAGGCCAACGCATCTAACTGGTAGCTTGAGAGGGGTTGAGCGGGACGAGAGACGCGGAGTTTTTACCCAGGTTCGGCCCCTCCGATGGAGGTTAAAGCCTACGTCCTGCTTTGTGTCTATATTGATGATGATGACGATCTCGGTTACAAGGGTGCGGAGTCGCTACCTCTAATCTCGAGAACCTCTAATCTGACTATCTTGCTGACCTGTCTCTAAGACCTGTCTATGGAGACGTCTGAACTTAACTCTCTCGGGGTGACCCGCCCCTCCTTATAAAGGCTGAAGGGGCGGTTTACATGTAGCGTCTAAGTCGGATTGAGACTTGACTTACTATGACTTCCCATCGTGGGCTTCTCTTCATGGGCTTCTGAGTCCCGGGCTTCTTAACTCTCCCGGGCGGCTTACACCGGGCGGCTTAGCGCCTGGCGGCTTACAACCGGGCTTATCTTCGAGACTCGTCTTCGGGGACTCGTCTCCGGGACTTAACTGTCTGTCAGGAAACACTGTTCACCGGGTAAACATTGTTTGCCGGGTTAACATCCTGACACTGTAGCAGTCGGGTTAACATCTTGACACTGTAGCCGGGTTAACATCCTGGCACTGTAGCAGCCGGGTTAACATCCTGACACTGTAGACGGGTTAACATCCTGTCACTGTAGCAGCCGGGTTAACATCCTGACACTGTAGCCGGGTTACAATTGTCTACCGGGTTAGAACTGTAACCGGGTCATAATCATTCCGGGTCATACCGTGGGGTATATCCCCGACAATAGTAGAGATAAGTATTTCCCTCAGTTATGAAACCAAGGTTATCAAACCAGTAGGAGAATCACACAACACCACGTTAGCAGCACCTGCACACAAACAAGAAATCCTTGCACCCAACGCAAACGAGGGGTTGTCAATCCCTCGGCGGTCAATTGCAAGATTAAATTGTATATGATAGATATATAGATTGAAACAAAAATACAAAATAAAAAAATAAAAGAAAATGGCAGCAGTATTTTTAGGGCTTTAGAAATATGATTTAGATAGACCCGGGGGCCATAGTTTTCACTAGAGGCTTCTCTCGAGAAAATAGCATACGGTGGGTAGACAAATTACTGTTGGGCAATTCATAGAAAAGCAAATAATCATGACGATATCCAAGGCAATGATCATGTATATAGGCATCACGTCCGAGACAAGTAGACCGACTCCTGCCTGCATCTACTACTATTACTCCACACATCGACCGCTATCCAACATGCATCTAGTGTATTAAGTCCATAAAGAACGGAGTAACGCCTTAAGAACGATGACATGATGTAGACAAGATAAACTCACGTATGAATAAACCCCATCTTTTTACCCTTAATAGCAACAATACATACATGTCATGTCCCTTTCTGTCACTGGGATTGAGCACCGCAAGATCGAACCCATTACAAAGCACCTCTTCCCATGGCAAGATAAATCAATCTAGTTGGCCAAACCAAATCAATAGATCGGGGAAGAAATACGAGGCTATAATAATCATGCATAAAAGAGTGCAGCAAAGACTCAAATAATATTCATGGATAATCTGATCATAAACTCACAATTCATCGGATCCCAACAAACACACCGCAAAAAGTGATTACATCGGATAGAACTCCAAGAACATCGAGGAGAACATTGTATTGAAGATCAAAAAGAGAGAAGAAGCCATCTAGCTACTGCCTATGGACCCGAAGGTCTGTGGTAAACTACTCACGCATCATCGGAAGGGCATCAAGGTTGATGTAGAGCCCCTCCATGATCGATTCCCCCTCCGGCGGAGTGCCGGAGAAGTCCTCCAGATGGGATCTCTCGAGAACAGAAACTTGCGGCGGCGGAAAAAGTATTTCGTGGACTCCCCTGAGGGTTTCTGATTTTTCCTGAATTTATAGTGCTGGAATTAGGTCAAACGGAGCTGGGATGGGCCCACGAGGCACCAGGGCGCGCCTGCCCCCCCTAGGCATGCCCTGGTGGCTCGTGGCCACCCCCTTTGGCGTCTGGTCCTCTCCCAAAGCTTCTAGTGTTGTATATGTCCAGAAAAAAATCTCCAAAATGTTTCGTGGCATTTGGACTTCGTTTGGTATTGATTTTCTGTAAAAAAAAAACAGGGCAGAAAACAGCAACTAGCACTGGGCACTAAGTTAATAGGTTAGTCTCCAAAAATGATATATAATTGTTGTAAATTCATATAAAAACATCCAAGATTGATAATATAACAGCATGCAACATCAAAAATTATAGATACGTTGGAGACGTATCACCCCCCTGGGTGCGCCAGGTTGCCTTATGGGCCACTCGTGTGCCTTCCCGACTCTGTTTTCTTCCCGTATACTTGTTTTACAAGATAAAATTCATTATATATATTCCTGGATGTTTTTACCACCGTATCGCAAGTTTCTCCTCTGTTCTTGTTTCGGGCTCTTTTTCTGATAGATCAAGTCTCCCATGGCTCCCCGAAGGCTCCGCACCAAGCATCGGATCTTGCAACCTTCGCCGGGCAAACGTCCTTTCAGTGAGGTCTATTATGAGTGGTCATCCAGGGAAGAGGACATCATTGAGCAGGAGGAAGCTAAAGAGGTCGCATGTAGCCGGATCCATGAAAAAGAAAATCAATTCATACCACCAGTTGAGGCTACTAAAAAGGGAGATATATTGCAAACTCTCCATCATAATCTTTCTTTATCTGAAATTAATGCATTAAAGGTTGTTGAAGCAATTTTTGCTCAGAACACGGCGCTCTCTCATGAGGTTATTTTATTGGAGGAGCAGAACCGCGCTCTTTGAAGGATCAATGAAAATCTGGAGTTCCTGCTGCTGGGAAACATGCCCACTACCTCATCACCACCATCACCGAAGAAAGACACTTTAGTACACGAGTATGGGCACCACCCTTAGCTTGTTCCAAGCTTGGGGGAGGTGTCCCGGTATCATATCACCATCACTTTCACCATCGTTATCTATTTTAGTCCGATCCTTAGTTATTTCGTGATTTAGAAGAATAAAGTTTTAGTATGATTTAGTTTTGAGTGCTTGTTTCGTGATTCGTCTATCTTTGTAATTGGGTGTGAGAGTTATATAATAAAGAGTAGTTTGAGTTTTGCTTCTTTACTTTTATGTTTCAATCATAGCAATAAAAAGACTAAAAATATCATATGCTAATCCCATGGGGAGTATGACTTTACATAAGAAAAGTATAGTTGATAAAATTTATTGGAAATTAACAAACATAGCATTGGTCATTGATGCAATTCATGAAAGATTAATAAGGGAAGAGAGGATTCACATATAAATACACAACCCCCATTAAATATTCTATGCGTGATCAAATAGTTGACATTGGATAAGGAAGACAACATAATGAGTTATGTTTGTTTATATTCACATAGAAGTTATATTGTCATGGATCCTCTAACATGTGGTGCATGCTCACTATCGTTTGCTAGCCAAAAATTCGTACTAAGTAGAGATACTACTTGTGCATCCAAAACCCCTAGAACCCAGTTTATTGCCATGAGAGTCCACTATATCTACCTATGGATTGAATAAGATCCTTCAAGTAAGTTGTCATCGGTGCATAAAGCAATAACAATTGCTCCTAAATATGTATGATCTTTTATTGTAAGGGAAAATAAGCTTTGTATGATCTTGTGATGGTAAAGAAATAAAAGCGAAGGACTGCATAATAAAAGTTGCTATCACAAGGGGCAATATAAAGTGACGTTCCTTTACATTAAGAGTTTGGAATCCAAAAATAAAAAGTGCCCTCGAGGTAAATGACGTTCCTTTGTATGATCTTTTATCATGAATTATTATTGTTGACATTACCCTCGAGGTAAATGAGTTGGGAGGTGAAACTATAAACCCCCCATCTTCCTACGAGTCTGACTGAAACTTTTGCTCGATAAATATGCCGTGAGTGTCAGCAATTGTAGAATACTAAATGATAGTTGAGTATGTGAACTTGCTAACCAAAGCTCTTACATAGAATCTTCCTGATAATATTGCAATTGTTTCAATGACTGAGATCATAGTTTGTTAGTTTTCAATGAAGTTTATGGTTCACACTTTATGTTGTGAATGAATTGTTACTTGATCATGAGAAGTTTTATGATGATATATTGCTGCTATGGTAATGATCATGATGCTTTCATGTCTGTATTTTAGTTTTATCGACACCTCTCTTTCTAAACATGTGGTCATGATTATCGATTTTGGCTTTTGCTTGAGGACATGCGAGGTCTAAGCTTGGGGGAGTTGATACGTCCATTTGGCATCATGTTTTCCTACTTATATTTATAATGTTTTTGGTCATTATTTCACTTTACGATGCAATCCTAATGCCTTTTCTGTCTTAATTTGCAAGATTTACACGGAGAGGGAGATTACAGGCAGCTGGAATTCTGGACCTAAAAAGCTACAATAGGGATACCTATTCTACGGAGCTCCAAACGACCTGAAACTTCACGAGAATTTTCTATTGAATATACGAAAAATACTGGAACAAAGAAATACTAGAGGGGGGCCACGAATTGCCCACAAGGCAACAGGGTGCAGCCACACCCCTGGGTGTGCCCTGATGCCTTATGGGGCCCACAGCTGGCCTCTGGCCCCCTCCTTATGCTATATGAAGTCATTTGCCCTAAAAATTTAAGGAGAGGACTTTTGGGACGAAGCACCACCATCTCGAGGCGGAACCTGGGCAGGAGCACTCTTGCTCTCCAGCAGAGTGACTCCGCCGGGGAAACTTCCCTCCGGGAGGGGGAAATCGCAGCCATCGACATCCCCAATGATCCTCTCATCGTGGGAGGACCAATCTTCATGAACATCTTCACCAGCACCATCTCCTCTCAAACCCTAGTTCATCTCTTGTATTCCATCTTTGTCTCAAAACATCAGATTGGTACCTGCGGGTTGCTAGTAGTGTTGATTACATCTCGTAGTTGATGCTAGTTGGTTTACTTGGTGGAAGATTATATGTTCAGATCCTTAATGATATTCAATACCACTCTGATCTTGAAAATGAATATGATTTGTGAGTAGTTACTTTTGTTCTTGAGGACATGGGAGAAGTCTTGTCATAAGTAATCATGTGAATTTGGTATTCATTCAATATTTTGATGATGTGTATGTTGTTCTTCCTTTAGTGGTGTAATAAGTAGATGATGGGTTGCTAGAGTGACAGAAGCTTAAACCCTAGTTTATGCGTTATTCCGTAAGGGGTTGATTTGGATCCACACTGTAACATCCCAAAATTCTAAATTTTGGAATGTTATATTAAATAAATAATTATGATTGATTGTTTGATTGTTGTATGAATGAATGTGTGAAATTGAGTGAAATTTGAAACTTTTTGAAAGATTGAATGAGAGGGAATAAAAGGACTTTCCCAAAATTTTCATTCTTCCATTTTGGTCCCAAGGAACTCAAATTCATTTCATCACAAAAGCCTAGAGTGAAGATGATATGACTTCTTCCATTTAAAGAAATGAAAAAGGGATTTGAAAATGATTTGAATTCCATTTGAAAGTATTTCAAATTCAGAAACTTTATGCAACTCAATGATTTTCATGAGAGAAGATAAAATGACTTCTTCAAATTGAAGAAAGAGAGTTGGAAGTTTCAAAGAAACATTTTGAAAGTCACCTTGAAGCTTTCTGAAACCTACTTTCCATTTGAAGTTAGTTGAATTTCCAAATTTCAAAATTCTCTAAAATCTATTCAAAATGAGAGAAGTAATATGACACTTCAAAATTCAGAGGCATTTGAAATATATTTGACCAAGGAAAAATAGAGAAGATTTGAAAAGTGGGTTGAAATTCAAATTCAAAACCACTTAGGAGTTATTTGGTATTTATTCAAATTATTTTTCTCCAAAAATAAAATATATGGAAAATAGGGTAAAATGATTCCCTACAATTGAAAAATGGAGAAACGTAAATTTGAAATCATTTTGGAATTTTAAAATAATTTCATTTGAATTTTAATTGCAAGAGTAGCACTGTTTGATTTTTTATGAATTTTTAATAATTTTATTTGCATCTAGAAAATAGTCCATGTTTTAGGATTTATTTTTCTGATCATTTTTATATATAATATGTCTATAGGATATTTTTATTTTCTTGTCTTTTATTTCTTTTCTTTCAGTGTTTATTTAAATTAGGAAACATAATTTCCTTTATTAGGAAAACCCAGACGGCCCACCCAGTGGATCCGGTCCAGCATGCGCGCCCGCGCCCGAATCTCCTTTCGGTCGCCCGCCCGATGCCTTTCCTTTTCTTTCTTCTCAATGACAGGTGGGGTCCACCGTCCGATCGGATCCCCACCTTCCTTCTCCCTCGCCCCTCTTCTCGCCGAATCCCGATGCCGGCAGCGGATCCCCTTCCCGATTCCTTCCTTCTCCGTCGCTCGACCCCTTGCCCAAGCACACCCCCTATAAACCCCTCCCCCTCGACCGATTCCTTCCCCTGAACCCCGCTTCCATGCACCACCGCCGCCAAAATTTCTCGCCGGAGCCGAGAACCACCGCCAACGCCATTGCTACGCCCCGCCTCACTCTGACTTCCTCGAGCCTGGCCGCCTCCACCGTCGCGCTCCCCTTGCTCATCTGCACCACCTCAAACACACACCGGAGCTCCCACGCCACCGGAGCGCTTCCACCGCCAACCACCCGACGCCACCTCCGCCCCGAGCTCGCCGCCGACCGTCTCCATCGTCCCCAAGCACGCCGCCGACCGTCTCCATCGTCCCCAAGCACGCCGCCGACCACCGTTGAGATCACCACGCGCTGTTGCATCCTCCCGTGCCACTCATCAATGCCACCGACAACCGGAGCGCCATCGCCGCCGACCACCGACGCCATCGCTGCCGCGGTGAGGCCTCAACCGCCCGATCTGGATCCAACGGATCCAGTTAAATTCTTGTTTTTTTTATTTCGTGCGAAGGGTTTTTCTGTTAAGTTTGGCCACCTACCCGTAACCCTCATTCGGTCACCTCCCTCACCCAACCGCATGGCGCCACGTGGCCGTAGCCGATCCGTAGGGTTTCTATTTTTTTAGTCTCTGTTTAAAAACAGAATTAGTTTCAATTTTCTTTTGATTAGATCTTTTGTGTTTTAAGTCCAATTTGGGTGATTCTTTTTGCATTAGATCACAAATTTGTTGTAGTTGCTGCTTATGCTAATAGATTTCAAATTTGAATAATTTAAAATTGAATTTGTTCAAATTCACTTAAATCACTAATTTGGCCATATCTAGAGTTTTAAAATATATTTTTATATGAATCTATTTGCTCCTAGTCACTAGTGGTATTGTGTAACAGTAGGATTAAATTGGTTATTTTTAGAATATTTTAAATTTAGTTTAAATCAGAAAACAGTACTGTTTACTATATAAAGTTGATTAGCTAATAACTTAATGAATTTTAATTGGATTTAATTAATTCCTTTTGCAAATTTTAAGTTGATTAGCTAATATGTTTCTGTTAAACAACAGTAGATAATTTTTATAATTAATTAAATGAAAATTTGCTACTGTTTAGTATTAAAAGTAGAATAGCTATTAAACTAGTGGTAAAATAGTTATTAAATTTGATTCTTTTGTTAATAAAAATTTAGTAGTAAATTATTTTCTGTTAGTTAATAAAAACAATATTTTATTAATAAATAAAATTGTTTTATTTAAATTTTTAGTTAAAACTTGTTTAGTTAATAACCTTAGTTTTATAATATATTTTTTAAGTGTTTCTTTTTGCTAGTTAAAATCCTAGTAAAATTATTTATTTTAACTTAGTTGTTTTATAATTTATTTTCTGTTAATTTATTAGTTTAGAATTTTACTTGTTTTTAAGTCTTAAATTAGGACAAAACTATATTAGTTGCTAGTAGTAAAGTCTTAGACTTTTCTCAGTAGTTTTCTTTGTAATTTTTATTTGAAGTTTCTTTGGATTTCCTTTGGGTTTTCTTATTGATTTCTTTGTTGCATCTTATTTGTTGTTTGTTATTTTGATTGCTAGTATTGTTTGCTAGAATGATTGCTTATATGAATGCCATATTTGACTATATAGATTTCATCGGAGTGACGAATAGTTCTACCAAGTCATTTTCTGAGAGCGTTAAAATTCTTCATCTAGTAATACCAGGCAAGTTCACTTTGACCATGTTATTCATACCTATGTTTTATTTGCATTTAGTGTCACCATTTCCACAATTCCTCCCGTAGTGTATTGAATCCTGTAGTTGAGTAGAATGCATGAGGTAGGAACCCACACCCCTGTTATCAAGCCCCGGGAAACGTTAGTTATTTTAATGCTATGCTATATTAGACGGGGATTGGTATGAGTGCTCGTGAGTGGTGTGAGAAGGACTCTACGTTAATGATGACAACTTCATGATGGCAATTTCAAGACCTGCATTCTTCAAGGCCTGCATCTTCAAGACCTCAAGACTTCGAGACTCGAGAAAAGATTTCAATACACACTACTGGGTGGAGGATGGTTTGATGGGTATCCTGGGACAGCCAGGGGATTACCCGGGATGCATGGAGAAGCGCCATGACATCTTGCGGAAAGCTTCACCCAGACTCAAAGAGACGGATGAATACTTCATGCCCGGAAGCTTACCTGTGCAACCGCAAGTCATTATGGGCTCTGGCTTGGTTGACCTTAGTTGTGACTCTGGCTGGGACGGTGCTAGCAGATGTAGATGGCGGTAGGACTGGATGGGCACCAAGCGGTGGTCAGGGGAACTCTTTGGAAGACCATGTTTCGATCGTCCTGTCCTCAAACACTAGGCAGTGCAAGGACTTTAAGGGAGGGATCGAATCTTGTGGGTAAAGTGCACAACACTCTGGAGAGTTAAAACCTAATCGATTAGCCGTGTCCCCGGTTACGGACAACTTGAGCCTCTGGACTTGGGTCTATCTCGGAACTCTCAACACCGGACTAATAATTAATTGTGGGCAACTTATAATATTTATTATGGGTTATGAGACATCGGTTGGTGGAACCATGTCATAGTAGTTAACTCTGTAGTGAAGACTCCTATTATTCCTTTGATGTAGGGAAAATAAAACTAGCTTTTACGCAAAAACTCAGACACGGAGCCTCAAAGCCACATTGCATATAGAATAGTTTTATCATCTACTTTTCATGTTGTGATCTTGCCGGTACATTCAATGTACTGACCTACACGGCTGCAACGTCTCATGTTGCAGATACTTCTACGACGAGTAAGAGTTACGATATAGGGTTACGGTCTACACTCAACTTGCCTTTGGCGTTGATGGGACTCCACACCCTTATTGATATGTTTCCGCTGTGACTAATCCAGGGAAGGCACAGAAAGCACAGAGGCACCGATCCATTTGGGTCGGGTCGCTACACATACGTTTCATGCTATGGTTAGATTTATCTTAATTCTTCTTTCATAGTTGCGGATGCTTGCGAGAGGGGGTAATCATAAGTGGTATGCTTTTTCAAGTAAGGACAACACCCAAGCACCGGTCCACCAACATATCAAATTATCAAAGTAGCGAACACGAATAAACTAAACATGATGAAAGTGACTAGACGATAATTCCCATGTGTCCTCGAGAACGCTTTGCTTATTATAAGAGACTGTTCCGGCTTGTCCTTTGCTATAAAAAGGATTGGGCCACCTTGCTGCACTCTTGTTACTATTGCTACTTATTACTTGTTACGAATTACCTTGCTACCAAACTATCTGTTACCGCTATTTTCAGTACTTGCAGAGAATCCCTTGCTGAAAACCGCTTATCATTTCCTTCTGCTCCTAGTTGGGTTCGACACTCTTACTTATCAAAAGGACTACGATTGATCCCCTATACTTGTGGGTCATCAAGCAGCTTATTTAGACAATAACTTATCTTTGAAGAAAACGCAGCACGAGGCCAGCCTGAAGAGGATGACCCAGAGCAGCTTTGGGGAACTCTCTGACGGCTTGTCATATGAGCTGTCTCCTCGGAGGGTGCGGACCCAAGAGCAGCTTAACCTGATGCCATCCTGCCCCAGGGCGAGTCAAATCAAGAGGCCGCTAATTCACTCTGACCCGGAGTACCAGACG
The DNA here is from genome assembly GCA_039707655.1 of Elymus sibiricus. Classification (NCBI taxonomy): domain Eukaryota; kingdom Viridiplantae; phylum Streptophyta; class Magnoliopsida; order Poales; family Poaceae; genus Elymus; species Elymus sibiricus. The sequence continues at coordinate 132,648,038 of CM077676.1, read as the reverse complement.
ACTTCTCCTTCGTCTGATGAGTCTAGCGCCAGCCAGCTGCCGGCTTTCAACATCAACCACGGGTAATTTGCATAAAGTGCTTGTCAATCCATAACATGCTCCTTTCATCTATTGATTTATGTTGTCTTTTGTTGTTCTAGAGCCAAGGCCTTCGTGAAGAAGAAGGTTGATAACCCGTCTGCCGCCATGGCAAACACTGAAATGGGAGCTCCTTCCCAGGATGTGATGATGGACAACCCGGACGTCAGGGATGACCCGGCGGGTAATGAAGAGCCGGCTCACCAGGACAACCCGGGGAGCCATGTTCGTGTTCCCACTCCTCCACCTATTGTGGAGGAGCAAAGAGAAAATCTGGAGCGAGAGCAGCTGACTGAAAAAACTCTCAGTGACGTGGTTATCACTGGCGAAAGCCATAGCGCTCCTCCAGAAACATCAACTGTCTTGGCAAAAATACTGACAAAAGATGAGTCGCCAAAATAGGAGAAAGGGAAAACCTTCATTCAGTTTCAATCCTTTGAAGATCTATATGCGAACTCCCTTCATCAGAGCTTTCTGACCCGGCTATCTGAGAGCCGGGACACTGAAACGGTTATGATAAACACTTTGAAGAGAAAATATGAGGTAACAATCCTACCATTCTCTTATATATGCATGTAGCCCCCAAGTCGTAGGTTTAGAGTGTATTGATAACCTAGGACTTGTCTGTATTTAGAACTTTAGCCTTCACACCTGAGTCGCCATTTAGCATATCAGTAACTTCCTTTATTCACATGCAGCCCCCAAGTGCCGAGTTACTAGCAATAGTAAGCCGGAACTTGTTTTCATAAGATTTGTATATAAGAGCAGTGTGTAGTCCCCAAGGGCCGGCTCATCATGAAGTGATGGACCGGGTCTTCACTTGAATCTAATTTCTCAGTTGAACAGCTGAATGCTGTAGCCCCCAAGTGGCGAGTTGACTGCCTGCGGCAACTCGGGACTTCTATCAGTTTGTAGAACTTGAAACGAGATAATGTATCCGCCAAGTGTCGGGTCGACTGTCTGCGGTGACTCGGGACTTTTATTGATTATGACCATCCATTATAAAGTAGAATAAAATCAAATTCTCTGTAGCCCCCAAGTGCCGGGTCACCAGCCTGCGGTGACTTGGGACTTTTAAATTGCCATTAAACACTTGTTTTGATGCAGGAAATGTTGAACCAAACCAACTCGGAGGTTGTCGGGTTGAAGAAACAATTGAGCTCTGAGAATAAACTACGAGAAGAGGTTGAAAAGTTGTCTTCAGATTTCCAAGAGTCCCTACTCAAGTGTACAAAGACCTTGGAAAAAACCAAGACTTCATTTGAAGATGAGAGAGCCAGCTTGCTGAAACGTGCTGAAGAGGCCGAGTCAAAACTCGAGCCGGTGGCTCAAGAGCTCAAGTCACTAAAAGGCCATATCCAGCAAATGTGTATAGCCATCTTTGGTGAGTGTGCTTCTTTCCTTTTGTCAACCCGCCATAATATAATTGGAGAAAAAATCCGGCTCATGAGCTTGTGAATGTTTAATTGACAGGCAAGAGAAACCATAATGTGATGGGGCTTCCACTGGTGAAACTGCAAGCCGTCTACAAGTTTCTGGAACAGCTGTATGTAGGTGGAGCTCATTGCATAATGGAAGTGAAGAACACCAAAACCCCACCACATAGGATTATGGATATGATCAATGAATTTTCCAACATCCCAGAATGGACCAGAGAGTTGAAAAGGTCGGCTTGCAGAAAGGGAGCAATGAGTGCGCTTGCTTTGGCTAAGGCATACCATCCAAAGATGCAGCCGGCTCTTCTTGCCGACGGGTTCCTAGAACAAAACACCGACAATTCTAAGTTCTCTGAAGTGGATTATCTGCGCTGCGTGCGAGAGACCCGGCCTGCAGCAACCAAAATTGCCAACGACTTGGGCTTGACTAAGTTCCAAGTCGGTTATAGCGAAGCTGGGAAGCACATGAGCATACTGCAACCTCAACCCGTCGAGCTCAACCCGCCACGTAAGCAAGCTTTCACCTCAGACATCAGCACTTCCGATGTGATTATAGAAGACATGGTGTGTGAAGCGTTATCTTCAATTCAGTGGGTGGCCAAAACTGTGGCACCCCGATAGAGGGTTGACGCACGCCAGTCCCAGGATAAGACCTGGCGCACGTCTGAGACATGATACAGCAATTCCAGGCACAACAATGGCTTTATTATATGAAATGGAGTATTAAAACATTGTTGCTTAAAACAATATTACATGGCTCCATGGCTATCTAAATGGCAGTGGAGGTCTTGGTTCGGTGGCAACGACGTCTCTGGCTGGGCTCCACAACTCACAGGACTAGCTGGGTTACGATCTAGCATGATGGATCTTCTCCTGCAACTGGCCACGTGCAAGGCCAGGTGAGTACTTTGAATGTACTCGCAAGACAACCAAATACATAGCATCCAAACAAGCAGATGACAAAGCAAGCCCTATGCTTATATAGGAATTTATTCTAAACATGGCATGGAATTAACAGGAAAACATGGATCAAGCATGGCATAACATGGATCATGCATATCAACTACATATCATAGCATGGCATGACTACTTCTACAAAGCATGGTATCCACGGTTAAAATGGAACCTATGCTACGCTTACCTCCCGTGAAGCATTAAAGTGATATGTTGTGACATCATTCAGTTTTACTGCCCTTCTGGACTAACTCATGATTCACCGAGATCTCATCTCGTGATCATGTCAGAACAACCTGGTGACTGCTCACAATTATCCTACAGTCCAAGTTACAACATTTACTTATTAGCACATTCTTAACAAGTTCATAGTAACAGGTTTGTCCTCCAGATCGACCAAGACCAAATAGTGTGACCTAGTACGAATTGTGTCCAATACCATGGACTCGGCTATTCGAATAGATTCATACACTCTGCAGAGGTTGCGCACTTTACCCACACCATGGACCTTCGTCCAACAAAACTTGCCCAAGCCGTGACTCTTCTATCGTACCACTGACAATCATTCCCCATCCGAGTCATGTCCTGGGTGGCCCCTGTGTCACTCCTGACACCTGCCACCATCGTGGCCAAACTAAACTGTCCCAAACAGGGACTCCCGGGTTATACAAACAACAGGGCTCCCAAGGTTATCGCCGCCTACCTGATCAGGGTAGCACGCGCGCATAACCCTCCCTCTTTGGTGGTACCGATAAGAGAGCACAAAGTTAGACCAAGTCAAGGCCGTCCCATAATGGCAAATGTGGCTGCACGGGTAAGCTCGGTTCGGTGGCACTATGACTCAATCCCATCGATGATGGAGGAGGTTTAATTTATAAGTTCAATTTAACATTTCCGTCATCTCATCATAACATCAACATTTCTAAGCAGGAACAATCCCTTAGCAATAGCATAGCAAAACCATAACAGTATTGACAATCATGGCATGAGATCAAATCATAGCACTAACATGATAATGGTATTAAAAGTATTGTTACTAGCATGGGAAAATATGACATGAAAGCAATTCATGATATTATATGGTAAATAGCACTAGCATCTGGTACAGATGAGATAACAGGACTATGCCGGTGTAGACTAACCGATGATCTACAACATACTGTGACACACACACGGGGTGCAAGCAAAGTCAACATGCAAGTCTGGAGCTCATGATAAGAGGTTGGCTTGCCTTGGGGTTGATGGAGTCACCGGAAAGAGGTGTGATGAGCTCGTGGAAAGATTTGCCAGAAAAGTTCCCCTCTCGAAGGGGGCTGATTAAAGGGCAAGGGCAAAATGGTCATTTTCACAGTGTGCAAATATTATGAAAATGAAACCATCGGAACGGGCTCGACGAACTGAAAATGTGGGCGTTTGATTTACCTCAATCGGAGTTACGGTTGAAGAGAAACGGCCGTTCGTTCGTAAAGTGATAAAACAAACAGAAATCTGTTCATTTTAGCCCTTAACGGGTGAACGTTCACTAAATAGCCGTTTCGGCCGGTGGCTGATGATGACCCACAAGTATAGGGAATCAATCATAGTCCTTTCGATAAGTAACAGTGTCGAACCCAACGAGGAGCAGAAGGAAATGACAAGCGGTTTTCAGCAAGGTGTTTTATGCAAGCACTGAAATTATCGGTAACGAGTAGTTTGATAGCAAGATAATTTGTAACAAGTGACAAGTAGCAATAGTAACAAAGAGTATGGCAAAGTGGCCCAATCCTTTTTGTTGCAAAGGACAAGCCAGAACGATCTCTTATAGTAAGCAAAGCGTTCTCGAGGACACATGGGAATTTCATCTAGTCACTTTCATCATGTTTGTTTGATTCGCGTTCACTACATTGATAATTTGATATGTGGGTGGACCGGTGCTTGGGTGCTATTCTTACTTGAACAAGCCTCCCACTTATGATTACCCCCTCTCACAAGCATCCGCAACTACGAAAGAAGAATTAAGATAACTCTAACCATAGCATTAAACATATGGATCCAAATCAGCCCCTTAGAGAATAGTGCATAAACTAGGGTTTAAGCTTCTGTCACTCTAGCAACCCATCATCTAATTACTACTCCACAATGCATTCCCTTAGGCCCAAATATGGTGAAGTGTCATGTAGTCAACATTCACACGACACCACTAAGAGAATCAACAACATACATATCATCAAAATATCGAACGAATACCAAATTCACATCATTACTTATGACAAGACTTCTCCCATGTCCTCAAGAACAAAATTAACTACTCACAAATCATAATCATGTCCAAGATCAGAGGGGTATTGAATAGCATAATAGATCTGAACATATAATCTTCCACCAAATAAACCAACTAGCATCAACTACAAGATGTAATCAACACTACTAGCAACCCACAGGTACCAATCTGAGGTTTTGAGACAAAGATTGAATACAAGAGATGAACTAGGGTTTGAGATGAGATGGTGCTAGTGAAGATGTTGATGAAGATTGGTCCTCCCACGATGAGAGGATCGTTGGTGATGTCGATGGCGATGATTTCTCCCTCCCGGAGGGAAGTATCCCCGACAGAATCTCTCCGCCGGAGAGCAAAAATGCTCCTGCCCAAGTTTCGCCTCGAGACGGCGGTGCACCGTCCCAAAAGTCTTCTCTATATTTTTTCAAGGGCAAATGGACTTATATACCAGAAAATGGGGGCCAGAGGCTGGCCAGGGCCCCACGAGCCACCAGGGTGCGCCTGGGGGGGTGGCGCGCCCTGGTGCCTCGTGGGCACCTGGGTGGCTCCCTCTGGTACTTCTTGCTTCCAGTATTTTTTATTTATTCCAAAATAAATCTCCGTGAAATTTCAGATCATTTGGAGATGTGCGGAATAGGTATCTTTGACATAGCTTTTTCAGGTCCAGAATTCCAGCTGCCGGCAATCTCCCTCCTTGTGTAAATCTTGCATATTAAGAGAGAAAAGGCATTACAATTGCTTCACAAAGTGTTATATTGATTAAAAATACTATAAATAACAGTAGCAAAACATGATGCAAAATGGATGTATCAACTCCCCCAAGCTTAGACCTCACTTGTCCTCAAGCGAAAGCCGATATCGATAATAATGTCCACATGTTTAGAGAGAGAGGTGTCAATAAAACAAAATACGGACATAGTAGCATCATGATCATTATTATAACAGCAATATTTATTATCATAAAACTTTTCATGAGCAAGTAACAATTCATCACAACAATGAAGTATAAGGCATAAACTTTCTTGAAAACTAACAAATTATGTTCTCAGTCAACAATGCAATTGCAATTCATCATATTTTCAGGAAGGGTCTCATGTAGGAGCTTTTTAGCAAGTCCACATACTCAACCATCATTTAGTCTTTTATGATTGCTAACACTCACGACATATATATGGAGCAAAAATTTTCAGCCAGACACATAGAAAGATAGGGGCTTGTGATTTCGCCTCCCAACTTATTCACCTCAAGGGTGATGTCAACAATAATAACTCATGATCACTCATATCCAACTGGATATATATGCCTAGATCTTTCCCCACCACATGATGCTTGCAAAAGAGAAAAATAAAAAGGAAGTAGAGGAGAACACTATTGACTCTTGCATAAAAAGTAAATACATAAAAGTAAAGGATAGGCCCTTCGCAGAGGGAAGCAGAGGTTGTCATGCGCTTTTTGTTGTTGGATGCACAAGCTCTTAATGCAAAGGAACATCACTTTATATTGCCCCTTGTGATAGCAACCTTTATTATTAGTCTGTCGCTTTTATTTCTTTACCATCACAAGTTCGTACAAAGCTTATTTCCCTTACAATAAAAGTTCAGACATATTTAGAGGCAATTTTTATTGCTTTTTGCACCGATGACAACTTACTTGAAGGATCTTATTCAATCCGTAGGTAGATATAGTGGACTCTCATGACATGAAACTGGGTTTAAGGGTTTTGGATGCACAAGTAGTATCTCTACTTGGTGCGGATTTTTGGCTAGCAAAGATATTGGGCAAGCACCACGTGTTGGATGATCTATAGCAATATAACTTCTATGTGAATATGAACAAACATAATTCATTACGTTGTCTTCCTTGTCCAACATCAACAATTTGACATAAAATACTTAATGGGGGCTCATAATCGTAAAAGATGTCCAAGATAGTATATTTGCATGTGAATCTTCTCTTCCCTATTAACTTTTTCATGAATTGCATCATTGACTAATGCTATGTTTGTTAACTTCCAATAAATTTTACCACTTATACTTTTCTTTATGTAATGTCATTACTTTCCATAAGATTAGCATATGATCTTTTTCACTATATTCATTACTAGAATTAGAACATGAAAGTAAAGAAGCAAAACTCAAACTACTCTTTATTATATAACTCTCAACTCGATTACATAGATAGATAGATCACGAAACTAACACTCGAAAATAGATCATACTAAACTTTTATTCAACTAGATCACGAAATAACTAAGGATCGAACTAAAAATAGGTAAAGGTAATAAAAGTGGTGGTGATATGATACCGGGGCACCTCCCCCAAGCTTGGCACAAGCCAAGGGGAGTGCCCATACCCATGTACTCAAGTTTCCTTCTTTGGTGATGGTGGTGGTGATGAAGTGGTGGGCTTGTCCTTCAGTTTCCGCTTAAGAACATAGTTTTCTTCCTTCAACTTGCTAATTTCTTGTTCAAGCTCCCCTATCTTCTCACACAATTCGTTCTTGTTTTCCTGTAGAAGACGAAAAGGGATAAATTGGATCTTAGATTTGTTTACTATGCTTGGTAGGCTCGACTTCTTGAACTCCACATGCATATCTCCGGGTTGAGGTAGAGGAGCATCGTCTTCATCCGAGCTCGCATCTTCCGTTCCCTTCATGTTGACATCTCGCTCCTCCTCCGCGGACCGTCCATAGGGATCCATATCCCCATAGATCCTTGGATTTGTAACATAATGTGATATGAAGCTCTCTCCATCTCAGTCTTGGGATGACATACTTTCGAATCTGTCAGAAAAATAGCACAAAACAAGAACAGAGGAGACTTCTGCGATACGGTGGTCAAAACATCCGGGAGTATATATAAAGATTTGTTATCTTGCAAAACAAGTAATCCAGAAGAAAACGGAGACGGGAAGGCTCACGAAGGGCCCACGAGGCTCCAGGCCGCGCCTGAAAGTGTTTTTATGGAATTTTTGGAGTCGGTTTCCTTACCGTATCACGTACCTCTTCCTTTTCAGGGTTCTGGAGTGTTCTGGAAGGTCTCTCTTATGTATTCCTCCGATGTAATTGTTTCAATAACATTAGATTCAACATTAATGGGAGTACCTGAAATATAGTGCATTCTTTGCCCATTCACCACTCTCGGATTAGTGCCTTCGGAGTTGTTTATTTTGATGGCTCCGGAGCGATAAACTTCTTCGATGATATACGGTCCTTCCCATTTAGAGAGAAGTTTTCCTGCAAAGAATCTCAAGCGAGAATTGTACAATAGAACTTGCTCACCCACTTTAAATTCCCATTTTTGAATTCTTCTATCATGCCATCTTTTAACTTTTTCTTTAAACAATTTGGCATTTTCATAAGCTAGGGTTCTCCATTCATCTAATGAGCTAATATCAAATAACCTCTTTTCACCGGCAAGTTTAAAATCATAATTTAGTTCTTTAATTGCCCAATATGCTTTATGTTCTAACTCAAGAGGTAAATGACATGCTTTTCCATAAACCATTTTATAAGGAGACATACCCATAGGATTTTTATAAGCAGTTCTATAAGCCCATAATGCATCGTCAAGTTTCTTAGAACAATTCTTCCTAGATCTATTGACGGTTTTTTGCAAAATTAATTTTATTTCTCTATTGCTCAATTCAACTTGACCACTAGTTTGAGGGTGATAGGGAGATGCAATTCTAGGGTTGACATCATATGTAGCAAGCAATTTACGGAATGCACCATGAATAAAATGTGAACCACCATCAGTCATTAAATATCTAGGGACTCCGAACCTTGGTAAAATAACTTCTTTAAGCATTTTAATAGAAGTGTTATGATCAGCACTACTAGTTGGAACAGCTTCTACCCACTTAGTAAGGTAATCAAGAACAACTAAAATATGTGTATACCCATTGGATTTAGGAAAAGGTCCCATATAATCAAATCCCCAAACATCAAATGGTTCAATAGCAAGTGAATAATTCATATGCATTTCCTGACGTTTACCAACATTACCAATTCTTTGACATTCATCACAAGATAGGACAAACTTACGAGCATCCTTGAAAAGAGTAGGGCAATAAAACCAGATTGTAATACCTTGTGTGCAGTTCTGTCTCCCGCATGGTGTCCTCCGTAAGCCTCGGAATGACACTTCCGTAGGATTTGTTCCAGTTCATGCCCAGGTACACAACGTCTAATAATACCATCTACTCCTTCTTTATAAAAATGTGGGTCATCCCAGAAGTAATGTCTTAAATCAAAGAAGAACTTTTTCTTTTGTTGGTATGTGAAACTAGGTGGTATAAATTTAGCAACAATATAATTAGCATAGTCCGCATACCATGGAGTATTACGAGAAGCATTAATGATAGCTAATTGTTCATCAGGAAAATCATCATTACACTACTGGAATCAGGGACTTTGCCATCTGCCAGCTCTTTGCCGTCTGCTGGCAGATGGCAAAGAGGATATTTGCCGTCTGCTTTTATAAAGCAGACGGCAAAGAACATGCTGATGGCAAAGAGGCTCTTTGCCATCTGCACTTATTTGCCGTCTGTTGGCAGACGGCAAAGAGTTCTTTGCCGTCTGCCAGCAGACGGCAAAGAACAAAGTGGGCCCCACTTGGTACTGCACTTGCCAGGTCACACGGGCCACTTCTTTGCCGTCTGCTGGCAGACGGCAAAGAACTCTTTGCCGTCTATCAGCAGACGGCAAAGAGGTGAGGGGGGGGCCACAGTGTAACGGCGGGGACGGGCTAACGGCCCCCCTCTTTGCCGTCTGCTGGCAGACGGCAAAGAACTTTGCCGTCTGCCAGCAGACGGCAAAGAGGGGGCTTAATTTTCGCCATCCCCCCGCGCCTCCCGCCTCTCTCTCTTTCTCTCACCTCTCTCTCTCTCACACCCGCGCCCGTTCCCCTCTCTCACCGCCGCCGCCGCCGCCGCCCCCTCCCCGCCCTCTCGCCGCCCCCTCCCCGCCCTCTCACCGCCGCCCCCTCCCCCGCTCTCTCACCGCCGCCGCCGCCCCCTCCCCGCCCTCCACCACCGCCTGCCCCCCTCCCCGTGGCGCACCTCCACCACCGCGGCGCCGCCCCCTCCTCACGGCCCTCCTGCCGCCGCCGCCCCCTCCCCGGCGGCCTCCTCTCCTCGCCACCGGCCTCCTCTCCTCGCCGCCGGCCGCCCTGCCCCCTGCCCCTCTCTGGTGAGCTTCCCCTGCCCCCCTTTTAATTTTTTTTTTCTGTTTTTCTAATTAGATTTTTAGTTTTCTGTTTTTAGATGTTTTGCAAATAGTTGTTTAGGTGTTTGGGTAAATAGGAAAAAATATTTAGACATTTAGGTAGAAAAAAAACCTAGAAGAAAAAAAAGAAGAAAAGAAGATGAAAAAAAAGGAAAAATAAAAAAGAAAAAGAACAAAAAATAATAATAAGAAGAAGAAACAGAAGAAGAGGAGGAGGAGAAGAAAAAAGAAGAAGAAGAAGAAGAAAAAAAGAGGAGAGGAGGAGAAGAAGAAGAAGAGGAAAAAAGGAAAGGAAGAAGAAGAAGAGGAGGAGGAGGAGAAGAAAAAAGAAGAAGAGGAAGAAGAAGAAGAAAAAAGAGGAGAGGAGGAGAAGAAGAAGAGGAAAAAGGAAAGGAGGAAGAAGAAGAAGAAGAAGGAAAAAAAAGGATGAAAAGGAAGAAAAGAAAGAAGAGGAAGAAGAAGAAAAGAAAAAAAGAGAAAAAAACCCGACCCCGACACGGCACCTCGACCCCGACCCGACAACCCGACCCCGACCCGACACCCCGACCCCGACACCCCGACCTCGATCCCGACCCCGACACGGCACCCCGACCCCGACCCGACAACCCGACCCCGACCCGACACCCCGACCCCGACACCGACCCCGGCAAGGCACCCCGACACCAACCCCGACCTGACACCCCGACACCGACACGGCACCCCGACCCCGACCCGACACCCCGACCTCGACACCCCTGACATCGCGACACCACGACACCCAGACACGACACCCCCCGACACCCCGACCCCGACCCCGACACCCCGACACCCCTGACACCCCGACACCACGACACCCAGACACGACAGCCCCCGACACCCCGACCCCGATACGACACCCCGACACCCCGACACCACGACACCCCGACACCACGCCACCCAGACACGACACCCCCGACCCCCGACACCTCTTCGGCCTCCTGTTGACCGAAAAGGTGCTCTTTGGCCTTCCAGAGGCCGATGGGGTCATATATTTGTGAATTATGAGTTAGGAAGTATATTTCCCTATTTTGTTAAGAAAAACATCATATATATTTGTGTTGATCGGGTGGATTTAAATGTACAGTTCTTTCGGGGCTGCGAGGGTCTGGTGTTCGACGACCTCCCCGTGCGTTCGACGAGCTCCGCCACTGCGTTCGTGGGTGAGCACAAATGACATCTCCTCCTCCCCCCTTCATTTGCTCTGTTCCGGTCTTCGTGCCGATGAAACTTGCTAGCTATAGGTGTCAATCATCAGTATGCGTGACCACTATGCGTCTCCCGTTCGAAAGGGTTACATCTATAAATATGCATGCATTTGCATATTTATAACCATGATTCTTTCGAATTGTCCAACATTATCCATGGACAGCCCGAGTATGTGTAGATTGGGTTCGTTTTCCCATATGCTCTGCTCCGGATCCGATGCAGAATTTCGTCAGTGCCTCCCTGTTGTTCTCCGGGTACACATCCTCTCTGCTTATTGCCGAGACGTGTATCAGGAGAACAGCGGGGAGGTGCTGCCGAAATTTTGCGTCGGATCCGGAGCAGAGCATGGGAAAACGAACCCAATCTACACATACTCGGGTGAGATTAGGACCTATCTTTACCTACTAGCGTCTAGGTTGCATGGACGTAATAAAACTGACAAACTCTATTAACTGATGAATATGGTTTGCTGAATTATGTATATATTTCTTGTGTGTTTAGTAGGTAGGCAAGATGAGTGATCGTGCTTGGATGTACATCGGTCACCCTAGTCAGAAAGAAATGACCATTGAATGGTTAACAAAAACCAAGGGGTTTCTGAGCGCCGCATTTGCAAATGGCCAGGATATAACCTGGTGCCCCTGTGTCCGGTGCGACAACCATAAAAAGTGGACACGGGATGAAATGGGTAAACACTTGCAGAAGTGGGGTTTTACGACTGATTATACGGTGTGGAGATTTCATGGTGAGTCTGCCCAACGTGCCAGAGCTGAGGTGGTTCGTTGTCGCACCGACGAGCATGGTACCGGGATCGAAGACATGGTGCAAGACTTTGATGATGCTCGGGATTCGGACGATGAGATGGAGGAATCTGCAAAGGCCTTCTATGAAATGTTGGAGTCTTCAAAACGTCCTCTCCACGAGCACACTGAGCTTTGTCAGCTGGATGCCATCGCGCAAGTAATGGCTCTCAAGGCTCAGTTCAACCTGGGCAGAGAATGCTACGACGCGATGATGACGATATTTGGACTCTTTCTACCCAAAGGCCATGTATTGCCAGCAAACCTGTACCAGTCGGACAAAATCCTACGTGCGCTTAAGATGCCCTATGAGAAGATAGATGCCTGTGAGAATGGATGTGCCTTATTTAGGCTTGAGTATGCGGGCTTCAACTATTGTCCCATTTGCAAGTCTTCCAGGTATGTTGTGGTAGACAACGGTATGGGTGAGAAGAGTCAGACCAAAATCCCAGTTAATGTTCTTCGGTATATGCCAATCATACCAAGACTTCAACGTCTTTTCATGGTCGAAGAGACGGCCAGACAGATGACGTGGCATAAATTGGGCAAAAGAACCGAACTAGATGCAGATGGGAATCCGATGTTGGGACACACTTTAGACGCTTTTGCGTGGAAGCACTTCGATGCTTTACATAAGGACAAAGCGGCAGATCCAAGGCATCCTCGAGTCGCCATCAGCACGGATGGGTTCCAAGTGTTTGGTATGACGGCAACCCAATACAGTTGCTGGCCTGTATTTGTCATTCCACTCAATCTCCCCCCCGGAGAGATTATGAAAAGAAAGAACATTTTCTTGACGTTGATAATTCCAGGGCCCAACTATCCGGGGAAGAATATGAATGTGTACATGCAGCCGCTTAAGGATGAATTGCAAGAAGCTTGGGATAATGGGATCAAGACATATGACGCCGCTACAAAACAAAACTTCAAAATGCATGTGTGGTACATGTACTCGACGCATGACTTGCCGGCGTATGCGCTATTCGTTGGCTGGTGTGTGCATGGAAGGTTCCTGTGCCCCACATGCAAGGCAGCTCTTCAGTTCCATTGGCTGCAGGTGGGTCGCAGGTATTCTTGCTTCGACTTGCATAGACAGTTCTTGGATCCTGGCCATAAGTTCAGAAAAGACAAGAAAAATTTCATGAAAGGTAGAGTTGTCAAAAACTCTGCACCACCTGCATTGACAGGCCAACAGGCCCTGGATCAGTTAAACGCTCTCGAGCCTAATCCAGAGCGTCCAGGATATTTCAAAGGGTATAATTCGGAACACGCCTGGACTCACAAGATATGCTTGTGGGATCTGCCTTACTTTAAAGACCTCATTTGCCCACACAACATCGACGTGATGCACACTGAAAAGAATATCGCCGAGGCCCTTTTTGGTACATTGTTCGGCATAGAGGGGAAGTCAAAGGATAACCCTAAGGCTAGAGTCAATCAAGAGGCTCTATGTGATAGACCGTTACAAAACATGCGACAACCGAAAGGAAAGAAGAACTGGAGGAAGCCAAAGGCATGGTTCAATCTTGGAAGGCCAGCTATGAGGGAAATGATCTTGTGGGTGAAAATGCAGTTGATGTTCCCCGATGGGTATGCAACGAATCTAAAGAGGGGAGGGAGTCTTGACAAATTGAAAATATTTGGTATGAAGAGTCATGATTGGCACATATGGCTTGAGCGGGTAATGCCGGTGATGTTGCGTGGCTTTATCCCTGAGGATGAATGGCTAGTACTGGCAGAGCTGAGCTATTTCTTCCGTGCTCTTTGTGCGAAAGAACTATCGCCTGACGTGCTAGACGAACTGGAAGAGTTGGCGCCGGAGTTGATCTGCAAGTTAGAAAAGATCTTTCCACCGGGATTCTTTAATCCAATGCAGCATTTGATTTTGCATCTCCCGACCGAGGCAAGATTGGGGGGGCCCGTGCAAAATCGTTGGTGCTTCGCAACTGAGAGGATGCAGAAGACGCTTCGAGCAAAATGTAAAAATAAACGTAGAATTGAAGCATCGATGGCCGAGGCATTCATTACTGAGGAGGCCGCAAACTTCGTGACAGCACACTACAAAGCCAAGAATCGTCATTTGCATAATCCGAAGCCTCGGTACAATGATGGCGACCGTGAAAAAGGTCGATCCAACCTCAGCCTATTCAAAGGGAACCTCGCACCAGCCGGTGCTTCGAAAGCAATACCGTTGGATGTCGAAGAATGGCGGACCATTTCGTTGTATATCTTCAACAACCTAACAGAAGTGCGGCCGTACATCGAGTAAGTTCTCGGTACATTGCTTCGCAACTTCTAATTCCTTTGAAATGCTCTTATTCCCGGAGATGTGATACAGTCGATACGTCGCCAAATTCTCTGATGGAGCCGTGATCCAAAAGGATTCCATCGAAGAGTATGAGCTTCTGGCAAAGCATGTAGGAGGCTATCCCGGTTTCATCTCTTGGTTCGAACAAACGGTAATTTCCATTAGACCATTTCATTTCTTCGTCTAGTTTGCGGCTAATGCAACAATCCTTTCGTATTAAACTTGTAGGCTAATGCAGAGTCTATGGACTCCGAATTGAGACAAGTCGCAAATGGTTTTGACTATAAGGTCCGTTCATTTGACAAATACGACATCAACGTGTATCGCTTTCGTACCTATGGCAAAGAGCTATCTATGGCCGACCAAAAGTCTACAAATTGTTGTGTCTCTGCTATCGGCGAAGGAGGTACCGAGTATTATGGAAGAGTTGAAGCAATTTATGAACTTCTATTCTATGGTGCAAACCCACCGAAAGTCGTAGTCTTCAAATGTTATTGGTTCCAGCCGAAGGAGACTAGAAGGACTCATGAACATCTAGGGCTAGTCGAAATCAAACAAAGCACCCATTTGGATGTTCCCGATGTCTATATTACGGCTCAACAGGCAACCCAAGTTTTCTATCTACCGTGGGCCTGCCAAAGTGATCCAAATCTCAAAGGTTGGGATGTCGTTTATGGTGTGCCGCCACATGTTAGACCACCTCCCCCCAATGAAGAGGATTATGAACCTCACATTAACCCAGACACATATGAAGGAGAATTCTTCCAAGAAACACGTCTTTCCAAAAAACGTTTCAAGAACCGCTCTACTTCACCTCAGAACATTGAAGTAGACAGCGGCAGTGAATCCGAGCCTGAACCGGAACAAGAAGAGCCGGAACAAGAAGAGGTTACTGCTGCGGATGACCTGTCAATGCTTGACCGATTACGTACAGGAGGCCTTCCACATGTTGATGCATTTATTGATGATGATGATGAGCACGTCATTACTGATAGTGATGATGATGATGCATTTATTGACCCCGAAGCACATATAGACGATGATGATGCATTTATTAATGATGATGATGAAGATTAATATTATAGTTCATGTCAGGTATTCAATTATTATTATGTACATATATATTATTAATTGGTTCATGTTAGGTATTCAATTTTTTATTATGTTCATGATGATGATACACTTAAATTATATTCATGTCAGGTATTCATTTTTTTAATGTTGTACTAACTTCGTTTACTCTTTGTCATTGCAGGTGTTGACAGATGGTGGGCGCGGGTCGAGAGCGCTCCGAGGCTCCTTCCTCGGCGCGTGGTGGGAGGGGTACTTCCATCCCACCCCACCACCTCCGGAGAGCGCTGGATCTCAGTATGCAGACACCGGCGGGCGCTTCTTCTTCGACCGGGAGAGGTCGGGGGGGGAAGAAGGTTGGTAGAGGTGGACGTGGCGGCGGGAGAGGTAGGAAGGCTGCTACTACGCCTTCCTCGCCGCCACCCCCAGCTGATTCACCCGACCACAGGAGTGCTCCGTCTGAGATGGAGCAGCCTGAGGTGAACCCGTCTCGGACTCCGGTCCACGAGCCTCAGGCCGACGAGCCTACGACAGATGAGGCTACGACAGACACGCCTACGGCCGACGAGCTTGGGGCCGACGAGCGTCGGGCCGCAGAGCCTTCGTCCCACGAGACTGGGGATCACGCTGAGTCGCAGCAGAACCCAGGTGCGGGCTCGTCGAGTGGCCGTGCTGAGGGTGGCTATAGTTCTGATAGCTATAGCGAGAGTGAGTGGGTTGAGGGGCGCAAAGTTTACCAGCGTGGTGGTACAAAGCTCCCGCCCACCCCGGCGACCCCCGACCAGAGGTGGTTGATTGCGCCGCAGGGGGAGAAGTAAGTGCATTTACTCTTTTTTAACCTTTTGTCTTCACGTTTCTTCGAATATCTAATGCGTTGGCCTTGTCATACTGCAGGTCTTGGACACACGGGCCTGGTTGCCGCAAGCCCAACAGTGTCCTTGGCGTGATTTGTCGCCAGAGCTTCCCGGGGTGGGTCACGTTGCCCGGTGAGGGCCGGGTTCCAGAGCTAGGAATGACCTGGGAGCACTACTTGGCTGCCCCGGCCCCGCCGGGGCATAGGATCGGCGATGTCGAGTGCCACACGGTCGCCGACATTGTGATCCAGACGTTTTGGGTAATTTCTCCTTTGCCGTCTACGTTGTGTTTTCTTCTTTGATTGGCAACCCTAGTGATTGTACTAATCCGTGTTTTCTTGTTTGATTGCAGACCTTCTACAGGTGTGCTGAGGGACAGGAGGAGGCCGCGGCTCGGGTTATCGGCAACGAGTGCAGGCGCCTACTTCAAAACTTTCGGCACGAGGCTCGGACGCAGGCTATTCGAGACTACTACGCCTCGACTGGTATTCGGAGGAAAAAAGAGAAGTGCCGCCTCAACTATCTGAGTAAGGAGAAGTACATGAAGGTAATTACCTATTCTTAAGGCCTTGTACTTAGTTCCTTGATTTGATTCGTATGTGTAGCGCTCAAATTTCCCTTGCTTAACTTAGGTGCCCCCGAGATGGTGTGCGGATAGGATGGACTGTTGGGAGGCGTTGCTGGATGAGTGGTGCACTGCCCAATGGCGCAACGTCCACGACGGTGCAAAGGAGAAGTGTGCCCAAATGAAAGGTGTCCCACACCATCTAGGCAGCGTCAACCTACGTGGGTTCGGGGAAAACTGGGTATGTGGTTTGCTTCATGATTCATGCAAATTCATTCTTCATGCTAGCTTGAGCCCTTAACTAATACTCTGTTCCTCTCTTTTAGGCGCGGCACAACAAGGCTCCAGTGCCAGAGCTGTTCGACCTCTATGCCATGTCCAATACTGCCTCGTACAAGAAGGCCAAGGCATTCTCTGAGTCTGACCTCGATGATCCAGAGAAAGTCAGCAACCGCGCCTCCCACAACAAGCTTGTGAGGTACAGAGACGAGGGGAAGGCGAGGAAAGGGCCGGAGTTTAACCCGAGCCAGCAACCTCTTGATCCAGAGCTGGTGATGATATCTGGTGGCGGGAGGCACCATGGCTTGTTGGCCATTGGGGATGGACTGATACGTTGTACTAGCACTCTCCCGCAGATCAAGAAGCGCCAGACCAGCTCCGATCCTGAGATAAGGCCTCGTGCACGGCCAATGGAGCTCGAATTCCAGGTTAGTTATACGGACTCAGATACCTTTCCTCCATTACATTGTGTGTGCGGCCGTCGATGATTACAATGCTAACGAGTGGTGTTGCAGGCTGCTATTGAGGCAGAGAGAGCGAAGACCCAGGCTGCTCTTGAGGAAGCAGAAGCGAGGACCCAGGCGCTTCTAGAGGAAGAGAGACGGCAGGCGGCGGCGAGGGAGAGGGAGGCGGAGGAGAGGACGACTAAGCTATTGGAGGAGGAGAGGAACCGGAACGAGGCGGGTCAACAGGCCCTATACGAGCTCTTCGTGGTAAGTTTCTTCTGCATATTAGCCAAATCATGCACGTAATGTTCCTTTCATTACTAACTAATATGACTGACTCGAGAAAACCAAATGTGCAGAGCATGTGCGAAAAGAATGGCACGACCCCTCCGCCGATGCCAGTCATTGCTCCGGCGGGCACGGTGAGTTTCATTTGAATGGTCATTAGTTACTAGTCTTCACATTTGAGTTGCATCATGCTAACGATACACTGCAAATGATCTTTGGTGCAGCATAACTCCCGACAAGCATCGACCGATGCTTCTCCGTCTGCCACTGGCGCGACCGGTCCTTCACCTACATCTAAGTGATGACGGTAAGTTTTCCCAAGTGTTTAGCTTAACAAAATGACTCAATATGCTTAGCTAGCTAAAAAATGACATAACAACATTAATTAGCTCCAAAATGACCTATTTAACCTAGGATAGCTCTAAAATGACGTATACTTAGCATTTATTTCTCCAAATAATGAATAATATGAAAGAAAAACAAGGAAGAGGAGGAAAAGAAGGAATAGGAGGAAGAAGAAGAAGAGCTCTTCTTCTTCTTCTTCATCTTCTTCATCATCATCTTCTTCTTCTTCTTCTTAGCATTTATTCCTCCAAAATCACTTAATATGCTTAGCTAGCTCAAAAATGACATAATAACCTTAATTAGCTCAAAAATGACCTATTTAACCTAGGATAGCTCTAAAATGACCTAAACTTAGCATTTATTTCTCCAAAATGACTTTAATATGCTTAGCTAGCTAAAAAATGACATAACAACCTTAATTAGTTCCAAAATGACCTATTTAACCTAGGATAGCTCTAAATTGACCTATACTTAGCATTTATTCCTCCAAAAATGGATTTATATGCTTAGCTAGCTCAAAAATGATATAATAACCTTAATTAGCTCCAAAATGACCTATTTAGCTCCAAAATGACTTAATATGCTCCAAAATGACCTATTTAGCTCCAAAATGACTTAATATGACCTATTTAGCTCCTTCTTCTTCTTCTTCTTCTTCTCCTTCTTCTTCTTCTTCTTCTTCTTCTCCTTCTTCTCCTTCTTCTCCTCTATTCCTTCTTCTTCTTCTTCTTCTTCTCCTTCTTCTCCTTCTTCTCCTCTATTCCTTCTTCTTCTTCTTCTTCTCCTTCTTCTTCTTCTTCTTCTTCTTCTTCTCCTTCTCCTTCTCCTTCTCCTTCTCCTTCTCCTTCTCCTTCTCCTTCTTCTCCTTCTTCTTCTCCTTCTTCTTCTTCTTCTTCTTCTCCTTCTTCTTCTTCTTCTTCTTCTTCTTCTTCTTCTTCTCCTCTATTCCTTCTTCTTCTTCTTCTTCTTTCTTCTTCTTCTTCTTCTTCTTATTCTTCTTCTCCTTCTTCTTCCTCTTCTTCTTCTCCTTCTTCTCCTTCTCCTTCTTCTTCTTCTCCTTCTCCTTCTTCTCCTTCTTCTTCCTCTTCTTCTTCTTCTTCTTCTTCTTCTTCTTCTTCTTCTTCTTCTTCTTCTTCTTTTTCTTCTTCTTCTTCTAGTCTTCTTCTTCTTCTTCTTCTTCTTCTTCTTTTTCTTCCTCTTCTTCTAGTCTTCTTCTTCTTCTTCTAATTTCTTACTCCCATTTTTGCAGGTTTGATTCACTTCATGGAAGGGCAGAATGCTACTGTTTACATATTAGATGTTTGTGAAACTATGTATATATGAATTGGATGTATGATGTTTGATGACGATGGTGAAACTATGTTTGATGTTTGAAACTACGTTTGATGTATGATGTTTGATGTTTGAAACTATGTGATTCTGAATATATATATATATATGTGTTTGAATTTCTGTGAAAATGAATTGATATAACAAAAAACAGAAAAAACAGGGGCTATATAGCCACTTTGCCGTCTGCTAGCAGACGGCAAAGCTCTTTGCCGTCTGCTGGCAGACGGCAAAGAGGCCACGTGGCAGCAGCCTGTGCATCCTGGGCTGGCCTATGTGGCCTCTTTGCCATCTGCTGGCAGACGGCAAAGAGCCTGCCTGGGCCCAGCTGAAGCCTGACGTCAGCTGACGTCATCTACAGCTCTTTCCCGTCTGCTGGCAGACGGCAAAGAAGGAAAGTTCTTTGCCGTCTACCAGCAGACGGCAAAGAGCCTGCCTGGGCCCAGCTGAAGCCTGACGTCAGCTGACATCATCTACAGCTCTTTGCTGTCTGCCAGCAGACGGCAAAGAGCGCCGTTAGCCACCTAACGGGGATGGAACCTTTTCTGTGCCGTCCACGCTCTTTGCCGTCTGCTGGCAGACGGCAAAGAAGGAAAGTTCTTTGCCGTCTGCCAGCAGACGGCAAAGCGGCCTTTGCCGGCAGCCGTTCAGCCGGAGTGTTTGCCGTCTGCTGGCTGACGGCAAAGCCTTTGCCGTCCGCCAAGCATGCCTTTGCCGTCTGCTATAGCAGACGGCAAAGTGCCTGAGTGTTAATAGGTAGTGGGTCGTCAAGAACATTTTCCATTCTAGACAAATTCTCTGCTATGGGATTCTCAGCTCCCTTTCTATCAATAATATGAAATTCAAATTCTTGTAGCAATAAAACCCACCTAATGAGTCTAGGTTTAGCATCTTTCTTTTCCATAAGATATTTAATAGGAGCATGATCGGTGTGAACAATTACTTTAGAATCAACTATGTAAGATCTGAATTTATCACATGCAAACACAACTGCTAGAAATTCTTTCTCAGTAGTAGCATAATTTTTTTGGGCACTGTCTAGAGTTTTACTAGCATAATGGATAACATTTAAATTCTTCTCAACTCTCTATCCTAGAACAGCACCAACAGCATAGTCACTAGCATCACACATAATTTCAAAAGGCAAGTTCCAATCAGGTGGTTGAACAATAGGTGCAGTGGTTAAGGCTTTCTTAAGTGTTTCAAAGGCTTCTAGACAATCATCATCAAACACAAATGGAACATCTTTTTGCAAAAGATTGGTAAGAGGCCTAGAAATTTTAGAGAAGTCTTTAATAAATCTCCTATAGAAACCAGCATGACCTAGGAAACTTACGAGCATCCTTGAAAAGAGTAGGCCAATAAAAACCAGATTGTAATACCTTGTGTGCAGTTATGTCTCCCGCATGGTGTCCTCCGTAAGCCTCGGAATGACACTTCCGTAGGATTTGTTCCAGTTCATGCTCAGGTATACAACGTCTAATAATACCATCTACTTCTTCTTTATAAAGATGTGGATCATCCCAGAAGTAATGTCTTAAATCAAAGAAGAACTTTTTCTTTTGTTGGTATGTGAAACTAGGTGGTATGTATTTAGCAACAATGTAATTAGCATAGTCTGCATACCAAGGAGTATTACGAGAAGCATTTATGACAGCTAATTGTTCATCAAGAAAATCATCATTAATAGGTAGTGGGTCATCAAGAACATTTTCCATTCTAGACAAATTATCTGCTACGGGATTCTCAGCTCCCTTCCTATCAGTAATATGCAAGTCAAATTCTTGTAGCAATAAAACCCACCTAATTAGTCTAGGTTTAGCATCTTTCTTTTCCATAAGATATTTAATAACAGCATGATCAGTGTGAACAGTTACTTTAGAATCAACTATGTAAGATCTGAATTTATCAGATGCAAACACAACTGCTAGAAATTCTTTTTCAGTAGTAGCATAATTTCTTTGGGCAGTGTCTAGAGTTTTACTAGCATAATGGATAACATTTAATTTCTTATCAACTCTTTGTCCTAGAACAGCAGCAACAGCATAATCACTAGCATCACACATAATTTCAAAAGGCAAATTCCAATCAGGTGGTTGAACAATAGGTGCAGTGGTTAAGGCTTTCTTAAGTGTTCCAAAGGCTTCTAGAGAATCATCATCAAAAACAAATGGAACATCTTTTTGCAAAAGTTTGGTAAGAGGCCTAGAAATTTTAGAGAAGTCTTTAATAAATCTCCTATAGAAACCAGCATGACCTAGGAAACTTCTTATACCTTTAATATCTTTAGGACATGGCATTTTCTCAATAGCATCAACCTTAGCTTTATCAACTTCAATACCTCTTTCAGAAATTTTATGCCCCAAGACAATGCCTTCATTCACCATAAAGTGGCACTTCTCCCAATTCAAGACAAGATTAGTTTCTTCACATCTCTGCAAAACTCGATCATGGTTGCTTAAGCAATTATCAAAAGAAGTTCCGTAAAAGGAGAAATCATCCATTAACACCTCAACAATCTTTTCACAAAAGTCAGAGAATATAGCAATCATACATCTTTGAAAGGTATCAGGTGCATTGCATAAACCAAAAGGCATACGTCTATAAGCATAAGTTCCAAAAGGACAAGTAAAGGTGGTTTTCTCTTGATCGGGTTGTGATACGGGTATTTGAGAAAAACCAGAATAACCATCTAGGAAACAAAAGTGTGTATGCTTAGACAATCTTTCTACCATTTCATCAATAAAAGGTAAGGGGTAATGATCTTTTCTAGTAGCTTTGTTTAATTTTCTAAAATCAATTACCATCCTATAACCAGTTACAATTCTTTGTGGAATGAGTTCATTTTTATCATTAGGAACACGGTAATACCTCCTTTCTTAGGGACACAATGAACAGGACTTACCCATCTACTATCAGCTATGGGATAGATTATACCTGCTTCTAGAAGTTTTAATATTTTGGTTCTTACCACCTCTTTCATCTTAGGATTTAATCGTCGTTGGTGGTCGACAACTGGTTTAGCATCAGGCTCCATATTAATTTTATGCTGACATAGAGTGGGACTGATGCCCTTAAGATCATCAAGAGTATATCCAATAGCAGCTCGGTGCTTCCTTAGAGTTTTTAGTAATCTCTTTTCTTCATGCTCTGAAAGGTTAGCACTAATAATAACAGGATATATCTTCTTTTCATCAAGGTAAGCATATTTCAATGTATCAGGCAATTGCTTCAATTCAAATACAGGATCACCCTTAGGTGGAGGAGGGCCTCCAAGAGTTTCAACAGGCAAATTGTGTTTAAGGATAGGTGGTCGATCAAAGAACATCTTATCTATTTCATTTCTTTCTTTCATATGCATATCGTTTTCATGGTCTAGCAAATATTGTTCTAACGGATCAGTAGGAGGTACGGCAATAGAAGCAAGACCAATAATTTCCTCTTTACTAGGCAATTATTTATCATGAGGTTGTCTACAAAACTTGGAGAAATTAAACTCATGAGATATATCACCAAACATAACTCAAACTTTTCGTTAACACAATCAATTTCAGCATTAACGGTATTCAAGAAAGGTCTACCAAATATAATGGGACAAAAATTATCTTGTTGTGAACCAAGTACTAAGAAATCAGTAGGGTATTTGATTTTACCACACAAGACTTCAACATCTCTAACAATCCCAAGTGGTGTAATAGTATCTCTATTCTCTAGATTAATAGTAACATCAATATCTTCAATCTCAACAGGTGCAATATCATGCATTACTTCTTGATATAAAGAAAATGGAATAGCACTCACACTAGCACCCATATCACACAAACCATGATAGCAATGATCTCCAATCTTAACAGAAACAACAGGCATGCCAACTACGGGCTTGTTCTTGTCTAACATATCTAATTCATTTCTAACAGGTTTAGCAATTCTAGCAGCCTCATCACAAAAGTAAATAACATGCCCATCTATATTATCGACTAAGAGATGTTTAACCATAGCAACATCAGGTTCAATTTTAATTTGTTCAGAGGGTCTAGGTGCTCTAATATTACTTTTGTTAACCACAGTTGAAGCTTTAGCATGTTCCTTAATCCTAACAGGAAAAGGTGGTTTCTCAATATAAGCAGTAGGCACAACTGGATCAGCATGGTAAACAATTGTTTCTTCTTTTACACTAATGGGTTCCTCAATATTTTCTTTAATAGGGGGATGATATTTAAACCACTTCTCCTTAGGGAGATCAACATGAGTAGGAAATGATTCACAAAAGGAAGCTACTATCTTAGAGTCAAGTCGATATTTAGTGCTAAACTTATGAAAAGCATCGGTGGCTATAAAAGATTTAACACAATCAAACTCAAGTATTATACCTGACTCATTACCTTTGTCGAGTTCCCAATCTTCAGAGTTGCATTTAATTCTTTCCTGAAGATCCCATCTGAATTGAATAGTTTTCTTCATAAAGGAGCCAGTCGAAGAAAAATCGAACATGGTTTGATTATCATGAGAAAGCCGAGCATAAAAATTTTGTAAGATAATTTCTCTTGAGAGCTCATGATTGGGGCATGTGTACATCATGTACTTAAGCCTCCCCCAAGCTTGAGCGATGCTTTCTCCTTCACAAGGCCAAAAATTATATATGTAATTCCGATCACGATGAACCAAATGCATAGGATAAAATTTCTGATGGAATTCTAGTTTCAATCGGTTCCAGTCCCATGTATCAGTATCATCACATAGCCTATACCATATCAATGCCTTTCCCTCCAAATATAAAGGGAATACTTTCTTCTTAACTCCATCTCCGGATAAACTTACAAGCTTAAACAATCCACCAATTTCATCCACATAGATCAAGTGCATATCAGGATGTACCGTTCCATCTCCTGCATAAGGATTAGCTAGCAGTTTCTCTATCATACCCGGAGGAATCTCATAATAAATATTTTCAGTAGGTGCAGTAGGTTGAGGAGCAACTATTTGTGTTTCCGGTCGAGGTGAAGATACCCCGAACAAACCCCTCAAAGGATTACTTTCCATAGTGAAATGTGACAGTAAATTTCAGCACGTAATATAAATGTTTCCTTACCAAATTCCACTCACCAAAGGCGCTTCACTCCCCAGAAACGGTGCCAGAAAAGAGTCTTGATGACCCACAAGTATAGGGGATCAATCGTAGTCCTTTTGATAACTAAGAATGTCGAACCCAACGAGGAGCAGAAGGAAATGACAAGCGGTTTTCAGCAAGGTGTTTTCTGCGAGCACTGAAATTATCGGTAATGAGTAGTTTGATAGCAAGATAATTTGTAACAAGTGACAAGTAGTAATAGTAACAAAGAGTACAACAAAGTGGCCCAATCCTTTTTGTAGCAAAGGACAAGCCGGAACGATCTCTTATAGTAAGCAAAGCATTCTCGAGGACACATGGGAATTTCATCTAGTCACTTTCATCATGTTTGTTTGATTCGCGTTTGCTACTTTGATAATTTATATGTGGGTGGACCGGTGCTTGGGTGCTGTTCTTTGTTGAACAAGCCTCCCACTTATGATTACCCCCTCTCGCAAGCATCCGCAACTACGAAAGAAGAATTAAGATAACTCTAACCATAGCATTAAACATATGGATCCAAATCAGCCCCTTACGGAATAGCGCATAAACTAGGGTTTAAGCTTCTGTCACTCTAGCAACCCATCATCTAATTACTACTCCACAATGCATTCCTTTAGGCCCAAAGATGGTGAAGTGTCATGTAGTCGACATTCACACGACACCACTAAGAGAATCAACAACATACATATCATCAAAATATCGAACGAATACCAAATTCACATGATTACTTATGACAAGACTTCTCCCATGTCCTCAAGAACAAAAGTAACTACTCACAAAGCACAATCATGTCCAAGATCAGAGGGGTATTGAATAGCATAATAGATCTGAACATATAATCTTCCACCAAATAAACCAACTAGCATCAACTACAGGATGTAATCAACACTACTAGCAACCCACAGGTACCAATCTGAGGTTTTGAGACAAAAATTGAATACAAGAGATGAACTAGGGTTTGAGATGAGATGGTGCTGGTGAAGATGTTGATGAAGATTGGTCCTCACACGATGAGAGGGTCGTTGGTGATGTCGATGGCGACGATTTCCCCCTCTCGGAGGGAAGTATCCCCGACAGGATCTCTCCGCCGGAGAGCAAAAGTGATCCTGCCCAAGTTACGCCTCGAGACGGTGATGCACCATCCCGAAAGTCTTCTCTATATTTTTTCTAGGGAAAATGGACTTATATACCAGAAAATGCGGGCCAGAGGCTGGCCAAGGGCCCCACGAGCCACCAGGGTGCGCCTGGGGGGTGGCGCGCCCTGGTGCCTTGTGGGCACCTGGGTGGCCCCCTCTGGTACTTCTTGCTTCCAGTATTTTTTATTTATTCCAAAATAAATCTCCGTGAAATTTCATCTCATTTGGAGATGTGCAGAATAGGTATCTTTGACATACCTTTTTCAGGTCCAGAACTCCAGCTGCCGGCAATCTCCCTCCTTGTGTAAATCTTGCATATTAAGAGAGAAAAGGCATTAGAATTGCTTCACAAAGTGTTATATTGATTAAAAAAACTATAAATAACAGTAGCAAAACATGATGCAAAATGGACGTATCAGCTGTGAAATTGAAAGCGCCTTTCTGGAAATGTGCCTTCCCGCAAGGAAAGCGTATTTCTTCCTTATGACGCGGTTGAGTACGCTTTCACCACGAGAAAGCATATTTTAGAAAATATGCTTCCACTTAACTCAGTCAACGGGCCCGGCCAGGTCAGCGAACAGAGACTTACATGTGGGCCCGGCCTCATCTTCGTTCTCTTTCCCTCTGGCCATCTCCTTCCCCCCGATGCAGGCAGAGGAGAGTGGCTCGGCCGCCGTCGCAGCCGTCGACTAGAGGCTCCAGAGAGCTGGCCGACGGGCGCCGGAGGACAAGCGTGCTGCACCGCCCTCAGGGGTGGTTGTGGGGCTTCACGAGGAGGCCTGCAGCTCCGCCGCTACTGACTGTGGCACGGCGGCCGATGGGCGCCAGTGGGTTTGCTCCCGCAGAGCTTCCCCGGCTAAATCAATGACAATGGTGGCTTCGCGGGCTCTGGAGGAGGCTGGGGTGAGGATGGAGAGGAGGGGAAGGGCCGGGGCTGGGTTGCTCGAGGGGGACGGGCGGCGGCAGAGCCGCGGCCGTGGGAGAGGCAGAGAGCTCGGGGAGCTCGGCTAAGGGGGCGGGGAGGTCGCTGGAGAGGAGGGGAGCCGAGGCACGCTTAAATAGGCTCAGGGAGGAGCTACGCGATGCCGGCCGAAGCTCCGAGACGCACGACGAGGTGGCGACGTTCTAGCGGAGCTTCGGCGTCGGTAGAAACGGCCATGGGCTTGGGGACGAGGGGGGAGGGCTCCAGAAGGCACACGCGTGCGGTGGGCAGCTCGCCGGCGCTCGCGGACAAGCCGTGGCTTGCCGGAGATGGCTCCTGAAGCCTTTGGCATGCGGTGCACTGCCTTGGCGTGCACTGCATGTGGTCACCGCATGGCCACGGCGTTGCCACACTGCACTCGAGGCCAAACCATGTCTAGGGTCTTCTCCTTCCTTCCCTGAGTTGACCTGTATGGCTGAAATGCACAGAAGGGCTCGGGTGTGACCACACACTGCTCAAATGTTTGATAACAGCAAAGTTTGGACACGTGGTGTGGCCACCACAGTGCTCCTCTTGGCTTGATCTTTGGCAGAGGTCAATCATCTACTAAGGTGGTCAGCTTGGCAAAATTTCAGCACAAATGGACAAGTCTAGATGGTACTTCCTTTGTAAACTTGGAATCTGACCAGAAATGGAAATGATGATGTTGGGAAAGAATGACTAGATGGATTTGGCTGATTTTCGGTGTAGGGTGAAGATATAGTTATGAGAGATAGCTGGAAAAATTTCAGCTCATTTTGATCACCTATGAAGGTACTTCCTTCACAGAGATGCAATCTGAACAGAAACTTAGATAATTTACTGAGGAAGATTGGCTAGATGAAATGGGCTCGTTTTTAGTGTACATGGGTGATTTATCAATGTTAACGACCCTGAAAAATTTCAGCCCAAACAGATCAAGGGAGCAAGCACTTCCTTTGCAAAATGGAAATCTGGACAGAATTTGCAAATGGATGTTGTGCTCAAAATTTGAATTGTGGAACTTGAGATTTTGATAGAAATGGTGAATATATGGATATATAGGATAAGCTCCACAAATTATTTGGGATTTTTCCTAGCTACCAAAATGGTAGTTCCTTGGGAAAGGCCCCAAATTGAAATATTGGCTTTAAATAGGAAAATGCAATTTCCTTTAATTAATTGTCGCTAATATTTTTGTGAGAGCTCAATATGATCACAAAGAATATCTCCACAAGTTTTCATGAACTTTGGAGATGAATAGATATTTTCCTGGATTTAATTCCTCAGAAAGGCAGAAAAAGGAATTAATTCTAGATGAAAAATATTGCATATGACTTGGCAATATATTGCACATCTGGGGTTTATGAGTGAAGGAGGATCTCTAGAAATTTTGGGAGGATCAACTGAGCAAAGAAAATGATAGCTCCTTTGTAAACACAAAGGCAGGATTTCCAATTCCAATATTTTGAAACTAGGTTTTGAGTGAGGTTCGGGGTTTACTGACGGGAGCTTGGCTAGCACAAGAGCATGGGAAAGGCACTGAGAGGCTGAGGATTGTCTGGATTCACCTGGTCACTCACCAAATTCCAGAGGAAAAATTTGGGAGAGGAAAGCTAGGAAGGAATAACAGCACAAAAATCGATAACCCAATTTTTGAGGTGTTACAAATCTTCCCCCCTTAAGAGAATCTCGTCCTCGAGATTCCTAGGGTTAGCTTAAAACAACAACTACTCCTCCTAGGAAGACCTCTGGGTTGGGTCTTAACCCTGCGATTAAACACAACTGAGTTAAGAGTACGGAAAATTGGTACACCCCGATCGAGATACGGATATTGCGGGGTCTACTCCACGGGTAGGAGTCGCTGGGTAAAATCGGGGTTTAAATCTTCGACTGGAGGGGGTTGTAACGGTTTATGCTGCAATAAAAATTCCACAGAATTTTTCTGAGACTGCAGCTGGGTTCTAGGAAAAAGATTTTGGTACCGGGGAATTTTTGAGTAGAACTGGTTTTCCAAAATGCTGGGTTCGGAAAACTGGCAAGCGAAATAAGCACAGATGGGTATGGGTATGCGGCTTTGCATTCTACCCGAGTACTGTTGTGGCTGTACTCAGGAGAATGAACTTGGTGTGCAAACATTGCTCACATGATACACGTGCAATCTACTCAAACTGATATGCAGCAAAATGCAGAAGGCATATGGGAGCAAAATACATGCAAAGGAAAAAAGAACACATCCAGCAGATTACACTATGGTGTTTTAATGTTAGTGGGTGTATGTACTCCTGGTATCCATACACCTACACCAACTCGCATTTCATTAGTGACTCTGGGAGAGTCCATTATTGTTAGGTGTAAGTGTCCTACTGATCGAAATCTTGTCAAGAAGCCATTGCCGGCTCTGTTAAGCATTTCTGCTTAACAGAGAGGCAATGAACCAAATCCACAAAGCAAACAGACATACATAACGTTACAACAGCACACAAGTTACACGCAGTACAAGCATACAACAACGGGCAGCCTTACCAGGCGGCAACTACTCACTCCCGGCTACAGGGTTCTACTCTTGCTGGGGCTCTCCTGGGGGACGTAGGCTGAACCAACTTCCGCCTTCATCATCGGATACCTCTATAGGTTGGGGCTCAACTGCTGGAGTTGTGGAGGGAACTGACGAAACACATCCCGACGGCGAAGACGCTGAATAGCTCGGGAGAAGGAACTTGGGGAAATGATGCCTGGTCGATATGGGTTCATGGGTTGCGAGGGTAGCACTAGCTGCGAAGGTGGCACTCGATTTGGCATCAAGGAACTGGTGGCCTGGGATGCAATTTGATGGGCCTCACGGTATGCTTCCGTAACAACCCGAATGGTGTCACGATCAATGGCTTTAAACTCTCCAAGAATGCCGGAGAGCTGCAGTCCCTGGGCAGC
The DNA here is from genome assembly GCA_039707655.1 of Elymus sibiricus. Classification (NCBI taxonomy): domain Eukaryota; kingdom Viridiplantae; phylum Streptophyta; class Magnoliopsida; order Poales; family Poaceae; genus Elymus; species Elymus sibiricus. The sequence continues at coordinate 132,618,461 of CM077676.1, read as the reverse complement.
AATGAACTGAACCAGGCGAGCCATAGCCGGGTCGGCATCTTCAAATGTGCTGGAGAACTCGCAGCCTTCGCTCGACGCAGAGGAAAAGTAGCGGAACTCCCGCATCTCTGCTACTTGCGAGAACTGGAAACGAAGACGCGCGATGGCTTCCGCAATAGCTGTCTGGACAGCCAACGCGGGGGTGGGCATGGGTTTGCCCTGAAAAGTCAAGGGCTTCCCATCCTCTGCTGGACCTGGGTAGATATGCGCATTCGCATAGAATTGGCAAAGGTGAGGGACGTGTTCCGATTGGAACACCAGATACACCGGGCTAGCACTACAGCCAAGGGCTTGGGTGAGCATACTCGAAAGGATGGGCGGAAAGCCAGCATAACCATTAGCCAAAGTTCGGCTATGGAAAGTGGGTGCTCTGGAAGAACTAGCCATGGCTGCTGGTATGGGAATACCGGCTTGGGTTCTCTTGCAGGGATCTGGCTTACTGAACGGAGCTGGTTGCGACTTAAATAGGCAGCCAGGCTGGGACATACCAGCATGGCGTGGATCCTTCTCGGGCCGGGTAAAGGATACACCGGCACGACCGACAACTGGGTAGGGTCGTGGTCCAATCCAAGGATGGCTGGGTGGGCGGACAGCTGGGTAGGGACACGTCAATTCCGACTATGCCACCTGTTTATCAACAGTGGCCGTGTCGGAGGCCAGTGATGGGTCAAATCTATTAGGCTCACTACCGGTTGAAAAGGGGGGGTTCGATGCTAGGGAAACCTACATCCAACCTGGCTCTGATACCACGCTCTGTGGCACCCCGATAGAGGGCCAACGTATGCCAGTCCCAGGATAAGACCTGGCGCACGTCTGAGATATGATGCATCAATTCCAGGCACAACAATGGCTTTATTATATGAAATGGAGTATTACAACATTGTTGCTTACAACAATATTACATGGCTCCAAGGCTATCTAAATGGCAGCGGAGGTCTTGGTTCGGCGGCAACGACGTCTCTGGCTGGGCTCCACAACTTACAGGACTGGCTGAGTTACGATCTAGCACGACGGATCTTCTCCTACAACTAGCCACGTGCAAGGCCAGGTGAGTACCTTGAATGTACTTGCAAGACAACCAAATACATACCATCCAAACAAGCAGATGACAAAGCAAGCCCTATGCTTATATAGGAATTTATTCTAAACATGGCATGGAATTAACAGGAAAACATGGATCAAGCATGGCATAACATGGATCAGGCATATCAACTACATATCATAGCATGGCATGACTACTTCTATGAAGCATGGTATCCACAGTTAAACTGGAACCTATGCTACGCTTAACTCCCGTGAAGCATTAAAGTGATATGTTGTGACATCATTCAGTTTTACTGCCCTTCTGGACTAACTCATGATTCACCAAGATCTCATCTCGTGATCATGTCAGAACAACCTGGTGACTGCTCACAATTATCCCATAGTCCAAGTTCCCACATTTACTTAGTAGCACATTCTAAACAAGTTCATAGTAACAGGTTTGTCCTCCAGATCGACCAAGACCAAATAGTGTGACCTAGTACAAACTGTGTCCAATACCGTGGACTCAGCTATTCGAATAGATTCATACACTCTGCAGAGGTTGCGCACTTTACCCACACCATGGACCTTCGTCCAACAAAACTTGCCCAACCCGTGACTCTTCTATCGTACCACCGACAATCATTCCCCATCCGAGTCAACTCCTGGGTGGCCCCTATGTCACTCCTGACACCTGCCACCGTCGTGGCCAAACTAAACTGTCCCAAACGGGGACTCCTGGGTTATACAAACAACTGGGCTCACAAGGTTATCGCCGCCTACCTAATCAGGGCAGCACGCGCGCATAACCTTCCCTCTATGGTGGTACCGATAAGAGAGCACAAAGTTAGACCAAGTCAAGCCCGTCCCATAACGGCAAATGTGGCTGCATGGGTAAGCTTGTGTAACACCCCAAAATATTTTCTCTGAATTTTCAAAAAAAATCTTTTCTTTAAATAAAATACTTTGAATTATTATGGCCTTTTTCTTCTTTTGCTTCTTCTGTTTTGAGAATCATTTTTTTTATTTTTAATTGGGTTTCAAAATTTAAAATGGTTCTGATTTGGAAGGTTTTTTATTTGGAAAAAAATATTTTGGAGGATCACAAACATTTTTCATTTAGAATTTTTTTGGAATAATTAATATTATTCCATAGGAGTGATCATTTCACTTCTTCCTAGCCCTTCTAAATTATTCCAATAATTTTTCTGCCACTCCTAAATTATCCCTCAAGTCATTCACACCTTCTAGGACAGTATCCATCTCTTTTCCACCTTACAAAAATATCTCTGCAATATTTATTAAATTCCAAAGTTGGAATTTATATTTATCATGGTTTATCTGATTAACAAAGGAACTATATTATTTCCAAATCTTCTGCTCCCAGAAAAATTACTCCAACCACTAGAGAGTACCTATAGCCCATTTCACCAAAAACATTTGGTTCCACAGTACAAAATTTTCAAATTTCATCCAGTTCAAATTTGGACCAGAAACAGTCTCTGTAATACAAACCTATTTTTAATTGCTCCAAAAATTCTGAAACTTTGCCAAGCCCTCTTATATGCATCAACACCTCACCACAAAAATTCCCTAAAAATCCTAAAATCCCTAGCACCCTCTGGCATTTCATCATACAGGTGGTGTGTGCACTGTTCATCTCTGTCAAAGTTCAGTTAACTGAACCTGGTTCAGTGGCAGAGGCGATCGACGCCGTGCTCCTCACTCCACCACCTCTCCTTCTCATCCACGCCTCCTCTCCTCATAAATGAGCCGCCGTAAACCCCCTGGTCAGTAACTCACCACCGACGATATAGTGCTCGGCCGGTGCAGCTACCTCCGAGCTCATCCGCGGCAGACGAGCGGATCGGCTCGACCCCGCCCGCCATCTTCACTGCTGCTGCTGCTCCTCTCACCTAATCTCCTCCACGCGGGGCCTCCCCGCGACACCAGAGCACCGGCCAAGCCGCCCAGGGCCCCACTGGCAGTTGTCGAAGACCGATGCCGCCGCCGCACCGGTACGGGCACTTCGCCATGGATAGGGCCGCAGTGCACGTCCCCGTCCGCGCTAAAGCCTCTGGAGTACTCCGTCAACCCTCCTGGATCATTCACCGCACCTCGCCACCGCACCTAACCTACCTCGCCGGCGGAATTAATTCTGGCATCATCCACACCCGCACGGCTGTGCTCGGCTGCCTATAAATAGGACTCCCCGAGCTCCATTCGCTTCATCCACCATCCACCCTGCCTCCCAATCAACCGCCACACCACTCACCTAACCCCGAGAGGGTCTTCTTCCCCGTCGCCGATCACCGATCCGCCGCCACCCTCCCCGATCACCATGACGCCGATACTCCACCTCCACCACTGAAACTTTGCCAGTAGCCTTATATCACACCCATACTTCGATCCCGCGCTTCAATTCGGCCTCCCGAGCTCTCTCCGGCGAGATCCTATCACAACCGAACCCCCGTCCGCCGCCGTCGACGTCGCCGCCGTTCAGGTGCTCGCCGGCGACCACCACCACTACCCACCGACACGGAACTCCACCCCGAACACACTCCGACCATCGCCACCTCCCAAAACCCCGGCGATCGTCACCGACGATCGCCGCTTCTCTCTGTATACGCGCGCGCAGCGCGTTTGAATTTAAACCTGACGGGTGGGGCCCACCTGTCAGCGTTTTATTCTTTTCCAATTAAAACAGAAGGCGTATTCTGTCATTTACGCTTTCTAAGTTGGAAGGCGTATTTCTTCCCAAAGCGTTTTCTTTATAAACGCACAGGGACTGGATTTTTGCAGAAAAACCCCTGAGTTTAAAAGTTTAATAACTTTTAAACCACAACTCTGTTTGAGTTGATTCTTTTTTTGAAATTCTTATTTTTCTCTCTAGTTTTTTTTAGTATTTATTTAAAAATATTTTGAGACAAATTTTGGTACTGTTGCAATTTTTTAATTTGAATTTGAATTTGATTTTTTTAGAAAACGAAGAGGGAAACTTTACCGGGAATTTCAAGGGTTCTTCTTCTGACTACTTTGGGCAAGGCAAGCATTTTGAACTTGGGATATGGTGATTGCATTTGCATTGCATGGTTGCATCGGTTTGGAATTGCACCGCATATGTAGTAATAGTGCATGCATGGTCATATCATATTTGCACTTGCTTGCACTTCACTCAAGTGACTCTCCACCATGAATAAAAGATTGTGAGACAGCCAGGAGTGCAGCTCCTGCCTTGGACGTGCTGGTGAGCACGGTCCTGTTGTGACACGACGGTGTCATCGTGGCTTGTGAGATATACCGGTCATAATAACAACACATCCTGAGTCGACCTAGATCGAGTCTGGTTCCGTCACACCTAGCTAAACACCGTGCTGCCACGGGTCTTCCCACGAGGGAAGTATGGTTCAGTAAGTTGCTAACCCTTGTCCGTGCACACACCACATAGAGGGCCATGATGAGGGTTTCCACGGCCATGGACTAAATCCCGTCATCAGGTCAGGGGGCATGGGTGTTTCCGGCTGGGCCGAGAGGGGGGCACCCCTTGTAATCCGCGCGTATGAATAGTGATCCCATGCTATTCGAGATTGTAGTCTCCCCGACTTAGAGTTTTTCTTGAACGATGCTTTGGGTGATTCCTGGCATCCAGAAAGTTAATCTGGTGTGTGCTGGTCAGGTCTGTTTTCAGCCCAAAGACCGTGATGGGAATTAGCCAGCGTCACGGTGCTGACTAAAGAAATCTCATACACGTGGGTAAAGAGTACACCCTCTGCAGAGTTATATCTATTCGAATAGCCGTGTCCGCGGTCAAGGACGTTAGCTGGGCAGGGTCAAGTGTCGGTCCCGGTGTCGGTCTCCGGAGGAAATAATTAAATTGAGCATATATTATTTTGCAGGATAATTATTGTCACCACTAATGCTGTCATGGATATTTTGTTATCATGAATAATATTATTATTGCAAGCATAAATATTATTGTGGACCAAGCTGTTTCTCTTGTTTTATTTTCTGAGTGTCTCAGGGGCTGGCTGGACTACCCCGGACACTCGATTTTATTTTCAAGACCTCTCTTGGCGTCGCTTGAGTCTCGAATGGTCCTGTCTCGTCCGATTCTCTTTTAGACACCCGTTTGGCATTTCTTTTCAAGACCTCTCGTGGCGTCGCTTGAGTCTCGGATGGTCCTGTCTCGTCCGATTCTCTTTTAGACACCCGTTTGGCATTTCTTTTCAAGACCGACCGTGGCGTCACTTTTAGACACCCGACGGGCATTTCTTTTCAAGACCTCTCGTGGCGTCGCTTGAGTCTCGGATGGTCCTGTCTCGTCCGATTCTCTTTTAGACACCCGTTTGGCATTTCTCTTGGATTCTCGGGCGGTCCCGTCTCGCTCGATTATCCACTTTTAATTTTCTTATTTTGTCACTAACCTTTTATATAATCATTTTCTGCTCATGCTAATATTTATCCTGCCATAATTTAATTTCAGCCAACATATGCATATTATTAAATCCAGCATGAGCATATCATTTAATCCATCAATGGCATATGCATTCGGTATATCTTTCGTTCATAATGTTTGCGAGTACACTCCAACGTACTCACTGGCTTGTCCCTGGCTATTTCATTGGCCAGACCTGGAGGAGGACAAGCTTGTGGAAGGAGATTGCGCTAGCGAGCCCGATGCTTAGAGGTGTCCCAGTCAGTCAACCTGTGATCTTGGAGTCTGCCACATGTATCATCCTCTGTGTTTCCGCTACACCAATAAAATAGCCAAGCCTCGCACTGAGGCTTGACTTTATTTTATTGTACCAGTGTTGTACCACCACCACACCACTGTGTTATTCCACCACTGTAGTATATTGGCAAGCTTGTAATAAGTGTTGAGCACTTTGACTCAACCCTGTGTAATATTATATTTGTACTCGCTATCTATATCAAGGGAGTCTACCAGTTGTTCTTGGGGCTGATATGACTTGAGGCTCTTCTGTGATTTATTCCCAAAAATGGGCCTGACAAACCTTGGTATCAGAGCCAGTCTGACTGTAGGAAGCCCTAGGCACGGACGCTAGCAATAGGATCAGTACTAACATTTTTAGCATGCATCTCATGCATTTAAAATTTAAAACTGGCCTGCATAATTAAATCTGCATGTGTGTTATAACCCGTTACTTCCATGCACTTACGTTTCTAGGAGGGAAATTATTTTCAGTCTTTTAAAAATTTATTTCCTTCCTTTATATATTTTCTTCTCTCATCGGTGTTACACAAATACCCCAGAAAGAAAATGCATCGTCCCTGGACACGTTCCATGCCCAGTCCGACAGAAGACAACTTTGCATAGATGGGGAATAATTTCACACAAGGGCAGACAAGTCAGCAGAGCAATGATTCAGCATTTTCACAAGTATGCCGTCTGTATGAGCAAAGCCAGCAACAACACCAGGAAATGATGCAACACTTAATAAATATGGGGAATCACCAAGGACAGCATTAACCCAGATCAAAATTATCTGAGCTACAGAGGACCAATCCAACGGTCTTTTCTCACACAGACAAACCTCTGGAGGCAGACGATTGGTTGCGTGATATGGAAAGGAAATTGAACATCGCTCAGTGTACGGACCAGGAAAAAGTGCTATATGCTCCGCACTATTTTTCTGGTACATCAGCATCATGGTGGGAAAAATATATGCCACACTCATGGAGCAGATATGACATGGGAGCAATTCAAGGAAAAATTTCGGGGAGCACATATCCCCAATAGTATTATGAAATTGAAGAAAAGAGAATTTGAGGATCTCAAGCAGCGAGGTACCACGGTAACTCAGTACCTGAACCAGTTTACTCAGTTATCTCGGTACTCCAATGATGAGTACATGACGGAAAACAAAAAGATGGAGAAATTTCTTGATGGGCTTGTTCCATCTCTGAAGTGCCAACTGGTGGTCCACACCTTTCCAGATTTCAAGACACTGGTAGACAAGGCGATTATACTGGAAAACGAGCACCGCAACATGGATGAAATTCGCAAACGTCGTATGACCCAGTCAGTGCAGGTTCGCAGCAACATGACCACCAATTCCAACACCACAACCGCAGCAGAGTCGCAGCACCTACAACAACAGGACCAAGGACACAACGTTCCGTCCTGGCGTTACCTGTTTTTCCTGTGGGGAAGAAGGGCATTATGCCAGGCAATGCCCAAAGCAGGGAAACAATAATGACCCGAAGCCCAACAACAATGGCCGCAGTACAAACGCAGCCCCATGACGCAACAACCCGAACAACAATCAAAGGAAGGGACAGGTGAATCACGTGACCTTTGAGGAGGCGCAAAACACACCGGACATCGTGTTTGGTACGTTCCCTGTCAACACAATTAACGCTACAGTTTTGTTTGATTCTGCAGCTTCGCATTCATGCATCTCTAAAAGATTTGCTTCGAAGAATCAATTTTCTTTCTCGCCTTTGCAAAATTCAATGGTTATTCAGTCCCCGGGATCGAAGCAAAACACCCAATGCTACTGCAAGGATGTGAATATTGATATACAGGGGATGAAGTTTTCAGCAAGTCTTATTGTGTTGGAAGCAGTCGATCTGGATGTCATTTTGGGAATGGATTGGCTGACCACAAATAAAGGTTTCATAGACTGCTACAACCGCACAGTGACTCTCACTAATTGTCAAGGGAAGACAATAAAATTTGGCACAAGGAAGATTTCTACTTCACAGGGAAAATTAAATCAAGTGGATATGACAGAGTTGAGCAAGGTTCCTGTGGTGTGCGAATACCCCGACGTATTTCCTGAAGAGTTACCAGGCATGCCACCTGATCGTGAAATTGAATTTGTTATTGAGCTAGCACCTGGCACGGCACCCATTTATAAGAAGCCTTATCGTATGGCTCCGACAGAATTGGCTGAGCTAAAGAAACAAATTAAGGAGTTAATGGAAAAAGGTTATGTTCGACCCAGCTCATCACCATGGGGATCTCCAGTTTTATTTGCTAAGAAAAAAGATGGTACCCTGACGTTATGTATTGATTACAGGGCACTCAATATGGCTACGATCAAAAATAAATATCCACTGCCAAGAATCAACGACATGTTCGAGCAACTGGCAGAAGCCAAGGTATTCTCAAAAATAGACTTGAGGTCAGGCTACCATCAATTAAGAATCCGACCGTCAGACATACCCAAAACTGCCTTTACCACCAGATATGGATTATATGAGTTCACAGTGATGCCTTTCGGTTTGACCAACACTCCTGCTTATTTTGTGCATCTCATGAACAAGGTTTTCATGAAATACTTGGACAAGTTCATGGTTGTATTTATTGATGACATACTTATTTACTCCAAGACACCAGAAGAACATGAGCAACATCTTCGGATAGTCCTGGAAGAATTAAGGAAAAATCAACTGTATGCCAAATTCAGCAAATGTGAATTTTGGTTACGAGAAGTTGGTTTTCTGGGGCACGTACTGACACAGGATGGGATAGCAGTGGACCCAAGCAAAGTGAAAGATGTCTTAGGATGGAAGCAACCCACCAACATGACTGAAGTCAGAAGTTTTCTTGGTTTGGCTGGTTACTACCGGCGGTTTATTGAAGGATTTTCCACCATAGCCAAACCCATGACTCAGCTACTCAAGAAAGATAAAAAGTTTGAATGGACTGAAGCTTGCGAGAAAAGTTTCCAAGAATTAAAGAAAATGTTGACCACGGCACCTGTTCTGATCGTGCCAGATGTGCACAAAATTTTTGAAATATATTGTGACGCTTCCAGGAAAGGACTTGGATGTGTATTAATGCAAGAAGGAAGGGTCGTGGCATATGCCTCAAGACAGCTACGACGACACGAAAAAAATTACCCTACCCATGATTTGGAGTTAGCAGCTGTGATACACGCACTCAAGGAATGGCGACATTTTCTTCTTGGTAACCGATGCGAGATATACACGGACCACAAGAGTCTTAAGTATATCTTCACCCAGCCAGAATTAAACTTGAGACAGCGCCGATGGCTTGAGTTAATTAAGGATTATTATGTGGGAATTCATTACCACCCGGGTAAGGCAAATGTTGTGACAGATGCTCTGAGCAGAAATCCATGCACCAACAATGGCAGTGTAAAATTCTCACAGCATGAATTCAACCAGGAATTTGCCAAGCTTAATATGATTCTAGTCACGGAAGGAACCATTACCCGTTTAGAAATAAAATCAACATTGGAGGATCAGATCAAAGGACACCTCAGCATCAAAGGAATTAAAAGGAAGGTAAATTTAGGCAAGGCATCTGAGTTTACCATTGATAGTCAGGGAATCCTATGGTACGGAAAAAGGTTATGCGTACCCAACAAGGAAGAGCTAAAGTAACGAATTTTGGCAGAAGCCCACACAACTCCGTACTCCATTCACCCAGGAGGAACCAAGATGTATAAGGATTTAAAGAAAAAAATTGGTGGCACGGAATGAAAAGGGATATCACCGTTTATGTCGCACAGTGTGACTCCTGTCAGCGTATAAAGGCAGAACATCAGAGGCTAGCAGGATTATTACAGCCACTCAAAGTGCCTGAATGGAAATGGGATGTGATAGGAATGGATTTTATTGTTGGATTACCAAGGTCACGACACGGAAATGATGCTATCTGGGTTATCACAGATTTATTAACCAAGGTGGCACACTTCATTCCGGTGAAAACCACATATTCAACACAGAGGCTTGCAAGGTTATACCTTTCCCGAATTGTTTGCTTACACGGGGTACCCAAGACCATAGTCTCTGACATAGGCACCCAGTTTGTCTCTAGATTTTGGGATCACCTGCAGCAAGCCTTAGGGACTCAACTAGTATTCAGTACGGCATATCTCCCATAGACAGGAGGACAGACTGAACGGGAAAATCAAATATTGGAGGACATGCTGAGAGCATGTGTGCTTACTTACGGAGTCAACTGGGAAGATAGTTTACCGTATGCGGAATTTTCATACAACTACAGTTATCAGGCCAGTCTGAAAATGTCACGTTTCGAAGCCCTATATGGACGAAGATGCCGCACCCCTCTCAATTGGTCCGAGACCGGAGATAGCCGAATTTTTGGCCGGGAAATTCTCAAAGAGATAGAAACAAAAGTGAAACTTATTCAAGACAGACTGAGAGCAGCTCAGAGCCGCCAGATCAGTTTTGAACCCGATGAATACGTATATCTCAGAGTATCCCCAATGAGGGGACTACAGAGATTTAGGGTTAAAGGAAAGTTGGCACTGGGATTTATTGGACCATTCAGGATAATTGCAAGGAGGGGCAAGGTTGCCTACCAACTAGAGCTACCCGCAGAATTATCGGATGTTCATGATGTATTTCACAGCTAAGGAGATGTGTCAGTAACCCGGAAAAGCAAGTTCAACATCAAGACCTGGATATCCAACCAGATCATACATATAGGGAACGTCCTATAAAGATTTTGGAGGAGTCTGAACGGAGAACCCGGCAGAATGTGATAAAATTCTACAAAGTTCAGTGGAGTAATCACACCGATGAAGAAGCAACATGGGAAAGAGAGGATCACCTGAGGACTGAATATCCGTACCTGTTTGAGGGACAACTGAAATCTCGGGGACGAGATTTTTCTTAAGGGGGGTAGGTGTTGTAACACCCCAAAATATTTTCTCTGAATTTTCAAAAAAATCTTTTCTTTAAATAAAATACTTTGAATTATTATGGCCTTTTTCTTCTTCTGCTTCTTCTGTTTTGAGAATCATTTTTTTATTTTTTATTGGGTTTCAAAATTTTAAATGGTTCTGATTTGGAAGGTTATTTATTTGGAAAAAAATATTTTGGAGGATCACAAACAATTTTCATTTAGAAAAGTTTTGGAATAATTAATATTATTCCATAGAAGTGATCATTTCACTTTTTCCTAGCCCTTCTAAATTCTTCCAATAATTTTTCTGCCACTCCTAAATTATCCCTCAAGTCATTCACACCTTCTAGGACAGTATCCAACTCTTTTCCACCTTACAAAAATATTTCTACAATATTTATTAAATTCCAAAGTTGGAATTTATATTTATCATGGTTTATCTGATTTACAAAGGAACTATATTATTTCCAAATCTTCTGCTCCCACAAAAAATACTCCAACCACTAGACAGTACCTATAGCCCATTTCACCAAAAACATTTGGTTCCATAGTACAAAATTTTCAAATTTCATCCAGTTCAAATTTGGACCAGAAACAATCTCTCTGATACAAACCTATTTTTAATTGCTCCAAAAATTCTGAAACTTTGCCAAGCCCTCTTATATGCATCAACACCTCACCACAAAAATTCCCTAAAACTCCTAAAATCCCTAGCACCCTCTAGCATTTCATCATACAGGTGGTGTGCGCACTGTTCATCTATGTCAAAGTTCAGTTAACAGAACCTGGTTCAGTGGCAGAGGTGATCGACGCCGTGCTCCTCACTCCACCACCTCTCCTTCTCATCCACGCATCCTCTCCTCATAAATGAGCCGCCGTAAACCCCCTGGTCAGTAACTCACCGCCGACGATACAGTGCTCGGCCAATGCAGCTACCTCCGAGCTCATCCGCGGCAGACGAGCGGATCGGCTCGACCCCACCCACCATCTTCACTGCTGCTGCTGCTCCTCTCACCTAATCTCCTCCACGCCGCGCCTCCCCATGACACCAGAGCACCGGCCAAGCCGCCTTGGGCCCCACTGGCAGTCGCCAGCGACGGATGCTGAAGCCGCACCCGTACGGGCACTTCGCCATGGATAGGGCCGCAGTGCTCGTCCCAGTCCGCGCTAAAGCCTCTGGAGTACTCCGTCAACCCTCCTGGATCATTCACCGCACCTCGCCACCGCCCCTAACCTACCTCGCCGGCGGAATTAATTCCGGCGTCATCCACACCCGCATGGCTATGCTCGGCCGCCTATAAATAGGACTCCCCGAGCTCCATTCGCTTCATCCACCATCCACCCTGCCTCCCAATCTACCGCCACACCACTCACCTGACCCCGAGAGGGTCTTCTTCCCCGTCGCCGATCACCGATCCGCCGCCACCCTCCCCGATCACCATGACGCTGATACACCACCTCCACCGCTGAAACTTTGCCAGTAGCCTTATATCACACCCATACTTCGATCCCGCGCTTCAATTCGGCATCCCGAGCTCTCTCCGGCGAGATCCTATCACGACTGAACCCCCGTCCGCCGCCGTCGACGTCGCTGCCGTTCAGGTGCTCGCCGGCGACCACCACCACTACCCACCGACGCGGAACTCCACCCCGAACACACTCCGACCATTGCCACCTCCCAAAACCCCGGCGATCATCGCTTCTCTCTGTATACGCGCGCGGAGTGCATTTGAATTTAAACCTGATGGGTGGGGCCCACCTGTCAGCGTTTTATTCGTTTTCGATTAAAACAGAAGGCGTATTCTATCATTTACGCTTTCTAAGTTGGAAGGCGTATTTCTTCCCGAAGCGTTTTCTTTATAAACGCACAGGGACATGATTTTTGCAGAAAAACCCCTGAGTTTAAAAGTTTAATAAATTTTAAACCACAACTCTGTTTGAGTTGATTTTTTTTTTGAAATTCTTATTTTTCTCTCTAGTTTTTTAGTATTTATTTAAAAATATTTTGAGAAAAATTTTGGTACTGTTGCAATTTTTTAATTTGAATTCGAATTTGAATTTTTCAGAAAACGAAGAGGGAAACTTTACCTGGAATTTCGAGGGTTCTTCTTCTGACTACTTTGGGCAAGGCAAGCATTTTGAACTTGGGATATGGTGATTGCATTTGCATTGCATCGTTGCATCGGTTTGGAATTGCACCGCATATGTAGTAATAGTGCATGCATGGTCATATCATATTTGCACTTGCTTGCACTACACTCAAGTGACTCTCCACCATGAATAAAAGATTGTGAGACAGCCAGGAGTGCAGCTCCTGCCTTGGACGTGCTGGTGAGCACGGTCCTGTTGTGACACGACAGTGTCACCGTGGCTTGTGAGATATACCGGTCATAATAACAACACCTCTTGAGTCGACCTAGATCGAGTCTTGTTCCGTCACACCTAGCTAAACACCATGCTGCCACGGGTCTTCCCGCGAGGGAAGTATGGTTCAGTAAGTTGCTAACCCCTGTCCGTGTACACACCACATAGAGGGCCATGATGAGGGTTTCCATGGCCATGGACTAAATCCCATCATCAGGTCAGGGGCATGGGTGTTTCCGGCTGGGCCGAGAGGGGGGCACCTCTTTTAATCCGCGTGTATGAATAGTGATCCCATGCTATTCGAGATTGTAGTCTCCCCGACTTAGAGTTTTTCTTGAACGATGCTTTGGGTGATTCCTGGCATCCGGAAAATTAATCTGGTGTGTGCTGGTCAGGTGTGTTTTCAGCCCAAAGACCGTGATGGGAATTAGCCACTGTCACGGTGCTGACTAAAGAAATCTCATACACGTGGGTAAAGAGTACACCCTCTGCAGAGTTATATCTATTTGAATATCCGTGTCCGCGGTCAAGGACGTTAGCTGGGCAGGGTCAAGTGTCGGTCCCGGTGTCGGTCTCCAGAGGAAATAATTAAATTGAGCATATATTATTTTGCAGGATAATTATTGTCACCACTAATGTTGTCATGGGTATTTTGTTATCATTAATAATATTATTATTGCAAGCATAAATATTATTGTGGACTAACCCGTTTCTCTTATTTTATTTTCTGAGTGTCTCAGGGGCTGGCTAGACTACCCCGGACACTCAATTTTATTTTCAAGACCTCTCGTGGCATCGCTTGAGTCTCGGATCGTCCTATCTCGTCCGATTCTCTTTTAGATACCCGTTTGGCATTTCTTTTCAAGACCTCTCGTGGTGTCGCTTGAGTCTCGGATGGTCCTGTCTCGTCCGATTCTCTTTTAGACACCCGTTTGGCATTTCTTTTCAAGACCTCTCGTGGCGTCGCTTGAGTCTCGGATGGTCCTGTCTCGTCCGATTCTCTTTTAGACACCCGTTTGGCATTTCTTTTCAAGACCGACCGTGGCGTCACTTCTAGACACCCGACGGGCATTTCTTTTCAAGACCTCTCGTGGCGTCGCTTGAGTCTCGGATGGTCCTGTCTCGTCCGATTCTCTTTTAGACACCCGTTTGGCATTTCTCTTGGATTCTCGGGCGGTCCCGTCTTGCTCGATTATCCACTTTTAATTTTCTTATTTTGTCACTACCCTTTTATATACTCATTTTCTGCACATACTAATATTTATCCTGCCATAATTTAATTTCAGCCAACATATGCATATTATTAAATCCAGCATGAGCATATCATTTAATCCATCGTGGGCATATGCATTCGGTATATCTTTCGTTCATAATGTTTGCGAGTAAATTCCAACGTACTCACTGCCTTGTCCCTGGCTATTTCATTGGCCAGACCTGGAGGAGGATGAGCTTGTGGAAGGAGATTGCGCTAGCGAGCCCGACGCTTAGAGGTGTCCCAGTCAGTCAACCTGTGATCTTGGAGTCTGCCACATGTATCATCCGCTGTGTTTCCGCTACACCAATAAAATAGCCAAGCCTCACACTGACGCTTGACTTTATTTTATTGTACCAGTGTTGTACCACCACCACACCACTGTGTTATTCCACCACCGTAGTATATTGGCAAGCTTGTAATAATTGTTGAGCACTCTGATTCAACCCTGTGTAATATTATATTTGTACTGGTTATCTATATCAAGGGAGTCTACCAGTTGTTCTTGGGGCTGGTATGACTTGAGGCTCTTTTGTGATTTATTCCCAGAAATGGGCCTGACAGCTCGGTTCAGTGGCACTATGACTCGATCCCATCGAAGACGGAGGAGGTTTAATTTATAAGTTCAATTTAACATTTCCGTCATCTCATCATAACATCAACATTTATAAGCAGGAACAATCCCTTAACAACAGCATAGCAAAACCATAACAGTATTGACAATCATGGCATGAGATCAAATCATAGCACTAACATGATAATGGTATTAAAAGTATTGTTACTAGCATGGGAAAATATGACATGAAAGCAATTCATGATATTATATGGTAAATAGCACTAGCATCTGGTACAGATGAGCTAACAGGACTATGCCGGTGTAGACTAACAGATGATCTACAACATACTGTAACACACACACAGGGTGCAAGCAAAGTCAACATACAAGTCCGGAGCTCATGATAAGAGGTTGGCTTGCCTTGTGGTTGATGGAATCACCGGGAAGAGGTGCGATGAGCTCGCGGAGAGATTTGCCGGAAAAGTTCCCCTCTCGAATGTAACACCCTGGTTTTCGCTCCTTGTTTTTTTCGGTGTTATCAGATTTTCTCTCGTTCTTGGGTATATGAAGATGGTTATTTAGCCTTGCCTTTTCTTTCCCACCAGAGATTCTATCCAGTCCAACCCTGTCACCCAAACTTATTCCCAGGATTTTGCTGCCGAAACCCTACCTTCCGAGACACCGGAAGGGAAACCCTAATTCCTTCCGTTACAAAGGAACCCCAATTTCCTTTGATCTGTTGCCTCCCAAACTTTTCCCAATGATCATCCCACATCTATAAACCCTGGATATGCAAAAATATTGCCAAACCATTTGCAATATTTTTCATTTAAAATTAATTCCTTTTTCTGCCAGTTAAAGGAATTAAATCCAGGAAAATATCTATCCATCTCCAAAGTTCATGAAAACTTGTGGAGATATTCTTTGTGATCATATTGAGCTCCTATAAAAATATTGGCAACAATTAAATAAGGGAAATTGCCTTTTCCTATTTAAAGTCAATATTGCATTTTGGGCACTTTCCAAAGGAGCTACCATTTTGGTAGACAGGAAAAATCCCAAATAATTTGTGGAGCTTCTTATATCCATATCTTCACAATTTCAATGAAGAACCCAAGTTCCATAGATCAAATTTTGAGCACAACATCTATTTGTAAATTTTGTCCAGATTTCCAGTTTGCAAAGGAAATGCTTGCTCCCTTGATCTTTTTGGGCTGAAATTTTTTTGGGTGGTTAACAATGATAAATAACCCATAGATACCAAAAACCAGCCCATTTCATCTAGCCAATTTTCCCCAGTAAATTATCTAAGTTTCTGTCCAGATTGCATCCCTGTGAAGGAAGTACCACTTTGGCAATTCCAAATGATCTGCAATTTTGCCAGTGCATCCATGCATCCATATAACTCCCCTCCACCAAAATTCAGCTCATTTAATCAAGCCAGCTGAGCACAACATCAAAATCTAGTTTCTGGAAAAAAAATTGCATTACAAAAGAAGTATATGCAAACTTGGTCCAAATGGCCTCAAATTTTGCCAGCACCCACTCCTTCCTACACTATCTCTTTGTGACAAGTATCCAGCTCCTCTCCTTCATCCATTTCTCCAGAAATGTCCACCCAAGTTTGCTGTTAGAATTTTCTTCTGCCAGTTTCTCTCACCTCATGGCCTTCCAGTGGATTCCAGCCACACCTAGGATCTATTTGACCTCTGAGTCACGCAATAGACAAGGTCTTGGGTCAAGTCGTGCTCCAGAGAGCATTTTGGCGTGGTGACCACATGGACGGCGGGCAGAAGCATGCGCCCTGCGCACTGTACCCTTCGAGAGGTCAACTCCGGCCGGCCTCCGCTTGTCCGAGCATGTCAAACGGCTCCGCGGCATCCACCTGCCCCTCCCTAGACCCTTCTCCCCTCCTCCTTCTTCTCCGTTGCGCCACGGCGGTCGCCGCTGCAGCACTGGCCGCTCGTGATCCGCCGTGTCCTCTTCTCCCATTGTCCTCTTCCTCCCCGAGCCGTCCGCTCCCTCTGCCTCTCGTCAGGTCGGCCACTCGCCGACGCCGGGAACCATCCAGCCATGTCGCTCGTAGGCTCTAGACGCCGGCCAGCTCGACGCAGCGGTCGTGCCTATCCATTGCCTCGGCCGGCTATATATAGCCATGACCGAGCCCCTCCCCGAGCACACACACCACCTCAGCCTCCTTCCCTCTCCCTCCGGACCACCCCTACACTCTCTCCCACCCAATTACCTCGCTGGAGCACGGCAATTTAGCCGGAGCTCACCCTCGGCCTCCGCCTCCCAATCCCCACCTCCGGCCGTCCCCGGCCCCGTCCGAGCCCACCTCCGGACGCACCATTCTTCGGGGAACCCGCCCGACCCCCTTGCCCAGCCATTTAGCTCGCCGGAGCACCCCGTTGCTCGCAGCCGCCGCCCACTGCGTCCCCGTTGCCACCGCACTCCCAGCCGTCCCCGCCACCCGAGTCACCCACCGGTGGATGCGGCACAGGCCGGCGACCTCGGCCGTCCACTCGGTCGCCCGCAAGGCCCACCGGAACGCCGGCGAGCTGCCGGAGCCAAAGCTCCTGCCGCCGCGTCGGGGGAACAGAGCAGGAGGAGGAAGAAGGGGAGGGAGGAGAGAGAAGGAGGCGTGGGGCCCATCTATCATTGACTGCAGCCGCCGCCACGTCGGATTAAGTGGAGGCGTCATCGCCAAAGTACGCTTTCTGTGCTTGAAAGCATAATCCCGCGCGGCTTCAGACGAAAATACGCTTTCCCGTAGAAAGGCGTATTTCTGAAAACGCACTTTCTCTCTCAGCCCCACTGTCGAAACTGCTACCTTGTGAACATTCGCCCGTTAAGAGCAACAGTGGACACTATTCTATCCACTATTCTGCCTATCGAACGAACGGCCCTAACTTCGCGACCGTAACTCCGATTCAGGTGAATCCAACGCCCACGTTCTCTATTCGTCGAGCCCGTTCCGATGACATCACTTTCACCATGTTTACACTTTCTGAAAATGCCCATTTTGCCCCTGCTCTATATCCAGCCCCTCCGAGAGAGAAATTTTTCCGGCGAATTTTTCCGCGAGGTGATCGCACTTCTCCCGGAGTATTTCTTTGACCCCAGGCAAGCCGACCATCTGATATGTGCCCTAAAGCACTGCTCTGTGTTATTCTTGCGTGTTTAATTAATGAACCTACCTGTGTAGAAATAATTAAAGTCCTGCTAGTTCGAATTTGCTATTTACATTACTTGCTAATGCTCATCATATTATCGCACTAGTGTCTCGTAGATGACAGTATGGAGATAGGTTGTTATGTTTTCATCATGCTTTACTGTTGTTATCGTGAATATTAAAGAATGTGACATGATAATGACAACCTCCTCCGTCGGCTGGATCGAGTCATAGTGCCACCGAACCGAGCTCATCGAGTGCAACCACACTTGCCTGGATGGGGAGGCCCTGACTTGGTCTATTGTCTTGCCTCTTGTCGGTACCACCAAAGAGGGAAGGTTATGCGTGCATGCTACCCTGGCCCGGTAGGCGGCGATAACCTTATGAGCCCAGTTGTTTGTTTGCGCGCGGTCCCCGTTTGGGACAGTTTAGTTTGGCCACGACGGTGGCAGGTGTCATGGGGTGACACAGGGGCCACCCAGGACATGACCCTGGGAGGGTATGATTGTCGGTGGGAACGTAAGAGTGCCAGGCAATAGACAAGTTTTGTTGGAGTAGCACCGGTCCACCCGAATGGGAGCACGATGCCAGGATCTCCATAGTGTGGGTAAAGTGCGCAACCTCTGCAGAGTGTAAATCTATTCGAATAGCCGCGTCCTCGGTTATGGGACACAGTTCGTACTAGGTCACACTATTTGGTCTGTGTCGAGTCTGGAGGAATGAACCATATGATGTTAATAATGAACCAGAGAAAGGTAATTTTTGTCAGACTTGCAGTACAGAGGCATGGGCATCGGATGATATCAGAGGTATGAATGTTAGCCATGCGATGGCTATGAGATGAGCGGTCAAGTGACCGTAAAGTTTGGATCAGATTGGGATCGTGAGAATACTCGAAGTATGAATTATTTACTTGATATGCTTTACCTTACTGTATTTACTCCAATAGTTATTATGATAGGTAATCCTGCTATGACATGATGATTAATGTTGCTAGATGATTAACCTTGCTAGATAATCCTGCCATAACATATTGGTTAATACGGTTAAGATAACAAGTGCATGCTTGAATGCCATGGATTGCATTGCTTGGTGTATATGCTGGATTGGTTTGCTCGCGAGGACATTCAAAAGTACTCAGCGGCCTTCAATGTGGCCAGGTTCACCTAAGGATCCGACGTCCACTAGTGAGGAGCCGGAGTGTTCGCGGGCTAGAAGAGTAACCTAGTTAGATCCCTGTGGATTGGAGCCGCACCAAGACCCTGCTGCCTTAGATAGAGCTTTTCCGCTGCCATCACCCTTGTAAAATAAATCATGTAAGACTTATATATTCATTAATAGAAATGTCTGTGTTCATGATACTTGTTGTAAATGCGCACGCCAGAGTGATCTCCTGGGCTGGTGTGTGCGGCGACCGTCTGGCTACAGTGGTATTCTGGCCGGGCGCCACAACAGATGGTATCAGAGCCAGGCTGACCGTATGTTACCCTAGCCAGATTTTATTGCCTCTTGATCAGTAGAAAGCCCAGATGGATTTCAGCTATCTTTACCAAACAGGCACGGCTACTATTGATCATAAGGCAACCCCATAGGCTTTGGCTCCATCAGACCCCAACTCTCGTGGCCTTTGCCTCCGGTGGGAAAAGTCCGCACCAGGCAACGACCCGTGAGCCCTGAACCCCTAGGTAAACCAGATATCCCCACCTTGCTTGCTAACCATGGCATTTCTCTCCTCAAATCCAGTTTCCTTTGGGAAACGCCTATAAATTCCATCTCTTCCCAACAACCCTAGGATCGTTGACTAAGCCACCTTGGCTATGGTCAGGCGTCGAGTTTGATGTTCCCTAAGAATGCAGTAGAAGCTTGACACCAACTGCTACCAGGGGCATTGTGTGGTTTTGCTTCTAAATTCTTAGAGGTGCATCGAGTGCGCTAGGCTAGTTATACTAGTGAATCTTCGACCACGCGTGTAACGTCCACAAAATTTGAGCTTTATTTGCTTTTCGGTTTTTCGCGGTTCTTGCCTCTTCTGTCGATTCTGTTCTCTTGCTCCGACTGGATCCATCCACAAGTGCTGCTAAGAAGATCAGCCTACAACCCAGATAATACCCAATAATCCAAATTTAGTAAGAGTCAAGCCAAGCCAATTGCCTGATATTCAGAACATTATCACCGGATCTGTCAAGAATGAAGAATGGGTCAGAAGCATATTCTACGTGCAACAGACAAGGCCAGAATGTACCTGAGAGAGAGTTTGCCTCAGAATTGATCACACCAAAGGAACAGTGAGATGAGCTATCAAGAATGGACATCAGTAAGAACAAATTATTTAATCCTGGATACAAGGATTATTTTAGTTAGTGGGGTGAACCCTGAGTCTTTTCCCAATGGACTCAAGAACCATTTATTACCCACCAAAGACATATTTCAAGAATGTGAAGGCGCCGAGAGCAACAACAAAACTCTGGTATGTTGATACAAATTGCAAGGCATATTTTGGAATTCACCGGTGGATATGCAAATTTTCGGGCACTGTGAACAAGGTTTGCGAGGAATATGGATAAGTTCACGGCTGCCCAGAATCAATGAGAATTCCAAACACCTAGAAGTTTAGTTAAATCCAATGGAATTATCCGTCAACTGCTTAATACTGGAAACACTTGGTTTGAATGCAAAGGGTATTCCGAATTAATTGTCAACATAACGTCGGCATCAATTGTGCAACCTTTACAGCAACAATGGTCAGACCAGCAGAAGGACAAGCAGTATGCATGACCGATGGAATATCTCCAGTCAAGGTGCGGCCTACACCAAGTTTTGGCTCCGCTATGGGAAAGTTTTGGATACTTCAGAAAGAAGCCGGAATCGGTCATAGGTCTGACTGCATATCACAGTGAAAGGCTTCTGGTATAAGGAACCCAGCCTTCCTCCGCAAGCTATCGAAAAGAGCTTACGATGCAAGACTCCCAACCTTCCTCGCTACACCACTTGGCGAGATAATCTTCTGGGGTACGGCACTCCCATCTTCCTCAACGGGCTACCGCGGAAAGCTTCCAACATAAGATACCTGACCTTTCGCAGTAAGACACATGAGGGAAAACTTCCGAGGTATGATACCCAGCCTTCTTCGGCACGTTACGTTGACAGAAGCTTCGAGTGTAAGGAATTCAACCTTCTTCAACATGTCAACGTGCCCACAACAATCTTGTCAGAAACACGAACTAGTCTGGACACACATCCGCTTCAAAACTCAGTGGTTATGAAAGGATTTACCCTACCCCTGCATATGTTGTGAAGCATGCAGTCCAGTGGATCAGTTCATGCGAGCCACTCGTACACAGGAATGACTGTGTTCAGAGAAACATCGGCCCAAACATCAAAGAAGGATATGAACACAGCAACCCCTATGAGATATGCAAGAGTAAGTTGTGTGTACAAGCCCAACAAGCTAGGTTATGACCAAGGAGCCCTGTTGGCAGGTCACGACAGGTCCATCAAAGGAATTCTCAAGAACAAAGAAGTTGTGGACAAACAGTCTCCGTGACGATTAGTAAAATAAAACTTCATGGATAAGGTGATATTACCAATCCTGGTCGGACTCTTGCATATATGGCCACAACAATGCAGCCAGCATGCCATACTCATCATGAATATGGGCCATCAACCAAGATAAGAGGCTAGTCTCCAAAAGGTGCACCGAGTGATAGATGTACTATGATCAGCTCAGTGGTCATAACAAGGACTACAGAGGCTATATATGGCAGAGTCAACTCAGTAATTGACAAAGTTTGACAATCTGAATTCACTTGGAAATAGTACATTTAGATAAAACAACTACAAGCACATACATGTCGGCATTGACGGTTCGTAAATACCCCGGTGTCATTGGAACAGGAGATTACCGTCTATGATTACTTCGTGATCATGCCCGACATTTCAGTTGGGAATCACCTGAGGACGAAGTCGGAATGCAAGAGACAGGAAGAAAGCACCCGTACAGAATCCATAGCTAGACTAAGGATTTATCCTGAGCAAGACACGGGGACAATTGCCCATAGATACTCAGGAGGAACAGTGGATGTATGCATGCAATGCCATGCCCAAGGAAGGATGTCATGCCCATGAGAGTCAGTGTACAATAAAACCCGAAGCAGCTAGCTCCAAGCTTTGAAAATGAGCTATTCCATTGAGACTACTCACTACCAACCAACCTCAGGTTACAAACTACCAGGAGAGAAGGTTTGCCTGATAGGAAAGAGAAGGATTCAATGCAATCGTTGGAAAAGACAGCCCTGGAGCCATCAGAAAAGGCAATTGGAGGGTCAGTGAACCGATAAAAAACAAGAGACAGTTGATGGATCCAAGTCACACACAGGTATGTTTCCCCTTTGCCGGGAGGTAAGCCCGGAAATCTCGAGGACGATATTTTCTTAAGGGGGGTAGGTTTGTAACACCCTGGTTTTCGCTCCTTGTTTTTCTTTCTCCTTTGCGGAATTTGACTATCGTTTTTTTCGGTGTTATCGGATTTTCTCTCGTTCTTGGGTATATGAAGATGATCATTTAGCCTTGCCTTTTCTTTCCCACCAGAGATTCTCTCCAGTCCAGCCCTGTCATCCAAACTTATTCCCAGGATTTTGCCGCCGAAACCCTACCTTCCGAGTCACCGGAAGGGAAACCCTAATTCCTTCCGTTACAAAGGAACCCCAATTTCCTTTGATCTGTTGCCTCCCAAACTTTTCCCAATGATCATCCCACATCTATAAACCCTGGATATGCAAAAATATTGCCAAGCCATTTGCAATATTTTTCATTTAAAATTAATTCCTTTTTCTGCCAGTTAAAGGAATTAAATCTAGGAAAATATCTATCCATCTCCAAAGTTCATGAAAACTTGTGGAGATATTCTTTGTGATCATATTGAGCTCCCATAAAAATATTGGCAATAATTAAATAAGGGAAATTGCCTTTTCCTATTTAAAGTCAATATTGCATTTTGGGCACTTTCCAAAGGAGCTACCATTTTGGTAGCCAGGAAAAATCCCAAATAATTTGTGGAGCTTCTTATATCCATATCTTCACCATTTACATGAACAACCCAAGTTCCATAGATCAAATTTTGAGCACAACCTCTATTTGCAAATTCTGTCCAGATTTCCAGTTTGCAAAGGAAGTGCTTGCTCCCTTGATCTTTTTAGGCTAAAATTTTTCTGGGTGGTTAACAATGATAAGTAACCCCTGGATACGAAAAACCAGCCCATTTCATCTAGCCAATTTTCCCCAGTAAATTATCTAAGTTTCTGTCCAGATTGCATCCCTGTGAAAAAAGTACCACTTTGGCATTTCCAAATGATCTGAAATTTTGCCAGTGCCTCCATGCATCCATATAACTCCCCTCCACCAAAATTCAGCTCATTTAATCAAGCCAGTTGAGCACAACATCAAAATCCAGTTTCTAGACCAAAATTTGCATTACAAAGGAAGTATATGCAAACTTCGTCCAAATGGCCTCAAATTTTGCCAGCACCCACTCCTTCCTACACTATCTCTTTGTGACAAGGATCTAGCTCCTCTCCTTCATCCATTTCTCCAGAAAAGTCCACCCAAGTTTGCTATTAGATTTTTCTTCTGCCAGTTTCTCTCACCTCATGGCCTTCCAGTGGATTCCAGCCACACCTAGGATCTATTTGACCTCTGAGTCACACAATAGACAAGGTCTTGGGTCAAGTCATGCTCCAGAGAGTAATATGGCATGGTGACCACGTGGACGGCGGGCAGAAGCGCGCGCTCTGCGCACTGTACCCTTCGAGAGGTCAACTCCGGCCGGCCTCCGCTTGTCCGAGCATGTCAAACGGCTCCACGGCGTCCACCTGCCCCTCCCTAGACCCTTCTCCCCTCCTCCTTCTTCTCTGTTGTGCCACGACGGTCGCCGCCGCAGCACTGGCCGCCCGTGATCCGCCGTGTCCTCTTCTCCCGTTGGCCCCTTCCTCCCCAAGCTGTCCCCTCCCTCTGCCTCTCGTCAGGTCGGCCGCTCGCTGACGCCGGGAACCATCTAGCCACGTCGCTCATAGGCTCTAGACGCCGGCCAGCTCGACGTAGCGGTCGTGCCTATCCATTGCCTCGGCCGGCTATATATAGCCATGGCCGAGCCCCTCCCCGAGCACACACACACCACCTCAGCCTCCTCCCCTCTCCCTTCGGACCACGCCTGCACTCTCTCCCACCCAATTACCTCGCCGGAGCACGGCAATTTAACCGGAGCTCGCCCTCGGCCTCCGCCTCCTAATCCCCACCTCCGGCCATCCCCGGCCCTGTCCGAGCCCACCTCCGGACGCACCATTCTTCGGGGAACCCGCCCGACCACCTTGCCCAGCCATTTAGCTCGCTGGAGCACCCCGTTGCTCGCAGCCGCCGCCCACTGCTTGCCCCTTGCCGCCACACTCCTAGCCGTCCCCGCCGCCCGAGTCACCCACCGGTGGATGCGGCACAGGCCGGCGACCTTGGCCGTCCACTCGGTCTTCCGCAAGGCCCACCGGAACGCCGGCGAGCTGCCGGAGCCGAAGCTCCTGCCACCGCGTCGGGGGAACAGAGGAGGAGGAGGAAGAAGGGGAGGGAGGAGAGAGATGGAGGCATGGCTCCCATGTGTCATTGACCGCAGTCGCCGCCACGTCGGATTAAGTGGAGGCGTCATCGCCAAAGTACACTTTCTGTGCATGAAAGCGTAATCCCGCGCGGCTTCAGACGAAAATACGCTTTCCCGTAGCAAAGGCGTATTTATAAAAACGCGCTTTCTCTCTCAGCCCCGTTGCCGAAACTGCTACCTTGTGAACATTCGCCCGTTAAGAGCAACAGTGGACACTATTCTGTCCACTATTCTGCCTAACGAACGAACGGCCCTAACTTCGCGACCGTAACTCCGATTCAGGTGAATCCAATGCCCACGTTCTCTATTCGTCGAGGCCGTTCCGATGACATCACTTTCACCATGTTTACACTTTTTGAAAATGCCCATTTTGCCCCTGCTCTATATCCAGCCACTCCGAGAGAGAAACTTTTCCGGCGAATTTGTCCGCGAGGTGATTTCACTTCTCCCGGAGTATTTCTTCGACCCCAGGCAAGCCGACCATCTGATATGTGCCCTAAAGCACTGCTCTGTGTTATTCTTGCGTGTTTAATTAATGAACCTGCCTGTGTAGAAATAATTAAACTCCTGCTAGTTTTAATTTGTTATTTACATTACTTGCTAATGCTCATCATATTATCGCACTAGTTACTCGTACATGATAGTATGGAGATAGGTTGTTATGTTTTCATCATGCTTTACTGTTGTTATCGCGAATATTAAAGAATGTGACCTGATAATGACAACCTCCTCCGTCGGCTGGATCGAGTCATAGTGCCACCGAACCGAGCTCATCGAGTACAACCACACTTGCCTGGATGGGGAGGCCCTGACTTGGTCTATTGTCTTGCCTCTTGTCGGTACCACCAAAGAGGAAAGGTTATGCGTGCGCGCTACCCTAACCCGGTAGGCGGCGATAACCTTGTGAGCCCAGTTGTTTGTTTATGTGTGGTCCCCGTTTGGGGCAGTTTAGTTTGGCCACGATGGTGGCAGGTGTCACGGGGTGACACAGGGGGCAACCAGGACATGAACCTGGGAGGGTATGATTGTTGGTGGGACCGTAAGAGTACCAGGCAATAGACAAGTTTTGTTGGAGCTCCACCGGTCCACTCGAATGGGAGCACGAGGCCAGGAGCTCCATAGTGTGGGTAAAGTGCGCAACCTCTGCAGAGTGTAAATCTATTCGAATAGCCGCGTCCTCGGTCATGGGACACAGTTCGTACTATGTCACACTATTTGGTCTGTGTCGAGTCTGGAGGAATGAACCATATGATGTTAATAATGAACCAGAGAAAGGTAATGTTTGTCAGACTTGCAGTACAGAGGCATGGGCATCGGATGAAATCAGAGGTATGAATGTTAACCATGCGATGGCTATGAGATGAGCGGTCAAGTGACCGTAAAGTTTGGATCGGATTGGGATCGTGAGAATACTCAGAGTATGAATTATTTAATTGATATGCTTTACCTTACTGTATTTACTCCAATAGTTATTATGATAGGTAATCCTGCTATGACATGATGATTTATGTTGCTAGATGATTAACCGTGCTAAATAATCCTGCCATAACATAATGGTTAATACGGTTAAGATAACAAGTGCATGCTTGAATGCCATGGATTGCATTGCTTGGTGTATATGCTGGTTTGGTTTGCTCGCGAGTACATTCAAAAGTACTCAGCGACCTTCAATGTGGCCAGGTTCACCTAAGGATCCGACGTCCACTAGCGAGGAGCCAGAGTGTTCGCGGGCTAGAAGAGTAACCCAGTCAGATCCCTGTGGATTGGAGCCACACCAAGACCCTGCTGCCCTAGATAGAGCTTTTCCGCTGCCATCACCCTTGTAAAATAGATCATGTAAGACTTATATATTCATTAATAGAAATGTCTGTGTTCATGATACTTGTTGTAAACGCGCACGCCAGAGTGATCTCCTGGGCTGGTGTGTGCGGCGACCGTCTGGCTACAGTGGTATTCAGGCAGGGCGCCAAATCGAAGGGGGCTGATTAAAGGGCAAGGGCAAAATGGTCATTTTCACAGTGTGGAAATATTATGAAAATGATACCATCGGAACGGGCTTGACGAACTAAAAATGTGGGCATTGGATTTACCTCAATCAGAGTTACGATTGAAGAGAAACAGCCGTTCGTTCGTTAAGTGATAAAACAAACAGAAATCTGTTCATTTTAGCCCTTAACGGGTGAACGTTCACTAAATAGCCGTTTCGGCCGGTGGCTGAGAAAATGAAAGCGCCTTTCTGGAAATGCGCCTTCCCACAGGGAAAGTGTATTTCTTCCTTATGCCGCATCTGAGTATGCTTTCACCATGGGAAAGCGTATTTTAGCAAATACACTTCCACTTAACTCAGTCAACGGGCCCGGCCAGGTCAGCGAACAGAGACTTACACGTGGGCCCAGCCTCATCTCCTTTCTCTTTCCCTCTGGCCATCTCCTTCCCCCTGATGCAGGCAGAGGAGAGCGGCTCGGCTACCGTCACTGCCGTTGACTAGAGGCTCCAGAGAGCTGGCCGATGAGCGCCGGAGGACCGGCGTGCTGCACCGCCCTCAGGGGTGGTCGCGGGGCTTCACGAGGCGGCCTGAAGCTCCGCTGCTACTGACTGTGGCACGGCGGCCGATGGGTGCCAGGGGGTTTGCTCCAGCAGAGCTTCCCCAGCTAAATCAAGGACGGCGGCGGCTTCGCGGGCTCTGGAGGAGGCTGAGGGCAAGGATGGAGAGGAGGGGAAGGGCCGGGGCTGGGTTGCTCGAGGGGGACGGGCGGCGGTAGAGCCGCGGCCGTGGGAGAGGCAGAGAGCTCGAGAAGCTCGGCTGAGTGGGCGGGGAGGTCGCTGGAGAGGAGGGGAGCCGAGGGCACGCTTAAATAGGCTCGGGGAGGAGCTACGCGACGCCGGCCGAAGCTCCGAGACGCACGACGAGGTGGCGACATTCTGGCAGAGCATCGGCGTTGGCAGAAGCGTCCATGGGCTTGGGGATGAGGGGGAGAGGGCTCCAGAAGGCACACGCGTGCGGTGGGCAGCTCACCGGCGCTCACGGACAAGCTGTGGCTTGCCGGAGACGGCTCCCGAAGCTTCTGGCACGCGGTGCACTGCCTTGGCGGGCACTGCTGTGGCACCCCGACTCAGAGTCACCGGAGCACCCCGTACTCCAGCCCAGAGATCAAGTCTTCTAGAATACGGCACTGCTTGGCATAGAACAAATCATCTCATTATTTCTAGTAGTTTGGGTACAGAGGTTACAAGGAGTTACAAGAGATTACAATGATGCCAATACTGCTACGGCAACTCTATGCTAGCAGCGCCCCAACTTCTAGCAGCGGAACCAAGACGTCAGTAATGGATTCCACTCCCTAGGGACTCTGGCTGGGACACGTCCTAGCTCGCAACACGAACACCTCCGCTATGCAAACAGGGCAACACCTGCAAACTGGCATGACACGCCAGGTGAGTACTTTGAATGTACTCGCAAGCTCACAACAAACACAAGTATCAAGGCATGACAATGTCATAGAAAATCATGATTATACCAGATCCATCTGTTATGAAAAGGGTGGAAGAAAATAATAACATACTACAGCTAAACTATCCACCGGAAGTCACCTATGCTAAAAACTCTCAGGAACCATACACTCTGAATTACTCGGGTGAAACACTTACTCCTGTGACCACTCTTGGTCACCTCAGAAACTTCAAACGATCATTCTCGAGATCTCTTACAATATTACCAGCGGTCTTTCTCCAAGTGTGAACCTCACCCTACTGGGACGAGTTCTTCCATCATTAATAAGTCATTCCATCACAGGTGTCGATCAAATAGTGTGACTTAGTATGAACTGTGCCCAATACCGTGGATGTGGCTATTTGAATAGATTCTTACACTCTGCAGAGGTTGCGCACTTTACCCACACTATGGAGCCCCTGGTCCCATACCTCGGTACACTTCCCTTCTGGGTGGACCGGGCTGCTCCAACAAAACTTGCCTAACCAGTGACTCCTTCACCGTAGCAGCGACAATCATTCCCCATCTGAGTCATGCCCTGGGTGGCCCCTGTGTCACTTCTGACACCTGCCACCGTCCTGGCCAAACAAACTGTCCCAAACGGGGACCTGAGCTCAAAAACCAAACCGGGCTCACAAGGTTATCGTCGTCTACCTGATCAGGGCAGGTACCGATAAAAGAGCACGCAGTTAGACCAAGCCAAGGCTGTCCCATTCCGGCAGGTGTGGCTGCACTGGAAAGTTTGGTTCAATGGCACTTGATCAACAATGAAGGAATTTATCCCCAAGTAACTATAATCACAACTGACACTCCGGTATCACCAGGATCCATGCTACGACAATGACTAGATAGAAATCCAATGAGCAATATGATCAAATACCACTACTGATCCCATATATAAGGTACCTGACGGAATCACAAAATAATCATAGATAGTAATCTCTTAATCCAACCTGGTGTCAAAACACTACAAACTTGAATCTACTAATGACCACCATCTCATCACCAACATTACCGTAGCATACTCAAGATCTCCAAATTATTGCATAAATTAACTTATTTGCAATTAATCATATTATTAAAATAATTATTTAAACCATGATATTGCAATGCAATTATGCAAATAAGAGTTCTGGCTTGCCTTGCACCTGGGAAGTGTGTGAGTACTCCTAGTCTTCACCAACTACTCAAACCAATCTGTAAAACATTTTTAAAAGCATTTTCAAACATCACATAAAGCATTTTATTTTGTCCAGAAATTCTAAACAGCAGATAAAATTACCAAAATTTTACAGCAACTAGAGGAGCTCAAAAGAAAAATAATGCAAAAAGAATGAACTCATTTGGACTTATGGTTTAAAAGTTATTGATGGTCAAAGTTCAGTCAAAATTCTGGATTATATGAATTTAAATAGAATTCCAGAAAATACTAGAGGCGGCCATGTCCAAGGCGTAAAGCGGGGTTACGCCTCCACTTGCGTACCGCTTCGGGCGCGAAGGAAGTCACTGACATGCGGGGCCCACTTGTCATATTTGAAGGGGAGAGAGAGAATAGGAGGAGGGCTGCTCACCGGCGAGGTTTGCCGGCGATGGCGACGGCGGCGTGACTGTGTGATGGCAGGGATCGATTGGGCCGACGACGGCGATCATTCCCGTACCCGCAGCTCACCGGGAGACGGTCGAACGGCGTCGGCCCCTTCCTCTCAAGCGGCGGAGAGCTGCGGTGGTCGACGGATCAGGCGATACCGGCGAGTTCTTGGGCAGGGAAGAGGCTAGGATGGATCAGTGGATTCCCACAAGCTCAACGGTGGTCTCAGTGGGTGTTGGGGTGGGCGGAGATGAGCGGACGGAGCTGGGGCAGTGCGGCGGAGCACCTCGCCGAAGATGGAGCAAGAGAGCTCTCCGGCTTTCTCCGATGCTGCGAGGCGACGATTGGGAGTGGGAGGGCTCGAGTGGTGAGGAGAGATGGGGTCAGGGGTGGCTTTTATAGCCGGGCGGAGCCGCTGTGGCCAAATGAAGCCATGGATGTGCTGGCACGGTGAAGACAGCGAGCTAGCTACTGCGCTGGCCGTCGCGGTGTGGCTGGAGTGGAGTTGAGCGCGTAGGAGTGACGGGACGCGAGCGGAACCATTAAGAACATGAGGACAACGGCGGTGACTGCTGCGCACTGTTCGGCCCATGCGTGCACTTAGCCACGTGCGGCGGCGAGCTTTGCCGGAGATGGGAGAGGGTTCTAGACAAGCCAGGTGGACGGCGGCGATGCAGTCGGCATGCTGGGACAAGGAGGGGCGGTACGGGATGGCCAGAGTGGTCACGTCCGACGCGGGCAACGTGTAGAGCATGGCTTTGGCTCGGTCAGACGCGTGGTCAGCGCGTGCACTGGCACACGCGGTGCGCTCTGGCCGGTCTGGTCATGTCCACGCGGTAGTCCCTTCAACATGAGGCCTCCCTGTGCCCTTCGTTTGACAAGATATGGTCTGAGCAGCTGGCTAGCTTCCCGACAGGTTTCTGGATAGAAACTTTGGCAGCAAGCTGGGGAGAAAAGGCTAGGGTTTTGAGAGAGAGGATTTGTCACACAGAACTGCAGTAGGAAGGTGCCCATGTTGGAGAAAACCAAGACCAAATGGACAGGTTTTGGAGGTAGTTGCTTCACAACTGCCCTCTGCTCTAGAAACAATGTTGATGATGATGCACTCACTTGGATGGCCCTCTGGAGTTGAAATTTGGTATAAGTGGGTTATTTGCTGGTGCCAAGATGCCATAAAAATTTCAGCCCATTTGGGTAAGTGTAAATGGTACTTCCTTCACAACACTTCCCACTGGACAGAAACATGGAAGAATTTCTCAGAGAAAATGGCTGAATGAAATGGACTACATATTGGTGGAGACTGGTCATATGGTTAGGAGAATGTCCTGGATTAATTTCAGAATTTTTGAAGCAAAATAAAATATAGTTGCCTCACAAACTAAAATTATGACCAGCAACAAGGATTGGATGCTGTGCTCACCATGAAGAGTAAGTCTTGAATATTCTCACATATCCAGGGTTTATATGGCCCAAAGAATTTATGAGAATTTTCCCGGAATTTTTGGAAGAACAGAAATATAGGTTGCTTCACAACCTAGGGTTCAAAGGGTTATTCCTTTAATGAAAAAGGAATATTAATTGGGAGAAAAATTGAGATATGGCTAGAATAGAAGTAACATGACTTGGGAAATGTTTTTGGAGGGTTTGGTATACTTGGGAAAGAAAATCAAGAATATTCCCAAGTTTTAAGTCCATAGAGCCATTCAAGACGAAATCCAAACCAAATTCCAATCAAAATTTTCAAATGGGTTTTGAAAGAAAAGTTGGCAAAAACCAGGGTGTCACAAACCTACCCCCCTTAAGATAAATCTCGTCCTCGAGATTTGTTTGCTTAGCGAACAAGTATATGTAATCTTAAGGAGACCGGCTCCAACTCAGGTATCCTTCTCCGTGTATGAGGTTCCCACTGAACTCCTTATGGCCTGACTATAGTGACCGGGGTGGTTTGCTTCACCTTGCTCATATTCTGTCAGATCTTTCCTCATATGCTCATTGTTCTGCTGACTCCAATCCTGTCACCTTTGTGGGTTCACCTGGCCTATTATCAATACTGGAATATGTCTTCTTCCCATACGTCCGAGAGATATTCCCGATTGACACGCCATTTAATCATTGATAGGATTCCATGAAGTTGTGAATCATGGCTTCTGTGGACACGAAACCTTCAGTCTTCGCATTGAGATACTTGATGTAGGCTTCCCGAGTTTGAAGTAGTGCTGAGAACTGCAATGTTTCTTTTTGGCAGAGTCAGACTACTTGCAGGAAGTCTGACTCTCCCAAGCTAACTTCTCTGTCTTGAATCCACCCTAGTAGTTTGGCTGCCTCTTGTAACAGAATTTCCATATGTGAGAGCCTTTCAAGTACTCAATTGTCGTGCGACACCTTAATGCGGTCATTGGAGTTGCATTGTCGTGCTGGCCAAGGAGTCTGTGATAAACAGGGTGGTTCCTTCTTGGATGTCTTTTCATAGTTACTAATTCGGAATCAGGTTGTCCTGAGTATCCATGCCACTTTGTTTCCACACTGTAGCTCTTGTTCCTTCACCACTGCCCTTCTTGCCGAGCCCTTTGCCAACAGAGTTTGGTCTGATACTTCCCTAGGTGCTGTGAGGTGCCATTTCTGGCAAGCATACTTTACCCTTACCTTAGTGCAAACACCTTTCATCGGCAAATCTATCTCGTCACGAAATTTAACCGTAGGGCAATGATTATCCGAGCCCCTTGCATGAAATCAGCGAATAACTCAGTAGCCACCAGAACGGTCTTTACAACTCAGATCAGGGACATCACTGAAATAACTCAATCATGGCTCAAGACAGCTGGGAAACAGCTCAGAGCATGAGACCATGTTGATAAGAAGAGTGTAGCAGTTCCCCTAAGACAGCAGAAAAACAGCTCAGAGCATGGGGTCACTGCTACAAAAAGAAACTCAACAGCTGCCCGAGATGGCCGAAAAGCAGCTCAGAACACGGGACAGTCATTGAAAAGAGAAGTATAAAGTTGGCATCCACCCCGGACGGCTTAAAGTAGCTCAGAACACAGGCGTGGTGCCGTTACCAAAAGAAAGCAAGCAAGGGTCCATCAGAATCACCGACTAGGTTCTCAAGTGCGAGAAGACTTGCCTGGTCAACTATTGCCAAGATTGGCATCCCAAATTGCCTTCTCATAACATATTAGTCCTTGCAACGTGCTGGGGTATATATTAGTCTTCTTCCTCCTGCAGGGTTTATATAGCTGTTGGATCCTTAACTTCCTTTGATAGCCCTGCCTGAACATGGTCATCCCCTGTATAGTGACTTGTGTGACCTGGGCAACATGCCCACCATATATGCACATCAGAACATCTTATTTCCGGAGCTTGATTCTTAAAATGCCCTGCCAACGCACTGTATAGTTGCGGGTACTACTATTGCCAACTATTCGGCGGTGGCATACTGACAAAGGTTGGGTAGCTTAGGTGGGAAGCCATCGGGAATACCGTGTCGGAGAAGACTGGGTAGCTTATTCTTAAAGCTTCTGCTGGGATAGCGTGCTGAGAAAGGCTGGGTGGTGTACCTCCGAAGCCTTCCTTCCTGGTTGCTTCCACGGAAAGACTCAGTGCCTTATCCTGGAAGCTTTCTGCGGTGGCTTACCGAAGAAGCCAGAGTAGCTTATGGCGGAAGCTATCCGCATATCGTACTGAGAAAGTTCCGAGGACCCTTGTACCGTAAGCTTTTCTGTTGGCGTGCGCAGGAAGACTGGGTTGCTTACACTCAAAGCTTCTCTTCATGGTCTGCTGACTGAATACCATGTATACCACCTTTCAACTTTGGTTGTAAAAAAAAAATTGCCGGATCTCTCTTCTTGCTGGGTACTGGGTGTGTGGCTCGTTCTTGTTTGCTTCCAAGTATAACATGTTTCATATCCTGCCCAAGTATAACCAACTTCGTGTCTGACCTATACCTTCGACCTGTTTAGTACTGTACCCCAAGTTTTTCCCTTGCTAATTCCTCATGGTTGAAATGGTTACCATGTTTACACCTTGAGGCAAACTTGTTGCTGATAGTCAATCCAGAATATTATTGGTCTTCCGAAGCACCTTTCCCAATACCGGGCAATCCATAAATAATTTCATCACGTTTAGCTGAGCTTCCGATTATCAAGATCCTTATCAACTCTTGGATCCGTTGGGGTTGATGAGCAACTACCATAGGAGAGAGTAAGGTGACACCGTGGAGCCAAATAAAAGAGGCAAATAAGAACTGCTCAATAGAATGCACTAGGCTTACAAGAAAACCACACTTTGTTGCTACTCCAGGCAATTTTACAGCACTCAGTGCTACCACATCTCATGCAGCATGAACCTCGCACGCGCTCAAGTACTAGGGTCGGAAGGCGGGTTACTGGAGAGCGAAGGAGCTGGCGGAGAGGTTGACGGAGCCAGATCCATGCCAAGCGCTCTCCGGGCGCGAGTTGCATCTCTGGCCAGTTCAGCGATGAGGACGTATTCGGCAATCATGTAACGAGACATGTATGCCACAGCTGGGTCGTTGTCCAAGCGAACGGGAGGAAATCTAACCCGTCTAGGAGTGACGGCCATGGTGGGGTAGTAGTGGAAGGCACGATTCTCTTGCATCGTGCTCTCCTGATGACGAAGAACAGTGAGGCCTGCCAGGGCGGCAAGTTGGACAGCGCGATCTGGTGTAGAGGCATAACCACCATGGAGACTATAGGTGCGCTTCCCCAAAGGTAGGTCAACTGCCAGAATAACATTGGCATGATACTCAAGCACCAGTCTTGCAAGCGAGGTCTGAAACACTTGGTACCGTGGCATCTCTCCGCTAGGATAGAGAAGACGCCAAACATCCCGAAGCAAAGATGCGAAGCTGAGTGGTACAGGGGCGGAGTCATAGTTAACCAGAACGGATGCCATCTACAAAATCAGATGGTTAGTGAGCCAAATCTATATGCAAGCTATGCGGCAAACAAATGCATCAACCAAATGTAGCAACTCAAATGCGACACACAAGCAAGCTGGGTTCTGAACTAACGGTTTCTAACGCTGGGGTTGACTAGGGTGTCCTATAGCCAGACCTGCTCTGATACCAAACCTTGTGGCACCCTGGCTCAGAGTCACCGGAACACCCCGTACTCCAGCCTAGAGATCAAGTCTTCTGGAATACGACACTGCTTGGCATAGAACAAATCAGCTCTTTATTTCTAGTAGTTTGGGTACATAGGTTACAAGGAGTTAAAAGAGATTACAATGATACCACTACTGCTATGGTAACTCTATGCTAGCAGCGGCACAACTTCTAGCAGTGGAACCACAACGTCAGTAATGGACTCCACTCCGCAGGGACTCTGGCTGGGACACGTCCTAGCTCGCAACTCGAACACCTCCACTATGCAAATAGGGTAACACCTGCAAACTGGCATAACACGCCAGGTGAGTACTTTGAATGTACTCGCGAGCTCACAACAAACACAAGCATCAAGGCATGACAATGTCATAGAAAATCATGATTATACCAGATCCATCTGTTATGAAAAGGGTGGAAGAAAATAATAACATACTATAGCTAAACTATCCACCGGAAGTCACCTATGCTAAAAACTCTCAGGAACCATACACTCTGAGTTACTCGGGAAAAACACTTACTCCTGTGACCACTCTTGGTCACCTCAGAAACTTAAGACGATCATCCTCGAGATCGCTTACAATATTGCCAGCGGTCTTTCTCCAAGTGTGAACCTCACCCTACTGGGACGAGTTCTTCCATCATTAACAAGTCATTCCATCATAGGTGTCGATCAGACAGTGTGACTTAGTACGAACTGTGCCCAATACCGTGGACGTGGCTATTCGAATAGATTCTTACACTCTGCAGAGGTTGCGCACTTTACCCACACTATGGCGCCCCTGGTCCCGTACCTCGGTACACTTCCCTTCCGGGTGGACCGGGCTGCTCCAACGAAACTTGCCTAATCAGTGACTCCTTCACCATACCACCGACAATCATTCCCCGTCCGAGTCATGCCCTGGGTGGCCCCTGTGTCACTTCTGACACCTGCCACCTTCGTGGCCAAACAAACTATCCCAAACGGGGACCTGAGCTCAAAAACCAAACCGGGCTCACATGGTTATCGTCGTCTACCTGATAAGGGCAGCACACACGCATAACCTCCCCTCTTTGGTGGTACCGATAAAAGAGCACGCAGTTAGACCAAGCCAAGGCCGTCCCATTCCGGCAGGTGTGGCTGCACTGGAAAGTTCGGTTCAGTGGCACTTGATCAACAATGAAGGAATTTATCCCCAAGTAACTATAATCATAACTGACACTCCGGTATCACCAAGATCCATGGTACAACAATAACTAGCTAGAAATCCAATGAGCAATATGATCAAATACAACTACTGATCCCATATATAAGGTACCTGACGGAATCACAAAATAATTATAGACGGTAATCTCTTAATCCAACCTGGTGTCATAACACTACAAACTTGAATCTACTAATGACCACCATCTCATCACCAACATGACCGTAGCATACTCAAGATCTCCAAATTATTGCATAAATTAACTTATTTGCAATTAATCATATTATTAAAATAATCATTTAAATCATGATATTGCAATGCAATTATGCAAATGAGAGTTGTGGCTTGCCTTGCACCAAGGAAGTGTGGGAGTACTCCTAGTCTTCACCAACTACTCAAACCAATCTGTAAAACAATTTTAAAAGCATTTTCAAACATCGCATAAAGCATTTTCTTTTGTCCAAAAATTCTAGACAGCAGAGAAAAATACCAAAATTTTACAGCAACTAGAGGAGCTCAAAAGAAAAATAATGACAAAAGAATGAACTCATTTGGACTTATGGTTTAAAAGTTATTGATGGTCAAAGTTCGGTCAAAATTCTGGATTATATGAATTTAAATAGAATTCCAGAAAATACCAGAGGCGGCCACGTCGAAGGCGTAAAGCGGGATTACGCCTCCACTTGCGTACCTCTTCGAGCGCGAAGGAAGTCGCTGACATGCGGGGCCCGCTTGTCATATTTGAAGGGGAGAGAGAACAGGAGGAGGGTGGCTCATCAGCGAGGTTTGCCGGCGATGGTGACGGCGGCGAGCCTGGGTGACGGCGGGGATCGATCGGGCTGACAATGGTGATCATTCCCATACCCGCAGCTCACTGGGAGACGGCCGGACGGCGTCGGCCCCTTCCTCTCAGGCGGCGGAGAGCTGCGGTGGTCGACGGATCCGGTGATTCCGGCGATTTTCTTGGGCAGGGAAGAGGCTCGGATGGATCAGTGGATCCCCACAAGCTCAACGGTGGTCTCAGTGGGTGTTGGGGTGGGCGGAGATGAGCGGACGGAGCTGGGGCAGTGCGGCGGAGCACCTCGCCAGAGATGGAGCAAGAGAGCTCTCCGGCTTGCTCCGATGCTGCGAGGCGATGGTTGGGAGTGGGAGGGCTCGAGTGGTGAGGAGAGACGGGGTTGGGGGCGGTTTTATAGCTGGGCGGTGCCACTGTGGCCGAATGCCACCATGGATGCACTGGCACGGCGAGGACGGCGAGCTGGCTGCTGTGCTGGCTGTCGCGGCGTGGCTGGAGTGGACTTGAGTGCGCAGGAGTGACGGGACGCGAGCGGAACCATTAAGAACATGAGGACAACGGCGGCGACCGCGGTGCACTGTTTGGCCCATGCGTGCACATGGCCACGTGCGGTGGCGAGCTTCGCCGGAGTTGGGGGAGGGTTCCAGACAAGCCAGGTGGACGGAGGCGACGCAGTCGGCATGCTGGGACAAGGAGGGGCGGTACGGGATGGCCGGAGTGGTCACGTCCGACGCGGGTGACATGCAGAGCACGGCTTTGGCTCGGCCAGACGCGTGGTCACCACATGCACTGGTGCACTTGGTGTGCTCTGGCCGGTCTGGTCATGTCCACGCGGTAGTCCCTTCAGCCTGAGGCCTCCCTGTGCCCTTGGTTTGACAAGATATGGTCTGAGCAGCTGGCTAGCTTCCCGACAGGTTTCTGGATTGATACTTGGGTAGCAAGCTGGGGAGAAAAGGCTAGGGTTTTGAGAGAGAGGATTTTTCACACATAACTGCAGTAGGAAGATGCCCATGCTAGAGAAAACCCAGACCAAATAGACATGTTTTGGAGGTAGTTGCTTCACAACTGCCCCTCTGGTCCAGAAACAATGTTGATGATGATGCACTCACTTGGACGGGCCTCTAGAGCTGAAATTTGGTATAAGTGGGTTATTTGGTGGTGCCAAGATGCCATAAAAATTTCAGCCCATTTGGGTAAGTGTAAATGGTACTTCCTTCACAACACTTCCCACTGGACAGAAAGTTGGAAGAATTTTTCAGAGAAAATGGCTGAATGAAATGGACTGCAAATTGGTGGAGACTGGTCATATGGTTAGGAGAATGTCCTGGATTAATTTCAGAATTTTTGAAGCAAAATAAAATATAGTTGCCTCACAAACTAAAATTATGACCAGCAACAAGGATTGGATGTTGTGCTCACCATGAAGAGTAAGTCTTGAATATTCACACATATCCAGGGTTTATATGGCCCAAAGAATTTATGAGAATTTTCCTGGAATTTTTGGAAGAACAGAAATATAGGTTGCTTCACAACCTAGGGGTCAAAGGGGTTATTCCTTTAATGAAAAAGTAATATTTAATTGGGATAAAAATTGAGATGTGGCTAGAATAGAAGTAACATGACTTGGGAAAAGTTTTTGGAGGGTTTGGTATACTTGGGAAAGAAAATCAAGAATATTCCCAAGTTTTAAGTCCATAGAGCCATTCAAGACCAAATCCAAACCAAATTCCAATCAAAATTTTCAAATGGGTTTTGTAAGAAAAGTTGGCAAAAACCAGGGTGTCACAACTGCATGTGGTCACCACGTGGCCACGGCGTTGCCATGCCTCACTCAAGGCCAAAC
Source organism: Elymus sibiricus (assembly GCA_039707655.1). Lineage (NCBI taxonomy): Eukaryota > Viridiplantae > Streptophyta > Magnoliopsida > Poales > Poaceae > Elymus > Elymus sibiricus. Next base: position 132,579,743 of record CM077676.1, on the reverse strand, counting down.
CATGTCTAGGGTCTTCTCCTTCCTTCCCTGAGTTGACCTGTATGGCTGAAATGCACAGAAGGGCTCGGGTGTGACCACACACTGCTCAAATGTTTGATAGCAGCAAAGTTTGGACATGTGGTGTGGCCACCACAGTGCTCCTCTTGGCCTGATCTTTGGCAAAGGTCAATCATCTACTAAGGTGGTCAGCTTGGCAAAATTTCATCACAAATGGACAAGTCTAGATGGTACTTCCTTTGTAAACTTGGAATCTAACCAGAAATGGAAATGATGATGTTGGGAAAGAATGGCTAGATGGATTTGGCTGATTTTTGGTGTAGGGTGATGATATAGTTATGAGAGATATCTGGACAAATTTCAGCTCATTTTGATCACCTATGATGGTACTTCATTCACAGAGATGCAATCCGAACAGAAACTTAGATAATTTACTGAGGAAGATTGGCTAGATGAAATGGGCTGGTTTTTGGTATACGTGGGTGATTTATCAATGTTAACCAACCTAAAAAATTTCAGCCCAAACAGATCAAGGGAGCAAGCACTTCCATTGCAAACTGGAAATCTAGACAGAATTTGCAAATGGATGTTGTGCTCAAAATTTGAATTGTGGAACTTGAGATTTTGATAGAAATGGTGAATATATGGATAGGATAAGCTCCACAAATTATTTGGGATTTTTCCTAGCTACCAAAATGGTAGTTCCTTTGGAAAGGCCCCAAATTGAAATATTGGCTTTAAATAGGAAAATGCAATTTCCATTATTTAATTGTGGCCAATATTTTTGTGTGAGCTCAATATGATCACAAAGAATATCTCCACGAGTTTTCATGAACTTTGGAGATGAATAAATATTTTCCCCGATTTAATTCCTCAGAAAGGCAGAAAAAGGAATTAATTCTAGATGAAAAATATTGCATATGAGTTGGCAATATTTTTGCACATCTGGGGTTTATGAGTGAAGGAGGATCTCTAGAAATTTTGGGAGGATCAACTGAGCAAAGAAAATGATAGCTCCTTTGTAAACACAAAGGCAAGATTTCCACTTCTAATATTTTGGAACTACGGTTTGAGTGAGGTTCGGGCTTTACAGACGGGAGCTTGGCTGGCACAATAGCATGGGAAAGGCACTGAGAGGCTGAGGATTGTCTGGATTCACCTGGTCACTCACCAGATTCCAGAGGAAAATTTTGGGAGAGGAAAGCTACGAAGGAATAACAGCACAAAAATCGATAACCCGATTTTTGGGGTGTTACAGAAAACCCCCAGACCGAAGAAGCTTATGCGGAGAAGGCCCCTGAGAAACCCGATGAGTCAGTGTGAGTTGACCCGGCGTCAACCGTAGCTGAAGAAGAACGAGCCAATGTCAACCCGGAAGATCCAACTGCCGGGTCTCAGCCATGAACAACTCCACTAGCGTACTTTGTGTGTAAAAAACTTGATGATGGAATTGGCCCCCTTGTGGCGTGTAATAATTTGTCTTTTGAAAAACTTCTGAGAGCTGCCAGTGCTTTTGTGCACTTTGTAGTTATTCTGAACTTGAGAAGTCCTTTGATTGAATGAATCTTGGCCGTGGTTGCAGTGCAACCTGGCAATTGATGGTTATATTTGACTCCCCAAGCCTTACTTTACCTGAAGATGAATCTTCAGTTGTGGTTGCAATGCAACCCGGCAAATATTTTGTGTAGGGAAGGCATATTGCTTTTGAATCTGTAATTTGTAGGGGAATAAATGAGACTCGGCCTCTTGTAAGAGAGAGCCGGCTTCTACAAAAAATAGACAATATATACTGATAATAATTCCTACATAAGTTAAAATTCGAAATACGTGGCAAAATAAAACAAACAATATATAACTAACTAGAAATTAAAAAGCCGGCTTTCGAGGCTCGACATAAGACCGGCTTTCGAGGCTCGAGTCTGGAATTTGCTTCCCTGTGGAAGCAAGCCTTGTAGCCTCTTTTGGTTTGTCCTCGCTATCTGAAAGCCGGCTCTCATGTGACTTAAGCTGGTGTTTTAACTTTGAGAAGTTCAGGGTGAACACAGTCCATAATAGGCATCAGTGTGATTGACTTGTCAAACGTATAACCAGGTCACCTTGTTGTGAGTAGCATCGAGCCAACAGGCAAGTATAACCAAGTATTATGATGACATATGCCGGGTTAAGAGGGATGTTATAGCTAAACTCGATGAGTTGGAAGCCCCTAAGTAACCAATGATCAAAGGATAAAGACTCAACACACAGCTTTTGAGGTGAAACGACAAACTCCAGGGTCCAGAGATGCCGGCTTTATTTCAATGATCATAATATATATGTATATACATGAGAGAAGTATGTACAAATAGAAAAGATAACCAAGCCAATGACTTAAGTATAATAGGGCCGAAGGTGTGCAATATTCCAAGGCCTGCTGCTCTCTTCTTCAGAGGTACATGATTTATGTGCATCACGTATATCAACAAGGTAATATGACCCGTTGTTGAGATTCTTGCTAATGACGAAGGGTCCTTCCCATGGAGGCGAGAGCTTATGCATACCTGTCTGTTCTTGAATCAGACGGAGCACTAAGTCACCCTCCTAAAAGGTACGGCTTCGGACTCTATAGCTATGATAGCGATGTAGATCTTGCTGATATATCACTGATCGTGCTGCTACAAGATCGCGTTCTTCAGGGCATCAAGGGAGTCTTGGTGAGCTTGTTCATTGTTTGCCTCAACATATGCTGCAACTCTGGGAGAGTCGTGACAAATATCACTTGGCAATACAACTTTTGCACCATAAACTAGGAAAAACGGCGTATAGCATGTTGACCTGTTGGGAGTAGTTCGTATGCTCCAAAGTACCGCCGGAAGCTCTTCAATCCAGCAACCAAGAGTACGTTCAAGTGGAACCATGAGTCTTGGTTTAATCCCGCGCAACAACTCCTGATTAGCGCGCTCTGCTTGCCCATTGGACTATGGCTGTGCAACAGAGGCAAGATCAAGCATGATATGCTCTTTCTGGCAAAATTACTCCATAGCAATTATCAGTAATCAGGAGTGCCATTGTCAGTAATAATGCTGTGAGGATATCCGAAGAGATAAATTATCTTCTTCAGAAACTTGACTATTGTTGCTGCATCACAATTGCTTACTGGCTCTGCTTCAACCCACTTAGTGAATTTGTCAACTGCGACCAAAAGGTGAGTCTTTTTGTCAGATGATGGCTTGAAAGGACTGACCATGTCAAGCCCCTAGACTGCAAAAGGCCAAGTAATTGGGATCATCCGAAGTTCCTGAGCTGGCACATGAGCTTGACGTGCAAATTTCTGGCACCCATCACACCTACGAACGATGTCCTCTGCATCTGCATGAGCTGAGAGCCAGTAAAAACCATGCCGAAAAGCCTTTGCCACCAAGGACCTTGACTCGGCATGATGTCCGCAGTCGCCAGAGTGGATCTCATTAAGAATCTCGCGACCATCCTCAGGAGAAACACAATGCTGAAAAACGCTTGTAATACTTCTCCTATGCAACTCGCCATTGACTATAGTCATGGACTTTGACCTCCTGATAATCTGTCGAGCGATGATTTCCTCTTCTGGGAGCTTGCCACGGGTGAGATAAGCCAGGTAAGGTATTGTCCACTAAGGGGTGGCATGAACCACAGCCACCAGTGCAAATTCTGGGTTAGGAATAGCGATGTCTTCCTCCGTTGGTAGCTTGACTGACGGGTTATGCAGAACTTCAAGGAAAACGTTTGGTGGGACGGGCTTTCGCTGAGAGCCCAAATGAGACAGTGAATCTGCTGCCTCATTCTGCTGATGATCAATATGGTCAACTTGGTAACCCTTGAAGTGTCCAGCAATAAGGGTCACAGCATGCCTGTAAGCCTCCATAAGGGGGTCCTTGGAATCCCAAGTCCCAGAAACCTATTGAGCCACCAAATCTAAGTCGCCCAAACATCTGACCCGGATGAGATTCATCTCCTTAGACAGACGAAGCCCATGAAGCAATGCCTCATATTTTGCTGCATTGTTAGTACAGGGAAACACTAGTCTCAAAACATAGCATAATTTGTCACCTCGTGGTGTAGTCAAGACAACTCCAGCCCCCGAGCATTCCAACTGTCTGGACCCATCAAAGTGTATCGTCCAGTACGTATTGTCCGGCTTCTCCTCGGGAGCCTGCAACTCAGTCCAGTCATTGATGAAATCCACCAGCGCTTGGGACTTGATGGCTGTCCGTGGCACATACTTCAGGTGATGTGGACCAAGCTCGATAGCCCACTTAGCAACCCGGCCTGTAGCCTCTCTATTTTGGATGATGTCCCCCAGAGGTGTTGAACTAACAACAGTGATAGGATGCTCCTGAAAATAGTGCTTCAACTTGCGACTGGCCATAAAGATGCCAAAAACCAGCTTCTGCCAGTGAGGGTAATGCTGCTTGGACTCTATTAAAACCTCGCTGACATAATAAACTGGTCGTTGTACTAGATACTCTTTGCCTTCTTCCTTACGTTCCACAACAACTGCTACATTGACGGCTTTGTTGTTGGCGGTGATGTATAACAACATCGACTCTTTCTTCTGAGGGGCAGCAAGGATTGGCGGCTTAGATAACTGCTTCTTGAGGGACTCAAAAACTTTGTCTGCAGCATCGTTCCAGACGAAGTTGACTGTCTTTTTCAGCAGTTGATATAGAGGAATTGCCTTCTCACCAAGCCGGCTTATAAACCGACCTAAAGCAGCAACACAACCCGTCAACTTCTGAACTGCGTTGATGTTCGCTGGCTTCTTCAAGGTAGTGATAGCCTTGATTTTTTCTGGGTTAGCTACAATACCACGCTTAAAGACAAGAAAACCCAGCAATTTCCCAACTGGAACCCCGAATACACATTTGGCCGGGTTGAGCTTCATCTGGTACACCCGGAGATTATCAAACGTCTCTTTTAGGTCATCGAGCAGGGTCTCCATCTTCTAAGACTTAACCACAATATCATCAACATAAGAGTGAATGTTGCGCCCAATCTGATTGTGGAAACAATTCTGAACACATCGCTGGTAAGTTGCACTAGCACTTTTTAGACCAAACGGCATAGACGTATAGTAGAACGCACCGAAAGGTGTTATAAATGCTATTTTCTCATGGTCTTCCTCCTTCATCTTGATCTGATGGTATCCAGAGTAGGCATCCAGGAAACAAAGACACTCACAACCAGCGGTGGAGTCAATAATCTGATCAGTGCGAGGAAGAGCAAAAGGATCCTTGGGGCAAGCCCTATTGAGGTTAGTGTAATCAATACACATCCGCCAAGTACCATTCTTCTTCAGTACAAGCACAAGATTAGCCAACCACTCGGTGTGAAAGACTTCCACAATGAAACCAATAGCTAGGAGCCGGGCCACCTCTTCACCAATAGCTTTTCGTCTCTCCATGTTAAAATGATGGAGAAATTGCCGTATGGGCTTCATCTTAGGATCAACATTTAGGCAGTGCTCAGCGAGTTCTCTCGGGACACCAGGCATGTTAGAGGATTTCCATGCAAAGATATCCCGATTCTCATGGATGAACTCGATGAGCGCGCTTTCCTATTTGGGATCCATGTTCGCCCCAATAGTGAACTGCTCGGACGAGTCACCAGGGGTGAAGTCATCCTGCTTGGTGTCCCTGGCCGACTTGAACTTGAGCAGAGGATCAAACTCAGTAGTTGTCTTTTTCAGGGAAGTCATGTCAGCCGGGTCAACATTATCTTTGTAAAATTTCAACTCCTTGGCTGCGCGGGCTGACTCGGCATATGCTGCATCTCCTTCCTCACACTCAAGTGCGATTTTCCTGTCACCATTGACTGTGATGGTTCCCTCGGACCCTGGCATCTTCAGCTTCAGGTAAACATAGCAGGGGCGTGCCATGAACCGTGCGTAAGCCAGTCGTCCAGAGAGAGCATGGTAAGGACTTTTGATTTTAACCACCTCAAACATCAGGAACTTAGACCTATAGTTGAATTCGGTACCAAAAGCAACTTCCAGAGAAATATTGCCAATAGGGTATACCGACTTGCCAGGAACTATCCCATGGAAAACTGTAGATGACGGCTTGAGCTGTTTTTCTGACAAGTTCATCCTCTCGAAAGTATCGTAGTAGAGTATATTGATGCTGCCGCCCCCGTCCATGAGTACGTTGGTTAGCTTATAGCTGCCGACTTGAGGACCTACCACCAAAGCGAGGTACCCAGGATTGTCAACCCGGGGAGGGTGATCCTCTCGACTCCATGTGACCGGCTGTTCATACCAGTTTAAGTATACTGTGGTGGTGGGCTCGACTGTGTTAACAACCCGCTTCTGAAGCTTCCAATCACGTTTGCAGGTGTTGGTTGTGAAAACATGATATTGTCCACTGTTCAACTACTTGGGATTGCTTTGAAACCCGAACTGGCCTCCCTGGTTCTGATTTCTCGGTCCAGCTCGTTGATTGTTGCCTCCAGCGTTACCAGCCCCCTGGAATCCGGGGTTTTGAGCAGCTCCTCCTAGGAAGCCGGCGTTCTGGAAACCGCCACCTTGGAACCCGGCAGCTGGGAAGCTGGCTCCTTAGCCGCCGGCTCCCATATTGCCAGGGTGTCCGCCATTGCCACCACCATTGTGGTTGTTCTGAGAAGCTTGATTTTTAAACTACTGCATGATGAAGCAGTTTTCCCAGGAATGATTGGCCGGCTTGCTGTCCACACTGTGTTTTGGACACGGGCCTTTGAGAGCTTTCTCATAATTACATGGATGATTACCCGAGTAGGGCCTCCCAGAATTACTATTCCGCCGCTGATTCCTGAAACCAGTATTCGTATTGGTGACGAAATCGGAATCTCCTTCAGTGTTCTTACGCTTGTTATTATTATTACCATTGTTGTTTCCATGGACATTCTGCTGGTGACCCTTGCCACCACCACTTTTCTTACTTTTGTCAGACTTCCCATCATCAGAGGTTGGATCTTTCGTGTTATCTGACTCAGCATACTTGGTGAGGACATCCATAAGATCCCCCATATCCTTAAACTTCCTTTTCAGGCGTCCAAGTTTCTAGACCAAAGGCTGGAAACGACAGTTCCTTTCCAGGACTAGGACAGCTTGCTGAGCCATGATGCTATCCGAGGAATGGATAATCTCTGCTATCTATCGTGACCAATGGTGAGCTGACTCATCGTCCCTCTAGACACACTGCTCCAAATCAACAATTGTGGTTGGACGCTTGCAGGTTACCTGGAAGTTCTTGATGAAATGCTCCTTCAGTTCCAGCCAGGTGTTGATGAAGTTTGCCGGCAAGTTTTTCAACCATGTACGTGTCGGACCTTCTAGCATCATGGTCAAATATCGAGCGCATACTGCATCGCTGACCTCCAGCATATCCATAGTTATTGGGACCCCGATCGTAAGTCACACCGATCTAGCATAACACACATCATATCACTTTGCGGCCTCACGCACGGTAACCCACGGCTGCCGCCTTTACCTTGGCCAGGACCGTTTGCGTCTTTTAGCTCACATATATGATTGCGATGCTAGCATCAATATGATAGAGAACCCGGGTCGACATGACTAGTCATAAACCAAGGTGGCACAAACGTAAAGGGACAGGCATACATAACCCAGCAATGCATGTGTCGGTCATCAACGTATGAACCCAAGTCATAGCAAGCTACAAAGGACTTAAAGGAACAACGCGTGACATTTCCCCGTAGGGACATACACATGAGCAAACAAGGATACATGTTGGTCAATCCATGTGTTTTGGAGTAGTAGCGAACTACTAAGGCTTAGTGGGAGCACTAGGAGGCATTTCCCTGTAGGAAAGGCTACCAAAGGCAGATAACTAGGTGTCGAATCCCACACATACCAATGCATTTCAAAACATACACACAATATGCACGATATGTGTAGATACAACATGGCATCACAACATAACTATATGACTCAAAGTATTTAAGAGGCTTCGAAGAGCCATACATAACATTATATTATAGACATGGTTCTCATGACCCAGCGTACAAAGTCATACAAGCAATGGAAGCATAAATCTGTCTGAGTACAGATAGCTGAAAAGAAAGAAGGCTAGAAAGCATGTCTATCTACAAGACCCTCCATAGGAACCAGACCTCTGTCTGGGATTCCCAAGCTAATCAGTCAACAATGAACTTGTCGTTGAAAGCACTAGTGAGTCTAACGTCTCCTCTACAAAAACATAATTAAGCAACTATGAGTACAAAGGTACTCAGCAAGACTTACATCAGAACTATCTACATATGCATCAATATCAACAATGGGGTTGTGGAGTTTAACTGTAGCAAGCCAGCTTTGACTCAGTGGCTATCCTGTACTACGACTACCAGTAACTTTTTTGAGGTGAGAAAGTGCACACGAGTCCACATATTCACCATATCAATACACCACTATGGATTCTATCTCGTCTCCCTACGAGAAGGCCATCCATAGCACTCATGCTTATCTTGCACATTTTACAGTATCCACTTCAAGTTATCTATGAACCATATAAGTCTTCCAAGTAGTCCATAACCATGGACGCGGCTATTCGAATAGATCATTAACCCTGCAGGGGTGTACTTCTTCACACACACTCTCACCACTTATCACCATGTACACGTCATGTATCTCGGCAACCTTCAAGCGGAAGCCTACCGAGGGTGTCGATCACAACCTGACTAACCACACAAGACTCTAGTCCAGGTTTATCGCCTATCTGAGGCTGAACCCGCAAGGGAAGTGTCGTGGTATTTTCACGGCAGATGCTCTCGTGAGAGAACTTAGGTGTGAGGCCAAAACGCATCTAAGAGGTAGCTTGAGAGGGGTTTAGCGGGACGCGAGACGTGAGGTTTTACCCAGGTTCGGCCCCTCACGGTGGAGGTAAAAGCCTACATCCTGCTTGATCCTGAAGGTCTCGGTTACAAAGGAGGTGTTACGAAGCCTCTCATCTCGAGAGCCTCTAATCTGTCTGTCTAGACCTAATCTCTCCTTGCCTGTCCCTCTAGGGGTGCCTTTCCCCTCCTTATATAAGTTGGAGGGGAGGCTTACATGAAGAGTCCTAGTCGGACTTGGATCTAATCTCATCTGCCTTCTTATCACGGGCCTTCTACCGCGGGCGACTTACCGCGGCCTTCTCATCTTGGGCTTCTCATCTTGGGCTTATCTTTCCCCGGGCGACTCAAGCCTTCGGGCGGCTTTCAGCATAAGCCTCGGGGCGGCCTTCAGCATAAGCCTCAGGGCGGCCTTCAGCATAAGCCTCAGGGCGGCTTTCAGCATAAGCCTCAGGGCGGCTTTCAGCATAAGCCTCAGGGCTGCTTTCAGCATAAGCCTCAGGGCGGCTTTCAGCATAAACCTCAGGGCTGCTTTCAGCATAAGCCTCAGGGCTCATCATCAGGGACTCCTAATCGTGGGGTATATCCCCGACATTAGCCCCCAGTTTAATTTGGATTTATACATATTAAACTTATCCCTTTTGCTTCTTTCTTTTGGAGAAAATCCAGGTCTCTTCACTATATTCATTTGAGCCGGCTTCCAAACTCTTGGCTTTGATAAAAAAAATTAAGACTTAAAATATCCTTCTAGTGTTGATCAGATTTGAATGCTCCGGCTTGATGATCTTTAAAACTTTATCAAATTGTGATCATCGAAGTTTCCAGGTTAAGATTGATAATGCTGAGTCATGATTGTTGCTGACATCGAGTCATGTAATTGATCCTCCTGGGTTTTTAAAGCTGATTCCTTGCAAGATGTGTCACCCCAATCCGGGTCTTCTTAGCCCGGGAACATTTGAGTTTTTTCTTTCAATTCCAATATATATGTCCACTGTAACCTCCAAGTATTAAGAGGGGAACGTAGTGATAGCTTTAAGACTTGCTTCAATATAATATTGCAACTTTGGAGAAAACCGGATTGTGCATCTGAATCTTCAGTCATGAAAAAATCCTTGTACCTCCCATGTGTAGTCCCCAAGGGCCGGCTGTCTTCTTGAAACAGCCGGGTCTTAGATAGAGCGAAGAACCACTTGTAGTCCCCAAGAGCCGGCTGTCTTCTTGAAACAGCCGGGTCTTAGATAGAGCGAAGAACCACTTGTAGTCCCCAAGAGCCGGCTGTCTTCTTGAAACAACCGGGTCTTAGATGCTTCCGTCTATTAATATTGTTCTTTCAGAAATATTTCTTTATAGAAAAACTTCGGGTTTGCATTAGCCCCCAAGTGCCATGTGGATTACTTGTAATCTGTGTGGAACTTTATCTGCATAACATACTGATTTCTCTTTCTTTCAGACCCAACTATCTTCACTGTGAACCCAGCTGGCCGACTGTCAAAAGGAGCTTAAATCTGAACAAGAGCTGAGAGTCGCCGCTGAAGAAAGAGTGAAGTCTTTGGAGAAAACTGCGTCTGAGGTGGCTGCCAAGTTGGTCACTTTGACCGCTGAACATGAAAAAGAAAGGCAGCTCCTTGTCAAACGTGCTGAAGAAACTGAAGAAACTAAAGCACCGGATCCCATCAGAACTCCGAAGTTAAACGTGCTAAAGGAACTGAAGAAACTGAAGCAACTGAAGCATCAGATCCCATCAGAACTCCGAAGTTAAACGTGCTGAAGGAACTGAAGAAACTGAAGCAACTGAAGCATCGGATCCCATCAAAACTCCGAAGTTAAGCATGCTGAAGGAACTGAAGAAACTGAAGCAACTGAAGCATCGTATCCCATCAAAACTCCGAAGTTAAGTGTGCTGAAGAGACTGAAAGCCACCTAAAGCCTGTCTCTGACGAGCTCAGCGGTCTTAAACTTCACATTCGGCAAATGAACCATGCCATCTTCGGTAAGTCGCCAACTTAACCTGAAACCTTATATATATTGCTTTTATCTGGTAATTCTGACACCTTTTTCCCTTGCAGGCCCCAGAAGCGATAAACTGGTGAAGGAGATGAAGCTTGCAAAATTTCAAGCAGCTTATGGTGAAGACGGAAAGCGCGAAAAGCTCAGCTCTCTACCGCCTCTCACGCTTACTCCTGAAGGCCGTAAGAACGAGTTTGCTCCTGATGTTGACTCTTCAAGCCTTATAGGCGCTGAAGAAGTTTTTGAAGCTTTTGCCAATGTTGACTGGAATGCTGATTATGCCCAGATAAATCCTTCAGCAGACGCGGCCTCAGCCGGAGGCAACAAGACCCAGGAGTAAAGCTGGAACCCTGAAAGCCGCCGTCCAACCAACGCTTGTAGTATATGTCTCGAACAATGATTCTGAAATGCACTCTGGTGGCCTTTTGTAATAGGTTTAGAAAACCTTGGTCCCTTGCCTTTAAATGCGTATTGGCTTCCTTGGGAAGTAAGTCTGATACCTTTGCATGAAGCTTCCTTATGAAAATTATTCTGGCTGCTTCTGAAAGAAATTGAATCCCTTGTATGATGCTGGCGGCTCTCGGCCAAACATAAAGATAGTCATAAAATTTGATAAGATGTATGAACTATTTTTAACAAGTATTAAACCAATAACTAAATTAGTCATGGCGGCTTATAGCCAGCAAACTTGTAGATGCATAAGATAAAACCAGTATAATAAAAACTGGCGGCTCTCGGCCAGACACGAACATTAGAAAGAGTTCGTAAAGAAAAAATCATAAAACTCTCAAAAGCAATGAATCTCAAGAAAGTTTTATCAAACTTGTAAGAAGATTGCAAAAGCCCCCAGTATGGTGGCGGCTCTTGGATCACCAATAACCCCAACCAAACCAGTTATTTTCTTCCCGTATGGTGGCGACTTCCAGTTTTACCAGCAGTTTGGCCCATAAGGTTTCTCTGATGCCCGTACACGGATGAAGGCTCTGGATTACCAGTAGCGCGACCCGCTTATAAGGTCTTTAACCCAATATGGTGGCGACTTCTGGATTACCAGTAAGTTCGGCCCATAAGGGTTGATGGTTTCAAGATGGTGAAGGCTTCTGGATTACCAGTAAGCATCATCCCATATGAGTCATTTGTGCCCGTACACGGATGAAGGTTCTGGATTACCAGTAACACGACCCGCTTATTGGGTGCCTGTACACGGATGAAGGTCCTGGATTACCAGTAACACGACCCGCTTATTAGGACTATAACCCAATATGGCGACTTCTGGATTACCAGTAAGTTCAGCTTCATAAGGGTTGACGGTCCCAAGATGGCGAAGGCTTCTGGATTACCAGTAAGCTCAACCCATACGAGTCTTTTTTGCCCGTACACGGATGAAGGTTCTGGATTACCAGTAACACGACCCGCTTATAGGGTGCCTGTACACGGATGAAGGTTCTGGATTACCAGCAAAACGACCCGCTTATTAGGACTTTTAACCCAATATGGTGGCGACTTCTGGATTACCAGTAAGTTCAGCCCATAAGGGTTGGTGGTCCCAAGATGGTGAAGGCTTCTGGATTACCAGTAAGCACAGCCCATATGGGTCTTTTTTTGTTCGACTAAGTGCAGGGTCCCTGTTAGGATTGACTTTACAAAGCTCAGGGTCCTGGAAAGTGGGATTAACTTAGCGAATATGGTTGCAGCTGCTAACACAGGTGGATCTGCCAAATATTTCTTCAAAACTTCAAAAGCTTTCGCTGGCGGATTTGCCCTGTTTTCTTCAGTTTCTAATACAGAGGGATAGCCTTTTCTGAGAACTTGATCCTTGCAAGTGATGGACTCCTCTTGAACCAGACGTTGAACCGGGTATTGGAAACTCAGAATTTTGTGAGAGATAGATTTCTCCTGAACCGGATGTTGAACCGGAAATTTTTCACCAATGTGGTAATAGTCCCTCAGTACGAGGATCTTGAATTTGTAATAGCGGCCGATTCTACCGAGTCATACCGGTGTAGCCCCCAAGTCTTAAGTCGACTCGAGGAGTTGGCTTGAGATTCTCCATACTTGGCCGTAGCATGAACCAGCATATAGTTGATAACTGTACATTGGAATGTGTTGAAGCTGGAGGTGTGGTGGCGAGTTGCTGAACTTCGCGATACTCATGTATATCTTTGGCATTTGATAATGCCATGTGAATCCTCCGAAGGTTGAAGCTACTCGTGGCGGGTTGTAAATAATCCCGTATGAGTTGAGTCAGTAACCCGGTTGATGTTTCATCCTGGCTGGTTGTTGAAGTTAACCAAACTGATGTCGGTGACTTGTGTGTGACGGCATTGGAAGATAACAGCGGGCGAGTCAGGCTTCGGCATTGTAAGTCGGCCACGGGTGTTGGTACAGAAAGATGCCAGCTGCATGACCTCCATATTTGTGGCACGATAATTGCTTCTTTGTATTGAGTAATTCTCCTGATATGTTTTATCAGAAGGTGTCCACCGCGGTGTTGGAAGACAACGGCGGGCGAGTCATGCTTCAGTGGCACATCCGTCGGGCGAAACCTTTCGATGAGCCGGACGAAACTTTCCGATGAGCCAGACGAAACTTTTCCGTGAGCCGGGCGAAACTTTCCGATGAGCCGGACGAAGCTTTTCGGAGGAACCGGGTGGAACTCTCCGATGGCTACTTCTGGAACTTTCAATGAGCCGGACGAAACTTTCCGATGGCTACTTCTGGAACCTTTCGATGAGCCGGACGAAGCTTTCCGATGGCTACTTCTGGAACTTTCAATGAGCCAGACGAAATTTTCCGATGGCTACTCATGGAACTTTCAATGAGCCGGACGAAACTTTCTGATGGCTACTTCTGGAACCTTTCGATGAGTCGGACGAAGCTTTCCGATGGCTACTTATGGAACCTTTCGATGAGCCGGACGAAGCTTTCCGATGGCTACTTCTGGAACTTTCAATGAGCCGGACGAAATTTTCCGATGGCTACTCTTGGAACTTTCAATGAGCCGGACGAAACTTTTCGATGGCTACTCTTGGAACTTTCGATGAGCCGGACGAAACTTTCTGATGGCTACTTCTGGAACCTTTCGATGAGCCGGACGAAGCTTTCCGATGGCTACTTCTAGAACTTTCAATGAGCCGGACGAATTTTTCCGATGGCTACTCTTGGAACTTTCAATGAGCCGGACGAAATTTTCCGATGGCTACTCTTGGAACTTTCGATGAGCCGGACGAAACTTTCTGATGGCTACTTCTGGAACCTTTCGATGAGCCGGACGAAGCTTTCCGATGGCTACTTCTGGAACCTTTCGATGAGCCGGACGAAGCTTTTCGATGGCTGGGAAAACACCCTCCAAGAACTCAACACCACCATGCGCAGGCCCCACGATGGGCGCCAACTGTCGTGGTATTTTCACGGCAGATGCTCTCGTGAGAGAACTTAGGTGTGAGGCCAAAACGCATCTAAGAGGTAGCTTGAGAGGGGTTCAGCGGGACGCGAGACGCGAGGTTTTACCCAGGTTCGGCCCCTCACAGTGGAGGTAAAAGCCTACATCCTGCTTGATCATGAAGGTCTCGGTTACAAAGGAGGTGTTACGAAGCCTCTCATCTCGAGAGCCTCTAATCTGTCTGTCTAGACCTAATCTCTCCTTGCCTGTCCCTCTGGGGGTGCCTTGCCCCTCCTTATATAAGTTGGAGTGGAGGCTTACATGAAGAGTCCTAGTCGGACTTGGATCTAATCTCATCTGCCTTCTTATCACGGGCCTTCTACCGCGGGCGACTTACCGCGGCCTTCTCATCTTGGGCTTCTCATCTTGGGCTTATCTTTCCCCGGGCGACTCAAGCCTTCGGGCGGCTTTCAGCATAAGCCTCAGGGCGGCCTTCAGCATAAGCCTCAGGGCGGCCTTCAGCATAAGCCTCAGGGCGGCTTTCAGCATAAGCCTCAGGGCGGCTTTCAGCATAAGCCTCAGGGCTGCTTTCAGCATAAGCCTCAGGGCGGCTTTCAGCATAAGCCTCAGGGCTGCTTTCAGCATAAGCCTCAGGGCTCATCTTCAAAGACTCCTAATCGTGGGGTATATCCCCGACAGGAAGTCCGGCCGAAGTTCCCATCACGGCCCCAAACGATGTGAGCAGGGTTCCCAAGTCCCCCTCAACGGATGGTACTACGCTTGGTACACCATACCATGTGCCTAGCCGTCCCAAATACACCCCGTCAGGTAGTACTGCACTTGGTATGGCCAATAGCACATCCTACAAACACCAGAAACTAGTTGCAACTCCTGGACAGAGATCAAGGCGATTAATAAGTTGAGAGGGGTCGAGTTACCGGAGCCCAATGTGTGGTAGTAACTGTCTCAGATAACATACACAGAAATCAGTTCTTAAGGACGGTCTCAATGAGACAACCCACCATGTACTCCTACATGGCCTCTCATCGCTACCTTTACCAAATCGTGTTCACACACTTAGCTCTCACACAGAAGGACATGAACACAACCATTCGAATTCATCGCCCAGATGGATCAGACCTGACACGACTCTAATTAAGCAATAGCAGGCATAGCAACAAAACATGGATGGGTAGTCACAACATGGCTCAAGCAATTCCTACTCATGCTAGAAGGTTTTAAATATTTACTATGGCAAAGATAGGTCATGCAGAGGAATGGGTTCAACTACCGCAACAGGTAACAGTCGAATTGTAGTTGTCCTAATGCAATAAAGAGTGCAGGAGTGAGAGAGTGGGATTGTATTGAAATGCTCAAGGGGGAGTTTGCTTGCCTGGCAGATCGACAATGGAGTACTGCTCCTCTGGGGGATACTCGAGCGTATCCTCAGGAACAGACCCTATCGCGGAGAACATCACCGAAGGGGAACATATCAAAACACAGTAGATGCGACAATATGATGCATGAATGTGACATGGCAATATGCTGTGGTTTGAGCAAGTGCAACTAATAGCAAGATTGAATGAAGCTCATTTGAACCAAGGGTTCAAATGCAAGCTTCATATAAAGCATTTAAAATGCCATTTAATGAGTTGTACAAATCAGTGAGTATAAGTTGTTCAAACATGCATGAAAATGCCATAAACAGATTCTTCATATTTTTCTGATAATTTTTCATATATAAATTATTTCATTTGGAGTTACAGTTGAATTTCTATGATTTTTAGAAGTTTATGACATTTTCTGAAATAAATAAATCATATAGACTTATTTAAAATACATAAAAGCCATTATGATGTCAGCACTACATCACCCTTGCGTCAGCAGGTCAGCCAGGGTCAAACTGGTCAAACCTGACCAGTGGAACCCGCACGTCAGTGCAACAGAGTCAGCTGCAGAGGCTGACCAGTGGGGCCAGGTCAAAACTGACACATAGGGCCCATTGTGATTAGGTTATAACTAAACGGGGGTTAATCCCGTGGTTAATTAAGGGGGAGGGGCCCTTCTGTCAGTGACTGAGGGGTTAACTAAGGGGTGGTTAACTTAAGCGCTAATGGCGGTTTAGCCGGCGGTTAACTGGAGCACGGCGGCGTTGGCCGTCCGGCCAACTCCGACGTCGGGAGGACGCACGACTAAGCGCGTTGGAAAGCTTGCGCTGGGGCGTATCGGCTGCTGGTGGTGGGAGGTGCTGGGGTGGCCTACAGAGACGGCGGCGACATCGTCGTCGGTGACCAAATCTCGGTCAGGTGCGGCGACGGCCCTAGAGGAGGTGCTCGGGCAAGTTAGCATGCCAGAAGTGGCCTGCAGGTCCTAGCGAGGCTACTGGGCACCTCGGCGCGACCAAATGGTCACCGGAGGCTGACGGCGATGAGCACGTGCGGCGACGAGCTACAGGCGTCGTCTAAACAACGGTACGACGAGCAAAACGCCACGGGGTTAGGGGAAACGACGGAGGAGCTCACAATGGGGAAACGACGGAGGAGCTCACAGTGAGGTCGACGGTGGTCTCAGCGGGCTCGAGGAAGTCTTGCAGATGGAGAATCGACGGCGAGAGGCCTCAGGCACCGGCGGCGAAGACGAGCTCGATGTCATTGATGTGCTGCTTCCACGCTCGCGATCTTCGGCGTGGAGAAGCTCTGGTCCATGGAGGTTCTGCTGGACACGGCAACGAGGAGTAGGGTGGCCGGTGGCTGCGAGGGTAGCGATAGTGGCGCTCGGCCGGTGAGAGAGAGAGAGAGCTAGCGGAGGGGATGACGATGAGGGAGTGAGCAAGGGGGTTTCAGGGGTGTCGTGGCGCCTCCAGGGAAGGCCAGGGCGTCGAGGGGCAGCCAGGCAGGGTGGTGCTGGACTGGAGCATGCGCGCGCGCGCGGGGCACCCTGATGGGGAACGAAGCATGAAAATCAAAAAAATTCCTACGAACACCCAAGATCTAATATAGGAGATGCATAGCAATGAGAGGGGGGTGTGTCTACATACCCTTGTAGACCGAAAGCGGAAGCGTATATAACGCGGTTGATGTAGTCGTACTCTTCGCGATCCAATCACGATCCAACCGATCTAGTACCGAACGGACGGCACCTCCGAGTTTAGCACACGTGCGGCTCGGTGATGTCTCCTCCTCCTTGATACAGCAAGAGAAGGGGGAGAAGTAGATGGGATCACAACCAGCATGACGGCGTGGTGGTGATGGTGGTGGTGGAATTCCGGCAGCGCTTCGCTAAGCGAAAAAACGGGGATGAGGATTAGGCCGGGAGGGAGAAACGGGGCAGCAGCCAAGTCCAATCTATTGGGGGGCTTTGCTGCGCCCCTTCCCCTTTATTTATATGCGTGGGAGGGCAAGGAGTCCAGCCCCTCCACCCCATATGGCTGGCGCACCAAGGAGGGAAGAGTTGGACTCCTAATCCTTCTCCCTTTCCGTCGTACGGAGCTGGGACTCTTTCCCCCTTGGCCGCATCGGTCTTTGGGGCTGGTGCGCCTAGCCCAAAGAGGCTAGGGCACCTCCCCTTAGCCCATGTTGGCCCTCGGGATGTGGTGGATCCACTTGTGTACATCCGGACCCCACCGGAATCCTTCGAAAGCTTCTGGAAGCTTCCCGGTACAATACCGAAAAAACTGATTTTTCCGAAATCCCAAAAAATGACTTTCCATATATAAATCTTTACCTCCGAACTATTTCGGAGCTCCTCGTGATGTCCAGGATCTCATCCGGGACTTTGAACAACATTCGGTTACCAACATCAAAATATCCCAATACTACTCTAGCGTCAACGAACGTTAAGCGTGCGACCCTACGGGTTCGAGAATCATGTAGACATGACTAAGACTCCTCTTTGGTCAATAACCAATAGCGGGACCTGGATGCCCATATTGGTTCCCACACATGCAATGAAGATCTTTATTGGTTGAACCACGATGTCAAGGATTCAGTTAATCCCGTATACAAATCCCTTTGTCCAGCGATATGTTACTTGCCCGAGATTCGATCGTCAGTATCTCCATACCTAGTTCAATCTCATTACCAGCAAGTCTCTTTACTCGTTCCGTAATACAAGATCCCATGACTAACTCATTAGCCACATTGCTTGCAAGATCTTGTGGCACCCCGGCTTAGAGAGACCGGAACACCCCGCATTCCAGCCCAGAGATCAAGTCTTCTGGAATACGGCACTGCATGGCATAGAACAAATGAGCTCTTTATTATAAATAATAGGGGTACAAGGGTTTGATGCCACAAAAGATTACATTGGCACGGCGACACTACGCCTGCTAAGGTATCTCTATGCTAGAAGCGGAACATCTCGTAGCAGAATAACTTCTAGCAGCGGAACAACGACGACAGTGATGGACTCCACTCTGCAGGGACTCTAGCTGGGACGCGTCCTAGAGTGCAACCTTGGGATCCTCGACAAACAATCAATCACGGCATCACCTGCAATCTGGCATGACAAGCCAGGTGAGTATTGTGAATGTACTCACAAGCTCATAGCAACCAAAGCAATCACGACAAACAACAGCACGACACTTACAGGTTAAATATCAATGATGATCATGATACTACTAGAGCAATCACGAGAATGAGCATGGCATGTACATGTTACTCATGATATGAACATGATGATACTGGAACTAGCATGCAGGGGGGTTGATGTTTAAGGTCCCTTGGACCAACTTACTCTTCTCAGAGGTTATCTCGGAACCACCATATGTGTCAAACTTACCGTCGTGAACATCACACGATCACCTCAGGATCAACCAAGCTCGGTATCAACTATACCATCGTGATCATCACATGACCACAAGGAGCTTGATCTTTACCTGTGATCATCGCATGACAATATAAAGATCAACCAACTTCTTTTCTCATGGAACCGGGGTTGTTTATTATTCAGGTTAATATTACTGTTGACCCATAGTGTGACCTACTACGAACTGTGTCCATGACCAAGGACGCGGCTATCGATAGATTATACACTCTGCAGAGGTTAGTACACTGTACCCACACCACGGAATTCATGGCCTCGTGCTCCCATTCAGGTGGACCAACGACATTCCGACAAAACCAATCTATTGCATGACACTCTCCTGTTCACTCCGACAAACTCTCCTTTGGGCTATGTCATGGGTGGCCCCGATGTCAACTCGTGACATCCTGCTACCTCGTGGCCGAATGATACGTCCATTTTGCATCATGTTTTGCTACTGTTATTTATAGTGTTTTTCATCAATATAACACTTTGTGGAGCAATTCTAATGCCTTTTCTCTCTTAATATGCAAGATTCACACAAGGAGGGAGATTGCCGGCAGCTGGAATTCTGGACCAGAAAAAAGCTATGTCAGAGATACCTATTCTGCACATCTCCAAATGAGCTGAAATTTTACAGAGATTTATTTTGGAATAAATAAAAAGTACTGGAAGCAAGAAGTACCAGAGGGGGCCACCCAGGTGCCCACGAGGCACCAGGGCGCGCCACCCCTCCACCCCAGGCGTGCCCTGGAACCTCGTGGGGCCCCTGGCCAGCCTCTGGCCCCCATTTTCTGGTATATAAGTCCATTTGCCCTAGAAATATGTAGATAAGACTTTCGGGATGGTGCGCCGCCGTCTCGAGGCGGAACTTGGGTAGGAGCACTTTTGCTCTCCGGCAGAGAGATTCTGCCGGGGATACTTCCCTCCGGGAGGGGGAAATCATCGCCATCGACATCACCAGCAATCCTCTCATCGTGGGAGGACTAATCTTCATCAACATCTTCACCAGCACCATCTCATCTCAAACCCTAGTTCATCTCTTGTATTCAATCTTTGTCTCAAAACCTCAGATTGGTACCTGTGGGTTGCTAGTAGTGTTGATTACATCTTGTAGTTGATGCTAGTTGGTTTATTTGGTGGAAGATTATATGTTCAGATCTATTATGCTATTCAACACCTCTCTGATCTTGAACATGATTATGATTTGTGAGTAGTTACTTTTGTTCTTGAGGACATGGGAGAAGTCTTGTCATAAGTAATCATGTGAATTTGGTATTCGTTCGATATTTTGATGACATGTATGTTGTTGATTCCCTTAGTGGTGTCATGTGAACATCGACTACATGACACTTCACCATCTTTGGGCCTAAGGGAATTCATTGTGGAGTAGTAATTAGATGATGAGTTGCTAGAGTGATAGAAGCTTAAACCCTAATTTATGCATTATTCCGTAAGGGGCTGATTTGGATCCTTATGTTTAATGATATGGTTAGAGTTATCTTAATTCTTCTTTCGTAGTTGCGGATGCTTGCGAGAGGGGGTAATCATAAGTGGGAGGCTTGTTCAAGTAAGAACAGCACCCAAGCACCGGTCCACCCACATATCAAATTATCAAAGTAGCGAACGCGAATCAAACAAACATGATGAAAGTGACTAGATGAAATTCCCATGTGCCCTCAAGAACACTTTACTTACTATAAGAGATCGTTCCGGCTTGTCCTTTGCTATAAAAAGGATTGGGCCACCTTGCTGCACTCTTTGTTACTATTGCTACTTGTCACTTATTACAAATTATCTTTCTATCAAACTACTCGTTACCGATAATTTCAGTGCTTGTAGAAAATACCTTGCTGAAAACCGCTTGTCATTTCCTTCTGCTCCTCGTTGGGTTAGACACTCTTACTTATCGAAAGGACTATGATTGATCCCCTATACTTGTGGGTCATCAAGACTCTTTTCTGGCATCGTTGCCGGGAAGTGAAGCGCCTTTGGTGATTGGAATTTGGTAAGGAAACATTTATATTACGTGCTGAAATTTACTGTCACTTGTCACTATAGAAAGTAATCCTTTGAGGGGTTTCTTCAGGGTATCTTCACCTCGACCGGAAACACAAATAGTTGCTCCTCAACCTACTGCACCTACTGAAAATATTTATTATGAGATCCCTCCGGGCATGATAGAGAAATTGCTAGCAAATCCTTATGCAGGAGATGGAACGGTACATCCTGATATGCACTTGATCTATGTTGATGAAATTTGTGGATTGTTTTAGCTTGCAGGTTTATCCGGAGATGGAGTTAAGAAGAAAGTATTCCCTTTATATTTGGAGGGAAAGGCATTAATGTGGTATAGGCTATGTGATGATACTGATACATGGGACTGGAACCGATTGAAACTAGAATTCCATCAGAAATTTTATCCTATGCATTTGGTTCATCGTGATCGGAATTATATATATAATTTTTGGCCTCGTGAAGGCGAAATCATCTCTCAAGCTTGGGGGAGGCTTAAGTACATGATGTACACATGCCCCAATCATGAGCTCTCAAAAGAAATTATCTTACAGAATTTTTATGCTCGGCTTTCTCATGATAATCAAACTACGCTCGATTCTTCTTCGACTGGCTCATTTATGAAGAAAACTATTGAATTCAGATAGGATCTTCTGGAAAGAATTAAACGCAACTCTGAAGATTGGGAACTCGACAAAGGTAATGAGTCAGGTATAATACTTGATTTTTTTTGTGTTAAATCTTTTATGGCCACCGATGCTTTTCATAAGTTTAGCACTAAATATGGACTTGACTCTGAGATAGTAGCTTCCTTTTGTGAATCATTTGCTACTCATGTTGATCTCCCTAAGGAGAAGTGGTTTAAATATCATCCCCCTGTTAAATAAAAGATTGAGGAACCTGTTAGTGTTAAAGAAGAAACAATTGTTTGCCATGTTGATACAGTTGTGCCTACTGCTTATATTGAGAAACCACCTTTTCCTGTTAGGATTAAGGAACATGCTAAAGCTTCAACTGTGGTTAACAAAAGTAATATTAGAGCACCTAGACCCTCTGAACAAATTAAAGTTGAACCTGATGTTGCTATGGTTAAAGATCTCTTAGTCGATAATATAGATGGGCATGTTATTTACATTTGTGATGAGGCTGCTAGAATTGCTAAACCTGTTAGAAATGAACGAGATATGTTAGACAAGAACAAGCCCGTAGTTGGCATGCCTGTTATTTCTGTTAAGATTGGAGATCATTGCTATCATGGTTTGTGTGATATGGGTGCTAGTGTGAGTGCTATTCCATTTTCTTTATATCAAGAAGTAATGCATGATATTGCACCAGTTGAGATTGAAGATATTGATGTTACTATTAAGCTAGTGAATAGAGATACTATTACACCACTTGGGATTGTTAGAGATGTTGAAGTCTTGTGTGGTAAAATCAAATACCCTACTGATTTCTTAGTACTTGGTTCACAACAAGATAATTTTTGTCCCATCATATTTGGTAGACCTTTCTTGAATACCGTTAATGCAGAAATTGATTGTGTTAAAGAAAAGGTTCGAGTTAAGTTTGGTGATATATCTCATGAGTTCAATTTTTCCAAGTTTCGTAGACAACCTCATGATAAAGAATTGCCTAGTAAAGATGAAATTATTGGTCTTGCTTCTGTTGCCGTACCTCCTACTGATCCATTAGAACAATATTTGCTAGATCATGAACACGATATGCATATGAATGAAAGAAATGAAATAGATAAAATGTTCTTTGATCAACCACCTATCCTTAAACACAATTTGCCTGTTGAAACTCTTGGAGGCCCTCCTCCACCTAAGGGTGATCCTGTATTTGAATTGAAGCAATTGCCTGATACATTGAAATATGCTTATCTTGATGAAAAGAAGATATATCATGTTATTATTAGTGCTAACCTTTCAGTGCATGAAGAAAAGAGATTACTAAAAACTCTGAGGAAGCACTGAGCTGCTATTGGATATACTCTTGATGATCTTAAGGGCATTAGTCCCCTCTATGTCAGCACAAAATTAATATGGAGCCTGATGCTAAACCATTTGTCGACCACCAACGACGATTAAATCCTAAGATGAAAGAGGTGGTAAGAACCGAAATATTAAAACTTCTGGAAGTAGGTATAATCTATCCCACAGCTGATAGTAGATGGGTAAGTCCCGTTCATTGTGTCCCTAAGAAAGGAGGTATTACCGTTGTTCCTAGTGATAAAAATGAACTCATTCCACAAAGAATTATAACTGGTTATAGGATGGTAATTGATTTTAGAAAATTAAACAAAGCTACAAGAAAGGATCATTACCTCTTACCTTTTATTGATCAAATGTTAGAAAGATTGTCTAAGCATACACACTTTTGTTTCCTAGATGGTTATTCTGGTTTTTCTCAAATACCCGTATCATAACCCGATCAAGAGAAAACCACCTTTACTTGTCCTTTTGGAACTTATGCTTATAGACGTATGCCTTTTGGTTTATGCAATGCACCTGCTACCTTTCAAAGATGTATGACTGCTATATTCTCTGACTTTTGTGAAAAGATTGTTGAGGTGTTCATGGATGATTTTTCCGTTTATGGAACTTCTTTTGATGATTGCTTAAGCAACCTTGATCGAGTTTTGCAGAGAGGTGAAGAAACTAATCTTGTCTTGAATTGGGAGAAGTGCCACTTTATGGTGAATGAAGGCATTGTCTTGGGGCATAAAATTTATGAAAGAGGTATTGAAGTTGATAAAGCTAAGGTTGATGCTATTGAGAAAATGCCATGTCCTAAAGATATTAAAGGTATAAGAAGTTTCCTAGGTCATGCTGGTTTCTATAGGAGATTTATTAAAGACTTCTCTAAAATTTCTAGGCCTCTTACCAAACTTTTGCAAAAAGATGTTCCATTTGTTTTTGATGATGATTCTCTAGAAGCCTTTGGAACACTTAAGAAAGCCTTAACCATTGCACCTATTGTTCAACCACCTGATTGGAATTTGCCTTTTGAAATTATGTGTGATGCTAGTGATTATGTTGTTGCTGCTGTTCTAGGACAAAGAGTTGATAAGAAATTAAATGTTATCCATTATGCTAGTAAAACTCTAGACAGTGCCAAAGAAATTATGCTACTACTGAAAAAGAATTTCTAGCAGTTGTGTTTGCATCTGATAAATTCAGATCTTACATAGTTGATTCTAAAGTAACTGTTCACACTGATCATGCTGTTATTAAATATCTTATGGAAAAGAAAGATGCTAAACCTAGACTAATTAGGTGGGTTTTATTGCTACAAGAATTTGACTTGCATATTACTGATAGGAAGGGAGCTGAGAATCCCGTAGCAGATAATTTGTCTAGAATGGAAAATGTTCTTGATGACCCGCTACCTATTAATGATGATTTTCTTGATGAACAATTAGCTGTCATAAATGCTTCTCGTAATACTCCTTGGTATGCAGACTATGCTAATTACATTGTTGCTAAATACATACCACCTAGTTTCACATACCAACAAAAGAAAAAGTTCTTCTTTGATTTAAGACATTACTTCTGGGATGACCCACATCTTTATAAAGAAGAAGTAGATGGTATTATTAGACGTTGTATACCTGAGCATGAACTGGAACAAATCCTACGGAAGTGTCATTCCGAGGCTTACGGAGGACACCATGCGGGAGACATAACTGCACACAAGGTATTACAATCTGGTTTTTATTGGCCTACTCTTTTCAAGGATGCTCGTAAGTTTGTCCTATCTTGTGATGATTGTCAAAGAATTGGTAATGTTGGTAGACGTCAGGAAATGCCTATGAATTACTCACTTGCTATTGAATTATTTGATGTTTGGGGATTCGATTTTATGGGACCTTTTCCTAAATCCAATGGGTATACTCATATTTTAGTTGCTGTTGATTACGTTACTAAGTGGGTAGAAGCTATCCCAACTAGTAGTGCTGATCATAACACTTCTATTAAAATGCTTGAAGAAATTATTTTCCCAAGGTTCGGAGTCCCTAGATATTTAAAGACTGATGGTGGTTCACTTTTTATTCATGGTGGGTTTCGTAAATTGCTTGCTAAATATGATGTCAACCATAGAATTGCATCTCCCTATCACCCTCAAACTAGTGGTCAAGTTGAATTGAGCAACAGAGAAATAAAATTAATTCTATAGAAAACCGTCAATAGATCTAGAAAGAATTGGTCTAAGAAACTTGACGATGCATTATGGGCTTATAGAACTGCTTATAAAAATCCTATGGGTATGTCTCCTTATAAAATGGTTTATGGAAAAGCATGGCATTTACCTCTTGAGTTAGAACATAAAGAATATTGGGCAATTAAAGAACTAAATTATGATTTTAAACTTGCTGGTGAAAAGAGGTTATTTGATATTAGCTCATTAGATGAATGGAGAACCCAAGCTTATGAAAATGCCAAATTGTTTAAAGAAAAAGTTAAAAGATGGCATGATAGAAGAATTCAAAAATGGGAATTTAAAGTAGGTGAGCAAGTTCTATTGTACAACTCTCGTTTGAGATTCTTTGCAGGAAAACTCCTCTCTAAATGGGAAGGACCGTATATCATCGAAGAAGTTTATCGCTCCGGAGCCATCAAAATAAACAACTCCGAAGGCACTAATCCGAGAGTGGTGAATGGGCAAAGAATTAAGTACTATATTTCAGGTACCCCCATTAATGATGAAACTAATGTTATTGAAACAATTACACCGGAGGAATACATAAGAGAGACCTTCCGGAACACTCCAGAACCCTGAAAAGGAATAGGTACGTGATACGGTAAGTAAACCGACTCCAAAAATTCCATAAAAATACTTTCTGTCAGTTTTGGAATATTAGAAAAAAATACAAAAATAAGAAATAGCCAAGGGGACCCACCTGGTGCCCACGAGGCACCAGGGCTCGCCACCCCCCCCCCCCCCCCCAGGCGCGCCCTGGTGGCTCGTGTACCCCACGTGAGCCTTCCCGACTCTGTTTTGCTTCTAGATTACTTGTTTGCAAGATCAAAAATCTTTATATATACTCCCAGATGTTTTGACCACCGTATCGCAGAAATCTCCTCTGTTCTTGTTTCGTGCTATTTTTCTGACAGATCTAGATCGCTATGGCTCCACCAAGGTCTTCCAAGGACAAGTTCTACGAGAAGGTCATCAACCCCTACCTACCGGAGGTGATGAAACACCCTCAAGCCATTGAGATGCGTGAGGGGGTGCTTCACATCCGGGATGTTCAAGGACCCAAGAAGACCGGGAGCGTGGAGTCCAGGCTCGAGGCAATGGAGCAGGAGATCTACAACTGCCAAGGGATGGTGGAACGTGGACTCAGCGCCAACCACTCCATGATCACGGAATTCACCCGTAATCACAAGGTGGAGGGCCAATCGATGGGGGACATCATCTTCAAGCTTAATGAAGGAAGTGACTATCTCCAAGGCCAACTCTATGATCTCCCAAACCAAAATTTTCAGTATGAGGCAAGATTCAAAGGTATGAGTTTAGCTGCAAGTTTCAGGACTCCGGAGACTCGTTCATCTTTTTATGATGGGGAACCTATGCCATGGAAGACGGAGGACAAGCCCATCACTTCATCACCACCACCATCACCGAAGAAGGAGACCTTAGTACATGGGTATGGGCACTCCCCTTGGCTTGTGCCAAGCTTGGGGGAGGTGCCCCGGTATCGTATCACCATCACTTTTATTATCTTTACCTATTTTTTGTTCGATCCTTAGTTATTTCGTGATCTAGTTGAATAAAAGTTTATTATGATCTATTTTCGAGTGTTAGCTTCATGATCTATCTACCTATGTAATCGAGTGAGAGTTATATAATAAAGAGTAGTTTGAGTTTTTGCTTCTTTACTTTCATGTTTCAATTCTAGCAATGAAAATAATGAAAAACATCATATGCTAATCTTATGGAAAGTAATGACATTACATAAAGAAAAGTATAAGTGGTAAAATTTATTGGAAGTTAACAAACATAGCATTAGTCAATGATGCAATTCATGAAAAAGTTAATAAGGGAAGAGAAGATTCACATGCAAATATACTATCTTGGACATCTTTTATGATTATGAGCCCCCATTAAGTATTTTATGTCGAATTGTTAACGTTGGACAAGGAAGACAACATAATGAATTATGTTTGTTCATATTCACATAGAAGTTATATTGTTATAGATCCTCCAACATGTGGTGCTTGCCCAATATCTTTCCTAGCCAAAAATCCGCACCAAGTAGAGATACTACTTGTGCATCCAAAACCCTTAAACCCAGTTTCATGTCACGAGAGTCCACTATATCTACCTATGGATTGAATAAGATCCTTCAAGTAAGTTGTCATCGGTGCAAAAAGCAATAAAAATTGCCTCTAAATATGTCTGAACTTTTATTATAAGGGAAATAAGCTTTGTACAAACTTGTGATGGTAAAGAAATAAAAGCGACAGACTGCATAATAAAGGTTGCTATCACAAGGGGCAATATAAAGTGACGTTCCTTTGCATTAAGAGCTCTTGGATCCAACAACAAAAAGCGCATGACAACCTCTGCTTCCCTCTGCGAAGGGCCTATCCTTTACTTTTATGTATTTACTTTTTATGTAAGAGTCAATAGTGTTCTCCTCTACTTCCTTTTTTTCTCCTTTGTAAGCATCATGTGGTGGGGAAAGATCTAGGCATATATATCCAGTTGGATATGAGTGATCATGAGTTATTATTGTTGACATCACCCTTGAGGTGAATAAGTTGGGTGGCGAACTCACAAGCCCCTATATTTCTATGTGTCTGGCTAAAACTTTTTGCTCCATATATATGTCGTGAGTGTTAGCAATCATAGAAGACTAAATGATGGTTGAGTATGTGGACTTGCTAAATAGCTCCTACATGAGACCCTTCCTGAAAATATGATGAATTGCAATTGCATTGTTGACTGAGAACATAGTTTGTTAGTTTTCAAGAAAGTTTATGCCTTATACTCCATTGTTGTGATGAATTGTTACTTGCTCATGAGAAGTTTATGATAATAAATATTGCTACTATGTCCGTATTTTGTTTTTATCGACACCTCTCTCTCTAAACATGTGGACATGATTATCGATATGGGCTTTCGCTTGAGGACAAGCGAGGTCTAAGCTTGGGGGAGTTGATATGTCCATTTTGCATCATGTTTTGCTACTATTATTTAGAGTGTTTTTAATCAATATAACACTTCGTGGAGCAATTCAAATGCCCTTTCTCTCTTAATATGCAAGATTCACACAAGGAGGGAGATTGCCGACAGCTAGAATTCTGGACCTGAAAAAAGCTATGTCAGAGATACCTATTCTGCAAATGTCCAAATGAGCTGAAATTTTACGGAGATTTATTTTGGAATAAATAAAAAATACTGGAAGCAAGAAGTATCAGAGGGGGCCACCCAGGTGCCCACGAGGCACCAAGGCGCACCACCCCCCCAGGCGCGCCCTGGTACCTCGTTGGGCCCCGGGCCAGCCTCTGGCCCCCATTTTCTGGTATATAAGTCCATTTGCCCTAGAAAAAATATAGAGAATACTTTCGGGACAGTGTGCTGCCGTCCCCAGGCGGAACTTGGGCAGGAGCACTTTCGCTCTCCGACGGAGAGATTCTGCCGGGGATACTTCCCTCGGGGAGGGGGAAATCGTCGCCATCGACATCACCAGCGATCCTCTCATCGTGGGAGGACTAATCTTCATCAACATCTTCACCAGCACCATCTCATCTCAAACCCTAGTTCATCTCTTGTATTCAATCTTTGTCTCAAAACCTCAGATTGGTACCTGTGGGTTACTAGTAGTGTTCATTACATCTTGTAGTTGATGCTAGTTGGTTTATTTGGTGGAAGATTATATGTTCAGATCAATTATGCTATTCAACACCTCTCTGATCTTGAACATGATTATGATTTGTGAGTAGTTACTTTTGTTCTTGAGGATATGGGAGAAGTCTTGTCATAAGTAATCATGTGAATTTGGTATTCGTTCGATATTTTGATGATATGCATGTTGTTGTTTCCCTTAGTGGTGTCGTGTGAACGTCGGCTACATGACACTTCACCATCTTTGGGCCTAAGAGAATGCATTGTGGAGTAGTAATTAGATGATGGGTTGCTAGAGTGACAGAAGCTTAAACCCTAATTTATGCGCTATTCCGTAAGGGGCTGATTTGGATCCATATGTTTAATGCTATGGTTAGAGTTATCTTAATTCTTCTTTCGTAGTTGCGGATGCTTGCAAGAGGGGGTAATCATAAGTGGGAGGCTTGTTCAAGTAATAACAGCACCCAAGCACCGGTCCACCCACATATCAAATTATCAAAGTAGCAAACGCGAATCAAACAAACATGATGAAAGTGACTAGATGAAATTCCCATGTGTCCTCGAGAACGCTTTACTTACTATAAGATATTGTTCCGGCTTGTCCTTTGCTATAAAAAGGATTGGGCCACCTTCTTGCACTTTTTTTTACTATTGCTACTTGTCACTTGTTACAAATTATCTTGCTATCAAACTACTCGTTACCGATAATTTCAGTGCTTGCAGAAAATACCTTGCTGAAAACCGCTTGTCATTTCGTTCTGCTCCTCGTTGGGTTCGACACTCTTACTTATCGAAAGGACTACGATTGATCCCCTATACTTGTGGGTCATCACCAAACAAAACAAACTCGTCCCAAATGGGGACACCTGGGTACAACGCAACTTGGGCACACAAGGCTTATGGCCGCCTACCTGATCAGGGTAGCGCGCGCACATAACCTTCCCTAGTTGGAGTCATTGGCGAGAGGCATGACAATAGAAGGAATTAGGGCCTCCCCATCCAGGCAAGTGTGGTTGCACTGGTGAGCTCGATTCGATGGCACCATGACACAGCCAACCGATTTGTTCAAGTTCGATTAATGTCAGGTTTAACTTGAATGCTGATATACTGAGTCATAAAAAATAACATAATGAAATAACAATGCATATGAGCATGATATCAATGTAACCATGGATGGGCAACATAACCATTTAACATCATAACATCAACAATGATAAATCATTTAGTCTACGGGATGCAAATAAGCATGGCATAACGATGATCATGAATATAACAAGTGTTTGCAAACCATAACTAGCCATGTGAGCATATCATTATCACTAGCATCGGAAATCATTACAAGAATGAGACATGATAATAATAACATTAGCAATTAATCATTTCACTTACTAGATGAAAATGAACATGGCATAAGAAATGAACATGGATGTAAGTGCATCTAGTGCCACCCCTTGTTGGTTTTGGAGTATTGAAGACAAACTTGGTTGTGGGACTAATGTGTTTGTGAGATTCACAGGAGAACACTGGTAGAAGTCCCTATTGATTCGGTTTACCCATCGAAGATGACCCCTAAAATTGTATGAAGACATTGAAGACAATGGTGGTTCACGAAGACATTTGTGTTGAAGATAATGGCTCTTGAAGACATTCACTTGAAGCTAATGGAACGCGAAGATTTAGTCTTTTGGTACTTTCATTTTGTGCTTTCTTGAGTCATACGAACCACCGTACTGTTAAGTGCGGTCGAGGTAAACGAAGTCAGAAACTAACGTGATGCTCAACCCAAATCCTATGTCTTCAAGCGAAGACAAATGAGAGAAAACCTCTTCCAGAATTGGTTGAGTCAGCTTTGCTTGGAGCCCAAGTACAGTTGCCGCGTGTGTTGGGATCCGACCGTTGGACACATGTCAGCTTCCCTATGACCCAAGGTCATTTCGGACATATCATGTCGGGTTGCCCCGTGGCTATAAATAGCCACCCCCTACCACCATAAATTGGTGGCTGCTCAGAGTTAGTGCACGGCTTTTGTTGTTTGAGAGCAACCCACCTCGAAGCATTTGAGAGAGAGAATGCTTGCGAGGACAAAACCCAAACACCCAGAGCCCAAAGTGATTGAGCATCACTGAAGACATTCTGTTCTGAGTGAACTGAAGACTTGTTACACTTGAAGACTGTGATCTTCCAGCCGGTTAGGCGTCACATTCTGAGCATCCAAGAGTCATTGTGGATTGTCGATGAACGAAGTCTGTGAAGGTTTGGAAGTCTACCTTGAAGACTTACCAGAGTGATTGGGCGAGGTCTAAGTGACCTTAGCTCAAGGGGAATAAGGTGAAGATGTGGTCTTCTGAGTTCAATCTCAGCCTCCCTAACCAGACATACAACTGTCATAGCAGTTTGAACTGGTCAAACAAATCATTGTCTTCCCCGAGCTCCTGGTTCTATCCTTACTCTTCCTTACTGTTTTGAACTGTGAAGCCTTTGCAAGCTAGTTTGTGTTTGAAGATATTCCCTAAAGCCATTCATCTATTTACTCATTTATCTGCATGCTTCTTGTGTTTATGTTCAATGCATGCTTATATGTATGATGTCTATGCTTGTCATATCTGTTCATCTTATTGATAGGCTTTGCTAGTTCTCATCCTGCTTCTGCTTTCTTCGAAGACATTGCCTGTTTTCGAAGCCTTTCATAAAAATCGCCTATTCACCCCCCTCTAGTCGATAACTAGGACTTTCAATTGGTATCAGAGCAAGGTGCTCCCTTGTTCTGTGTGATTCGGTTAAACCACCTGTAGTTTTATCTATGTCGACTGCAGGGATAATCAAGGTTTTCGCTGCGTGCCCCGTCTTCAATGGCACTAACTATCCCAGTGGAAGAAGAAGATGCGAATGCATCTTGAAGCTATTGACAATGACCTCTGGTATGTCATCAAGACTAGTGTTCCCAAGGTTGGTAAAGGCATCACCACTGCTGATGTGAAGAGGTTCGCGCAACTGGACTCGACCGCCAAGAACATCATCTGTGGTCATCTGACCAAAGGACAGTATGGTCGTGTGAGTGCACTGGAGACTGCGAAGCAAGTCTAGGACTGGCTCTCCAAGGTCAACGAGGGCATCTCATCTCAACGAGACTCCTAAATCGATGTACTTCGCAATCTCTTCAACCGCTTCAAGAGACTCGACAATGAAAATGTTCAGCTCACCTTCGATCGACTCACTGATATCACCAATGAGCTTCATGCTCTTGGCGCCACTGACATCACCAAGCATGAAGTTGTGAAGAAGCTATTGAGATCTCTCGATAGTTCGTTTGACACCTTATCACTGATGATTCAAGAGCACCCTGATTTCAAGCAATTGGATCCTGCCGATATACTTGAGAGGCTAAATACACATGAATTCCAGCTATCTGAGAAGAGAGATATCTATGGTCCTAGCTATGGATGATCTCGCGCTTTGAAAGCAAAGGTTGTATCTTCATCTGAAGACTCTGACTGCTGTTCTGATAGTGTTGAAGACATTGGCAGAGAGCTTGCTATGCTTGTGAAGAAGTTCCAGAAGTTCACCAAGAAGAAAAGTTTCGGAAAGTCTTCAAAGTATGACTCCCAGAAGGCTGAAGCTTCCACTCGTGACAACAAGAAGAGAACTTGCCACAAGTGCAAGAAGTCAGGCCACTACATTGCTGATTGTCCTCAATGGGAAAAGGAATCAAAGAAGAAGAAGAGCAAGGACTACGACTCTAATGACAAGAAGAAGAAGAAGAAATATTCAAAGTCTTCATCAAAGTCTTCATCGCGCAAATCAAGTTCTTCTAGCAGAGCTCGTGCATTTATTGGCAAGGAGATGGATTCAGAGGAGGAATCTGATACTGAGGAGGTAGTGGAGGAGTCAGAGGAGGAGTCATATTCAGGCATGGCAAGCCTGGCTTTGGCTTCAGCATTCGTCGCCAAGTCCATCTTCAGCACTGAAGACAATGGTCACGTCACCGACACTAAGGATGACGATGACAACTCTACTCCTGCCTACTGCTTCATGGCAAGAGGCGCTAAGGTAACTTCATGTGCTGCCTACTTTAAAACCTCAAGTGAAGATGACTCTGAGTGTGAATCCAAACCTAGCTATAAAACACTTGCTAAAATTGCAACTGAGCAACAAACTGCTATGGAAAAGATTCAAAAATTGCTAGACAAAAGTGATGATCTGTTGGACAAGGAAATGAATCGAAGTCAATCCTTAATTGAAGACATAAAAAATCTTCAAGTTAAGTATGAAGAGCTCCTAAGTCATCATGATACCTTCTCATCTGATCACGAGAAGCTCTCCTATGAATATCTTCAAAGGAAGCAAGAGCTTGAGAAGCTGAGAGCGTCTCATGATGATCTTCGGACTGAAAATGATTCACTACTTGCTCAATAGATCAGTACCGCTCAGGATGAATTTGTGCCACCTTGCTTGAAATGCCTTGAGCATGATAACGCTGATTCTTCTGCTGAATGCTCTGCTATTTCTAAAACTGCCATATCTTCAACTACTATTGTGGCAACTAACCCCTCATCTGAGGAAGCCATTGCTATTACTGATGAGAATGCTAGGTTGAAGACATTGCTTGAGACAAGCATGTATAAGAGTCTCAAAGGGCATCAGACTCTTTGTGATGTCCTCAAGAAATAGATCCTGAACAGAAACCCTAGGAAAGACGGTATTGGCTTCGAGAGGAGAATCAATGTTGATGGGTCTGACTAGAAGCCTGAGCAGTACCCCAAAACTACCTGGGTTGCTGCACAAGGGCCCTCAGTGGATCCATCCACCTTATCTGGTTACAACTGTGCTAACCCTATCATCATTGATGAGTCTTTTGACTCAAACTATAAACTGTTCAAAAACCAGAATGGTGAAGTGTTTGCCAGGTTTATTGGAACTAACTGCAGGAATGGTTCCCCTATGAAGAAGATCTGGGTACCCAAAAGTCTTCTAGAAAAGCTTCCCGTGAATGTTATTATGACACCACCAGGGAAGAAGACAAACCCCATATCAAATGCTTCATATGGACCAAAGTCTTCATACAGACAAAAGTCTGCGTATGATCGCCCTAACGGCAATGTTTTGCAGGGTTACAATGATCAGACTCATGAATATGAGAGACTTTCCTCAAACCACTATGTTCACAAATCAAAGAATTTCTCTGCTTATTCATTTGAGTACTCAAACCCCCCTGTGAAGTTGTTTGCTAGGGCTTCAAAGCCAAAATTCTCAGATGTTGCACTTAGACTTATTGCTTCTAAGCCACCCCTTCAGATGTGGGTGGTTAAGAAGAACTGATCTCTTTCTTGGAGGGTCAGGTCTCCAGCCGAAAAGCATTGGGTTCAGAAGACAATGCTGGGGACCTGAAAAAACTTGTGGGGCACAAGTTAAAATGCCCAAATGGTCTCACCATGTTTTTCGCTCCATATTATGATTGCGTCAAGTACCCATATCCTTTTGACAATGTTTGGAAGTCCATGACTGTCTTGAACATCTGCTATGGACCAAAAGACTCAACATAATTTCTTGATGATTACATTTCTATATCTTTCATGAAACTAATCTTACATGAAGTATCTGCAATCACAGGCTTTATCTTCACAATTTCTCATCGTGAAGCATATCCCACTAACTTTACTGTAGGGTTCACTTCCAAAAGCTACTGAAAGGATCCTGGACAGTGGATGCTCCAATCATATGACTGGTGACCAAAGCTTACTCATGGACTCTACACTTTGTCCATCTACTCAAAAGCACATTACTTTTGCTGATACTGGGAAAAGCAAGGTATTGGGTCTAGGTAGGGTTGCAATCTCAAAGGATCGGCACATGGATAAAGTGATGCTTGTCGAATCCCTTGGATTCAACCTCATGTCTGTCTCAATGCTTTGTGATCTCGATATGATTGTCATCTTTGGCAAATTTTGCTGCCTTGTGCTTATGGCTTCTGACAAAACTCAAGTCTTCGAAGGTTATCGAAGCGGTGACTTGTACATGGTAGATTTCTCCACAGGACCACAGCTGGCCACATGTCGTCTAGCAAAAGCTTCAGAATGCTGGATTTGGCATCGACGGCTAGGACATGCTGGCATGAGGAACTTGCCACCCTTGTGAAGAAGAAGCACATCATTGGGATCGAGGGCGTCAAGTTCAAGAAGGATCACCTATGTGGAGCCTGTGAAGCTGGGAAGATGACTAGGGCGAAACACCCCTCAAAGACAATCATGACGACCACTCATCCCTTCGAGTTGCTACACATGGACCTATTTGGCCCTACTCATTATTCCACTCTTACTACTTCTACACATCTATATGGCTTAGTGATTGTTGATGATTATTCTCGATATACCTGGGTGCATATAATCCTGTATAAGACTGAGGTGCAGGATGTCTTCAGGCGATTCGCCAACCGTGCCATGACCAACTATGGCGTCAAGATCAAGCACATCAGGAGTGACAATGGTACTGAGTTCAAGAACACTAGGCTCGACACCTATCTTGATGTTCTTGGCATCACTCATGAGTTATCATCTCCATACACTCCACAGCAGAATGGCGTCGTGGAGCGCAAGAATAGGACTCTCATTGAGATGGCTCGCACTATGCTTGACGAATACAAGACACCACACAAGTGGTGGCCTGAAGCCATTGATACTGCATGCCACATCATCAATAGAGTATATCTTCACAAGTTCTTCAAGAAGACATCTTATGAATTTATCACTGGTAAGAAGCCAAATGTAAGTTATTTCAAAGTATTTGGTGCCAGGTGTTGGATACGAGATCCACACCACACTTCCAAATTTGCACCGAAAGCACATGAGGGTTTTATGCTTGGCTATGGAAAGGATTCGCACATCTACAGAGTCTTCAACCTCTTTCACTACAAAGTGGTTGAAACTGTTGATGTGCGGTTCGATGAGACTAACGGCCCACAAAGAGAGCACCTGCCACATGTGATAGATGAACTCCCTCCTAGTGAATTCATCAAGCTAATGGGTACTAGAGAAATAATACCCACTGAGGAACTCGGAGATGAAGAGGTTGTGATACCTGCTCATGTCCAGCGTGAAGACAATGATCAGCCTAAAGATAATGCTGAGCCTGAAGACAATACTCAGCAACAGCAAAGTCTTCGCCCTGTACATCCTTGTGTGGCCAATGAAGTTCAGATTGAGAAGATAATTGACAACATCAATGCACCTGGTCCTCTCACTCGGTCAAGAGCCACACAGCTAGCAAACTTTTATGGACACTTCGCCTTCGTCTCTATCATAGAACCCACCAAAGTCACTGAAGCTTTCATGGAACCAGAATGGATTCAAGCTATGAAAGAAGAGCTTCAGCAATTTGAAGTCAACAATGTGTGGGAACTTGGTAAGCGTCCTGACCCTTGCGAACACAACATTATTGGAACCAAATGGATCTACCGCAACAAGCAAGATGAACATGGTCAAGTTGTCAGAAACAAAGCTCGTCTAGTCACTCAAGGTTACTCACAAGTGGAAGGAATTGACTTTGATGAAACCTTTACTCCTGTGGCTAGACTTGAAGCCATCCGCATACTTCTTGCTTATGCAAATCATCATGGTATTCTTCTATATCAAATGAATGTGAAGAGTGCCTTTCTCAACGGCAAAATTAAAGAAGAAGTCTATGTTGCTCAACCACCTGGGTTTGAAGATCCAAAGCACCCCGACAAGGTCTATAGGCTCAACAAGGCATTGTATGGCCTCAAACAAGCTCCACGAGCCTGGTATGACACACTCAAGGAATTCTTGAAAAGCAAAGGCTTCAAACCTGGTTCACTTGATCCCACTCTCTTCACCAAATCATATGATGGTGAATTGTTTGTGTGCCAAATCTATGTGGATGACATTATCTTCGGCTGCACTGACAAATGATATAGTGATGAGTTCAGTCATATGATGCAAGAGCAATATCAAATGTCCATGATGGGAGAGCTGAAATTCTTCCTTGGTCTTCAAATTTGTCAACAAAGAAACGGCATCTTCATATCACAAGAGAAGTATCTCAAAGATTGCCTGAAGAAGTTTGGAATGCAAGATTGTAAGGGCTACAAGACGCCAATGCCAACCAATGGTCATCTGAGTTCTGACGACAATGGTAAAGAGTTCGATCAAAAGGTATACCACTCCATGATTGGTTCTTTATTGTACTTATGTGCATCTAGGCTAGATATAATGCTTAGTGTTTGCATGTGTGCCCGATTTCAAGCGGCACCAAAGGAATCGCATCACCTCGCTGTGAAGCGAATTCTTCGATATTTGGCTCACACCCCAACGCTAGGATTATGGTATCCAAAGGGCTCATAGTTTAATTTGGTTGGATTCTCTGATTCTGATTATGCTGGAGATAGGGTGGATCACAAATCCACCTCAGGAACTTGTCACTTTCTTGGACGTTCACTTGTATGTTGGTCTTCAAAGAAGCAGAACTGTGTATCACTCTCCACTGCTGAAGCCGAATACATTGCTGCTGGATCCTGCTGTGCTCAGCTTCTCTGGATGAAGCAAACTCTCAAGGACTATGGCATCAACAAGAAGAAAGTACCCCTATTCTGTGACAATGAGAGTTGCAAACTTAACAAAATATCTCAAGCCCAACCCAATTTGCCCGCTTGAAGACTATCAAACCATATGCTTCTCCCCCTTTTATCAACAAGTGACCAAAAAGGTGTGAAGACATAGGGTGTCTACACGTCCCGAGGAGGCGACGAAGAAGTTGGGGCAGCCGGGTCGACGATGGAGTTTGGTGGTGCAGACGGGCCTGATGCAGCATCATGATGCAGTGAAGCCATGGCCGGAGAAGTGGCGTCATCTTCTTCATCAACAATTCATGCATGAATCATGGGCGCAGAAGAAGAATAATCGGAGTCTTCAAGAGAAGGCGTAGCATGCCACTTCTCAGATGATGGAGGCTTGGAGCCAAATTTGAAGCTCTCCTTGAAGCCATCGGCAACAAGGTCATCTTCGGAGCATAGCAGTGTGAGGCTCTTCCAAGCTCGACGGTTGGCTTCACGTGCAACAAATGCTTTCTTGGTGGAGAGGTTGCGCACTCTATTTAGATCAGACACGATGCTCTTCATTTGCCGTTTCAGCCAGTCATGATGCTTGTCTTGCTTCTGATGAAGAGAAACGAGAAGCTCTCTGTCTGTCATCACTTTGGCTCGTTTCTGAGGCCTTTGAGGTACTGTGCTGGTAGTGGCTTCAGTGTTGGCTGGTCTTGGTTGCCGAAACTGACCAGCAAGTTCAGTGCTAGAGGTAGAGGCCACATTAGGAAGGTGAATGGCTTCCATGTAATCAGAGTGGCTGGCTTCAACAAGTCTTGGATCTTTCTCAGCCAAAGGATAAATAACTTCATGTGGAGCATCAACTTCAGGCAGAAAGATATGATGAGTGTGACCAGAGGGTTCATACTGAACCGTGGAATGAAGCTTGATGAGGCGCATAATCCATGGCCCATAAAACTTGAGGCCAAACAGATCTATGCCAGAAGCAGCAAGCTGGCGAATGAAGAAGTCATGAGTGTTGAATCTGATGCCATTGACTACATAGTAGACCAATGTCTTCATGGCGCCTTCAAGCTTGGCTGAAGATGAATGCCCTTTGATTGGCCACAGAGTGTTGCGAAGAATGTGATAGATGGTTCTAGGCAAGTACTCAAGGTCATTTATGAAGAACTCCTTGGGGTATTCAGCTTCAAATGGCAATGGCTTCATCATGGTCAGCATTTCAGTCATATTGGGCTCTGGCTTCTTAAAGATGCTTTCCACTTCATTCTCATACGTAGCACAACCTGGATTATAGAAATCTCCAGGAGTGGGCAGTGTGGTGAGCTTGAGAAGATCTTGAGGTTTGGCTTCATGATGTACATCCCCAGTCATCCATTCAAGGGTCCAAGTCTTGGGGTCTCTGTTGAAGCCAGAAATGTGGAGGGTTGCATAAAATTGGAGTATGACCTCCTCATTCCAGTGTTCCTGTCAGTGACAAAGGGTAACAGTCCAACATCACAGAAACATTCCATTGCTTGATCCAGACAAGGGAGGCCAGACATGGCTTCAAGATCTAAACGCCTGTGAGGATGAATCCGCTCTTGGTTGTAGAGGACGCACATGTAATAACTGCGCTAATGATGAGTCCAAAACCTGTCTGACGATATGCGTGGCTTCCTGAATGGATTCTTGGAGCTGTCGAAGAATGTGTTCTCATTCCTGAAGCCAGCGACACTAAATGTGTAATCAGTGGATGGAGCGCTATGAAGCCTTGGCATTCTAGGCATAGGCTTCTGAATCTGAGGCCTGTTGTGGATGTTGAATTCATACTGAGGGCCATGCTGCTCAGGAGGAGTGAGGGTTGGCCATAAGACAGGGACAAGCTCACCAGCTCGATTATAGGCCAAAGCTGTATTTGGTGTAGTGGCTTCAGTCGAAGCAATGACTTCAAGAGCAGGAGCAGGAGCTTCATGAGTAATGACTTCAGGCACAAGGGCCTCAGTAGCAGCAGGAGCAGGAGTTTCAAACACCGGCTCATGAATAGGTTCATGTGTTGCAGCCGGAGTGTCTTCAGTTTGTTTGGCTTCAGGATCAGAATGGGCTTCAGCTGATGCAATCATAACAGTTTCAACTGATGCATCTTGTGGTGGTGCCGTGGTACTTGGAGGAAAATCTGGTAGCACAACATCCTCTTGAGCAACAGAAGCTTCCTGACGCACCTCTTCAGGAATACTGGTCAAGGACACTCTTGGGCCATGGCGAAGCCTTCAGAAAGATGGCGACGCCTTTGGAGATGGAATGTCTTCTTCCATGGTTTCGGGTGTTCCTTGAGCTGGCAACTCATCTGCTGGTGCATCTGGAGGAGGAGGTGTGTGAGGAATCACCTCATCATGATCTATTGGCGTCAGAGGACGACCAATGCTGATAGTCTCACTGTTCTCTTTAACAGGCGATCATACCACATCTGGTGTGATTTGAGGAAGGACTGCATCATCTGCATACTACACATTGGCATTAGAACCAATGTCTTCAGCTGCGGTGGGGTCAGCTGCTGGTATGTCTTCAGTGACAGGAACCTCTGTGGATGTCGGGCTTGAGATATTTTGTTAAGTTTGCAACTCTCATTTTTGAAACATTTGGTATTTGGGTTGTAAACTTAAGTCCTGATGGACGTCTGCTACATTCACTGCAGTTTTATTGTGCGCTTCTTAAATTTGATCTTATGCGCATGAAGTCATTTGCAGACGCCCATATTCCATTGTGCATTCCATTATCTTCATATTATATGTATGCACATGTTGTGACTTCATGAATGGAGGGAGATCTCCACAAAGTAAAATCTGCCATGTGCATTTGCATTCAAAAGCAAATTACTTACATGCACATCTTCAGAGGGAGCTCCTCAACTTTCATGAAGCCAAACACCTTGTTCCTTAACTTTCACATATTTTTATCCCCATTGAAACTTGAACCAGTTTGTCATCAATAACCAAAAAGGGGGAGATTGTAAGTGCATCTAGTGCCACCCCTTGTTGGTTTTGGAGTATTGAAGACAAACTTGGTTGTGGGACTAATGTGTTTGTGAGATTCACAGGAGAACACAGGTAGAAGTCCCTATTGATTCGGTTTACCCATCGAAGATGACCCCTAAAAATGTATGAAGACATTGAAGACAATGCTGGTTCACGAAGACATTCGTGTTGAAGATAATGGCTCTTGAAGACATTCACTTGAAGCCAATGGAACACGAAGACTTAGTCTTTTGGTAGTTTCATTTTGTGCTTTCTTGAGTCATAGGAACCACCGTACTGTTAAGTGGGGTCGAGGTAAACGAAGTCAGAAACTGACGTAATGCTCAACCCAAATCCTATGTCTTCGAGCAAAGACAAATGAGAGAAAACCTCCTCCCGAACTGGTTGAGTCAGTTTGCTTGGAGCCCAAGTAAAGTTGCCGCGTGTGTTGGGATCCGACCGTTGGACACATGTTAGCTTCCCTATGACCCAAGGTCATTTCGGACATATCATGTCGGGTTGCCCCTGGCTATAAATAGCCACCACCTACCACCATAAATTGGTGGCTGCTCAGAGTTAGTGCGCAGCTTTTGTCGTTTGAGAGCAACCCACCTCGAAGCCTTTGAGAGAGAGAATCCTTGCGAGGACAAAACCCAAACACCCAGATTCCAAAGTGATTGAGCATCTGTGAAGACATTCTGTTCTAAGTGAACTGAAGACTTGTTACACTTGAAGACTGTGATCTTCCAGCCGGTTAGGCGTCACGTTCTGAGCTTCCAAGAGTCATTGTGGATTGTCGGTGAATGAAGTCTGTGAAGGTTTGGAAGTCTACCTTGAAGACTTACCAGAGTGATTGGGCGAGGTCTAAGTGACCTTAGCTCAAGGGGAATAAGGTGAAGACGTGGTCTTCTGAGTTCAATCTCAGCCTCCCTAACCAGACGTACAACTGTCACAGCAGTTGGAACTGGTCAAACACATCATTGTCTTCCCCGAGCTCCTGGTTCTATCCTTACTATTCCTTACTTACTGTTTTGAACCGTGAAGCCTTTGCAAGCTAGTTTGTGTTTGAAGATATTCCCTGAAGCCATTCATCTGTTTACTCATTTATCTTCATGCTTCTTGTGTTTATGTTCAATGCATGCTTGTATGTATGATGTCTATGCTTGTCTTATCTATTCATCTTATTGATAGGCTTTGCTAGTTCTCATCCTGCTTCCGCTTTCTTCGAAGACATTGCCTGTTTTCGAAGCCTTTCATAAAAATCGCCTGTTCACCCCACCTCTAGTCGATAACTAGCACTTTCAATGGATTCACAAGCATATAAGTAGTATTCAAAATAATTACATGAACAAACAACTATTCAAACATTCAAGTGGAAACCATGGCTATTGCAATGCCATCATGCAAGTTGCTTTTGTGGCTTGCCTGGGATGAAGGATTCACCGGGGGAAAGTGCGATGAGCTCGCGGAAAATTTTGCTGGAAAAGTTTCTCTCTCGGCGGAGCTGATTAGAGGGCAAGGACAAAATGGTCATTTTAAGAGTGTGACAACATCATGAAAATGGTACCAACGGAACGGGCTCGAAGAATAGAGAACGTGGGCTTTGGAATCACCTGATTCGGAGTTATGGTTGCGGAGATACGACCGTTCGTTCGTTAGGCAGAAAAACAAATAAAAAGTGTGCTTTTCTGCTGCTAACTGACGAACACCCGCTTTTTAAGGATTTCGGCCGGCGGGGTTAAACAGAAAGTGCACTCCGGAAAAATACGCTTTCAGCAATAGAAAACGTATTCTCAGCCGAAGTAACAGAAGAATACGCTTTCTTGAAAGGAAAACATAAACTTCAAAATGCGCTTCCACTTAAACTGCTTGGCCCGGCTGGCTGGTCACTTACAGCTGGACCCCGCGTTGACTCTCTCTCTCCTCATGTCCTCTTCTTGATCCTCCCGACGGGGCAGAGGCAGAGGCGAGACCGGCCGCCCCAACGGCGAGCCCCGGTAGCTCCGGCCACCAACGGCGGCGTCCAGCACATGGGCGTGATCAGGGCATCGTGCCGCATCCGTCCAGGCACCCCGCGGTCGCTGGGGAGCTACGGAACGGCGTCGGCCTTGCTCGCGGCGAGCGGCGACTTCGGTTGATGGTGGTCTCGGCATTGTGGTGGTCCGGCGGACGAGGCGAACGACGGGGAAGCTCCGGAGAGCTTCGGGGGTTCGAGCTGCAGTGGCTAGGCGGAGGAGGGAGGCCGGCATTGCTCCAATTTAAGAGGAGACCGGCAGCAGACACGGCGGCCGTGGGGGCGAGGAGAGCTCCTCGGGCTCGTTGGAGAGGTCGGGGAGGGCTAAGGGAGAGAGGAGGAGGCTGTGGGTGAGCTCGGGAGGTCTCGGGGGTGGCTCAAATAGCCGGGGCAAGATGCTCGAGCCGAATGCCGCTGCGGAGGCAAATGACGAGGGCACTGGAGCTCTAGGCCACGCGTAGGGGAGGGGAAGAGGGGCCAGAGGGTTTGCGCGACGCGGAGAGGCCACGGGGGTGCTCGAGAGAGCTCGAGGAAGAAGAGGACAGCAGGAAAACGACGGCGGCCATGGGCACACGGTGCGGCGTGGCGCGCCGGGGAGGAATGAGTAGGGGAAGAGGGGTCCAGAGGGGTGGCGTGGACGCAGGAGAGGGAGGGCTA
This sequence comes from Elymus sibiricus, assembly GCA_039707655.1. NCBI lineage: Eukaryota > Viridiplantae > Streptophyta > Magnoliopsida > Poales > Poaceae > Elymus > Elymus sibiricus. The sequence continues at coordinate 132,536,628 of CM077676.1, read as the reverse complement.
CGCTGTGGACATGGTGTGGTGGCGAGAGCTCGGCATTTGGGCGGTGGCCGAGGGCCCTAGTGCCCAGAGCACGCTTCTGGCATGCCAGACCGCATGGTCACCGCATGCACTAGCACACGCGGGGCTTTTGGGCCGCCCAGACCATGTCTAGCGTATAGTCCTTTCAACATGGGGCCTCTCTGAAGTGATGGTTCGAAGAAAGAAACTGTGTGCTGATGGGAGTGATCATCTAAAGTTTGTTGTAGCAAACTTGGGCATGAAGCTGTCGTAAAAATGAAGGGGATAAGGGCTAACCAGGATGTCACAGGGGTTTAGGGTAGGAAGGACTACAGTCCTGTGAAATATGAAAAGATTTGGACCAAGATTTATCATAGTTGCTTCACAACTGCCAATCTGGTCCAGGAAACTAGATCTTGAAGCTGCACTCACATGGATGATTGGATTGAGCTGAAATTTGGTAGAGGATGATTATTTTGGCATATGAAGTCACTGTAAAAATTTCATACCATTTGGATAAATAAAAATGGTACTTCCTTCACAATGCTTTCTACTGGACAGAAAATTTGGGGAATTTTGTGGAGAAAATGGCTTGCCAAAATGATGTGAATTTTGGCATGCTCAAAGGATATAGGGATATTTAGGTCCTGGATTAATTTCAGAATTTATGAATCAATAAAAAATATAGTTGCTTCACAAACTGAAATTATGACCAGACACAAAGATTGGATGGTGTGTTCACATAGACTGTTGGATGGAGATGAAATTTGGTGGAGAGTAATGATTTGATCATATGGATGATCTTCCAAAATTTCAACTTATTTGGATTAGCCTAGCTAGTACTTCCTTCACAAAGCTTCTCTCTAGACAGAAACTTTGGAAATTTGCTGAGGAAGATTTACTAGGCAAATGAAGATGAATTTTGGCATGTCACAATTATTTGGATATTAAAGAGTGCTCCAAAAGTTTGAGGTCAATCAAGAAAATATAAATAGCACTTCCTTCGCAAAGTGCCATACTAGACAGCATAGGAAATGAATATTCCTGAGTTATTTTTGAACTAGGCAAGGATGGGTTTTGACATATTAGTGGAAGATATGATCCAAAGAATTTATGAGAATTTTGTGGGAATTTTTGGAAAGACAGAAATATAGGTTGCTTCACAGCCTAGGGCAAACAGGATTATTCCTTTAATAGAAAAAGGAATATTCCCAAGAAATAAAAATTGGGGTTGGGCTAAGATGGAAATTACATGGTCTTGGGATGGATTTGAGAGTGGCAAGCCACTTGTGAGAGGAACGAGAGAAGATCTTCCCAGGTTTCAAGACCACAGAGCCACCGAAAAGGAAAATCCAAATAAAAAATCGAAGAAAACCAAAAGAAAAAGAAAAGGCCAAAAATCGGGGTGTCACAAACCTACCCCCCTTACAAAAATCTCATCCTTGAGATTTGGATGCTCGGGGAACAAGTATGAATATTCTGACTTAAGGAAACTGTTTCCAACTCGGGTATCCTTTTTTCCTTTATATGATGTTCCCACTGAATTTCATATGACTTGATTACCATGCTGTGGGGTGGTTTGCTTCACTATATCCCACATTCTGATAGGTCTTCCTTCATATGTTCATCCTTACTCTGCCTCCAATTCTTTTATGTCTGCTGGCTTATCTGATATTATCATGACTGGAATTTCCATAAGTCCGGGAGTGATTTCCAATTGACGTGACATTCTTCTATCCAGCACTGATAGTATTCAATGAAGTTATGAACAAATTCCCTCGGTGGACACAAAAACATTTAATCATTGCATCGGGCTACTAGATGCATGTCCTCCGGGTTCAAAACCATACTGGAGATCACAGCCGCTCTCTTGGCGGAATCTGACTGCTCGCAGGGATTTCTGAATCATCTTGGCTAGCTTCACTGTCTCGAGTATCAAATCCATACCAAAGATTTGACTTTTGCTAGTCGTGACCAGTATAAAGGAGTACGGCCTTATAACAATAGCTTCTAGAGACTTGACTGACGGTGGTTCTGGTGGAAGAATCTTGTCCATGACAGGCTATCATCTCACTGGGTACCATATGTGAGAGCACATGATCCGAGACTGTTGTTCCGCATTTTCATTACTCATTCTGTCGGTATATCCATAGGCTGTGCGATGCTTTAATACGACCGCAGGAGTCAAACTACTGAGCTGGCCTTTGGGTTGACATGATCGACTTGGATATACGATACTGACAATTCTGAGCATATACTGTTGGCCAAACGGGTTACCTAGATATGAGGTCCTTACAAACAGAGTAGACCCCTTGGGTGTGTATTCATGGTGATTGATACGGAATCAGACTGCCTTGAGTATCCGTACCATGTTGTTCATGCACCAATTATCACACCTGCGTTGTCGACCTTGCTCCTTCATTATTGTTCTCTTTTTTCGAATCCTTTGCCGAAAGAGATTGGCCATATATATCCTTAATTCATCATGTGACCATAGGTGCTGTCAGGTGCAATATTCCGGCAATCATATCTTAGCATGTTCATGACTCGTGTCATAGGAAATATACCAGGTTCACGTGTACTTGTATAAAGCTCATTGTTATCGTCAATCATACAAGACAGTGACCAAGGTTAATGATATCACTTTGTCGGGTGTGAGGAAGCTGGCCTTGATATCCACTGTTGTGACGCCCCCGACTTAATCGTGCACTAACCATACACGCAAATGCACACGATCAAGCCTAGGGACTCACTTGATGATATCACAACACAACTCTAGACACAAATAAAATAATACAAGCTTATTATTACAAGCCAGGGGCCTCGAGGGCTCGAATACATAAGCTCGAAGTCATACAAGCATCAGCGGAAGCAAGAGTATCTGAGTACAGACACAAAGTCAAACAAGGTGCCTTAAGAATGAGGTGATCGGGGATCTCTATGTCGTAGTAGGATCCTCCAGAGGTGTAGTAGTAGCCGTCGGCGGTAGTAGCTGACTCCTGGGGTCCATCATCTGATCGCAGCAATCGGGTATGGGGAAAAGAAGTAGCAAAGCAACCGTGAGTACTCATCCAAAGTACTCGCAAGACTGACATTAGAACTATACTAATTATGCATTGGTATCAAGTGAAAAGGCTGTATCTGTGGACTGTATAGCAGCAAAGCCAGAATAGAGAGAAAGGCCTAGCCTATCAAAGACTAGCATCTTCAGCGGTCTTGCAGCATAAGAACAGTGCAGAGTAGCATATTATTAAAGTAGCAAGCATGTTGTAGCAAAGCCTAGAGATCCTTCCTCGACTCCTTGCGAGAAAGCGATCCTGGAGCTTCCAATTAATTAAAGTATCTAGTTCAAGTAGTAGCAGATCGGGATACAACACTGAGCGTCCTGTTACCGTGGACACGGCTATTCGAATAGATAATCTTCCCTGGAGGGGTGCACTACTGTTACCCAGCACGCTCGATTACATCTGGCCGGACACACTTGCTGGGTAATGCCCGGCCTCGGGTAATCGACATGACGCAGTCCTACCTAGGCTCAACAGAGAGGTCCCCGCCGGTCTACATCCTAAGTGCGCAGGGGTCTTGGGCCATCGCCCTTTGCACTCCGGGTCGTTGTGCGCAGGGGGATTCCAGCACCACCTCTGCCTGGATGGCGCGATCCGGCCCGGCCACAATGCTGAACTGGACGTCTGACAGAGCTTTCGGCTGATACATACGATGTAGAGGGTCCCATAACCATTATCCCATGTGGTGGTAGTGCGTATAGGCCAGTGGCCATCTCAGATCAATACCCAAATCCGTTAGCGAATTATTAGGAGCTCGCGGTGATGATCGGTACTCCTGTGGTCCCGTCTCGAGGAAGTGCAACAAGGGCCAGGCCCATCCCTCTCTAGGGCGGTCTCTGCCTGCCCGGTCGCGCCTCGTAATTAACTCGCGGGTGCCCTCCAGGTCAACCCGACTTCCCAGGGGGCTGTTGAGAACTCAGGTCCACCTCTACCGGGGTGGTACCTCCTGTCCCTTCAGTCCCGTCATAACAGTACAGGGGGCAACAGTTAAATGTAACCGTGTGTCCGTAACATCAAGAGGGTAATCCGAGGAATCACCCTCTATGGATTCCTACTCGATGTAATCTGTTAAGGAAAACCAGGAGGAATCACCCTCGATGGTCCCCACTTAAAGGAGTTGCACGACAGAGGCCTCACCAGAGGTGGAGGAAGAGGAATCACCCTCGGTAATCCACGTCCGACTAGCTGTGCTACAAAGGCATCATCGGGAGTGAGTTTAAGAGGTATCACCCTCGTTACTCGAGGATAACTCTGTAGAGTCGAACAACTTAGGGGGGTGTGCGGTGCTGTGCTGGTCTCAGTCCGTCAATCACATCGAATGGGGCACTGGTAACTAAGCGGGGCATCTAGGACAAGGTGGAGGGCCACAAATGGATTTACACCCAACCTATACTAAGCAGTTAGGATAACAGGCAGGTATCAATAACAGTTTACAAAAACAGGCTATGCATCAGAATAGGATAAATCAATAACAGTAGCAAATTCTAATGCAAGCATGAGGGAGAGGGAATAGGCGATATAGGGATGATCAAGGGGGTTTTGCTTGCCTGGAAGCTCTGCTGAAAAGGAAGCAAGGTCGTCGGCGACGAAGTCGATCTCAGGGTCAGTGTCGGTCTCGGGGTCTACCGGAGAGAAGAGGGGGAAGAAACAATAAATATAAAGCACACAAATGTAACACAGTTGCACGACATGACAACACGCAGTACTAGGGGTGACCTACCGCAGTACTAAACAGTGCAGGCGGAGCGAGAAAATATCTGGAACGTTTCCCCGTTTTCGGACATCTGTCGGACAGATGAACCGGAGGGGAAGGTTCCACGTTCAGGTAGTTAGGGGCACCTGACAGATGAACGGAGTGCATATTCGGAATCTTCATATTTTTCTGATCATTTTTCATATATAAATTATTTTAATCTGAGTTACGGTTTAAAAGATATGATTTTCTAAAGTTTTATTAATTTCTGGAATTATTTAAATTAATTAAATCAACATTATCCAAAACAGTGTATGCTGACGTCAGCATGACATCACTGTGACATCAGCGGTCAACCTGACAGGTGGGACCCACCTGTGAGTGTCTGTTTAGGTTAATTAGGGTTTAATTAGACTAATTACAAATTAATTAGGTTAATTATTAATTAGTTTAATTAAACAGAGTTAATTAAGTTAATTAATTAATTAGTTACTTAATTAATTATTATCATTTTTTTATCTATTTAATTTCTTATATTTTATTTATTACAATTTTGTTTTTCTTTTCTGTTCTAATAGGGCGGGGCCCGACTGGTCAGCGTGCAGGGCGGACATGTCCGTGTCCGTTCGTTCGGGCGCCGGACATGTCCGGTGGCTCAATGCGCATGCGGGCACACAGCGGAGCCGGACACGTCCGGGCGACGCGTGCGCGGCGACGACGGGCAGCGAGGCGGCCGAGCGGACGCGGGGCAGCGGCAGCTGCGGCGGGTGGTGGCGGAGCAGCAGCGGCAGGCGGCGACGGCATCGGGAGGCGGGCGCGGGAGAGCGAGCAGAGGCGGCCAGCGGCGGGCGACAGCGGCGAGCGGGCGCGGGCTCGGGCGAGCGCGCGGGGCAGCAGGCGAGCGGGCGCAGCGGCGGGCGAGCACGGCTCGGGCGGTCGCGGCGAGGCAGGGGAGCACGGCCGCGGTGCGGGCGGCGGCAGACGGGGTCAGCGGCGACAGAGAGGAAAAAAAGGGGGGAAACGGGGCCCTCAACCCCGTTGCAGGTGAACGCCGGCGAGGCACGGGGAAGACCGGCGAGGAGGAGGTCGGGGACGGCGTCGGCGACGGCAGGGAGGGGCGGCGATGACGACAGGCGACGGCGGTGGCGTCCGGGAGAGAGAGAGGGGGCGAGGGGAAGTGGGGGTTCGAGCTAGGGTTACGGGTGCGCGAGGGGGGGGCCTTATAGGCCAGCGGGCGGAGTGGGCCGGCCATTGTGGCCTAAGGCCCAGTCGGGTCAGGGGGCTTTTTCTTTTTCCTTTTTATTTTATTTTCCTTTTATCTTTTGTTTTTATTTTGGTTTCTGTTTAGAAATTAGTTTCGCCACTATATGACTTTTGTAAAATATGAGGGTAGCCCATTTAAATACTAGACATTATTTAACACTGCCAGAAATTGGTTTGAGCTAAATAGGATTTCATTTGAATTTTAATTAAATAAAAAGGTATTAAATGTTTCTATTTTGCTACTGTTTTAGGATGTTAGAGTCATTTAACTAATCCAATTAATGTTGATTACATTTTTATAATTGCTCCTGGATTATTTACAATTTACTGAACATTTTAGTTTTAAAATTTGAACAACTTTTAAATCCACCTTAAATTTGAATTCTCAATTTGAATTTGGGATTTGAAATGAGATATGATCCAAATGATGATCAAGCACTGTTAAGCATGATGACTTGGCATGATTAAGAGGTGATCACTGTGCTTAATACATGGGGATGTCACAACTGTCAAGATTGTTGTCCCAAAATTGTCTTTATAGCTTGTCGGTCCTTGCATCATACTGAGTTGTATAACTGGCTTTCTTCCTCTTGCATAACTCATGTGGTTATCGGATTCTCACCATGCTTGCATCATCGTATGAGGGACTTGCATGACCTTGGCAGCATGCTCACAATATATATGGAAGTATGTGTATCTGAGCATTTGATTCCCAAGACAGACACTTGGGTCCTGACTAGCTCGTGCTTCTGACCCAACTATTGCGGATCTGATTCTTGAGATGCACTGCCAACTCACTGTGTAATTACTTGTACCAATGACGATGATTGTTGGTAGTGCCGTACTGACGAAGGCTGGATAGCTTGTGTTGGAAGCCATCTGAGAGTAGCATGCTGAGGAAGACTGAATAGCTTATGCTCGAAGCTTTTGCCGGGATAGCGTGTTGAAGAAGACTGGGTATCGTACCTCGGAAGCTTTTCCCCTGGTTGCTTACTGAGGAAGATTTGGTGGCTTATGCCAGAAGCTTTCTGCGGTAGCTTACCGAAGAAGACTGAGTATCTTACACTGGAAGCTATCCACATATCATACTGAGGAAGACTGCGGAACCTTGCGTCGTAAGCTTCCCTGGTAGCGTACAGAGGAAGACTGGGTTGCTTACACCAAAAGATTTTCTCTCTGATATGCGGACTGAATGCCTTTGACTGGAAATGTACTGTTGTCTTGCACACAAATTATCTTCCTGCTGGTTTAATCATTACTGCTGTGAAGATCGCACGCTGATATAGACTTGATGCTGGTAGTCAATTCAGAATATCATTTGTATTCAACCAGATATTCCCAATACAATGCAGTCGGCTGAGATTTCCATAATGTTTAGTTGAGCTTCCAAATAATTGAATTCCTCACTGATTCTTCGAGTCCGGTGCGGTTCGATGAGCAACTTTCATAAGGGGAAATAAGGTAACACCGAGGGCCCAAATAAATAAGCAAATGAAACAATTGAAACAAAAGCACACAAAGCATCAAGGTTACATACAAGCAATATCACATTTTACTGCTATACACAACAGTATGCATGCCTACTTAAGCACACAAATCTCGCAAGAATTCTGGTACTACGGTCTAACATGCTGTGGCGGTGTGCACGAAGGTGAATCAATGTGTGGAGAGGTTGGTGTAAACAGAGCTACACCAAGAGCTGGCTTAACCCAGATTGCATCTGGATGGGCTTGGAGGTGAGGACGGACTCGGTGATCATATAGCGGAACACGGATGTCATGGCCATATCATCATCAAGTAGACGGAAAGGAACCGTACTCGTCTAGGGAATGGGTGATAGGGTAGGATAGCGGTGGAAAGAAGGGTCTGTTGGCATTGCCCTTTCCTGGTAACAAAGACCAGTAAGGGTTGCCAAAGCGGTGGGTTGGATGGCAAGATTCGGGGTAGAAGCATGTCTACCACCGAAATGATAGGTGGCTGGCGGAAAGATATATTGGTGCGATACATGTGCATCAATCCTGCAAGTGATCGACACCACTAGGTACCTCGGCATCACTCCGCTGGGACAGAGATGACACCAAATACCGAAAATCAGGTATGCAAAGCGGGAGGGTGCAGGTAGTGGATCGAAACCGATGCCTCCTACACTCACAAGATCAGCCGTTAGCGACAAGATAATAAGTCTATATGCATGCTATGCAGCAAACAAATGCAACAACCAAATGCAACAAACCGACTAGACTCTATACTACCGGTTCCTAACGCTCACGCTGACTAGGGCGTCCTACAGCCAGACCTGCTCTGATACCAAGCGTTGTGGCACCCCGGCTCAGAGAGACCGGAACACCCCGCATTCCAGCCCAGAGATCAAGTCTTCTGGAATACGGCACTGCTTGGCATAGAACAAATCAACTCTTTATTATAAATAATAGGGGTACAAGGGTCTGATGCCACAAAAGATTACATTGGCACGGTGACACTACGCCTGCTAAGGTAGCTCTATGCTAGTAGCGGAACATCTCATAGCAGAATAACTTCTAGCAGTGGAATAACGACGATAGTGATGGACTCCACTCCGCAGTGGAATAACTTCTAGCAGTGGAATAACTTCTAGCACGGTGTGTGGCAAGAAGCCTGATTAGGCAATGGCCGATATATGATTATCGCCCTTAGCATAAACATGACCGATACATAATTATCGCCCTGAGAAATATGAATGGCCGATAGAGTGTTGACATCGTGCTTAAACAATACCCGAGGCAAAGTATTTTCTGGCACGCAAGCTCTGCCAGAAAACAGGGGGGCATGTGTTGACACCTGATTTTGGCACAATACAGAATGCAATAGAGGTGACCTCAAATGACAAGATATTCTACATGAGAAACTTCACATTGCCGAATGGAACAACTTTGATGTTTGGATCATAATCATTCAGTATCATATCAAAGACCAAAACTACACTCGGATTGTCATGTTTAGGTGTTCTGAGTGCTTTTTGGTCGATTACACCTCCAAGACAATCTCGGATGAAGGAATGCTCTACATGAATTGTCTTCGTCTCGTCGAATCGGTTGATTTTCATATAAAAATCGTCTCAAACCGGGTTCGTATGCAAAAGTTAGAGCTATTTGAATGCAGCCCTGTCAAGAGGCAAAATATGGCGCGCCCCATCAGACACATGTCTGATGGGTGTCTGATGCAATGCGTGAGCAATTAGCCCTTCAAGATGGCCTCGGATCGAAAAACGTTCAACATAAAAGTTGTTCGTCTCGTCGAAACGGTCAAAATTGCTTTTGGGCACATTTTCATCCGAGGTCGTTTACTGCCTCAAAAAGGACCCGCAAGGTGCTGCCAGAAAGTTTGCCGGGAACAGTAACTTTGCCGGGGAAAGCTTGCCGCCGTGAACAGTAACCTTGCCGGGGAAAGCTTGCCGCCGTAAACAGTAACCTTGCCGGGGAAAGCTTGCCGGTGTGAACAGTACCTTGCCGGGGAAAGCTTGCCGGCGTGAACAGTAACCTTGCAGGGGGAAGCTTGCCGCCGTGAACAGTAACCTTTGCCGCCGGGGAAAGCTTGCCGGCGTGAACAGTACCTTGCCGGGGAAAGCTTGCCGTCGTGAACAGTAACCTTGCCGGGGAAAGCTTGCCGCCGTGAACAGTACCTTGCCGCCGTGGAAAGTTACCTTGCCGGGGAAAGCTTGCCGCCGTGAACAGTAACCTTGCCGCCGTGAACAGTAACCTTGCCGGGTGAAAGCTTGCCGCCGTGAACAGTACCTTGCCGCCGTGGAAAGTTACCTTGTCGGGGAAAGCTTGCCGCCGTGAACAGTACCTTGCCGCCGTGGAAAGTTACCTTGCCGGGGAAAGCTTGCTGCCGTGAACAGTAACCTTGCCGTCGGGGAAAGCTTGCCACCGTGAACAGTAACCTTGCCGGGGGAAAGCTTGCCGCCGTGAACAGTACCTTGCCGCCGTGGAAAGTTACCTTGCCGGGGAAAGCTTGCCGCCATGAACAGTAACCTTGCCGCCGGGGAAAGCTTGCCGCCGTGAACAGTAACCTTGCCGGGGGAAAGCTTGCCACCGTGAACAGTGCCGCCGTGGAAAGCTTGCCGCCGTGAACAGTTACCTTGCCGGGGAAACCTTGCCGCCGTGGAAAGCTTGCCGCCGTGAATAGTAACCTTGCCGGGGAAAGCTTGCCGCCGTGAACAGTAAAAACTGTCAAGGCCAATCCGACGAGATGCTGAAGATAGGCTCAAATACTTGTCTAGATTGCCTCGGATGAAAAAGTGTTCAACATGAAAGTTGTTCGTCTCGTCGAAACGGTCAACTTTGCTTTTGGAGTCATAATCATCCGACGTAGTATATGACCTGCAGAGACGCTACAAGAGTCGGATGGTCCAGTCAGCTACACGAACGAGTCTGACTCGAAATTAAAGATGACCCCGTGGAGTATTCAAGATGGCCTTATTTGGAAAAGTGATCAACATACGGATTTTTGGCCTCGTCGAAGCGCACAAAATTGGTATTTGAACTGTCTCCATCGGAAGTCATATGCAGATTCCACGGCCCACGCAAGGAGCAAGACAGAAGATTGGACCAGATTCGGGCTGAATCCGAGTGGGGCCAGAACTAGGACTCTAGGACGTGAATTGATGTAATTTTCTTGTAAGGAAAGCCTAGATGAATCCTTTGCTTGTACGGGAAGTCCAGCCGCCTCTTATATGTTTGGGGTGACGGCCGATTAAAACAACACACAATCGAACAAATCAATATACTACTTTTTCATCTACGTTTTGTCTATCCCTTGTTTTTGCTTCCTCGTTCTTCGTCGTTCTTCGTGTTGGAGAGCTGCGAATCCCGAGGCCCTAGGGGCGAGCGAATCGACCTAGGGAAGCCCATTGCCGCCGTACTCCCTGACGGGGTCCCTCCCGGGAGTGTGGGGTTTCGGGTCTCAAAAGCGCCGGCCGGATTGTCTTGCGTATCGCGCTTCCGGCAGGCCTCCCTCGACGTGAGCTGCGGTGCATCACCCCCGGCGTCGAGGGTACGCGTGATGCGTTCGTGTGTCAACACACTTTTTGGCGACTCCGCTGGGGACACTTTGATCCATCATCATCATCCATCATGTCCAATCTTCCCAATCCCTCGGAAGTTGACGCCGATAACATCATCAAGCCCAATCTGGAAGAGTTATCGGCCGAGCATCGCCAAGCTTATGAGGAGTACAAGAAGGCGCGTGAAGAGAAGGAGTTGCAGGAGTTCCTTGGAAAATACAAGAAGGACCGCCAAGGCAATATCACTCCGGTTGGAGAAATCAAGTTCCCTCCTCTTCAAGCCGATCAGGTTAAACCTTCTGTAAGTACTACCTTTTCTCCTGAGCAATGGGCTGAAATTGAGAGTCGTATTACTGATAGCAATAATCTGATCTATCAAGCTTTCTTAGACAATACTAATGCTCAGAAGAATATGCCTAACATGCCTGCTAGTATGGGAAACCCTGATTCAGTTTGCCTATTTCATCGGCGCCTCCCATGCCGATGAATTATTTTCCTACCCATACCAATCAAATTGTGGCTGCACCACTTAATCCTTTTATGCAGAGTTCGGTGGCAACGCCGAACCAAATAGGTGGAAACACTGCTAGATCATTGCCGAACTATGGTTCGGCAAACATGTCACAATTTACACCCATGATTGCTAACCCCAATCCTCCTATGCCAGTGCCACAAGCTTCATCGTCTACTACGGACGATGCTCTAGCTAGGTTTAGAGAGGAGATGGCGAAAACACTTCGAGAGAATTTTGGTGTTGAACTACCTAGGAATCGGATTTATCAAAAGCCGTATCCTGAGTACTTTGATGCAATTCCGTGCCCTCAAGGGTATAAAATTCCAGATTTTGTTAAGTTTAATGGAGAGGGCACAAAAACCACATGGGAGCATGTTAGCCAATACCTAGCACAATTGGGTGAAGCAGGTTCGATAAATGAATTGAAAGTGCGTTTATTTCCTTTGTCATTAACTGGTACCGCATTTTCATGGTTTTCTTCTTTGCCGCATGGCTCTATTCGTGCATGGTTGCAGCTAGAGCAAAAATTTCATGATCATTTTTATAGCGGCGACAATGAACTTAAGTTGTCACATCTTACATCGGTTAAGCAGAAGCATGACGAATCGGTCTCCGATTACGTCAAGAGATTTAGAGAGACAAAGAACCGGTGTTATAGTTTAGTGATAACTGAGAGAGACTTGGCTGATCTTGTGCTCAATGGTTTGAGAACTCATATTAGAGAAAAGCTAGAAGGCTATGAATTTATAAGCATCAACCAAGTCTTACAAAGAGCTTTGGCTCAGGAAAGCCGAAGCAAAGATCTCAAAGAGGTGCATAGATATAAAACTGATCGTCCTAAGATGAATGTGGTTGAATATGATGGTGGTAACTCGGACGATGAGGGTGATATGTATGCTACTGAATTTGTTTGGCCATCTAAGGCCAAACCATTTACTTGCAATGATCTGAAACCGATTCATAAGAATCGTGATGAAGAGATGAAATTTACTTTTAATGTTGCCAAGTGTGATAAAATATTTGATGCTTTGCTGCAAGCTAAGATTATTAGAATATCTCATACTTTACCGCCGTTTGAAGAGCTGAAACGGCGTGCTTATTGCAAGTATCATAATTCTTTTTCTCATGCGACTAATGATTGCAATGTTTTTCGACGACAGATACAATCGGCCATTAATGACGGACGATTGAACTTTTCTGAGATGCAAGTTGATAAGCAGCCCTTCCCAATGAATACTCTGGATTTGGAGGGGAAAAAGGTGCTCATTCGGCCGGAAGTGGCCGAATCCGCTAATAAAACTAATATTGTCATTGGTGAGCCCAGGAAAAACAGAGATGGCGACAAGGTCTTGGGAAGGCAAGTGGTGCTCGACAAGCAACCCGATGGCGGGGAGATAATCAAAATCACTGTCAAGAATCCTGCACTCGGGGGGCAACCACAAGAGCAAGAGAGTACCCGTGTCAAATTTGTCAAGCCCAAGAGTCCGGAAGTTGGCAAGTGGAAGCTGGATGAAGCCAAAGTGCAGCGCAAGAGAGCCAAGCCAACTTTTGATATGTTGCTGTCCAAGTATGCTAATCAAGCGGCCGGTTCTAGCTCTAATCGGTCATCAAATTTGAAGCGCCCAAGATCACCTCCGAGGCAAGAATTGCAGCATCACACAAGGCCATACGGGCCATGGGCGCCAGGACCGTGGATGGCGCCACCTCCCTATGCACCCTACTTCATGGGAGGATTCAATGGAGGATGGGGGCAGCCCCCAATGGCCCCTTATGCTTTTCATCCAGGATGGGCAGAACCAAGGAGGCCTATGCGTGAGAGGCTTTCTTATCCCGCACGAGGCCGTTTGAACAATGGTGTCAATCGTCCGATGCAGAATAATCAAGAAAAGGTCAACAAACAGGTGTGGCGTGTCAAATCACCAACTGCAGCGGTTGAGTCTGAAAAGGGCAAAGAAAAGGTTGATGCCGAAACACTTGTCTTGGGCACTGAAACATTCGCCATACAATAGCCGACGGTGCGTAACAACCCTACTGAGCCGATACTTGCTATCGCGCCATAGCACTCGGCTAATGATCATGAAGCTAGCACGAGCAAAGCCAAGCCCAAAGATCCAAAATATATGCAACCTAAGTGGTGTCCTCCAGGGCTAACAAAAACGCAAAAGAGGAAGCTACAAAGGCTAAGGAGTAACGAGCTGGCAGAACAGGAGGCCGAAAAGCAAAGAGATAAGTGGTTTAATGACATTCGGCCCATGGTACCTACAAAACAAGTGTGGGTGCCTAAGCAAGTACAGAGTGCGGTGGTTTCTACATCTGTCACATCAGCATCTATACCGCCAAAGGAGGACGATGCCATTGCTATTACATCATCCGCAACACCTATCGATTGCGCTCCGCCCGAACAGGTTTCAGAACCAATGAGCACGCCCGAGGAGGAGGAAGATATGGTGGATTATGAGCCTACACCGGTCCACGAAGGTATGGATATCAATATGGTGTTTTACTTACCCGCTGAGTTTCGTGCTGTAGATGAAGAAGGGGAAGTGGCTCAGCTGGATTTTGGCCCTAAGAATGCAATATTTGAGAAGCCAAAAGAGCCACTGACACATTTGAAGCCGTTGTACCTCAGAGGCCATGTCAATGGATCACCAATTACTCGAATGCTTGTTGATGGTGGTGCCGTGGTGAATCTCATGCCCTATTCGGTCTTCAAGAAATTGGGTTTGCCTGACGAAGGATTGATCAAGACCAATATGGTGCTTAACGGATTTGGAGGCAAAGAGAAAACCGAAGCCAAAGGTGTGACATACGTAGAGCTTACGGTTGGGAGCAAAACTTTGGCTACTGCATTCTTTGTCGCCGAGGTACAAGGTAACTATAACATCAATCTTAGGTCGTGATTGGGTCCATGCAAACCAATGCGTGCCATCCACTATGCACCAGTTTTTAATTCAGTGGGTTGATGATGAAGTGGAGGTCGTTCATGCGGATAATTCGGCTTGCGTTGCTTTAGCCGATGCACCGGTGGATTGGCAACACCCCAATGCTGCTTGCTTGACGGGACGGGACTTATCAGAGTTTGATTTTCTCAGCGCCACTAAAAGTGGTTTTGTGCCCGTTTCTTTAAAGCCGGTTGATGGCAATCGGCTCCAAGGTATGATGCATTTAAATGGATCCTAACTCTGAGTGGTTACAAAAGCGGCTTGCAGAATATCGGGCCAATGGGAACGATATGTATGAATCTATAGAAGAGTTAGATGATATGGATAAACTTGGACAAGGTTTTACATCGGCCGATCCATTAGAAGAAATAGATATTGGAGATGGCTCAATTCCTAGGCCGACATATGTAAACAAAAATTTGAAAGCCGATTGTAAAGATAAGTTAATCGAGCTATTGAAAGAATATGTTTGTTGCTTTGCATGGGAATATCATGAGATGCCAGGTTTAAGCCGAGAGCTAGTGGAGCATCGGTTACCTATGAAAGCCGGTTTTAGACCATATAAACAATCGGCTAGAAAGTTTAATCCAAAAATATATGACCGGATCAAGGAAGAGATCGGTCGTTTGCTTAAAGCTAATTTTATTAGACCTTGCAGGTATGCCGAGTGGATTTCTAACATTGTACCAGTGGAGAAGAAAAGCTCCAGCAAGTTAAGGGTGTGCATTGATTTCAGAGATTTGAATAGAGCTACACCCAAAGATGAGTATCCCATGCCTATAGCCGATATGCTTATTAATGATGCTTCTGGACATAAGGTTATTAGTTTTCTTGATGGTAATGCTGGATACAATCAGATCTTTATGGCCGAAGAGGACATGTCCAAGACAGATTTTCGTTGCCCTGGTTTTCTTGGTTTATTCGAGTGGACAGTAATGACGTTCGGATTAAAAAATGCTGGTGCCACATATCAAAGGGCTATGAATTTAATTTTCCATGATCTGCTCGGCATTATACTTGAAGTCTATATTGATGATATTGTTGTCAAATCGGATGCTTTCGAATCTCATCTAGCCGATTTGCGCTTAGCTTTTGAAAGAATGAAAAAATATGGACTAAAGATGAATCCTTTGAAGTGCGCATTCGGCGTGTCGGCTGGCAAGTTTTTGGGTTTCATTATTCATGAAGATGGCATAGAGATTGATCCCAAAAAGATAGAGGCCATACAGAAAGTGGAGGCTCCAACGTGCAAGAGAGATATGCAAAAGTTCCTTGGCAAGGTCAATTATTTGAGAAGGTTCATAGCTAATCTGTCAGGGAAAGTCGATGCATTTACTCCTATCCTTCGGTTAAAGAATGATACTGATTTTACTTGGGGGGCAAAACAGCAAGAAGCATTTGATATGATCAAAAATTATTTGTGCACTCCTCCGGTGATGAAAGCACCCAGGCACAAAGAACCCTTTAGGCTTTATATTGCAGCAGAGGAAGGTGTTATTGGTACTGTTTTAACTCAAAAAACCGAAGGGAAAAAGCATACTATTACATATCTGAGCCGACGCTTATTGGACGCCGAGACAAGGTATACATTTATTGAAAAATTATGCCTCTGTTTATATTATGCTTGCACAAAATTGAGACATTATCTAGTGCCTAGTACTTGCATAATAGCTTGTCAAACCGATGTCATCAAATACATGCTGCATAGGCCAATTCTTAGTGGTAGAATTGGCAAGTGGGCTTATGCTTTAATTGAATATGATTTGGCTTATGAATCTCTAAAATCCATGAAAGGCCAAATTGTTGCTGATTTTATTGTTGAACATCGGATTGATGACAAGCATGATATTGATATAAACCTTGTCTCGTTAGTACCATGGAGATTATATTTTGATGGTTCAGTTTGTAGCAATGGCCAAGGTGTTGGTATTGTTTATATATCTTCTCATGGTGCTGTTTTTGAAGCCTCATGCCGCTTAGAATATTTTTGCACAAATAATCAAGCCGAATATGAGGCATTGTTATTCGGCCTGGAAATGTTACTTGCTATAGGTGCTACACATGTTGAGGCTTTTGGTGATTCGTTATTAGTAGTGCAGCAAGTGTCCAAAGTCTTTCAATGTTTAGACGAATCACTTAATGTTTATCTTGATAAGTGTCTAGATACAATTTCTACTTTGGATTATTTTAGCATTGCTCATATATCTAGACATGACAATTGGAGAGCAAATCAGTTGGCACAGCAAGCATCCGGTTATCATGTTGATCATGGCATGTTTCATATTTCTCAGAAGCCGATGTCTTGTCTTGCTAATATGGGAGAGGCCGAACCAGAGCCCACTGATTCGGCCACTAACAAAAAATCTAGTGCAGGTGAAAATCATGACTGGAGGAAGCCCATTATGGATTACTTGCGTGATCCAAGTGAAAGGGTGGACAGGACTGTTCGGCGTATGGCTTTCAAGTATACAATAAGAGATGGTGGTCTTTATCGCCGAACGGTTGAAGATGTTCTTTTGAAATGTTTGGACGAGGACCAAGCAAGAATTGCTATGGGAGAGGTACATGAAGGCATTTGTGGTACTCATCAGTCGGCTCCCAAGATGAAGTGGTTATTACGACGTGCTGGATTTATTGGCCGACTATGATCAATGATTGCTTCAGATATTATAAAGGGTGTGAAGCTTGTCAAAAATTTGGTGATATTCAATTAGCTCCTGCTGCTATGTTACATCCTATTATCAAGCCGTGGCCTTTTAGAGGATGGGGTTTAGATTTCATTGGGCAAATTCATCCATCTTCCTCGAAGGGGCATCGGTTCGTGTTGGTGGCAACCGATTATTTCACCAAATTGTCTGAAGCAGTACCTCTCAAGAACATGACACATACGGAGGTAATTCAATTCATAACTGAGCACATTATTCATAGATTCGGCATTCCTCAGATATTGACTACAGATCAAGGTTCATCTTTCATATCACATCAAGTTAGAGAATTTGCCGAATCATATAACATAAAGTTGCTCAATTCATCTCCGTATTATGCCCAAGCTAATGGACAAGCTGAATCTAGCAATAAGATATTGATCAAGCTCATCAAAAAGAAGATTGAGGATAATCCCAGAAAATGGCATGAGTTATTGTCTGAAGCTTTATGGGCACATAGAATCTCAAGGCATGGTGCAACAAAGGTAACTCCGTATGAGCTAGTATACGGTCAAGAGGCTGTTTTACCAGTGGAAGTGAATTTGAATGCTTTGAGAATAGCCAAACAGAATGATTTATCAGCAGTGGACTTTTACAATTTGATGATGGACAACATTGATGAAGTTGCCGATAAACGTTTGGCTGCTCTGAAGGCTATAGAGAGGGACAAGCTGAGGGTAGCAAGAGCTTACAATAAAAAGGTCAAGTTGAAGAATTTTCAGGTTGGCAATCTTGTGTGGAAAGTGATTCTGCCGATTGGTTCTAGAGATAGAAAATTCGGGAAGTGGTCTCCAAACTGGGAAGGTCCTTTTAGGATTGCAAGGGTAGTTCCTAGAAATTCATATTTGGTGGAATCCATGCAAGGAGTATTATTACCTCGAGCTCTCAATGGCAGATATCTGAAAAAGTACCACCCGAGTGTGTGGCAAGAAGCCTGATTAGGCAATGGCCGATATATGATTATTGCCCTTAGCATAAACATGACCGATACATAATTATCGCCCTGAGAAATATGAATGGCCGATGGAGTGTTGACATCGTGCTTAAACAATACCCGAGGCAAAGTATTTTCTGGCACGCAAGCTCTGCCAGAAAACAGGGGGGGCATGTGTTGACACCTGATTTTGGCACAATACAGAATGCAATAGAGGTGACCTCAAATGACAAAATATTCTACATGAGGAACTTCACATTTCCGAATGGAACAACTTTGATGTTTGGATCATAATCATTCAGTATCATATCAAAGACCAAAACTACACTCGTATTGTCATGTTTAGGTGTTCTGAGTGCTTTTTGGTCGATTACGCCTCCAAGACAATCTCGGATGAAGGAATGCTCTACACGAATTGTCTTCGTCTCGTCGAATCGGTTGATTTTCATATAAAAATCGTCTCAAACCGGGTTCGTATGCAAAAGTTAGAGCTATTTGAATGCAGCCCTGTCAAGAGGCAAAATATGGCGCGCCCCATCAGACACATGTCTGATGGGTGTCTGATGCAATGCGTGAGCAATTAGCCCTTCAAGATGGCCTTGGATCGAAAAACGTTCAACATAAAAGTTGTTCGTCTCGTCGAAACGGTCAAAATTGCTTTTGGGCACATTTTCATCCGAGATCGTTTACTGCCTCAAAAAGGACCCGCAAGGTGCTGCCAGAAAGTTTGCCAGGAACAGTAACCTTGCCGGGGAAAGCTTGCCGCCGTGAACAGTAACCTTGCCGGGGAAAGCTTGCCGCCGTGAACAATAACCTTGCCGGGGAAAGCTTGCCGGCATGAACAGTGCCTTGCCGGGGAAAGCTTGCCGCCGTGAACAGTAACCTTGCAGGGGGAAGCTTGCCGCCGTGAACAGTAACCTTTGCCGCCGGGGAAAGCTTGCCGGCGTGAACAGTACCTTGCCGGGGAAAGCTTCCCGTCGTGAACAGTAACCTTGCCGCCGGGGAAAGCTTGCCGCCGTGAACAGTAACCTTGCCGGGGAAAGCTTGCCGCCGTGAACAGTACCTTGCCGCCGTGGAAAGTTACCTTGCCGGGGAAAGCTTGCCGCCGTGAACAGTAACCTTGCCGCCGGGGAAAGCTTGCCGCCATGAACAGTAACCTTGCCGGGGGAAAGCTTGCCACCGTGAACAGTACCTTGCCGCCGTGGAAAGTTACCTTGCCGGGGAAAGCTTGCCGCCGTGAACAGTACCTTGCCGCCGTGGAAAGTTACCTTGCCGGGGAAAGCTTGCCGCCGTGAACAGTAACCTTGCCGCCGGGGAAAGCTTGCCGCCGTGGAAAGCTTGCCGCCGTGAACAGTTACCTTGCCGGGGAAAGCTTGCCGCCGATAACAGTAACCTTGCCGCCGTGGAAAGCTTGCCGCCGTGAACAGTAACCTTGCCGGGGAAAGCTTGCCGCCGTGAACAGTAAAAACTGTCAAGGCCAATCCGACGAGATGCTGAAGATAGGATCAAATACTTATCTAGATGGCCTCGGATGAAAAAGTGTTCAACATGAAAGTTGTTCGTCTCGTCGAAACAGTCAACTTTGCTTTTGGAGTCATCATCATCCAACGTAGTATATGACCTGCAGAGACACTACAAGAGTCAGATGGTCCAGTCAGCTACACGAACGAGTCTGACTCGAAATTAAAGATGACCCCGTGGAGTATTCAAAATGGACTTATTTGGAAAAGTGATCAACATACGGATTGTTGGCCTCGTCGAAGCGCACAAAATTGGTATTTGAACTGTCTCTATCGGAAGTCATATGCAGATTCCACGGCCCACGCAAGGAGCAAGACAGAAGATTGGACCATATTCGGGCTGAATCCGAGTGGGACCAGAACTAGAACTCTAGGACGTGAATTGATGTAATTTTCTTGTAAGGAAAGCCTAAATGAATCCTTTACTTGTACGGGAAGTCCAGCCGCCTCTTATATGTTTGGGGTGACGGCCGATTAAAACAACACACAATTGAACAAATCAATATACTACTTTTTCATCTACGTTTTGTCTATCCCTTGTTTGTGCTTCCTCGTTCTTCGTCGTTCTTCGTGTTGGAGAGCTGCGAATCCCGAGGCCCTAGGGGCGAGCGAATTGACCTAGGGCAGCCCATTGCCGCCGTACTCCCTGACGGGGTCCCTCCCGGGAGTGTGGGGTTTCGGGTCTCAAAAGCGCCGGCCGGATTGTCTTGCGTATCGCGCTTCCGGCAGGCCTCCCTCGACGTGAGCTGCGGTGCATCACCCCCGGCGTCGAGGGTACGCGTGACGCGTTCGTGTGTCAACACCAGGTGAGTACTATGAATGTACTCGCAAGCTCACAGCAACCAAAGCAATCACGACAAACAACAGCACAACACTTACAGGTTAAATATCAATGATGATCATGATACTACTAGAGCAATCACGAGAATGAGCATGGCATGTACATGTTACTCATGATATGAACATGATGATACTGGAACTAGCATGCAGGGGGGTCGATGTTTAAGGTCCCTTGGACCAACTTACTCTTCTCGGAGGTTATCTCGGAACCACCATATGTCTCAAACTTACCGTCATGAACATCACACGATCACCTCAGGATCAACCAAGCTCGGTATCAACTATACCATCGTGATCATCACATGACCACAAGGAGCTTGATCTTTACCTGTGATCATCACATGACCACATAAAGATCAACCAACTTCTTTTCTCATGGAACCGGGGTTGTTTATTATTTAGGTTAATATTACTGTTGACCCATAGTGTGACCAACTACGAATTGTGTCCATGACCGAGGACGCAGCTATAGATAGATTATACACTCTGCAGAGGTTAGTACACTGTACCCACACCACGGAATTCATGGCCTCATGCTCCCATTCGGGTGGACCAACGACATTTCGACAAAACCAATCTATTGCATGACACTCTCCCGGCCACTCCGACAAACTCCCCTTTGGGCTATGTCATGGGTGGCCCCGATGTCAACTCGTGACATCCTGCCACCTCGTGGCCGAACAAAACAAACTCGTCCCAAACGGGGACACCTGGGTACAATGCAACTTGGGCACACAAGGCTTATGGCCGCCTACCTGATCAGGGTAGTGCGCGCACATAACCTTCCCTAGTTGGAGGCACCGGTGAGAGGCATGACAATAGACCGAATTAGGGCCTCCCCATCCAGGCAAGTGTGGTTGCACCGGTGAGCTCGATTCGGTGGCACCATGACTCAGCCAACAGATTTGTTCAAGTTCGATTAATGTCAGGTTTAACTTGAATGGTGATAAACTAAGTCATAAAAAAATAACATAATGAAATAACAATGCATATGAGCATGATATCAATGTAACCATGGATGGGCAACATAACCATTTAACATCATAACATCAACAATGATAAATCATTTAGTCTACGGGATGCAAATGAGCATGGCATAACGACGATCAAGAATATAACAAGTGTTTGCAAACCATAACTATCCATGTGAGCATATCATTATCACTAGCACCGGAAATGATTACAAGAATGAGACATGATAATAATAACATTAGCAATTAATCATTTCACTTACTAGATGAAAATGAACATGGCATAAGAAATGAACATGGACTCACAAGCATATAAGTAGTATTCAAAATAATTACATGAACAAATAATTATTCGAACATTCAAGTGGAAACCATGGCTATTGCAATGCCATCATGCAAGTGGCTGTTGTGGCTTGCCTGGGGGATGAAGGATTCACCGGGGGAAAGTGCGATGAGCTCGCGGAAAATTTTGCTGGAAAAGTTTCTCTCTCGGCGGAGCTGGTTAGAGGGCAAGGGCAAAATGGTCATTTTCAGAGTGTGACAACATCATGAGAATGGTACCAATGGAACGGGCTCGAAGAATAGAGAACGTGGGCTTTGGAATCACCTGAGTCAGAGTTATGGTTGCGGAGATACGACCGTTCGTTCGTTAGGCAGAAAAACAAATAAAAAGAGTGCTTTTCTGCTGCTAACTGACGAACGCCCGCTATTTAAGGATTTTGGCCGGCGGGGTTAAACAGAAAGCGCACTCTAGAAAAATACGCTTTCAGCAATAGAAAACATATTCTCAGCCAAAGTAATAGAAGAATACGGTTTCTTGAAAGGAAAACGTAAACTTCAAAATGCGCTTCCACTTAAACTGCTGGGCCTGGCCGGCTGGTTACTTACAGCTGGACCCCGCGTTGACTCTCTCTCTCTCTCTCCTTCTGTCCTCTTCTTCATCCCTCCGACGGGGCAGAGGCGGAGGCGAGACCGGCCGCCCCGACGGCGAGCCCCGGCGGCTTGATACGTCTCCAACAAATCTATAATTTTTTATTGTTCCATGCTGTTATATTATCAATCTTGGATGTTTTTATAATCATTTACAGCAATTATATATCATTTTTGGAGACTAACCTATTAACTTAGTGCCCAGTGCCAGTTGTTGTTTTCGGCCCTGTTTTTGTTTTACAGAAAATCAATACCAAACGAAGTTCAAATGCCACAAAACTTTTTGGAGATTTTTTATTGGCCAAGATAAACACAAGAAGCTTCGGGAGAGGGCCAGAAGACCCAGGAGGTGGCCACGAGCGACCAGGGCGCGCCTGGGGGGGCAGGCACGCCCTAGTGCCTCGTGGGCCCCCCTTTGCTCCGTTTGACCTAATTCCAGCACTATAAATTCAGAAAAAATCAGAAACCCTCAGGGGAGTCCACAAAATATTTTTTCCGCCACCGCAAGTTTCTGTTCTCGAGAGATCCCATCTGGAGGCCTTCTCCGGCACTCCGCCAGAGGGGGAATCGATCATGGAGGGGCTCTACATCAACCTTGCTGCCCTTCCGATGATGCGTGAGTAGTTTCCCACAGACCTTCGGGTCCATAGGCAGTAGCTAGATGGCTTCTTCTCTCTTTTTGATCTTCAATACAATGTTCTCCTCGATGTTCTTGGAGTTCTATCCGATGTAATCACTTTTTGCGGTGTGTTTGTTGGGATCCGATGAATTGTGAGTTTATGATCAGATTATCCATGAATTTATTTGAGTCTTTGCTGCACTCTTTTATGCATGATTATTATAGCCTCGTATTTCTTCTTTGATCTATTGATTTGGTTTGGCCAACTAGATTGATTTATCTTGCCATGGGAAGAGGTGCTTTGTAATGGGTTCGATCTTGCGGTGCTCAATCCCAGTGACAGAAAGGGACATGACACATATGTATTGTTGCTATTAAGGGTAAAAAGATGGGGTTTATTCATACGTGAGTTTATCTTGTCTACATCATGTCATCGTTCTTAGGGCGTTACTCCGTTCTTTATGGACTTAATACACTAGATGCATGCTGGATAGCGGTCGATGTGTGGAATAATAGTAGTAGATGCAGGCAGGAGTCGGTCTACTTGTCTCAGACGTGATTCCTATATCCATGATCATTGCCTTGGATATCATCATGATTATTTGCTTTTCTATCAATTGCCCAACAGTAATTTGTCTACACACCGTATGCTATTTTCTTGAGAGAAGCCTCTAGTGAAATCTATGGCCCCCGGGTCTATCTAAATCATATTACTAAAACCCTAAAAATATTGCTGCCATTTTCTTTTATTTATTTTATTTTGTATTTTTGTTTCAATCTATCTATCTATCATATACAATTTAATCTTGTAATTGACCGCCGAGGGATTGACAACCCCTCGTTTGCGTTGGGTGCAAGGATTTGTTGTTTGTGTGCAGGTTCTGCTAATGAGGTGTTGCGTGATTCTCCTACTAGTTCGATAACCTTGGTTTCATAACTGAGGGAAATACTTATCTCTACTGTGCTGCATCATCCCTTCCTCTTCGGGGAAAATACCAACGCAAGCTACAAGTAGCACGGCTCCGGCCACTAACGGCGGCGTCCAGCACATGGGCTTGCTCACGACGTCGTGCCACATCCGTCCAGGCACCCCGCGGTCGCTGGGGAGCTACGGAACGGCGGCGGCCTTGCTCGCGGCAAACGGCGACTTCGGTTGATGGTGGTCTCGGCGATGCGGTGGTCCGGCGGACGAGGCGAACGGCGGGGAAGCTCCGAAGAGCTTCGGGGGTTTGAGCTGGAGTGGCTAGGCGAAGGAGGGAGGCCGGCATTGCTCCAATTTAAGAGGAGACCGGCGGTGGACACAGCGGCCGTGGGGGCGAGGAGAGCTCCTCGGGCTCGTTGGAGGGCTCGGGGAGGGCTAAGGGAGAGAGGAGGAGGTTGTGGGTCAGCTCGGGAGGTCTCGGGGGTGGCTCAAATAGCAGGGGCAAGATGCCCGAGCCGAATGCCGCCACGGAGGCGAATGGCGAGGGCACTGGAGCTCTAGGCCACGCGTAGGGGAGGAAGAGAGGGGCCAGAGGGTTTGCGCGATGCGAAGAGGCCACGGGGGTGCTCGAGAGAGCTTGAGGAAGAAGAGGACAGTAGGAAAACGACGGCGGCCGCAGGCACGCGGTGCGGCATGGCGCGCCGGGGAGGAATGAGGAGGGGAAGAGGGGTCCAGAGGGGTGGCGTGGATGCAGTAGAGGAAGGGCTACGCTATGGACATGGTGTGGTGGCGATAGCTCGGCGTTTGGGCGGTGGCCGAGGGCCCTAGTGCCCAGAGCACGCTTCTGGCACGCCAGACCGCGTGGTCACCGCATGCACTGGCACACGCGGGGCTTTTGGGCTGCCCAGACCGTGTCTAGCGTATAGTCCTGTCAACATGGGGCCTCTCTGAAGTGATGATTCGAAGAAAGCAACTGTGTGTTGATGGGAGTGATCATCTATAGTTTGTTGTAGCAAACTTGGGCATGAAGCTATGGTAAAAATGAAGGGGATAAGGGCTAACCAGGATGTCACAGGGTTTAGGGTAGGAAGGACTACAGTCCTGTGAAATATGAAAAGATTTGGACCAAGATTTATCATAGTTGCTTCACAACTGCCAATCTGGTCCAGGAAAATAGATCTTGAAGCTGCACTCACATCGTTGATTGGATTGAGCTGAAATTTGGTAGAGGATGATGATTTGGGCATATGAAGGCACTGTAAAAATTCCATACCATTTGGATAAATAAAAATGGTACTTCCTTCGCAATGCTTTCTACTGGACAGAAACTTGGGGGAATTTTGTGGTGAAAATGGCAATGCAAAATGATGTGAATTTTGGCATGCTCAAAGGATATAGGGATATTTAGGTCCTGGATTAATTTCATAATTTATGAATTAATAAAAAATATAGTTGCTTCACAAACTGAAATTATGACCAGACAAAAAGATTGGATGGTGTGCTCACATAGATTGTTGGATGGATATGAAATTTGGTGGAGAGTAATGATTTGATCATATGGATGATCTGCTAAAATTTCAACTTATTTGGATTAGCCTAGCTAGTACTTCCTTCACAAAGCTTCTCTCTGGACAGAAACTTTGGAAATTTGCTGAGGAAGATTTACTAGGAAAATGAAGCTGAATTTTGGCATGTCACAATTATTTGGATATTAAAAAGTGATCAAAAAGTTTGAGATCAATCAAGAAAATATAAATAGCACTTCCTTCACAAAGTGCCATACTAGACAGCATAGGAAATGTATATTCCTGGGTTATTTTTGAACTAGGCAAGGATGGGTTTTGACATATTAGTGGAAGATATGATCCAAAGAATTTATGAGAATTTTGTGGGAATTTTTGGAAAGACAGAAATATAGGTTGCTTCACAACCTAGGGCAAACAGGGTTCTTCCTTTAATAGAAAAAGGAATATTCCCAAGAAATAAAAATTGGGGTTGGGCTAAGATGGAAATGACATGGTCTTGGGATGGATTTGAGAGTGGCAAGCCACTTACGAGAGGAAGGAGAGAAGATCTTCCCAGGTTTCAAGACCACAGAGCCACCAAAAAGGAAAATCCAAATAAAAATTCGAAGAAAACCAAAAGAAAAAGAGAAGGCCAAAAATCGGGGTGTCATAGCTCTTTACAATGTTGTATTACCGAGAGGGCCCAGAGATATCTCTCCATCATACGGAGTGACAAATCCCAGTCTCGATCCATGCCAACCCAACAGACACCTTCGAAGATACCTGTAGAGCATCTTTATGATCACCCATTTACGAAGTGACGATTGATAGCACACAAGGTATTCCTCCGGTATCCGGAAGTTGCATGATCTCATGGTCTTAGGAATAGATACTTGACATGAAGAAAGTTGTAGCAATAAACTAAAGTGATACGATCATATGCTAAGCTTACGGTTGGGTCTTGTCCATCACATCACTCTCCTAATGATGTGATCATGTTATCAAATGACAACTCATGTCTATGGTTAGGAAACCTTAACCATCTTTGATCAATGAGCTAGTCTAGTAGAGGCTCACTAGGGACACGGTGTTGTTTATGTATCCACAAATGTATTTAAGTTTCCGGCCAATACAATTCTAGCATGAATAATAAACATTTATCATGAACAAGGAAATATGATAATAACCAATTTATTATTGCCTCTAGGGCATATTTCCAACAGTCTCCCACTTGCACTAGAGTCAATAATCTAGTTCACATTGCTATGTGATTAACACCCAATGAGTTCTGGGGTTTGATCATGTTTTGCTTGCGAGAGAGGTTTTAGTCAACGGGTCTGCCAGATTCAGATCCGTATGTACTTTGCAAATCTCTAAGTCTACAATGCTCTGTATGGAGCTACTCTAGCTAACTGCTCCCACATTCAATACGTATCCGGATTAATACTCAGAGTTATCCAGATCGGTGTCAAAGCTTGCATCGACGTAACCCTTTACGACGAACTCTTTATCACCTCCATAACAGAAAAACATTTCCTTAGTCCTCTTTAGGTACCTAAGGATAATTTTGACCGATGTCCAGTGATCCACTCCTGGATCACTCTTGTACCCCCTAGCCAGACTCATGGCAAGGCACACATCAGGTATGGTACACAGCATGGCATACATTATAGAGCCTATGGCTGAGGCATAGGGGTGACTTTCATCCTTTCTCTTTCTTCTGCCGTGGTTGGGCTTTGAGTCTTACTCAACTTCACACCTTGCAACACAGGCAAGAACCCCTTCATAGACTGGTCCATTTTGAACTCCTTTAAAATCTTGTCAAGGTATGTGCCCTGTGAAAATCCTATCAGGTGTCTTGATCTATCTCTATAGATCTTAATGCCTAATATGTAAGCAACCTCACTTAGGTCTTTCATTGAAAAACTTTTGTTCAAATAACCTTTTATGCTTTCCAGAAATTCTATATCATTTCCAATCAATAATATGTCATCCACATATAATATTAGAAATGCTACAGAGCTCCCACTCACTTTATTGTAAATACAAGCTTCTCCGTAAGTTTGTATAAAACCAAAAGCCTTGATCACTTCATCAAAGCGTATATTCCAACTCCGAGATGCTTGCACCAGTCCATAGATGGATCGCTGGAGCTTGCGTACCTTGTTAGCATCCTTAGGATCGACAAAACCTTCTGGCTGTATCATATACAACTCTTCTTTAAGGAACCAGTTTAGGAACGCTGTTTTGACGTCCATCTGCCAGATTTCATAATTGTAGTATGCGGCAATTGCTAACATAATTCTAACAGACTTAAGCATCGCTACGGGTGAGAAAGTCTCATCCTAGTCAACCCCTTAAAATTGTCGGAAACCCTTTGCGACGAGTCGAGCTTTATAGACGGTGACATTACCATCACCATCTGTCTTCTTCTTAAAGATCCATTTGCTTTCAATGGTTTGCCGATCAACGGGCAAGTCCACCAAAGTCCATACTTTGTTCTCATACATGGATCCTATCTCGAATTTTATGGCCTCAAGCCATTTGTCGGAATCCGGGCTCATCATTGCTTCTTCATAGTTCATAGGTTCTCCGTTGTCTAACAACATGACTTCCAGGACAGGATTACTATACAACTCTGGTGTGGTACGTGTCCTGGTCGACCTACGAAGTTCGGTAGTAACTTGATATGAAGTTTCATGATCATCATCATTAGCTTCCTCTCTTGTTGGTGTAGGCATCATGGGAACTGTTTTTTGTGATGTGTTGCTCTCCAATTCGAGAGAAGGTACGATTACCTCATCAAGTTCTACTTTCCCCCCACTCACTTCTTTCGAGAGAAACTCCTTCTCTAGAAAGGACCCATTCTTGGCAACAAAGATCTTGCCCTCGGATCTGTGATAGAAGGTATACTCAATGGTCTCTTTAGGGTATCCTATGAAGACGCACTTCTCCGCTTTGGGTTCAAGCTTTTCAGGCTGAAGCCTTTTGACATAAGCATCGCATCCCCAAACTTTAAGAAACGATAGCTTAGGTTTCTTGCCAAACCATAATTCATATGGTGTCGTCTCAACAGATTTAGACGGTGCCCTGTTTAAAGTGAATGTGGCTGTCTCTAATGCATAACCCCAAAATGATAGTGGCAGATCGGTAAGAGACATCATAGAGCTCACCATATCCAATAGAGTACGATTACGACGTTCGGACACACCATTACACTGTGGTGTTTCCAGGTGGCATGAGCTGTGAAACAATTCCACATTGTCTTAAATGTATACCAAACTCATAACTCAAATATTCACCTCTACGATCAGATCATAGAAATTTAATTTTCTTATTACGATGATTCTCTACTTCACTCTGAAACTCCTTGAACTTTTCAAATGTTTCAGATCTTGTGTTTCATTAAGTAAATATACCCATATCTACTCAAATCATCTGTGAAAGTAAGAAAATAACGATATCCACCACGTGCTTCAACACTCATCGGACCGCATACATCGGTATGTATTATTTCCAATAAGTCACTTGCCCGCTCCATTGTACTGGAAAGCGGGGTTTTAGCCATCTTGCCCAAGAGGCATGGTTCACATGTCTCAAATGATTCATAATCAAGAGATTCCAAAAGTCCATCAGCATGGAGCTTCTTCATGCGCTTTACACGAATATGATCTAAGCGGTAGTGCCACAAATATGTGGAACTATCATCATTAACTTTGCATCTTTTGGCATCAATATTATGAATATGTGTATCACTACGATCGAGATTCAACAAGAATAAACCATTCACAAGGGGTGCATGACCATAAAAGATATTATCCATATAAATAGAACAACCATTATTCTTCGACTTAAATGAATAACCGTCTCGCAATAAACAAGATCCATATATAATGATCATGCTTAACGCAGGCACCAAATAACAATTATTCAGGTTCAAAACTAATCCCGAAGGTAAACATAGAGGGAGCGTGCCGACGGCGATCACATTAACCTTGGAACCATTTCCGACGCGCATCATCACCTCGTCCTTAGCTAGTCTTCGTTTATTCCGCAGCTCCTGTTTTGAGTTATAAATAACCGAACCAGTATCAAATACCCAGGCACTACTACGAGCACTAGTAAGGTACACATCAATAACATGTATATCAAATATACCTTTGTTGATGTTGCCAGCCTTCTTATCTGCCAAGTACTTGGGGCAATTCCGCTTCAAGTGACCATTCCCCTTGCAATAGAAGCACTCAGTCTCAGGTTTGGGTCCAGCCTTGGGTTTCTTCACGGGAGCGGCAACTGGCTTGCCATTCCTTTTGAAGTTCCCTTTCCTTCCCTTGCCTTTCTTCTTGAAACTGGTGGTCTTATTGACCATCAACACTTGATGCTCTTTCTTGATTTCTACCTTCGCGGCCTTAAGCATCGCAAATAGCTTGGAGATCGTCTTTTCCATCCCTTGCATATTATAGTTCATCACAAAGCCCTTGTAGCTCGGTGGCAGTGACTGGAGAACTCTGTCAATCGCTACTTCATCCAGAAGATTAACTCCCAACTGATTCAAGCGGTTGAAGTACCCAGACATCTTGAGTACATGCTCGCTAACGAAGTTGTTCTCCTCCATCTTACAGCTAAAGAACTTGTCGGAGGCATCATACCTCTTGACCTGGGCATGAGCTTGAAATACCAATTTCAGCTCCTGGAACATCTCATATGCTCTGTGGTGCTCAAAACGTCTTTGGAGCCCCGGTTCTAAGCCGTATAGCATGGCGCACTGAACTATCGAGTAGTCATCAACTCGAGTCTGCCAGATGTTCATAGCATCTACAGACGAGGGAGCGGGTGGCACACATAATGGTGCATCAAGGACATATAATTTCTGTGCAGCAGTGAGGACAATCCTCAAATTACGGACCCAGTCCGCATAGTTGCTTCCATCATCTTTCAACTTTTCTTTCTCTAGGAACGCATTAAAATTTAGGGAGCTACAACGTGAGCCATTGATCTACAACATTAATTTGCAAAGACAATTTAGACTAAGTTCATGATAATTGGTTCAGTTAATCAAATTACTAGTGAACTCCCACTTAAATCAACATCCCTCAAGTTGTTTAAGTGTTACATGATCCATATCAACTGACCCATGTCCGATCATCACGTCAGATGGGGTAGTCATCAATGGTGAACATCTCCATGTTGATCATATCTACTATATGACTCATGTTCGACCTTTCGGTCTCCTGTGTTCCGAGGCCATGTCTGTACATGCTAGGCTCATCAAGTTTAACCCAAATATTCTACATGTGTAAAACTGGCTTACACCCGTTGTATGCGAACGTAGAGTCTATCACACCCGATCATCACGAGGTGCTTCGAAACGACAAACTTTCGCAATGGTGCATACTTAGGGAGAACACTTTTATCTTGAAATTAAGTGAAGGGATCATCTTATAATGCTACCGTCGTCCTAAGCAAAATAAGATGCATAAAAAGGATAAACATCACATGCAATCAATATATGTGACATGATATGGCCATTATCATCTCGTGCTTTTGATCTCCATCTCCAAAGCACCGGCATGATCTCCATCGTCACCGGCATGACACCATGATCTCCATCATCATGATCTCCATCATCGTGTCGTCATGTAGTTGTCTCCGCCAACTATTGCTTCTACGACTATTGCTAACGCATAGCGATAAAGTAAAGCAATTACATGGCGTTTAACAGTTGACTCGTAGGTCACACAATAAATTAAAGACAACCCTATGGCTCCTGCCGGTTGCCATACTCATCGACATGCAAGTCGTGAACCTATTACAAAACATCATCATCTCATACATCAACATATATCACATCACGTTTTGGCCATACCACATCACAGCATGCCCTGCAAAAACAAGTTAGACGTCCTCTACTTTGTTGTTGCAAATTTTACGTGGCTGCTATGGGCAACTAGCAAGAACCGTTCTTACCTACGCAAAGCCACAACAGTGATATGCAAGTTGCCTTTTAACTCTACAAGGACCGCCCTCGTCAAATCAGATTCAACTAAAGTGGGAGAGACAGACACCCGCCAGCCACCTTATGCAAAACAAGTTGCATGTCAGTCGGTGGAACCGGTCTCTTGTACGTGGACAAGTAAGGTTGGTCCGAGCCGCTTCATCCCACAATACCACCGAATCCAAATAAGACAACGGAGGTAAGCAATCTGAACATCAACGCCCACAACTTCTTTGTGTTCTACTCGTGCATATACATCTACGCATAGACCTAGCTCATGATGCCACTGATGGGGAACGAAGCATGAAAATCAAAAAATTTCCTATGAACACTCAAGATCTAATCTAGGAGATGCATAGCAACGAGAGGGGAGTGTGTCTACATACCCTTGTAGACCAAAAGCGAAGCGTATATAACGCGGTTGATGTAGTCGTACTCTTCGCGATCCAATCACGATCCAACCGATCTAGTACCGAACGGACGACACCTCTGAGTTTAGCACACGTGCGGCTCGGTGATTCCATCCCCTCCACCCCATATGGCTGGCGCACCAAGGGGGGAAGAGTTGGACTCCTAGTCCTTCTCCCTTTCCGTCGTACGGAGCTGGGACTCTTTCCCCCTTGGCCGCATGGGTCTTTGGGGCTGGTGTGCCTAGCCCAAAGAGGCCAGGGCGCCTCCCCTTAGCCCATATTGGTCCTCGGGACGTGGTGGACCCACTTGTGGACTTCCGGATCCCTCCGAAATCCTCTGGAAGCTTCTGGAAGCTTCCCGATACAATACCGAAAAAAACGGCTTTTTCGGAATCCCAAAAAATGACTTTCCATATATAAATCTTTACCTCTGGACTATTCCGGAGCTCCTCGTGATGTCCGGGATATCATCCGGGACTCCGAACAACATTCGGTTACAACATCAAAATATCCCAATACTACTCTAGCGTCAACGAACGTTAAGCGTGCGACCCTACGGGTTCGAGAATCATGCAGACATGACTGAGACTCCTCTCTGGTCAATAACCAATAGCGGGACCTGGATGCCCATATTGGTTCCCACACATTCAACGAAGATCTTTATCGGTTGAACCACGATATCAAGGATTCAGTTAATCCCGTATACAATTCCCTTTGTCCAGCGATATGTTACTTGCCCGAGATTCGATCGTCGGTATCTCCATACCTAGTTCAATCTTGTTACCGGCAAGTCTCTTTACTCGTTCTATAATACAAGATCCCGTGACTAACTCATTAGCCACATTGCTTGCAAGCTCTTTACGATGTTGTATTACCGAGAGGGTCCAGAGATATCTCTCCATCATACGGAGTGACAAATCCCAGTCTCGATCCATGCCAACCCAACAGACACCTTTGAAGATACCTATAGAGCATCTTTATGATCACCCATTTACAAAGTGACGTTTGATAGTACACAAGGTATTCCTCCGGTATCCGGGAGTTGCATGATCTCATGGTCTTAGGAATAGATACTTGACATGAAGAAAGTTGTAGCAATAAACTAAAGTGATACGATCATATGCTAAGCTTACGGTTGGGTCTTGTCCATCACATCATTCTCCTAATGATGTGATCCCGTTATCAAATGACAACTCATGTCTATGGTTAGGAAACCTTAACCATCTTTATTCAACGAGCTAGTCTAGTAGAGGCTCACTAGGGACACGGTGTTATTTATGTATCCACACATGTATTTATGTTTCTGGTCAATAAAATTCTAGCTTGAATAATAAACATTTATCATGAACAAGGAAATATGATAATAACCAATTTATTATTGCCTCTAGGGCATATTTCCAACACACACGCCCTCCAGCCCACTGGCAGGAGGTGGAAGACGACAGGGAGGGGAAGGTGGGCTGGGCCGGCTTCTCTTCTGGGCCGCCAGGTAAGCTCCAGGTAAGGTTCTTTCTTGTTTTCTGTTTTCTGTTTTGTTTTCTTTTGTTTATTTCTTTTGCCACTGTTTTCAAATAGAACAAATCCAAAACCAGTGACAAAATTCCCCTGAATATTTTTATGTTGCACAATGGAATTATCCAAAGGCACATAAATTATTTTAGAGTTATTTGAAATTATATTCCATATATTAAGAATATAAATGAAAATTGAAATACAAAATTGATTTAATTTCAAAGTCCAAAACAATTCTTAAAAATGTTCATTATTTCTGGTTTGGATCAAAACCCTTGCCAAAAATATCAAACATCAATGAAAAGTATTTTGGTTTCATTGAATGCAATTTTTAGGGTTCTTTGCCCTTTATTTAGATTTTGAGGCTTCAAAAATTCCTCAATTCAAATTTCTTGAATTTAACATGATGCATGATGCTCACTGACGCAACTAATTACAAGCATTATTCTAGGGCTATGACAACTCACCCCCACTAAACAAGAATATCATCCCGAGATTCAAGGCGTAGGGTAAGAGGAAAGAGGGGCACGGAACTGGCACATCCTTCACGATCCAAATTGCACTTCTTAGGAACGGTTATTCATTCCGTCATCTTAGTCTCGACGTCTTGCTCTGAGAACTTCATCCAACACGACGACAAAATAAAGGAAACTCTACAAGAATCGATCTTCACAAAGATCGAGTAATTCACGATCAACTCAGGGAATGAGACATTGCAACATCTCTTGAGCTGAGACACAAAACACTCATCGAGAAGGATGGAAGGAAACAGATGACGAAGGTTTCAATTTGGTAGGCAACAATTCCATGCTTAAGAAGATGGTGGATGTGTTTTCAAGTAGCGAGGAGTTAGTTGCCCTTCATACCAAACGGGGCACCTTAGGGGAGGTGACTCGTAGAGTTATCCCCTTAAGTGGCAAAAAGAATTACTTTTGATACAGGGATCATTGAAACTCTTCATACCAGACTGAGGCAAATTCACAAATGACCGTTTGAAGGAATACGAAGGAATGACAAACTCAGATTAGAATGGAAACTAAGGTTATATAGCTTTCAACAAACTGAAGGCACATTCCAATTTATACCAAAGATATAACCTAGTGTTTGAGCGTGCTTTCAAGAACTTGAGCATTTCCATATCCGTCAGTGTTTTACCAACATCTATGCCAAAGATCTTGGTGACACCTCGTACTACCATGATGAATAGTGATGGAGGATGCAGATGCAAAGGAAGACAACACTTTCTTAGATTCCACCTTGACGGTGCTAAGGAAACAAAATCTAGATGATCGGCCGAGAGACATTTAGCACTCCGCTTCTAATGTTCTCCTTGATGTACTAGCGTAACCCAATTATAGGTAGTTTGATATCTAGAACATCAAGTAAAGGCCGGACTTCGGAAACACAAAATCCATAAGGAATAACTTCCAGAATAAGTCTTACGAAATACTCATGGGGAAGTGGCTAAATTGCTCAGTCAAGATACTACAATAATAGATCTTCTGGCTAGGTGTGTTGGCCAAAACATCAACCTTGCCGGAACCTACATCATAGATCTTGGGAAAGTTCCAACCATCATATCTACCTGAGATTCAGATCTGGTTGGTAACAGGATATACCAAACTCAGCATGTCTGAAAAAAATGTTTGCAACACAAATCGACAAGATGACGTTGCGAGATTCTCGGGAAATGAGCTACGGCAGCAAGCTCCAAGACTTGAGCTGGTTTGCAAGATACATGTGAACGGAATGTCCAGGACAATCGTGTCCACATGGAAATCTTACGACAAAACACTATCGAGTTCTGGCTGGGAACCATCGTCGAGGATAGCAAAGTCCTTACTTAAGTCATGATTAGCTCTTAAGAAGGAATTTCTTCTCCTTGAACAAATCAATCAGTGGCTTGGTGTGCTAGGGATTACTCATGGAGTGGAGATGATCAATCTATCAAACCACAGAATACTTCGCACATGCATGATTGGCTTGGGATGATTCCAGAGGAAACAAAAACAAGCTTTCTTGAATTCACGGAGGCAACTTGCATCAGATGCACATGAATTAGAGGAAGTCACTTGTTTCACCGAGCATATACTTCATGAGCGGGACACGAAGGTAATGCTTTTAAAAGTTTCCAATACTAGCTTTAATGTTCAACATGAATCATGGAAAGGATGAAAATATTGTTGATGGGCTTGACAACAAATCATCAAGATTCCCACAAAGATGGAATTCCAGGACTATGTGAACAAGGCGATAACATTGGTCAGACCAAAGATATAATGATGCGTGCTCGAGGAAACAACCACGAGTAAGACAACATTACGGAAATCGTTGGTTCTGATTTTGACTTGACGATAGACCACACTCAAATCAAAGATTGGATAAGACAATAGATCCAATAATTGATCACGAGGGTCAATTGGTGAAAATATCATCTCTACACAACACACACACAAAAGATATCCCTTTGGAATGAACTAAGTCAGGCAAGCTTTTATCTTCCCACTCTCCAAGTTGTTGTTTAGCTTAACCAACTAGTTTAGGGGTATCCAACACAAATCCTTGGAGAAAGGGGTGGTTTATTGGGATAACCAACTTGATCACAAACTCAACATAACGGTCAGGGGACAACCTGGTGATACTTCCAAGAAGATATCTGGAAAATCACGAACCACTGATATGTTACTAAGCTCGAGAACAATCTTGCTTTTCAGGGCAAGACGATATGATCAAAAGAGCAAGAGATTGACACAATCCTAACTCATTGATCGAGAAGTGCACCAAGAAAGATGGACTAGGTAGCACAATCAATCTTTGCATGGTGATTCAAAAACCAACACACTAAGAATGAGTTTATCGTCCATTAACTACCAAGCAACGGGGTTGCTAGGAGTATTGATTTCACACACCACGGTTCATTTATCAGTATTCCGGTTAAAAAACCACGGAGACCAAGAAATGAATGATGATGGCGAGAAGTATCACTATATCAAGAAGTCATAAGAGGTGGTGCAATTCCCATGACATACTTGACATGAAAGAGGGTAAAACTCCAAGCTAGAACAGACTAGATGCTCGATTGGCATTCTTAATCCGTGGAATACAACTACTTTAACCCAATCCTAGATATGGATGAGGTACCGGAGTTTGTTTCTCCTAGTCATCCTGAAATAGAATGGCTTGATGGACCACAAGAGTAATAGGCATCGACGAATGCATGACTACTCCTGACTATCAACTAATAGATGAAGGCCAGAATACAACTGAAAGAGACAACTCAAAGAAGATATAATTTTCTGGGTCGTGGATGCATAGGTAAACATGTCAAACAAGTTCAACACAGATTCTTCCAGATAACCCATGCAGAAGAGGAAGGACTGGCAGAGTCACAAATATCGAATGGAGAACTCATCAAGAGCACTCTTATTGTGATCTTTTGGTTCAAACAACTTCTGCCAAGGATGGTTCATGGTATTTGGAAGAATGATATACCACGGACCTCGAGGTCTATCACAAAGGTTACTAATATCCTAAAGGAACGAGCAAACACTATCAACATGAATGAACAGGATGAATCATGGGTTCAAGAACACAGAAATAGAATACCTACTAACTAATTAACATCACGAGATGCTTTCGAGAAGGATGGCCAGAAAATCACACTGGGGTACAACATAAAGGTTGAATCTCTGGGTGGTTCACTTAAGATAACAGGGTTTCCTATTAACTTCAACAGATATGTTAAGGTAATGGAATACCTCAACACAACAATTTGTGTGTCTAGTCCGGCCAAAAGGAAACCGGGAACAGGGAGGAAAGATTTGCAAATGCATCAGACTATTTAGAAACCTTGGATAACTCGGACAACATAACGGCTGTACAGGCATGAAACACGAAACAACCTGCAAGACAACTGGCAACATAACAACTGAATTCTTATGGAAACACCGATCCAGAAGATGACAACTTTCCTATAAGTCTACAGAATAGTAACTCATCATCCTGATAGATAGATGAGAAAGCCTAGTTTCTTAATCCCCGTAGAAAAGAAGAGGGTGACTCAGAATCAGAGGGACATAGGAAAAGGAGTAAAAAGAGCCTTACGTTCCCTTCCACAATCAATTTCCTTATATAACTAAAGCATTTCTAGACTCGACTTCGACCAGTTTGGCTTAGTAATCCTACAGGCAGTCGGGCTCTGATACCAAAGCTGTCGGGACACCGATCCTAAGTCGCACCGATCTAGCATAAGACACATCATATCACTTTGCGGCCTCACGCACGGTAACCGACGGCTGCCGCCTTTACCTTGGCCGGAACCGTTTGCGTCTTTTGGCTCACGTATATGATTGCGATGCTAGCATCCATATGATAGAGAACCCGGGTCGACATGACTACTCATAAACCAAGGTGGCACAAATGTATAGGGACAGGCATACATAACGCAGCAATGCACGTGTCGGTCATCAACATATGAACCCAAGTCGTAGCAAGCTACAAAGGACTTAAAGGAACAACGTGTGACATTTCCCCGTAGGGACAGACACATGAGCAAAGAAGGATATGCCGGTCAATCCATGTGTTCCGGAGCAGTAGCGAACTACTAAGGCTCAGTGGAAGCAC
The DNA here is from genome assembly GCA_039707655.1 of Elymus sibiricus. NCBI lineage: Eukaryota > Viridiplantae > Streptophyta > Magnoliopsida > Poales > Poaceae > Elymus > Elymus sibiricus. The sequence goes on along the minus strand of CM077676.1, from coordinate 132,498,627 downwards.
TAGGAGGCATTTCCCTGTAGGAAAGGCTACCAAAGGCAGATAACTAGGTGTCGAATCCCACACATACCAATGCATTTCAAAACATACACACAATATGCACGATATGTGTAGATACAACATGGCATCACAACATAACTCTACGACTCAAAGTATTTATTTAAGAGGCTCCGAAGAGCCATACATAACATGATATTACAGAAATGGGTCTCATGACCCAGCATACAGAGTCATACAAGCAACGAAAGCATAAATATGTCTGAGTATAGATAGCTGAAAAGAAAGAAGGCTAGAAAGCCTGTCTATATACAAGACCCAACCCTTGCCAAAAATATCAAACATCAATGAAGAGCGTTTTGGTTTCATTGAATGCAATTTTTAGGGTTCTTTCCCTTTATTTAGTTTTTGCGGCTTCAAAAATTCCTCAATTCAAATTTCTTGAATTTAACATGATGCATGATGCTCACTGATGTAACTTATTATAAGCATTATTCTAGGGCTGTGACAATAGCCAATTCATAACTCTCAATCCACTCAGCGGGCTCTAAGTCAGCTGTGTAATTAGACACCTTGTGAGGACCTTTGAAGTCCTGCGGCATATGCTCATTGCGGAGAGCCGACCCAAGGCATGGCATTCCAATGGTCCTGCTTGACATCCCGGGACTCCGTAAAGCTGGCTGGGCTGAGGTGAATGGGTGTTGTACTGTAGACTGAGCATATGCTACTCCTGTGTTTCCTCCCCCTGCTCCTCGCATGGCATGAGCGGCGTCAACAATCGCCTGTGCATCCGAAACTGCTCGTTGCGATTGGTTTGGGGGCGGCCGTTGCTCCTTCTGACGCCATGCACTGCTGGAGACCGCCGGCGACTCAGCATGTCGGCTCCTGGTGCGGCTCTGGTGAGGTGTGGAGTGAAGCCGATGCTGACTATGGGAGTCACTGGCCTGCTGAGTGACCGCAGTTTTTAGCATCTCGATAGCGTTCCTAGCCTCGATATCTATCAGGCTGTTTCCATTAATCGGAATCGCTACAAGATTGTGAGTTGCTGCCAGCACATTATCGACTGGGTTGGAATAATGACCAACCGGTGTTTGGAAACGACGATGCAACTGCTGTTGAACCGGCAATGGTTGTCGAGCCGTTGGCTGTTGCTGAACCGACGGCTCCCACTGTTGATGGATCTGCGGCTGCAACTGAGCCGTATTTGGGGAAATATTCTGAGTCAATTGGGGTATGACAGGAGCCGGGGCAGGTGAGCCAGTGCCTGCCCCTGGGGCGGGCACGTCTTGCGGTGTCTCGAACAACCGCATTGGCTCAAAACCCGTTGGCAGCCAGCTTTGATGCCTCCTCTGGTGTACCGCAGAAGTCTCGTTTTGACGGAAACTGAGGTGAAGCGCCTCTGCTTCCAGGTGCTTAGTGTCGCTGAGGATGTGGGTCTGTGTCTCCGCCATACGTGCATTTTCTGCGTCGATATCCTCCTGGATCTTGGTCATCTGCTCCCGACACCTTGTGATTTCCATGTTGCGCTCAGCCGCGTTCTCCGGGGTCACTGGATCCGCTAGGAGTGTACCCAAAGTGGTCATCAACTCCGCTAGCGCCTGAGCCGGCGTCTTGCTAGAGCCGGCGGGAGCTGAAGGCGTCGCCGCGGCCCCAGTCGCGGTGGGGTTTTGACCCGACACAGTCTTGGCCGGGTTTTGATTCCCCGCCATGTAAACTGCCGCGGGGCAAGGCAGCTCAAAAATCTCTGGATCGATCTCGTCATCAGAGTAGCCCCTAGCCTTTCGTCGAAAAGCGGAAGAATCGACTCGGTATCACCAACTGTAGACTCGCCGTTAGAGTAGACCAGCGTGTCACCACCGGACGCGGAATTGCCTGACAGGTCGACTCCATGGGTGAAGCCGACGAACGCGTGAGTCTGGCTGGGTCTTGCCTGGCCGGGTCTGGTGCGGTGAGCGGACTCAATGGTGTCGGAGATGACGTCCGGAGTCGGCCCAGACTCGCCAAGTATGCCGATGAAGACGTGGACCTTGTCGAAGGGGACCCGGTACCCGTACTGGATTGAGTTGGCCTCGGGGCCCCAGCCAGAGTGGTCGATGTAGAGCTTGCCACGGCGACTCTTCGTCATCCGGCCGATCGCGTATCCCTCGATCCCTGTGAGAGCTCCCTCCAAGAACTCAACACCACCGTGCGGTTGCCCCACGGTGGGCGCCAACTGTCGTGCTTTTGCCACGGCAGATGTCCTCGTGAAAGGACTAAGTCTCGAGGCCATCGCAACTAGGTGGTTGCTTGAACGGGGTTGATCAGAATCGAAAGACACGAGTTTACCCAGGTTTGGCCCCTCATGATTACAAGGTTTTGCTTTCGTTACCTAGCTTTCGAGAGATTGTAACCTAGTCTTTTGGCCCCAGGAACTCCCCTTTATATAATAGGCTGAGTCCCTAGGTTTACAGAAGATTCCGGGTCGTCCTCCTAACTCGTAGCTTACTCTAACTCTTTATCCACCTTGTTCTTCAAGTCAGTAAGGTTCTCCTTCTGGGCCTTCTTCGTGAGCCGGCCCACAAGGTTTGTGGAGAGCCGGTCTCCCGCCGGGTCTCATCCTGGGTGTCTAGCCCTTCCAGCTTTGACTTCTCCATGGCCCGTACATAATGTGACTCATAAAGCTTGCAGGCTCTAAAGCCGGGTCACACTTATACTGGGTCTCAACCGTGGGGTTCATCCCTAACAGTGGGGCCTTCATGTTCTATAACACCCTGGATTTTGCCTTTTTCTTTTATTTGGATTTAATTGGATTTATTATTTGCTTTTGGGGTTTTCTGTCATTTCCTTTGGACTTACCACTTGGATTTATTTTTGATTTTCTTCCAAGTGGGTTCCATCATCCCTAAACCCTCCCTAGACCTCATCCCTCTCATAATAATGCCATTGGGTATTTTTATTTAATGGCATTATATTCTTTTTCTCTGTGAAAATGATCCTTTTCCCTCTAAGCTATGAAGCAACCCCTATTTTTATTGCTCTAAAAATTCCAAGAAAATTCCCAAATATTCTTTGGGTCATGCCTCATCTTCCCATGCGAAAATATCCCATGGTCATTTGGAAAATTTCAGCCAGGGAAAATATTCTTGCTTCTGGTCAGAAAGAGCACATTGTGAAGCAACTATATTTTTCCTTGATCCTTTTTAGCTGAAATTTTTACCACTTGATCACCATCCTAAGTAATGATTAAACGCCTAAAATCAGCCCTAGAATCCCAGCCATTTGTCCCCAGCTCTTGGAGCAAGTTTCTATCCAGAAACTTTAGCTCTAGCTCCAGTCACCTCCAATGCACCATTTGGCAAGCCCAGCGCATTTGTTGGCAAAGCGTTGAAGGGACAACACGTTTGACACAGTTTGCCAGCGCCGAAAGCACTCCGCATGTCAATGCACGCGGTGACCACATGCGGGTAGGGTGCAATGCACGCGCTCTGTGCGCTCTGCTCATCGGGTCCGATCAGCCGCTGTCCAACCGCCCTCCCCGCGACACCTATCCGTGTCCCAGCGCCGCAGCCAACCCCCTTGCGCCACCCAATCCTCTCCCTGCTCCTCCCCGACGCTGGGATGCAGCTCGCCGGAAGAGGCTGAGAGCCAGCGGCGGGAACAGTGAGCTCGCATGCCCGTTTTTCGCGCGTAATGCGTGCCACTGTGGCCGCACGCGTGCACCGCGTCGCCCTGTGCTCCTCTGCTTCACCCCACGCCGCTGCCCGTGCTTATCCTCCCCTCTCCTCCTCTGCAGCCCGACTCCGACGGACACCCGAGAGCCGGCGAGCCCCATCTATAAATAGAGGCTTCCCCGACTCGAATAGATCACCGCTCCCACCTCACCTGGCCACAAGCAACTCCCCCACAAGCGCGGCAAGGCTGGGAGGGCCTCTCGCTGCCGTTGATCGCTGGAGACAGCCGCGGATCCCCCTTCTCCTAGCACTCATTCTAGTCCACCCCAGCTCCAACCAGTGCCATCCCTGAGACCATAGCAACCTCCTGAGCACGACGGTAACAAGAGCTCACCGGATTGTCGCCGGAAACGCCGATCCCGATCAGCTCCGCCGCCGCCGTCTCTGGAGAGGATCGCCGCGACGCCGTCCGACCTCCTCAGCTCGAGATTCGGGTACGTGTGTTACCGTCTCGTCGAGCTGGTCCCATTCCCCCTCTCTCCGGTGATCGCCGACGTCTCCTCACCGAAGAAACGCCGGCGAAGACGCCGCCCTCTTTGTTCCCTCCCTCTCCACTGTTTAACCCTGACAGCAGGTCCCGCTTGTCAGCCTCCCACTCGGTCGCCCAAAGCGGTATAAGTGGAGGCGTATTCACCGAATACGCTTTCGACGTGGCCGCTTCTGGTTTTTCTTTTTACTTCAAATTTTGAACAGATCCAATCCATCTTTGACCAGCTATAAATTTTAATCTATAAGTCCAAATGAGATGATTCTTTTTGCTGCTAGTTTATAAAATTCCAAAGTTTCTGTATGCCAAGTTTCAGAATTTTTCTTACTGTTGAAAATGTCTGGTGCAATAAATAGTGTTATGTGACATTTTCTTTTTGCATTTAATTTAATTTTAGAAGAACCTAGTTGTGTTGGAGAAGGCCAGGAGTATTGTGACACTCCTCTGAACCAAGGCAAGCCACAACATTCATATGCAAGGATGGCATTGCAATGACTTTGGTTTAATTGAATTAAATTCATCATATATTCACTATTTAAAATAATTTGATATATATAACTTTGATTGTATAGACTTTATTCTGTCATTTTGATATTATACAGTAGGTTACATGCTTGCTGGTTAATGTAGGCAGTAGGAATCATGTCATATGCACATATGGTAGTATGATGCATTCATCATTCATAATCGTGACCCGTGCATCCATTCATACACCATTGCTCGAATCATTTTCTTTTCAAGTTAAACTAGCAAGGTGGCCCTCGCAAATGCGCGGGCTAGCACTATTATAGTAAATAGTTTTCGTCTATTTGTACTCTTAGATGTTTATTGTATTTATTTTCTTATTAAGGTTAATAGCTTTTGCATTGGATATTTGGGATTTATTTGCTTTTAACTGGTAGGTTTTACTTATGCAGTTGCACGATAGTGTTACTGTTGTGGTGTCAGATTGATATGGAATTTTAGTTCTATAAGTGTCTATTGTTTCTTTCCATTATTTTTTATTCTACAATGTGTTTTATCATGTTGCATTTGCGTTTTAACTGAAACTAAACCGTGACATGATTAATTTAATTGCAAGAAGTTCATCCAAATATACACTCTTTTTAGTTCAGAATATGTTTCATCCATGCCAATAGTACTCATGATGTTATAACGGGGTGATGTTTTGATGCTTCTACACTATGAAGAACTTAACACCTATATTTTTGTATAGCAATACTTTCATTATATTCAACAAATAGAAGCAAAAAAATTGATTACATTTTCATATATATATAGTAACCCTTTCATTATTTTCAACAAAAAGAAGCAAACAAATTGATTGTCCTTTTGCATATGAAATTAGGCCGGTGTCACCTAAACTTTAAAGAATACGTCATACATATAATAGATCTGAATATACCCATGAAGGTTGAGGAGGTTCATGTACATGAAAAATAACGTCCACATATAGAAATCAACTACATTCCCTCGACGATGTGGAATTTAGATACGAGTTTAAGATTATGCTAAGACTGTGACCAACATTGATACATATGCATCAACTACTTATAAAATAACTTTGATACCTAGATAACCTAGAATTTGTGGTGTTCAAATAGAAGTTGACCTTGTAGCTGAGAGCGTAGGTGCTATATACCGCTTCTTCTGAATAACTAAAGATTCACAACAGAATATATATGAACGTAAGTGTAGATGTTAAAGTTGCATGTTGTTCAAGTAAAAAAAGGTTGTGTGTCGTTCCATGTCATAAAACAAAAAGAGTTCATCATAATTCAAAGTCCCTTCTATCTCTAGAGTCCATGGCTGATCTAAGCCTTTAAAATTCTGGTTTAAATAAGAGCCTACCAGATAAAAGGTCAGATGTTTCTGCTTAATGTGGGATTTGCTAGCCAATTTACCTATTTTTTATCCGTATGTGTGATTCGTACAATCACATTGGAAGATGACACGTGAACATGGGGAGTTTAAAACACAGGAATTAACACTGTCTAATAATAATAAGACACCAAAATAGTATGTTATAACATAAATGATATCAGATCTTATGTGACTTCTCCTTACTTGCTTCGGTATATTCATGTGTATAGGTTTCATAATATTAGCATCCTTGAGAGTTGTAGTTCTCTATGAAAATTGTATTAAGTATGGTATGCCAAAAGATATATATTTTTCTTCTGTGACAAAATTATCACTCTTGTAAACAATCTTAACCTAGGAGATCAAGAGCAAAACATACTTCATATTCCTGTCACTTCATATATATTCGTGAAATTCACTGAGAAAGAAAAACAGTTGGTAACCAAATAATGCATATTATTCAAGTGAGTTGAGAAGCAAAATAACATCACTTATTATATTTCGGATTTAAAGAATACCATACCTTATAGAGAGATTATGTGGAACATGAAGGCAAGATCTTACAAATAATGGATTTGTGTTAGATGGACTTCAAACACACCATAAACATGCTTAGAACTAAATTTTGGATCCAAACAGTATTGATGTACTACATCGATGATGGGTCTTAGGCAACAAATGTTCTTTGATGTTTACATATTTACGACTTGATAATGCCGTGTATTGTTGTTGAAAGAACATGATGAGTGATCCATACTTTTTGTTGTCCTCATAATGGTTTTTAGGACTCAGTCATTTACATCTGAAATTATTCAGCAGTCCAGAATATGGAGGCAAATCAAAATCTTAAATAATTGGTTAAGATTGGCCTCGTGCAACTCTTCGTACTTATATATAGAGATACACTTTTGAAGAACAATTTTAATCAAAGAAACTCTCGAAATACAAATTGTTACCTAGTAATTTTCCTATCTGACATTAATTACAAATATGATACCTCATCGAGTGAGGACCATCACCATGTTATATGTTTGTCTTTGGCAATGATGCGGAATAGAAAATATGCATGGGAAAACAATTGCGACGACAATTCAAAGTCGTGGATTAGTGGCTGATATGTGTTATGCAGTGTTGATTATATACCAAATAAGACACAATATATGCATAGCTTAAACAACCTCCGCCCGGCAAGCCCCTCACCAGTGAACTCTGCATGTGTTTAGACCGCCATATACCAAATAAACTACATGTGTTTAGACCGCCGATCAGGGTGGATAGACGGGTTAGCTAGCTATACCTTGTGACTGCAAAATGCTTAACGCATGCAAGCCGCAAGTCATCTTGCCCACGTGCCCTGTGCTCCCAACGTGGATGCAGGATAGTGGAAACGGTGGTTTTTTTGTTTAACAGGCAAATGACAATGGCAATGCTTGCGTGCATGAAGGTTTGGTGCCCATCAACATAATTTAACGGCCGATCTTCTCATATGAAGCTGAGGTGCATGCTTTCATCTGTGTGATAGACGTGAGCATGACGGAGCGACGTGCCGTGGGAATTTGCCGCCTGTCGTGGACCAATCGTATGTCCTGTAGTGTGCTGGCATGAACTGACCATGGATCTTCATGCCTGCTTGTCGCTGTAGACATCGGCTCGGACGCTAGGTGCATACATACGCAAGTAGAACGCCGGCCGCTGGCCGCGGGGCTAGGTACAAGCATACAGCACACGCGAGTAGGAGTAGATCGCCGGCCGCCTGCCCGGCGGGCTGGGTCCACGCGCGCAGCATATACGCGAGTAGATCACCTGCCGTGGCTGAGAGCACACATATGCACCATGCGCGAGTAGATCGACGTGGCCGGCCGCCGGGGTGAGTATAGGTACGCACCATGAGAGAGATCGGATAATGGCATGCGAGAGATTGATTTTTTTCCTGATAAGGCATGCGATAGATTTTGTTTTTGAGGCTTGGGGATGATTAAAAAAAATCCTGAGGGGATGATATGGTTTTCGGTGGTGGCATAGGTGGGTAATATCGTTCAATTCCAAAATCCAATGGTTGTGGTTTTATGAGATATCAAATTAACCGTTAGATGTTTCTGATTAACGTGGGATTTTCTAGAATATTTAGCTATTTTTGATCCGTATTTTCCTTTTAGTAGATAATAGACTTGATAATAACCCAACTTGAACATGCTGTTGATCGAGTCATGGTGCCACCGAATCGAGCTCACCAGTGCAACCACACTTGCCTGGATGGGGAGGCCCTATTGCGGTCTATTGCCATGCCTCTCGCCGGTGCCTCCTACGAGGGAAGGTCGTGCTCTGGCACTACCCTGGCCCGATAGGCAGTCACAACCTTGAGGACCCGAGTTTTGATGGTACTAAGGTCCCCGTTTGGGACAACATTGATGTTTGGCCACGACGGTGGTAGCCACAGAGGTGGCAGATGTCACATGTTAACATCGGGGTCACCCAGGACATAGCCCAAAGGGGAGTTTGTCGGAGTGGTCGGGAGAGTGTCATGCAATAGATTGGTTTTGTCGGAACGTCATTGGTCCACCCGAATGGGAGCACGAGGCCATGAGTTCCGTGGTGTGGGTACAGTGTACTAACCTCTGCAGAGTGTATAATCTATCGATAGCCGCGTCCTTGGATATGGACACAGTTCGTAGTAGGTCACACCGTGGGTCAACAGATAAAGTTAACTTGCACACTAAGATTCACAAGATGGCACACACAGAATTGGTGATCGAGGATCACTATGGAAGGCATGAATGTGATCAAGTGAGGATCACGTTGGTAAGTTATGAACGGTGGTTACGCGGTAACCCCGAGATGGTAAGTTGGTCCCGAGGACCATGGCAATGTTTCACGCACACCTCATGTTGAGTAGTATCATGCTCATGTATTAAAACTGTTAAATGCCTTGTTGTTGTTTGTCGCACTTGTTTTGTTTGCTGTGAGCTTGCGAGTACATTCAAAGTACTCACCTGGCTTATCATGCCAGATGCAGGAGAAGCCGCGCAAGAAGTTGACGTTGAGCAGTTTGTCGCGATCTAGGCCATGTCCCAGCAGTGTCCCTGTGGAATGGAGTTCCACTACCCCGTCGTTCCACTGCCGCGTAGTAGTTCCCTTATCATCGAGGCCCCTGCAATGTCTACTAAATAATGTACATAAGTGCAGCCGCACCATGTGTGCCGCTTGGCCTCGCTCATCATGTAATGTGTAAACCTATGTTTCTGCTAAGAGATCAATAAAGCGGTTGTTTTCTGTACCAAGTTGTTGTGTATTGCCAGAAGACTTGATCTCTTGGCTGGCAATGCAAGGTAAACCGGTTGCTCTGAGCCGAGGTGCCACAACGCTTGGTATCAGAGCCACGCTGACTGTAGGACGCCCTAGAAAGCCGACGCGTTAGAAAACGGTAGTATTAACCTCGGTAGTGGTTGGAGACTTGAGTTTGCACTTGGGTGTTGCATTGCATGCATATCGCTTACTGTTAATGCTGACCAGCTAATGTTGTCAGTGTAGATGGCACCAGTCCCTTATCCGTACCAGCCTGAGCCGGCACCTTCCACTTTTCCGCACCTGCTTACCAACGTATGGCGCTGACTCTACCCCGATGTTGATGACCCCATATACCAGGTGTACTGAGATCAGCTTGCCGATGGTGTTTACGAGTATCATGCGGAGGTCATCCTGCACAACAGTACCGTGGTGGGCACTTACACTCGCTCCACTAAGGGCGGGACTGCTTCTACACCTGACCAGGCGGTGCAGTTTGCAGCATTCGAGGCTCTCACTAACTTGCGCTATAACGAGATTCAGATGCAGACTCACCCAGGTTTCTACTTCTATCCGTCCCTGTATGAGTCAGGACAGATCCGCTTCCCTTACATTAATCCGGAGTGCGACCGGTCAGCCAGTCACCTGTCTCGCTACATAACGGCGGGATATTTTCTGATCACCAGTCTAGCCCAGGAGCTGGACCGCGTTCGGGATGAGCTAGATGCCACTCGATCTGCCTTCGCTCCACCTTTGCTTATCCACCCATCACTTGTTCCTCCAGCTACATTACCTCCAACCACACCTGTGATCCCCACACCCTCCCAGAGTAGCTCAGGCACTTCAGTAGTGACTCCCCATGAGTCCCCAGCCTAGTGGGCTATGCTTCTCGCTACCCCAGCCGCTCCCATGCTGCGGAGTCACCCTGCTCCAGATCCTGAGAGAGAGCCTTCCCGTCAGCGTCGTCGTGTTTCCTTTGCTCCGGATGTATCCGTTATCAGTTCCGATTCAGAGTCCGACACCGAGGAGACTCCAGCAGGACCGTCAGTGTGCTAGTGCGATCCTGGTCGTCGCGTGTAGACGAGGATGATGTGGTGTTCGGTTGTATGCCTGTAGTAGTACTATCCATGCTATTGCCCCGCTATGTATGCTGGATGATGTATTGTTTAATTATGTTGCTTTCTGTTATTCGCCTTGGATTTTCTCGATTTCTTTTCCGGGTTTGTTGCTCCACCTCCCTATTTTTCTTGTTTTTCCCTAATGGATGTTGCTCATCTCGATGCTTCGTATTGGGAAACATATATAGGATAACAAGGTGTGGCAGTAACTGTCATGGTGGCGACGATACTCCAGTTCGTCGATCCGCCAGGCAAGCAGGACATTCTCCGGAACCATATCAGCCCCCACCTCCTCCACCTCAAGCACCCACGACTGAGCAGATTATGCGGATGTTTGAGGAGAAGAGAAACCAAGACCTGATGGAATTCTTGAGAAGCATGCAGACTGTGGTTGGGCAGAACCATCACAATGGTAATCACTCCAAGCTGTCAGACTTTCAGAGGACCAAACCGCCAAGTTTCAGTCAAGCAGTGGACCCGATGGAAGCCAATGACTGGTTAAGGACTATTGAGAAAAAGCTGGAAATTGCTCGCACTGAAGATGCTGACAAGGTACCATTCGCCACTCATTACCTAGAAGGACCAGCTGCTATATGGTGGGACAATGCCAAAGTGATGTGGCCCGCTGAAGACGAGATTACTTGGGATAAATTCAAAAATAAATTCCGCAAGTACCATATTCCTGCCGGCATCATGAAGGTCAAGCAGCGAGAATTTCTCACTCTTACACAAGGTACCTCGACTGTAAGTGAATATTTAAACAAGTTCAATCATTTGGCCCGTTACTCCACTCATTATGTGGCCACCGAAGAATGGAAGATAGATCGGTTCCTCGGAGGGCTCAATCTTACCCTCCGATGTGCACTCGGCATGCTGGATTTCCCCGACTTCCAAACTTTGGTAAACAAGGCACTCATTGCTGAAAGGGAGCACAAACTGGTTAATGATCATAAGACTGCTTATGAAGACCGCAAACGCAAGTTCGAACCCAAGAAGGAAGGGCAAGTTTTTCAGAAGGTTCGTACCTGGCAGCAACCTCAGTTTGAGTTCAAGCCAACTTGGCAGCAGGGGAACATCAAGAATGAAAGTCAGATCAAGACTGTGGTCGCCAAGCCAAACAAGAAAGACTGTCAGCGTAACAATGCATGTTACACATGTGGACAGACTGGGCATTACGCTAGGCAGTGCCCCAAGAACGGAAGCCAACCGCCAACCTGAAGCCTCAAGTCAATTATGTGGGGCAATTCCTCAAGAGAAGGTATATTCAAGGGCAAGTTCATCACATCTCCGCTGAAGAAGCCGCAGAAGTTCCCGATGTGGTCATTGGTATGTTTCCTGTTAATGACATACCTGCAACAATTTTATTCAATTCTGGGGCTTCCCATTCTTTTATTTCGCGGAGTTTTGTTGCCCAACATCGCCTTTCCTACACTCTTTTGGACAAAGCTATGGTGGTACAATCCCCCGGATCCATGCTCAAGACAAATATTGTATGCCGAGGATTGAAAATATCGATCTATGGAGTCATCTTCCCCGCATCACTTGTATCCATTAAGTCTCCCACATTGGATATTATTTTGGGGATGGATTGGTTGACAAGACACCAGGTTTGCATCAACTGCGCAACAAGAGAAGTCACGCTTATAAATCCCTCTGCCAGTCCACTCGATTTTATGCTGGTCGAACCATACCAAAGAAAGGGATGGTTTATGCTGCCATTGCTACAGAGATGAATCTAGTCCCAGTGGTCTGTGAATTCCCAGATGTGTTTCCAGATGAATTGCCAGGCATGCCACCTGACCGGGAGTTGGAATTTTCTATTGAGCTTGTGCCCGAAACAGCACCAATTTACAAGAAATATTATCGAATGCCTTCGTCTGAACTAGTGGAGTTGAAGAAGCAATTGGATGAGATGCTCCAAAAGGGATATATTCACCCCAGCTCATCCCCATGGGGTGCACCTGCAATATTCGTGGGCAAGAAAGACGGTAGTCTTCCGATGTGTGTTGACTACCGTGCTCTCAATGATGTCACAATCAAGAATAAATACCCGTTGCCTAGGATTGATGATTTGTTCGATCAACTCAGCGGAGCTCAAGTGTTCTCCAAGATTGACTTGCGCACCGGGTATCACCAGCTGAAAATCAGAAAAGAAGATATTCCCAAGACAGCATTCACTACACGGTACGGGCTGTACGAGTATACGGTCATGTCATTTGGACTGACCAACGCTCCTGCATTCTTTATGCACATGATGAACAAGGTGTTCATGGACTTCCTGGACAAGTTTGTAGTGGTGTTCATTGATGACATCCTCATATATTCCAAAAGTGAAGAGGAGCACAAACAGCATCTCCGAGCAGTGTTGGAACGATTACGCACTCATCAACTCTACACCAAGTTCAGCAAATGCGAATTTTGGCTTAAGGAAGTGGGATTCCTTGGGCATACTCTTTCCGCTCAAGGAGTGGCCATGGACCAAAGCAAAGTCACCGAAGTTCTGAAGTGGAAGACACCTGTGTCAGTAACAGAAATAAGGAGTTTCTTGGGTCTAGCAGGCTATTACCGTCGCTTCATCGAAGGCTTCTCAAATATTGCAAAGCCGATGACAGAGCTACTCAAGAAGAATCAGAAGTTTATATGGACAGAAGCATGTGAGAACAGTTTCAATGAACTCAAGACCCGGTTGACCACAGCCCCAGTATTGACTCTACCCGACATCTACCGGAGTTTTGACATCTATTGCGACGCATCCAGGCGTAGCATTGGGTGTGTACTCATGCAAGATGGAAAGGTCGTGGCCTATGCATCAAGATAGCTCCGACCTCATGAGGAGAACTATCCTACTCATGACTTAGAGATGGCAGCTGTGGTTCATGCCTTAAAGATTTGGAGGCATTATATCATCGGAAAGCGATGCCAAATCTACACCGACCACAAAAGTCTCAAGTATATATTCACGCAACCGGACTTGAACCTCCGACAAAGAAGATGGCTTGAGTTGGTCAAAGACTATGACCTGGGTATCAACTATCATCCAGGAAAAGCAAACGTGGTCGCCGATGCCCTCAGTCGCAAACCGGCTACCGCAAACTCATTAATCGAACGTCTGCACCCAGCACTTCAAGAAGAAATAGCTCAGCTCAATATGATCTTGTGTGATGCAATCTGCTCGGTTACCCTAGAAGTAACCCCTACCCTGGAAGATGAAATTCAGAAGGCTCAACCTGGTGATCCTATGTTACTAAAGATAATGGCCCAAGTACGGGAAGGAAAGACACCGGATTTCAACATTGATGACAAAGGTACACTCCGATTTCGTGATCGAGTCTGTGTACCGGATCTCAAAGAATTAAAGCAGAAGATTCTGAAGGAAGCACACGAGTCCGCATACTCTATTCATCCTGGGGGCACCAAAATGTATCAAGACTTCAAGCAAACATTCTGGTGGGAAGGTATGAAGAAAGACATCGCCTATTACGTCGCCTGTTGTGACATATACAACAAGGTGAAGGCTGAACACCAGAAACCCGCCGGTCTACTTCAACCCTTACCTGTTCCACAATGGAAATGGGACGATATCTGCATGGACTTTATCGTGGGATTACCAAGGACACCACGAGGCAACAATGCCATATGGGTCATGGTTGACATGCTCACCAAGGTAGACCACTTTATTCCAATAAGGACAACCTACCGTGCAGATCAACTTGCTCAACTCTACGTATCCAGGATTGTCAGTCTGCACGGGGTACCAAAGACTATCACTTCAGACCGGGGATCTCTGTTTACCTCGGCATTATGGCTACGTTTGCACCAAGCCTTGGGAACCGCCTTGAAGCACAGCACCGCTTATCACCCTCAGACTGATGGGCAGACAGAGTGGGTAAATCAAATCTTGGAAGATATGCTCCGGGCATGCGCTCTTGCTCATGGACCCAAATGGGAAGACAGCCTGCCCTAAGCTGAGTTCTCCTACAGCAACGGCTATCAAACTAGCCTAAAGATGTCACCTTTTGAGGCTCTATATGGACGTAAGTGTCGTACCCCGCTGAACTGGTCTCAGACAGGAGATAGCCGAATCTTCGGGACTGATTTGATAATGGAAGCAGAAAAACAGGTCAAAGAATTTCGAGACAGACTGCAAGTGGCAAAATCTCGTCAAAAGAGTTACTATGACTCAAAGCACAGGCAGATCAGCTTCGAACCAGGTGAATATGCATATCTCCGAGTCACCCCCGTGAAAGGAGTTAAACGGTTTCATACTCGGGGAAAGCTCGCACCAAGGTACATCAGTCCGTTTCCAGTTATGACCCGAGTTGGTAAAGTGGCTTATCAGTTAGAATTGCCTACCGAGCTATCCGAGGTTCATGATGTGTTCCACGTGTCTCAGCTACGAAAATGCATCGCACCACCCGCAAAACAGACAGATATGACAGAACTAGAGCTTGCCAAGGATTTAACCTACGAAGAGAAACCCTTGAGAATCTTGGAAGAGATGGACAGAGTCACCCGCAGCAAAACCATAAAGTTTTACAAGGTCCAATGGGAGCACCACACCGAGGATGAGGCCACCTAGGAAAGAGCGGATTACTTAAGGACTGCATACCCATATTTGTTTCTTGAGCAACCGAATCTCGAGGACGAGATTCATCCTAAGGGGGGGAGGTTTGTAACACCCTGGATTTTGCCTTTTTCTTTTATTTGGATTTAATTGGATTTATTATTTGCTTTTGGGGTTTTCTGTCATTTTCTTTGGACTTACCACTTGGATTTATTTTTGATTTTCTTCCAAGTGGGTTCCATCATCCCTAAACCCTCCCTAGACCTCATCCCTCTCATAATAATGCCATTGGGTATTTTTATTTAATGGCATTATATGCTTTTTCTCTCTGAAAATGCTCCTTTTCCCTCTAAGCTATGAAGCAACCCCTATTTTTATTGCTCTAAAAATTCCAAGAAAATTCCCAAATATTCTTTGGGTCATGCCTCACCTTCCCATGCAAAAATATCCCATGGTCATTTGGAAAATTTTAGCCAGGGAAAATGTTCTTGCTTCTGGTTAGAAAGAGCACATTGTGAAGCAACTATATTTTTCCTTGATCCTTTTTAGCTGAAATTTTTACCACTTGATCACCCTCCTAAGTAATGATTAAATGCCTAAAATCAGCCCTAGAATCCCAGCCATTTGTCCCCAGCTCTTGGAGCAAGTTTCTGTCCAAAAACTTTAGCTCTAGCTCCAGTCACCTCCAATGCACCATTTGGCAAGCCTAGCGCATTTCTTGGCAAAGCGTTGAAGGGACAACACGTTTGACACAGTTTGGCAGCGCCGAAAGCACTCTGCATGCCAATGCACACGGTGACCGCATGTGGGCAGGGTGCAATGCACGCGCTCTGTGCGCTCTGCTCGTCGGGTCCGATCGGCCGCCGTCCAACCGCCCTCCCCGCGACACCTATCCGTGTCCCAGCGCCGTAGCCAACCCCCGTGCGCCACCCAATCCTCTCCCTGCTCCTCCCCGACGCCGGAAGAGGCCGAGAGCTAGCGGCGGGAACAGTGAGCTCGTGTGCCCGTTTTTCACGCGTAATGCGCGCCACTGTGGCCGCACGCGTGCACCGCGTCACCCTGTGCTCCTTTGCTTCACCCCATGCCACTGCCCGTGCTTATTCTCCCCTCTCCTCCTCTGCAGCCCGACTCCGGCGGACACCCGAGAGCCGGCGAGCCCCATCTATAAATAGAGGCTTCCCCGACTCTAATAGATCACCGCTCCCACCTCACCTGGCCACAAGCAACTCCCCCACAAGCGCGGCAAGGCTGGGAGGGCCTCTCGCTGCCATTGATCGCTGGAGACAGCCGCGGATCCCCCTTCTCCTAGCACTCATTCTAGTCCACCCCAGCTCCAACCAGTGCCATCCCTGAGACCGTAGCAACCTCCTGAGCACGACGGTAACAAGAGCTCACCGGATTGTCGCCGCAAACGCCGATCCCGATCAGCTCCGCCGCCGCCGTCTCTGGAGAGGATCGCCGCGACGCCGTCCGACCTCCTCAGCTCGAGATTCGGGTACATGTGTGACCGTCTCGTCGAGCTGGTCCCATTCCCCCTCTCTCCGGTGATCGCCGACGTCTCCTCGCTGGAGAAACGCCGACGAAGACGCCGCCCTCTCTGTTCCCTCCCTCTCCTCTGTTTAACCCTGACAGCGGGACCCGCTTGTCAGCCTCCCACTCGGTCGTCCTAAGCGGTATAAGTGGAGGCGTATTCGCCGAATTCGCTTCCGACGTGGCCGCTTTTGGTTTTTCTTTTTATTTCAAATTTTGACCAGATCCAATCCATCTTTGATGTGACACCCTGGTTTTCGCTCCTTGTTTTTTTTTCCTTCGCGGGATTTGACTCCCGTCTTTTTTTTGGTGTTATTGGATTTTCTCTTGCCTTTGGGTATATGAAGATGGTCATTTAGCCTTGCCCCTCCTATCCAACCCGAGACTCTCTCCAGACCAACCTTGCCACCCAAGATTTTTCTCAAGACTTTGTCACCGAAACCCTACTTTCCGATGTACCGGAAGGGAAACCCTAATTCCTTCCATTACAAAGGAACCCCAATTTCCTTTAATCTGTTACCTCCCAAACCTTTCCCAGTGATCATCTCAAATCTTTAAACCCTGGATATGCAAAAATATTGCCAAGTCATTTGCAATATTTTTCATTTAAAATTAATTCCTTTTCTGCTAGTTAAAGGAATTAAATCCAGGAAAATATCTATCCATCTCCAAAGTTCATGAAAACTTGTGGAGATATTCTTTGTGATCATATTGAGCTCCCATAAAAATATTGGCAATAATTAAATAAGGGAAATTGCCTTTTCCTATTTAAAGCCAATACTGCAATTTGGGCACTTTCCAAAGGAGCTACCATTTTGGTAGCCAGGAAAAATCCCAAATAATTTGTGGAGCATCTCATATCCATATCTTCACCATTTCCATCAAGATCCCAAGTTCCATAGTTCAAATTTTGAGAGCATCATCCAATTATTGTTTCTGGACTTATTTTGAGGTTGTGAAGCAACTATATTTTATATTGCTTCAAAAATTCTCAAATTAATCCAGGACCTCAAACTCCATATATTATGTGAGTATGCCAAAATTCACATCATTTCATCTAGCCAATTTCTCCCAAAAATTTCATCAAGTTTCTGTCCAAATCCAAGCTCTGTGAAGGAAGTACCACTTTGGAATTTCCAATTGAGCTGAAATTTTTCCAGCATCTTAATACCTCCAAATCATCACCCTACACCAAAATTCAGCTCATTTCATCAAGCCAAATAAGTGCAGCTTCAAGGTCAAGTTTCTGGACCAGAATTTGCATTACAAAGAAAGTGTATGCAAAACTTGTCCAAATGGGCTCAGATTTTGCAAGCACCTAGTCCTTCCTACCACATTTCCCTGTGACAACTTATCTAGCTCATTGCCACATTTTTTCTGACCAAGTTTCTGTCCAGAAACTTTTCTGGCTCCTCTCGATCACTCTAGAGCCGTCCTAGCCCAGATATTGTCACATTCTATCTAAATGATCAGTGAACATCCTGTTTGACAAGATTTGCCCCCCCAGGGGAGGGCTAGAACGCGACATGCCTGTGGTGACCGCGTGAGCTGCACGCAGGAACAGCGCTCTGCGCGTTCGTCGCGTCGGGCAGGACAGCTCGAGGAGCCTCCGCTTGTCCGAGCATGCCGACCTGACTCCCCGTCGTCCGCTTCTTCCTCTCTGGTCATCTCCCCCTCCGTCCCTTTCCTCGCCGCGCCGTGATGAACCTCGCCAGAGTGCTGCTCCGCCCGTGACCGTCGTCGTCGTCTTCCTCTCTGTCTCCTTCCTCCCCGAGCCCTCTCGAGTGCGCCCGAGCTTTCTCCACTCTCCCCGAACCCTTGCCGACATCGCCTCCTCCCTCCACGTGGCCTCCAGCACCAGGACGGCGATAAGATCGCCACCTCGGCCGTGCTCATCCCCTCGCGCCGGGCGGCTATAAATAGCCAGCCCAAGCCCCCTCTCGAGCTCACACCAGCATCCTCTCCCTTCCCAGCCTCCCCAAGTTCCAGCCCTCGAGCTCCCGTGCTCAATTCCTCTCCCACGGCCACCATTGCCGCCGACGGCCTCTGCTCAAATTCGAGCAAGCCCGGCTCCCTTCCCTCCTCATTTCTCCACCAGAGATCCCCATCCACCTTGGCTAGCCTCCCCGTATCCTCCATTCACCGGCGAAGGGCCCGTGCGCTCGAAGCCATCAGTGGCCGACTGCCTCCGCCGCCGACGCTCAAGCCGCCGTCGCCCTGGTCCTCCTCGAGGTCCGTGAACCCCTGGGATGGACACGGCTTGGCCTCCCGAGCACGCCGATAAGCCGAGCGCTGCGGGAGACGGCCGGAGCGGCCGGCAACCCTCGCCGGAGTCCTCCCATTCTTTGCGGCCGCCGCCCTCTGCCTCCCCTCCTCGCCGCACTACCAGCCATCCCCGCCGTCCATGCTACCCGCCATCGGAGGCGGGGCTTCTTCCTGAGCTCGCCGGTACCCGAGGCGTCTCGAGAGGTGGCCGGAGTCGGCCGGACGAGCGACGGCGCCGGCGGCCTCCTCGGTGCGGTCGCGTTCTTCGGGGGTAGGAGCGGCAGCGTGGGAGGAGGGAGAGAGGTCAACGCGGGCCCCCCTCGTCAGCCACTCAGCCCCGGGCCCGCGGTGACTAAAGTGGAAGCGCATTTCTCAAAATCCGTTTTTAGTTCAGAGAAAGCGTACTCCAGCTCTGCTTTAAGCAATATTACGTTTTCTCTGCTCGAAAGCGTATTCACAGAAAGACGCTTCCTCTCTCCAGCCGGCTGCCGAAACCCTTATTTAGTGAACGTTTGTCCGTTAAGGCCAGAAATGGACAATTTCTGTTTATTTCTCTGCCTAAACAACGAACGGCCACAACTTTTCGCTCGTAACTCCAATCGAGGTGATTCCAAAGCCCACTTCTTCAGTTCATCGAGCGCGTTCCGATGTCATCCTTTTCACCATGTTTACACTTTCTGAAATGCCCATTTTGCCCCTGCCCCTATTCAGCCCCTCCGAGAGGGAATCCTTTCCGGCGAATTTTTCCGCGAGGTGATCGCACTTCTTTCCGGAGTATTCCTCGACCCCCAGGCAAGCCGACCATCTGATATATGCCCTAAAGCATTGCTCTGTGTTATTCTTGCGTGTTTAATTAATAAATATGCCTGTGTTAGTAGTAGTAATTAAACTCCTGCTAGTTCCGACTTGCTATTTACATTACCTGCTATTGCCCATCATGTTATCGCACTAGTGACTCGTTCTAATTCATATGGAGATAGGTTGTTATGTTTTCATAGTTGTTACATCATGCATGGTTACAGTTATTGCAATATTATGAAATGTGACTTAATAATAACAACCTCCTCCGTCGACTGGATCGAGTCATAGTGTCACCTATCCGGACATACCCGTGCAACCACATTTGCCGGTATGGGACGGCCCTTGCTTGGTCTATTGTCCTGCCTCTTGTCGGTACCACCAAATAGGGAAGGTTATGCGTGCGCGCTACCCTGGCCCGGTAGGCGGCGATAACCTTGTGAGCCCAAGTTGAGTTATTTGCCGGCGTCCCCGTTTGGGACAGTGTTTGGCCACGACGGTGGCAGGTGTCACGGGGTGACACAGGGGCCACCCAGGACATGACCCTGGGAGGGTATGATTGTCGGTGGGACCGTAAGAGTGCCAGACGATAGACCAGGTTTTGTTGGAGCACCACTGGTCCACCCGAATGGGATCACGAGGCCAGGGTCTCCATGGTGTGGGTAAAGTGTGCAACCTCTGCAGAGTGTAAATCTATTCGAATAGCCGCGTCCTCAGTCATGGATAGTTCGTATAGGCCCCTATTTGGTCTGTGTCGAGTCTGGAGGAACAAACCATAAGATGTTAATAATGAACCAGAGTAAGGTATGATTTGTCAGACTTGCAGTACAGAGGCATGGACATCAGATGATGTCAGAGGTATGATTGCTAGCCATGTGATGGCTATGAGATGAGCGGTTGGATGACCGCAAAGTTTGGATCAGACTTGGATCGTGAGAATACTCGGAGTATGAATTATTTACTTGATATGCTTTACTTTACCATATTTACTTCAGTAGTTATTATGCTAGCTGATCTTGATATAACATGATGATTAATGCTGCTAGATGATTAAACATGCTAGATAATTCTGCCATAACATGACAATTAATACTGTTAAGATAACAAGAGCATGCTTGAATGCCATGGATTGCATTGCTTGGTGTATATGTTGGCATGGTTTTCTTGCGAGTACATTCAAAAGTACTCAGCGGCCTTCAATGTGGCCAGGTTCACCTAAGGATTCGACGTTCGCTAGCGAGGAGCCGGAGTGTTCGCGGGCTAGAAGAGTAACCCAGTCAGATCCCTGTGGATTGGAGCCGTACCAAGACCATGCTGCCTTAGATAGAGCTTTTCCGCTGCCAGCACCTCTGTAAAATATCTCATGTAAGACCTTTATACCCATTAATAGAAAAGCTTGTGTTCATGATACTTGTTGTAAAAGCACATGCCAGAGTGATTTTCTTGGGCTGGCATGTGCGGTGACCGTCTGGCTACAGTGGTATTCAGGCGGGGCGCCACAACGGATGGTATTAGAGCCAGGCTGACCGTAGGTTACCCCTAGCCAGATTTCATTGCCTCTTGATCAGTAGAAAGCCCAAATGGATTTCAGCCATCTTTGCCAGACTGGCATGGCTACTAGTGATCATAAGGCAACCCCCATAGGTTTTTGGCTCCATCAGACCCCAACTCTCGTGGACTTTGCCTCTGGTGTGAAATGTCCACACCAGGCAACGACCCGTGAGCCCTGAACCCCTAGGTAAACCAGATATCCCTACCTTGCTTGCTAACCATGGCACTTCTCTTCTCAAATCCAGTTTCCTTTGGGAAACGCCTTTAAATTCCATCTCTTCCCGACAACCCTAGGATCGTTGACTAAGCCACTTTGGCTATGGTCGTGCGTCGAGTGTGATGTTCCCTAAGGAAGTAGTAGGAGCTTGACACCAATTGCTACCAGGAGCATTGTGTGGTTTTGCTTCTAAGTCCTTAGAGGTACATCGAGTGCGCTATAATAGTTATACTAGTGAATCTTCGGCCACATGTGTTAGGTCCGCAAAATTTGAGCTTTATTTGCTTTTTGGTTTTTCGCGGTTTTTGTTTCTTTTGGTCGATCCCATTCTGCTGCTCCGACTGGATCCATCAGTAAGAAGACCAGCATACAACTTGGATAATGCCCAATAATCCAAATTCAGTAAGAGTCAAGTCAAGCCAACTACCCGATATTCGGAGCATTATCACCAGATCGGTCAAGAATGAAGAATGGGTCAGAAGCAGAATCGGAGTGCAACCGACAAAGCCAGACTATAGCCAAGGGAGTTTGCCGCAAAATAGAGTACACCTAAGGAGCAAATTATTCGGTCCTTGACACAAAGATTATTTCAATCAGTGGGGTGAATCTTGAGTTCTTCTCAATGGTCTCAAGAAGCATTTATTATCCACAGAAGACATATTTCGAGAACGTGTAGGTGCCGAGAGCAACAACAAAACTCTGGTATGTTGATACAAATTCAAAGCATATTTTGGAATTTATCGGTGCACATACAAAATTTTCCAGGCACTGTGAACAAGGTTTGCGAGAAATATGGATAAGTTCATGGCTGCCCAGAATCAATGAGAATTTCATCTACCTGGAAGCTCAGCTGAACCAAAGGGAATTATCCGTCAACTTCTCACTACCGGCAACACTGGGTTTGAATGCAAAGGATGTTCCGAGTTAATTACAAACACGAAGTCTGCATCAGTTGTGCAACCTCTACAGCAACAATGATCGGACCAGCAGAAGGACAAGCGGTGTGCATAACCAATGGAATATCTTCAAACAAGGTATGGCCTACACCATGTTTTGGCTCCACTATGGGTAAATTTCGGATACTTCGGAAGGAAGCTAGAACCGGCCACAGGTCCGACTAGATATCCTAGTGCAATGCTTTTGGTACACGGAACCCAGCCTTCCTCCGTAAGCCATCGGAAGGAGCTTACGGTGCACGACACCCAACCTTCCTCGCTACACCACTTGGTGAGAAGATCTTCTGGGGTACGGCACTCCCATCTTCCACAGCGTGCTACCACGGAAAGCTTCCAGCATAAGTCACCTGACTTTTCGCAGTAAGTCACATGAGGGAAAGCTTCCGAGGTACGATACCCAGCCTTCTTCACCACACCACCTTGGCAGAAGCTTCGAGCATAAGGAATTCAACCTTTTTCAACACACCGCCGTCTTGCCAGAAGCACGAACTAGTCCAGACACACGTCCGCCTCAGAGCTCAATGGTTATGAAAGGATCTATCCTACCCCTGCATATGTTGTGAGCATGCAGTCCAGTGGATCAGTTCATGTGAGCCACTCGTACACGGGAATGACTGTGCAAGAGAAACGTTGGCCCCATACTTCAAAAAAGGATGTGAACACAGCAATCCCTACGAGATATGCAAGAGTAAATTGTGAATACAAGCCCAACAAGTTATGATACGACCAAGGAGCCATGATGGTAGGTCATGACAAGTTCCCCAAAAAGGAACCCCCAAGAACAAGGAAGTCTTGAATAAACAATCTCCGCGACGGTCAATGAAGTAAAGCTCCACAGACAAGGTGATATTGCCAATCCTTGTCAGACTCTTGCATATACGTCCACAACAATGCAGCCAGCATGTTCTGCTCCTCATGAATCTAGGCCATCAACCAAGATTAGAGGTTATGCTCCGAAGAATGCACGGAATGATAGCCATACTATGTCAGCTCAGTGGTCATAGCAAGGACCACAGAGGCTATATATGGCAGAGCCACCTCAGAGATTACCGTATATGATTACTTTGTGATAAGGCCCGACATTTCAGTTGGAAATCACCTAAGGGCAAAGTCAGAATGCAAGAGACAGAAAGGAACACCTCATACGGAACCCACAGTCAGACTGAAAGAAAGCCATCCCCAGTCACTCGAGGCCATACGAGTACATGAGCCCTGTGTCAAGAAAAGATGACTTGCCATTGGCCATCAGTGTACGAAGTATCGCAATAAAATCCGAAGCAGCTAGCTTCAGGCCATGGAAACCAAGCTATTTGTCGGTACTACTGCTACCCCACCAAGCAACGGGCTACCAGGACAAAAGGTACACCTGAGAGGAAAGAGAAGGATTCAATACAGACGTTGGAAAAGACAATCCCTAAGCCATCAGAAGAGGCAGTAAAAAGGTCAGTAAACCAATGAAGACAAGACAGCTGATGGATCCAAGTCGCACACAGGTAAGTCCCCCTTGCCGGGAGGTAAGCCCGGAAATCTCGAGGACGAGATTTTCTTAAGGGGGGTAGGTTTGTGACACTCTGGTTTTCGCTCCCTGTTTTTTTTCCTTCGCGGGATTTGACTCCCATCTTTTTTTCGGTGTTATTGTATTTTCTCTTGCCTTTGGGTATATGAAGATGGTCATTTAGCCTTGCCCCTCCTATCCAACCCGAGACTCTCTCTAGACCAACCGTGCCACCCAAGATTTTTCTCAAGACTTTGCCACCGAAACCCTACTTTCCGATGTACCGGAAGGGAAACCCTAATTCCTTCCATTACAAAGGAACCCCAATTTCCTTTAATCTGTTGCCTCCCAAACCTTTCCCAGTGATCATCTCACATCTTTAAACCCTGGATATGCAAAAATATTGCCAAGTCATTTGCAATATTTTTCATTTAAAATCCATTCCTTTTCTGCTAGTTAAAGGAATTAAATCCAGGAAAATATCTATCCATCTCCAAAGTTCATGAAAACTTGTGGAGATATTATTTGTGATCATATTGAGCTCCCATAAAAATATGGGCAATAATTAAATGAGGGAAATTGCCTTTTCCTATTCAAAGCCAATACTGCAATTTGGGCACTTTCCAAAGGAGCTACCATTTTGGTAGCCAAGAAAAATCCCAAATAATTTGTGGAGCATCGCATATCCATATATTCTCCATTTCCATCAATATCCCAAGTTCCATAGTTCAAATTTTGAGAGCATCATCCAATTATTGTTTCTGGACTTATTTTGAGGTTGTGAAGCAACTATATTTTATATTGCTTCAAAAATTCTCAAATTAATCCAGGACCTGAAACTCCATTTATTATGTGTGTATACCAAAATTCACATCATTTCATTTAGCCAACTTCTTTCAAAAATTCCATCAAGTTTCTGTCCAGATCCAAGCTCTGTGAAGGAAGTACCACTTTGGAATTTCCAATTGAGCTGAAATTTTTCCAACATCTTAATACCTCCAAATAATCACCCTACACCAAAATTCAGCTCATTTCATCAAGCCAAATGAGTACAGCTTCAAGGTCAAGTTTCTAGACCAGAATTTACATTACAAAGAAAGTGTATGCAAAACTTGTCCAAATGGGCTCAGATTTTGCAAGCACCTAGTCCTTCCTACCACATTTCCCTGTGACAACTTATCTAGCTCATTGCCACATTTTTTCTGACCAAAACTTCTTGACCAAGTTTCTGTCCAGGAACTTTTCTGGCTCCTCTCGATCACTCTAGAGCCGTCCTAGCCCAGATATTGTCACATTCTATCTAAATGATCAGTGAGCATCCTGTTTGACAAGATTTGGCCCCCAGGGGAGGGCCAGAACGTGACATGCCCATGGTGACCGCGTGAGCTGCACGCAGGAACAGCGCTCTGCGCGTTCATCGCGTCGGGCAGGACAGCTCGAGCAGCCTCTGCTTGTCTGAGCATGCCGACCTAACTCCCCGTCGTCCGCTTCTTCCTCTCGGGTCATCTCCCCCTCCGTCCCTTTCTTCGCCGCGCCGTGACGAACCTCGCCAGAGTGTTGCTCCGCCCGTGACCGTCGCCGTCGTTTTCCTCTCTGTCTCCTTCCTCCCCGAGCCCTCTCGAGTGCGCCCGAGCTTTCTCCACTCTCCCCGAACCCTTGTCGACATCGCCTCCTCCCTCCGCGTGGCCTCCAGCACCAGGACGGCGATAAGATCGCCACCTCGGCCGTGCTCACCCCCTCGCGCCGGGCGGCTATAAATAGCCAGCCCAAGCCCCCTCTCGATCTCACACCAGCATCCTCTCCCTTCCCAGCCTCCCCAAGTTCCAGCCCTCGAGCTCCCGTGCTCAATTCCTCTCCCACGGCCGCCATTGCCGCCGACGGCCTCTGCTCAAATTCGAGCAAGCCCGGCTCCCTTCCCTCCTCATTTCTCCACCAGAGATCCCCATCCACCTCGGCTAGCCTCCCCGTATCCTCCATTCACCAGCGGAGGGCCCGTGCGCTCGAAGCCATCAGTGGCCGACTGCCTCCGCCGCCGACGCTCAAGCTGTCGTCGCCCTGGTCATCCTCGAGGTCCGTGGACCCCTGGGATGGACGCGGCTTGGCCTCCCAGGCACGCCGATAAGCCGAGCGCTGCGGGAGACGGCCGGAGCGGCCGGCAACCCTCGCCGGAGTCCTCCCATTCTTTGCGGCCGCCGCCCTCTGCCTCCCCTCCTCGCCGCACTACCAGCCATCCCCGCCGTCCATGCTACCCGCCATCGGAGGCGGGGCTCCTTCCTGAGCTCACCGGTACCCGAGGCATCTCGAGAGGTGGCCGGAGTCGGTCGGACGAGCGACGGCGCCGGCGGCCTCCTCGGTGCGGTCGCGTTCTTCGGGGGTAGGAGCGGCAGCGCGGGAGGAGGGAGAGAGGTCAACGCGGGCCCCCCTCGTCAGCCACTCAGCCCCGAGCCCGCGGTGACTTAAGTGGAAGCGCATCTATTATCTACTAAAAGGAAAATACGGATCAAAAATAGCTAAATATTCTAGAAAATCCCACGTTAATCAGAAACATCTAACGGTTAATTTGATATCTCATAAAACCACAACCATTGGATTTTGGAATTGAACGATATTACCCACCTATGCCACCACCGAAAACCATATCATCCCCTCAGGATTTTTTTTTTATCATCCCCAAGCCTCAAAAACAAAATCTATCGCATGCCTTATCAGGAAAAAAATCAATCTCTCGCATGCCATTATCCGATCTCTCTCATGGTGCGTACCTGTACTCACCCCGGCGGCCGGCCACGGCGATCTACTCGCGCATGGTGCGTATGTGTGCTCTCAGCCACGGCAGGTGATCTACTCGCGTATATGCTGCGCGCGTGTACCCAGCCCGCCGGGCAGGCGGCCGGCGATCTACTCCTACTCGCGTGTGATGTATGCTTGTACCTAGCCCCGCGGCCAGCGGCCGGCGTTCTACTTGCGTATGTATGCACCTAGCGTCCGAGCCGATGTCTACAGCGACAAGCAGGCATGAAGATCCATGGTCAGTTCATGCCAGCACACTACAGGACATACGATTGGTCCACGGCAGGCGGCAAATTCCCACGGCACGTCGCTCCGTCATGCTCACGTCTATCACACAGATGAAAGCATGCACATCAGCTTCATATGAGAAGATCGGCCGTTAAATTATGTTGATGGGCACCAAACCTTCATGCACGCAAGCATTGCCATTGTCATTTGCCTGTTAAACAAAAAAACCACCGTTTCCACTATCCTGCATCCACGTTGGGAGCACAGGGCACGTGGGCAAGATGACTTGCGGCTTGCATGCGTTAAGCATTTTGCAGTCACAAGGTATAGCTAGCTAGCCCGTCTATCCACCCTGATCGGCGGTCTAAACACATGTAGTTTATTTGGTATATGGCGGTCTAAACACATGCAGAGTTCACTGGTGAGGGGCTTACCGGGCGGAGGTTGTTTAAGCTATGCATATATTGTGTCTTATTTGGTATATAATCAACACTGCATAACACATATCAGCCACTAATCCACGACTTTGAATTGTCGTCGCAATTGTTTTCCCATGCATATTTGCTATTCCGCATCATTGCCAAAGACAAACATATAACATGGTGATGGTCCTCACTCGATGAGGTATCATATTTGTAATTAATGTCAGATAGGAAAATTACTAGGTAACAATTTGTATTTCGAGAGTTTCTTTGATTAAAATTGTTCTTCAAAAGTGTATCTCTATATATAAGTACGAAGAGTTGCACGAGGCCAATCTTAACCAATTATTTAAGATTTTGATTTGCCTCCATATTCTGGACTGCTGAATAATTTCAGATGTAAATGACTGAGTCCTAAAAACCATTATGAGGACAACAAAAAGTATGGATCACTCATCATGTTCTTTCAACAACAATACACGGCATTATCAAGTCGTAAATATGTAAACATCAAAGAACATTTGTTGCCTAAGACCCATCATCGATGTAGTACATCAATACTGTTTGGATCCAAAATTTAGTTCTAAGCATGTTTATGGTGTGTTTGAAGTCCATCTAACACAAATCCATTATTTGTAAGATCTTGCCTTCATGTTCCACATAATCTCTCTATAAGGTATGGTATTCTTTAAATCCGAAATATAATAAGTGATGTTATTTTGCTTCTCAACTCACTTGAATAATATGCATTATTTGGTTACCAACTGTTTTTCTTTCTCAGTGAATTTCACGAATATATATGAAGTGCCAGGAATATGAAGTATGTTTTGCTCTTGATCTCCTAGGTTAAGATTGTTTACAAGAGTGATAATTTTGTCACAGAAGAAAAATATATATCTTTTGGCATACCATACTTAATACAATTTTCATAGAGGACTACAACTCTCAAGGATGCTAATATTATGAAACCTATACACATGAATATACCGAAGCAAGTAAGGAGAAGTCACATAAGATCTGATATCATTTATGTTATAACATACTATTTTGGTGTCTTATTATTATTAGACAGTGTTAATTCCTGTGTTTTAAACTCCCCATGTTCACGTGTCATCTTCCAATGTGATTGTACGAATCACACATACGGATAAAAAATAGGTAAATTGGCTAGCAAATCCCACATTAAGCAGAAACATCTGACCTTTTATCTGGTAGGCTCTTATTTAAACCAGAATTTTAAAGGCTTAGATCAGCCATGGACTCTAGAGATAGAAGGGACTTTGAATTATGATGAACTCTTTTTGTTTTATGACATGGAACGACACACAACCTTTTTTTACTTGAACAACATGCAGCTTTAACATCTACACTTACGTTCATATATATTCTGTTGTGAATCTTTAGTTATTCAGAAGAAGCGGTATATAGCACCTACGCTCTCAGCTACAAGGTCAACTTCTATTTGAACACCACAAATTCTAGGTTATCTAGGTATCAAAGTTATTTTATAAGTAGTTGATGCATATGTATCAATGTTGGTCACAGTCTTAGCATAATCTTAAACTCGTATCTAAATTCCACATCGTCGAGGGAATGTAGTTGATTTCTATATGTGGACGTTATTTTTCATGTACATGAACCTCCTCAACCTTCATGGGTATATTCAGATCTATTATATGTATGACGTATTCTTTAAAGTTTAGGTGACACCGGCCTAATTTCATATGCAAAAGGACAATCAATTTGTTTGCTTCTTTTTGTTGAAAATAATGAAAGGGTTACTATATATATATATATATGAAAATGTAATCAATTTTTTTGCTTCTATTTGTTGAATATAATGAAAGTATTGCTATACAAAAATATAGGTGTTAAGTTCTTCATAGTGTAGAAGCATCAAAACATCACCCCGTTATAACATCATGAGTACTATTGGCATGGATGAAACATATTCTGAACTAAAAAGAGTGTATATTTGGATGAACTTCTTGCAATTAAATTAATCATGTCACGGTTTAGTTTCAGTTAAAACGCAAATGCAACATGATAAAACACATTGTAGAATAAAAAATAATGGAAAGAAACAATAGACACTTATAGAACTAAAATTCCATATCAATCTGACACCACAATAGTAACACTATCGTGCAACTGCATAAGTAAAACCTACCAGTTAAAAGCGAATAAATCCCAAATATCCAATGCAAAAGCTATTAACCTTAATAAGAAAATAAATACAATAAACATCTAAGAGTACAAATAGACGAAAACTATTTACTATAATAGTGCTAGCCCGCACATTTGCGAGGGCCACCTTGCTAGTTTCTCAAAATGCGTTTTCAGTTCAGAGAAAGCGTACTCCAGCTCTGCTTTAAGCAATATTACGTTTTCTCTGCTCGAAAGCGTATTCACAGAAAGGCGCTTCCTCTCTCCAGCCGGCTGCCGAAACCCTTATTTAGTGAACGTTCATCCGTTAAGGCCAGAAATGGACAATTTCCGTTTATTTCTCTGCCTAAACAACGAGCGGCCACAACTTTTTGCTCGTAACTCCGATCGAGGTGATTCCAAAGCCCACTTCTTCAGTTCATCGAGCCCGTTCCGATGGCATCCTTTTCACCATGTTTACACTTTCTGAAATGCCCATTTTTCCCCTGCCCCTATTCAGCCCCTCCGAGAGGGAATCCTTTCTGGCGAATTTTTCCACGAGGTGATCGCACTTCTTTCCGGAGTATTCCTCGACCCCCAGGCAAGCCAACCATCTGATATATGCCCTAAAGCATTGCTCTGTGTTATTCTTGCATGTTTAATTAATAAATATGCCTGTGTTAGTAGTAGTAATTAAACTCCTGCTAGTTCGGACTTGCTATTTACATTACCTGCTATTGCCCATCATGTTATCGCGCTAGTGACTCGTTCTCATGCATATGGAGATAGGTTGTTATGTTTTCATAGTTGTTACATCATGCATGGTTACAGTTATTGCAATATTATGAAATGTGACTTAATAATAACAACCTCCTCCGTCGACTGGATCGAGTAATAGTGTCACCTATCCGGACATACCCGTGCAGCCACATTTGCCGGTATGGGACGGCCCTAGCTTGGTCTATTGTCCTGCCTCTTGTCGGTACCACCAAATAGGGAAGGTTATGCGTGCGCGCTACCCTGGCCCGGTAGGCGGCGATAACCTTGTGAGCCCAAGTTGAGTTATTTGCCGGCGTCCCCGTTTGGGACAGTGTTTGGCCACGACGGTGGCAGGTGTCACGGGGTGACACAGGGGCCACCCAGGACATGACCCTGGGAGGGTATGATTGTCGGTGGGACCGTAAGAGTGCCAGGCAATAGACCAGGTTTTGTTGGAACACCACTGGTCCACCCGAATGGGATCACGAGGCCAGGGGCTCCATGGTGTAGGTAAAGTGCGCAACCTCTGCAGAGTGTAAATATATTCGAATAGCCGCGTCCTCGGTCATGGATAGTTCGTATAGGCCCCTATTTGGTCTGTGTCGAGTCTGGAGGAACAAACCATAAGATGTTAATAATGAACCAGAGTAAGGTATGATTTGTCAGACTTGCAGTACAGAGGCATGGACATCGGATGATGTCAGAGGTATGATTGCTAGCCATGTGATGGCTATGAGATGAGCGGTTGGATGACCGCAAAGTTTGGATCAGACTTGGATCGTGAGAATACTCGGAGTATGAATTATTTACTTGATATGCTTTACTTTACCATATTTACTTCAGTAGTTATTATGCTAGCTAATCTTGATATAACATGATGATTAATGCTGCTAGATGATTAAACATGCTAGATAATTCTGCCATAACATGACAGTTAATACTGTTAAGATAACAAGTGCATGCTTGAATGCCATGGATTGCATTGCTTGGTGTATATGTTGGCATGGTTTGCTTGCGAGGACATTCAAAAGTACTCAGCGGCCTTCAATGTGGCCAGGTTCACCTAAGGATTCGACGTTCGCTAGCGAGGAGCCGGAGTGTTCGCGGGCTAGAAGAGTAACCCAGTCAGATCCCTGTGGATTGGAGCCGCACCAAGACCATGCTGCCTTAGATAGAGCTTTTCCGCTGCCAGCACCTCTGTAAAATATCTCATGTAAGACCTTTATACCCATTAATAGAAAAGCTTGTGTTCATGATACTTGTTGTAAAAGCACATGCCAGAGTGATTTTCTTGGGCTGGCATGTGCGGTGACCGTCTGGCTACAGTGGTATTCAGGCGGGGCGCCACAACGGATGGTACCAGAGCCAGGCTGACCGTAGGTTACCCCTAGCCAGATTTCATTGCCTCTTGATCAGTAGAAAGCACAGATGGATTTCAGCCATCTTTGCCAGACTGGCACGGCTACTAGTGATCATAAGGCAACCCTCATAGGTTTTTGGCTCCATCAAACCCCAACTCTCATGGCCTTTGCCTCTGGTGTGAAATGTCCGCAGCAGGCAACGACCCGTGAGCCCTGAACCCCTAGGTAAACCAGATGTCCCTACCTTGCTTGCTAACCATGGCACTTCTCTTCTCAAATCCAGTTTCCTTTGGGAAACGCCTATAAATTCCATCTCTTCCCGACAACCCTAGGATCGTTGACTAAGCCACTTTGGCTATGGTCGTGCGTCGAGTGTGATGTTCCCTAAGGAAGTAGTAGGAGCTTGACACCAATTGCTACCAGGAGAATTGTGTGGTTTTGCTTCTAAGTCCTTAGAGGTACATCGAGTGCGCTATAATAGTTATACTAGTGAATCTTCGGCCACATGTGTTAGGTCCGCAAAATTTGAGCTTTATTTGCTTTTTGGTTTTTCGCGGTTTTTGTTTCTTTTGGTCGATCCCATTCTGCTGCTCCGACTGGATCCATCAGTAAGAAGACCAGCATACAACTTGGATAATGCCCAATAATCCAAATTCAGTAAGAGTCAAGTCAAGCCAACTACCCGATATTCGGAGCATTATCACCAGATCGGTCAAGAATGAAGAATGGGTCAGAAGCAGAATCGGAGTGCAACCGACAAAGCCAGACTATAGCCAAGGGAGTTTGCCGCAAAATAGAGTACACCTAAGGAGCAAATTATTCGGTCCTTGACACAAAGATTATTTCAATCAGTGGGGTGAATCTTGAGTTCTTCTCAATGGTCTCAAGAAGCATTTATTATCCACAGAAGACATATTTCGAGAACGTGTAGGTGCCGAGAGCAACAACAAAACTCTGGTATGTTGATACAAATTCAAAGCATATTTTGGAATTTATCGGTGCACATACAAAATTTTCCAGGCACTGTGAACAAGGTTTGCGAGAAATATGGATAAGTTCATGGCTGCCCAGAATCAATGAGAATTTCATCTACCTGGAAGCTCAGCTGAACCAAAGGGAATTATCCGTCAACTTCTCACTACCGGCAACACTGGGTTTGAATGCAAAGGATGTTCCGAGTTAATTACAAACACGAAGTCTGCATCAGTTGTGCAACCTCTACAGCAACAATGATCGGACCAGCAGAAGGACAAGCGGTGTGCATAACCAATGGAATATCTTCAAACAAGGTATGGCCTACACCATGTTTTGGCTCCACTATGGGTAAATTTCGGATACTTCGGAAGGAAGCTAGAACCGGCCACAGGTCCGACTACATATCCTAGTGCAAGGCTTTTGGTACACGGAACCCAGCCTTCCTCCGTAAGCCATCAGAAGGAGCTTACGGCGTAAGACTCCCAACCTTCCTCGCTACACCACTTGGTGAGAAGATCTTCTGGGGTACGGCACTCCCATCTTCCACAGCGTGTTACCACGGAAAGCTTCCAGCATAAGTCACCTGACTTTCCGCAGTAAGTCACATGAGGGAAAGCTTCCGAGGTACGATACCCAGCCTTCTTCGGCACACCACCTTGGCAGAAGCTTCAAGCATAAGGAATTCAGCCTTTTTCAACACACCGCTGTCTTGCCAGAAGCACGAACTAGTCCAGACACACGTCCGCCTCAGAGCTCAATGGTTATGAAAGGATCTATCCTACCCCTGCATATGCTGTGAGCATGCAGTCCAGTGGATCAGTTCATGTGAGCCACTCGTACACGGGAATGACTGTGCAAGAGAAACGTTGGCCCCATACTTCAAAAAAGGATGTGAACACAGCAATCCCTACGAGATATGCAAGAGTAAATTGTGAATACAAGCCCAACAAGTTATGATACGACCAAGGAGCCACGATGGTAGGTCATGACAAGTTCCCCAAAAAGGAACCCCCAAGAACAAGGAAGTCTTGAATAAACAATCTCCGCGACGGTCAATGAAGTAAAGCTCCACAGACAAGGTGATATTGCCAATCCTTGTCAGACTCTTGCATATACGTCCACAACAATGCAGCCAGCATGTTCTGCTCCTCATGAATCTAGGCCATCAACCAAGATCAGAGGTTATGCTCCGAAGAATGCACGGAATGATAGCCATACTATGTCAGCTCAGTGGTCATAGCAAGGACCACAGAGGCTATATATGGCAGAGCCACCTCAGAGATTACCGTATATGATTACTTTGTGATAAGGCCCGACATTTCAGTTGGAAATCACCTAAGGGCGAAGTCAGAATGCAAGAGACAGAAGGGAACACCTCGTACGGAACCCACAGTCAGACTGAAAGAAAGCCATCCCCAGTCACTCGATGCCATACGAGCACATGAGCCCTGTGTCAAGAAAAGATGACTTGCCATTGGCAATCAGTGTACGAAGTATCGCAATAAAATCCGAAGCAGCTAGCTCCAGGCCATGGAAACCAAGCTATTTGTCGGTACTACTGCTACCCCACCAAGCAACAGGCTACCAGGACAAAAGGTACACCTGACAGGAAAGAGAAGGATTCAATACAGACGTTGGAAAAGACAATCCCTAAGCCATCAGAAGATGCAGTAAAAAGGTCAGTAAACCAATGAAGACAAGACAGCTGATGGATCCAAGTCGCACACAGGTAAGTCCCCCTTGCCGGGAGGTAAGCCCGGAAATCTCGAGGACGAGATTTTCTTAAGGGGGGTAGGTTTGCGACACCCTGGTTTTCGCTCCCTGATTTTTTTCCTTCGCGGGATTTGACTCCCATCTTTTTTTCGGTGTTATTGGATTTTCTCTTGCCTTTGGGTATATGAAGATGGTCATTTAGCCTTGCCCCCCCTATCCAACCCGAGACTCTCTCCAGACCAACCGTGCCACCCAAGATTTTTCTCAAGACTTTGCCACCGAAACCCTACTTTCCGATGTACCGGAAGGGAAACCCTAATTCCTTCCATTACAAAGGAACCCCAATTTCCTTTAATCTACTGCCTCCCAAACCTTTCCCAGTGATCATCTCACATCTTTAAACCCTGGATATGCAAAAATATTGCCAAGTCATTTGCAATATTTTTCATTTAAAATTAATTCCTTTTCTGCTAGTTAAAGGAATTAAATCCAGGAAAATATCTATCCATCTCCAAAGTTCATGAAAACTTGTGGAGATATTCTTTGTGATCATATTTAGCATAAAAATATTGGCAATATTTAAATAAGGGAAATTGCATTTTCCTATTTAAAGCCAATACTGCAATTTGGGCACTTTCCAAAGGAGCTACCATTTTGGTAGCCAGGAAAAATCCCAAAAAATTTGTGGAGCATCTCATATCCATATATTAACCATTTCCATCAAGATCCCAAGTTCCATAGTTCAAATTTTGAGAGCATCATCCAATTATTGTTTCTGGACTTATTTTGAGGTTGTGAAGCAACTATATTTTATATTGCTTCACAAATTCTCAAATTAATCCAGGACCTCAAAATCCATATATTATGTGAGTATGACAAAATTCACATCATTTAATTTTGCCAATTTCTCCCAAAAATTCCATCAAGTTTCTGTCCAGATCCAAGCTCTGTGAAGGCAGTACCACTTTGGAATTTCCAATTGAGCTGAAATTTTTCCAGCATCTTAATACATCCAAATAATCACCCTACACCAAAATTCATATCATTTCATCAAGCCAAATGAGTGCAGCTTCAAGGTCAATTTTCAGGACCAGAATTTGCATTACAAAGGAAGTGTATGCAAAACTTGTCCAAATGGGCTCAGATTTTTCAAGCACCTAGTCCTTCCTACCACATTTCCCTGTGACAACTTATCTAGCTCATTGCCACATTTTTTCTGACCAAAACTTCTTGACCAAGTTTCTGTCCAGAAACTTTTCTGGCACCTCTCGATCACTCTAGAGCCGTCCTAGCCTAGATATTGTCACATTCTATCTAAATGATCAGTGAACATCCTGTTTGACAAGATTTGGCCCCCAGGGGAGGGCCAGAACATGACATGCCCGTGGTGACCGCGTGAGCTGCACGCAGGAACAGCACTCTGCGGGTTCGTCGCGTCGGGCAAGACAGCTCGAGCAGCCTCCGCTTGTCCGAGCATGCCGACCTGACTCCCCGTCGTCCGCTTCTTCCTCTCGGGTCATCTCCCCCTCCGTCCCTTTCCTCGCCGCGCCGCGACGAACCTCGCCAGAGTGCTGCTCCGCCCGTGACCATCGCCGTCGTCTTCCTCTCTGTCTCCTTCCTCCCCGAGCCCTCTCGAGTGCGCCCGAGCTTTCTCCACTCTCCTGGAACCCTTGCCGACATCGCCTCCTCCCTCCGCGTGGCCTCCAGCACCAGGACGGCGATAAGATCGCCACCTCGGCCGTGCTCATCCCCTCGTACCGGGCGGCTATAAATAGCCAGCCCAAGCCCCCTCTCGAGCTCACACCAGCATCCTCTCCCTTCCCAGCCTCCCCAAGTTCCAGCCCTCGAGCTCCCGTGCTCAATTCCTCTCCCACGGCCGCCATTGCCGACGACGGCCTCTGCTCAAATTCGAGCAAGCCCGGCTCCCTTCCCTCCTCATTTCTCCACCAGAGATCCCCATCCACCTCAGCTAGCCTCCCCGTATCCTCCATTCACCGGCGGAGGGCCCGTGCGCTCGAAGCCATCACTGGCCGACTGCCTCCGCCACCGACGCTCAAGCCGCCGTCGCCCTGGTCCTCCTCGAGGTCTGTGGACCCCTGGGATGGACGCGGCTTGGACTCCGGAGCACGCCGATAATCCGAGCGCTGCGGGAGACGGTCAGAGCGGCCGGCAACCCTCGCCGGAGTCCTCCCATTCTTTGCGGCCGCCGCCCTTTGCCTCCCCTCCTCGCCGCACTACCAGCCATCCCCGCCGTCCATGCTACCCGCCATAGGAGGCGGGGCTCCTTCCTGAGCTCGCCGGTACCCGAGGCGTCTCGAGAGGTGGCCGGAGTCGGCCGGACGAGCGACGGCGCCGGCGGCCTCCTCGGTGCGGTCGCGTTCTTCGGGGGTAGGAGCGGCAGCGCGGGAGGAGGGAGAGAGGTCAACGCGGGCCCCCCTCGTTAGCCACTCAGCCCCGGGCCCGCGGTGACTTAAGTGGAAGGGCATTTCTCAAAATGCGTTTTCAGTTCAGAGAAAGCATACTCCAGCTCTGCTTTAAGCAATATTACGTTTTCTCTGCTCGAAAGCGTATTCACAGAAAGGCGCTTCCTCTCTCCAGCCGGCTACCAAAACCCTTATTTAGTGAACGTTCGTTCGTTAAGGCCAGAAATGGACAATTTCTGTTTATTTCTCTGCCTAAACAACGAACAGCCACAACTTTTCGCTCGTAACTCCGATCGAGGTGATTCCAAAGCCCACTTCTTCAGTTCATCGAGCCCGTTCCGATGGGATCCTTTTCACCATGTTGACACTTTCTGAAATGCCCATTTTGCCCCTGCCCCTATTCAGCCCCTCCGAGAGGGAATCCTTTCCGGCGAATTTTTCCGCGAGGTGATCGCACTTCTTTCCGGAGTATTCCTCGACCCCCAGGCAAGCCGACCATCTGATATATGCCCTAAAGCATTGCTCTGTGTTATTCTTGCGTGTTTAATTAATAAATATGCCTGTGTTAGTAGTACTAATTAAACTCCTGCTAGTTCAGACTTGCTATTTACATTACCTGCTATTACCCATCATGTTATCGCACTAGTGACTCGTTCTAATGCATATGGAGATAGGTTGTTATGTTTTCATAGTTGTTACATCATGCATGGTTACAGTTATTGTAATATTATGAAATGTGACTTAATAATAACAACCTCCTCCGTCGACTGGATCGAGTCATAGTGTCACCTATCCGGACATACCCGTGCAGCCACATTTGCCGGTATGGGACGGCCCTAACTTGGTCTATTGTCCTGCCTCTTGTCGGTACCACCAAATAGGGAAGGTTATGCGTGCGCGCTACCCTGGCCCGGTAGGCGGCGATAACCTTGTGAGCCCAAGTTGAGTTATTTGTCGGCGTCCCCGTTTGGGACAGTGTTTGGCCACGACGGTGGCAGGTGTCACGGGGTGACACAGGGGCCACCCAGGACATGACCCTAGGAGGGTATGATTGTCGGTGGGACCGTAAGAGTGCCAGGCAATAGACCAGGTTTTGTTGGAGCACCACTGGTCCACCCGAATGGGATCACGAGGCCAGGGGCTCCATGGTGTGGGTAAAGTGCGCAACCTCTGCAGAGTGTAAATCTATTCGAATAGCCGCGTCCTCGGTCATGGACAGTTCGTATAGGCCCCTATTTGGTCTGTGTCGAGTCTGGAGGAACAAACCATAAGATGTTAATAATGAACCAGAGTAAGGTATGATTTGTCAGACTTGCAGTACAGAGGCATGGACATCGGATGATGTTAGAGGTATGATTGCTAGCCATGTGATGGCTATGAGATGAGCGGTTGGATGACCGCAAAGTTTGGATCTGACTTGGATCGTGATAATACTCGGAGTATGAATTATTTACTTGATATGCTTTACTTTACCATATTTACTTCAGTAGTTATTATGCTAGCTAATCTTGATATAACATGATGATTAATGCTGCTAGATGATTAAACATGCTAGATAATTCTGCCATAACATGACAATTAATACTGTTAAGATAACAAGTGCATGCTTGAATGCCATGGATTACATTGCTTGGTGTATATGTTTTCATGGTTTGCTTGCGAGTACATTCAAAAGTACTCAGCGGCCTTCAATGTGGCCAGGTTCACCTAAGGATTCGACGTTCGCTAGCGAGGAGCCGGAGTGTTCGCGGGCTAGAAGAGTAACCCAGTCAGATCCCTGTGGATTGGAGCCGCACCAAGACCATGCTGCCTTAGATAGAGCTTTTCCGCTGCCAGCACCTCTGTAAAATATCTCATGTAAGACCTTTATACCCATTAATAGAAAAGCTTGTGTTCATGATACTTGTTGTAAAAGCACATGCCAGAGTGATTTTCCTGGGCTGGCATGTGCGGTGACCGTCTGGCTACAGCGGTATTCAGGCAGGGCGCCACATTTGACCAGCTATAACTTTTAATCTACAAGTCCAAATGAGATGATTCTTTTTGCTGCTGGTTTATAAAATTCCAAAGTTTCTGTATGCCAAGTTTCAGAATTTTTCTTATTGTTGAGAATTTATGGTGCAATAAACAGTGTTATCTGAAATTTTCTTTTTGCATTTAATTTAATTTCAGAAGAACCTAGTTGTGTTGGAGAAGGTCAGGAGTATTGTGACACTCCTCTGAACGAAGGCAAGCCACAACATTCATATGCAAGGATGGCATTGCAATGACTTTGGTTTAATTGAATTAAATTCATCATATATTCACTATTTAAAATAATTTGATATATATAACTTTGATTGCATAGACTTTATTCTATCATTTTGATATTATACAGTAGGTTACATGCTTGCTGGTTAATGTAGGCAGTAGGAATCATGTCATATGCACATATGGTAGTATGATGCATTCATCATTCATAATCGTGACCCGTGCATCCATTCATACACCATTGCTCGAATCATTTTCTTTTCAAGTTAAACTTGATAATAACCCAACTTGAACATGCTGTTGATCGAGTCATGGTGCCACCGAATTGAGCTCACCAGTGCAACCACACTTGCCTGGATGGGGAGGCCCTAATGCGGTCTATTGCCATGCCTCTCGCCGGTGCCTCCTACGAGGGAAGGTTGTGCTCTGGCGCTACCCTGGCCCGATAGGCAGTCACAACCTTGAGGACCCGAGTTTTGATGGTACCAAGGTCCCCGTTTGGGACAACGTTGATGTTTGGCCACGACGGTGGCAGCCACAGAAGTGGCAGATGTCACATGTTAACATCGGGGTCACCCAGGACATAGCCCAAAGGGGAGTTTGTCAGAGTGGCCGGGAGAGTGTCATGCAATAGATTGGTTTTGTCGGAACGTCATTGGTCCACCCAAATGGGAGCACGAGGCCATGAGTTCCATGGTGTGGGTACAGTGTACTAACCTCTGCAGAGTGTATAATCTATCGATAGCCGCGTCCTCAGATATGGACACAGTTCGTAGTAGGTCACACCGTGGGTCAACAGATAAAGTTAACTTGCACACTAAGATTCACAAGATGGCACACACAAAATTGGTGATCGAGGATCACTATGAAAGGCATGAATGTGATCAAGTGAGGATCACGTTGGTAAGTTATGAACGGTGGTTACGCGGTAACCCCGAGATGGTAAGTTGGTCCCAAGGACCATGGCAATGTTTCACGCACACCTCATGTTGAGTAGTATCATGCTCATGCATTAAAATTGTTAAATGCCTTGTTGTTGTTTGTCGCACTTGTTTTGTTTGCTGTGAGCTTGCGAGTACATTCAAAGTACTCACCTGGCTTATCATGCCAGATGCAGGAGAAGCCGCGCAAGGAGTTGATGTTGAGCAGTTTGTCGCGATCTAGGCCGTGTCCCAGCAGTGTCCCTGTGGAATGGAGTTCCACTACCCCGTCGTTCCGCTGCCGCGTAGTAGTTCCCTTATCATCGAGACCCCTGCCATGTCTACTAAATAATGTACATAAGTGCAGCCACACCGTGTGTGCCGCTTAGCCTCGCTCATCATGTAATGTGTAAACCTATGTTTCCGCTAAGAGATCAATAAAGCGGTTGTTTTCTGTACCAAGTTGTTGTGTATTGCCAGAAGACTTGATCTCTGGGCTGGCAATGCAAGGTAAACCGGCTGCTCTAAGCCGGGGTGCCACATGTTCCCTTGGTGGCTGGGGTTGGCACGGCGCGGCCCCACCGCCCTGGGCTCGGCGGCGCGGGCTCCAGATGGTTGCCGGTGCTCCAGCCAGGCTTCGGGCGGCGTGGCTGGTGGTGGGGCGCGTGGTGGCAGGGATGGCGGCGGGGATCTGCTCTGCGCCGGCCGCTGCTGCTCGCGGCGTGGGCCGGGGACGGCGTGGCGGGTGGTGCACGCCTGGCCGCGACGGTCGCCTTGACCGGCAGGCGGCGCGGGCCCAAGTGGCCTCGACTGGTTGCCACGGTTCCCCTCGTGGGCGTGGTGGCTAGCGCTGGTGGCCTCTGTCCTGCCTGAGCGTTGGGGCCTCGGGTGGAGCAGGAGGGAGGTGCGGTCCTGCAGCAGCGTGGCAGCTGTGGGTATGCAGGCGGCGCGGGGTGGCGGTGGTAGCGTCCTTCTCCTAGATGTGTGCCGACGATAGGCTCGGATCTAGGGTTCGTGCTCGGGCGGGCCAGGTCAGGGCTCGGGGCGGATCGGAGCATGTGCTTCGGGTAGGAGCGGTCGGGCTCGGCCCGGGAAGTGCTCGCGGGTATGGTGCTCGATGGTGGTGGTCGTGGTAGCGTTGCGTCGGTGCGCGGATCGGCGTCGGTGACCATGGACATGGCGTCGTGTAAGCTTGCCTGGCCAAGGGCCCGGGGCTAGCTCGTCGGCAGCCGTCGGCAGTCTCAAAGTTGTAT
Organism: Elymus sibiricus; assembly: GCA_039707655.1. NCBI lineage: Eukaryota > Viridiplantae > Streptophyta > Magnoliopsida > Poales > Poaceae > Elymus > Elymus sibiricus. The sequence goes on along the minus strand of CM077676.1, from coordinate 132,457,558 downwards.
CCCCCAGTCCACCGGGATTGGCTGGGGATGTAGGTGTGGGTGCCTCCTATGGTGGAGGCGCCTACCCAGACTCGGGGACTGATGCCGGGCTAGGAGTAGATGGAATGTCGTCGCTTCTCCTGCCCTGGTTGAGTGCGCTGTGATGTGTGCGACATATGCTATCTGGCGACAGGGATGCCGAGGCGGCGGCTCCGGATGGTGGTTCGCATGATTGCTCTCCAGCGGGCTTCATTGCGGTGGTGGTGGCTCTCCTCCCGGGTTGTGTGGGCAACGGGAGGTGTTGCAGCGGGTAGCTTGGATGTGCCCTCTTTCTGGGGGGGGGGGGGGGGGGGTCCTGATCTGGATCCGGAGTTCTAGCATCGCCGTGCTTCGCCTGGCGACCTCGCGGTGACACGGATGAGTTGCCGAGCGAAAGCTTTGTGCCTTGCCACCGACGACGGTGACATCCGGGGGTGCCGCGTTCTTCTTAAAGACGTCGTCGTGGTTCTTCTCTTCGTGTCAGGGCTCCGGGTGAAGACCTTTGTCCCATGTGGACTCGGCAACGGCGACGCTCTGCGCCGTTTTCCCTCTTGAGGGCGTTGTTGTGGAGTTTAGGTGTGCTAGGTCGTAGCGTGGGGTGTGTTTAGTTCTCCCGCTGTTCTTTGTCGGTAGCATAGTCGCGTGCGTATTGCGTGTGCCGTTTATTTAGCATCGACTTTGTAAGAGGGTTACCTCGCCATCTTGTATCGTTCGGCCGTATATTTCTTTTGATGTTGTTTTATATATAAAACGGGGCGAAAGCCTGTTTCGAAAAGTAAATAGTAACAAAAATTGCAAACTGTGCAGCAAATTGCTCAATCCCGTTAACTTGACGCCAAACGGGCCCATGACCCCTACAAAAGTTACAAAAGTGAAAACAAAATTTTACTACTATGCATTCTCGTTGCTCAGGGCCAGCCCATTTGCCGATAGAGCGATTCAGAAAGCAGTCCGTCCGCCTCCAGCCTCCGCGTCGGCCGCCGGCGACGTGATAGCTAATCCTGAGCTCTGACCAGCAGTCACTTCTGACCTCCTCCTCGGAACCTCCACCCCCTTCCAACCACGCGGCACGCCCACGGCTCGCCGTCCCAGTCCGCTCACACCGGCAGCCCGCACGCCGGCGCCCGAGGCTCCTCTGGCTTCTCCGCGCTTGGAACCCCGTTACCCGCACACGGTTCGTCCATGCCGGCAGTGCACGCCGAGACGCCGCTCCCTCGTCGGCTCGTCGCCCACTCGCCCTGGACCCTTGGTTTTGGTTAGGTATGTTCAGTAACCACCTCCTGATTAGTGCCCGAATTGTCTTATTTTTCTGATTAGTGCAAGCGCCCAAGATGATTGACTAAAATTTCGATGTCGAACCCCAGTAGTGTACACCCATTGGTTAATTGATTGAAATTTGGATGCTTTATGCATTTTCTTTATTTAGGAAGCAATGGGGAAACAGCAGAGTCGATGCAGTCATTTTTAAAAAGAAAAGGGGACGAGGAAATGGGTAAATCTCCATCAGCTCCTGATGGTCTAGCATTGGTGGTAGTTAGGTGTAGTATTTTCTGGAGCACCAAAATTTACTTACAAATGCCCACGTATGTGTGAACTTGTCATTTCTGTTTTATTTGGATGTGTCCATCTTGATGATGCAGAGGCCGGGGCCTTCCCCCTTTTCGATTTTTTTTTTGTGTGTGTTCTAATATAGTGATATGGTCAATTGTGTGAATTGATGACATGTTCAATTGGTCATTTAATTATCCCTTTCTATTCTACTACTTAGTCGTATCCTTTTTCAATTTTCATGCATATTGTGTGTCTGATATGGAGTTGACCTACAAGTTCATGACCATTGTAGTCCTCTCAACAATAAAGACATATATGTAGGACGTAGGGCTATTACTCATCCGTGGACCTGAACCTAGGTAAAACTACCGTGTCACCTTCATCGCCGATGAGATTCCTTTGGGAACCATCCATCACTCTACATTCCTCGACTCCATGTAGATCATAAAATCGGCTGTGCATTAATCGTCGACAGTTTTTAACAGCAAAAGATTTTCCGATTCCTTGTAGGTTATCCACCTGACTATTGGATCCGTACGTGGTCCTTACTTTAGTGTGTGGAGGCATGACATTCTCAGATATCTAGGTGTAGCCAAATCTATCTTCAACCTATTTTGATGATGGTCTACCAATAGGACCATTAATTGATGCGTAAGTGCGTCATGTTATCCCTACTGAGGCTATCTTAGCCTCGACTGACATGTTTATTTTATTTTCTATAAGACTTGACGCTTCATAATAAAAGATGGTTGCGTGCATCAACCAATGAACATATTATGAGCTCTCATTTAGCCTTGCTAATCAGTACGGTCAGCAGGGTCCCTCCTGTTTAGCCTTTTATACTGTATCTGACTTCTGGAGCAAGGAAATCTCCGGGGATTTACTCTCTTCAACTTCATCAGTTAACTATGACAGCTCACCGTGTATGAATTTCTGGTAGCAATAAATAGCAAAAGAAAGGAGACAATACAGATGGTACTGTTTTTCCTAGGGTACCAAATTGATGAACTCCTCCGAGGAATATAGCTTCATGCGTATCTCTTTGGGAAAGCGTAGCAATAAAAGCTGATTTATTTTCTCTCTCTTGGAAAGCTGCAGCAAGTAAACAACCAAAATTGACAGTCTCTTCTAAATATTTGTGTTTGATGTGTGTGACCGATACTCCTTGACCAGCTCACGAAAGAGTGATCCTTCAGTCTCCATGAGCTTTACAGGTTTGTCATACTCTGCTACTCTCCCTGAAATGTTCATACATACATCATTAGTACGGGAAAGATCTACAATATACTCTGTATTTGGTATCAACTATAATTCATAAATTCCATATAAATTGGTGTTGTCAATAAGACGATGGGTTAAACTATAAGAAATAACTATATTTCTAATAAGTTGCCGGTAAGAGAAACATACCATCTCTCAATGCAAGTATCATATCACAGTCCATAACTGTTGGTATACGGTGTGCAACTGTAATAACGGTGCAATATTTGAACTCTGTTCGGATCGTTTTCTGAAGGACAACATCTGTTGCGTTGTCTATAGAGGCCGTCGCTTCATCAAGAACTAAGATGCGGCATCTTCTCAAAAGTGCGCGTCCCAGACAGAAGAGCTGCCTTTGGCCCATGCTCCAGTTCGGCCCGTCTTCCACAACTATTATGATAGGATCTTGATCAGTACCATGAATAAGATAGTTCCAAACATCACGCTGGCAAAAGGATATATAGCTATGTCCATAGGCAGGTCTGGACGCAATTTCTAGAGACATCACATTCAACACATACACATTGAACATGATTTTGTTTTTGCTAAGAGCCCGTTGGAGTATTTGAAGTACTGGCCTGCACGCCCATGATACTCCTCTGGTGGACAATACGCTTGGAGGACCACTAACAATTTAACATATTTAGTAGCAGATGCATTTTCACACCTATTTGAATTTCTGGAATGATTAGAGCGGAGTTTTCTGTTTGCCCAATCTATTAGTTTCGGAAGAGGAACTCCGTAAACCAATTATAGATGAAGTGCAGTTTCATACCAAGTGAATCCAATCCATGTCCCTTCTCTTGGACAGCTTCAAGAAGTTGACATTTGCCAAGAACCTGCATCATAATAACAAATGGAGTAGCCACTTTAGTGATTCCTTTTGAAATGTACATGTGCCATAAAATGAGAAAGGAGGTCCTAAGCCTAGCTCAGTTGGTGGAAGGTGTGACTGCACACTCCTACCAGGCCATCACTCATGTTTGAGTTCTCAACCCAACTTACGGTGCCTATTTCTTCGATGAATGAAAAGTTGTCAAGTAATTCCTAGGCAATCTAGTTTTTATATGAGAAAGGCAACTTGTCATCTGAGATTCCCCTAATTTGCTAACTTGGTTTATTCGCCCTACTTAGATAATCTTCTGAACTTTCTGAATTTGTTTGGTACTCACTCCGTCCCATAATAATGTGCACATTGGTTTTCGTGAAAGTCAAGCTTCACAAACTTTGACCACACAATACCTAATATATACCAGATGAAAATAAATTTTGTGATGAATCCAATGGTATTAATTTGGTATTTTACATGTTGATAAATTTTTGTATAAACTTGGTCAAAGTTTACAAATTTTGACTTTAAGAAATTCGAATGTGCACTATATTTTCGGACAGAATGTCAAAGTAACTGAGTTGAATTGCCACAGTAGTAAAGATGACTGTCACATGATTAAACATTATAGCAGGTTATATTGATCTAATATCTTTTCATCATAATATTATCTGATCATTGGGTAAAATGAGAAAAATCAACGTAGATAGCAGGGTAAATCTTACCTCCCATATTTCTAGATCTAAGAATTGTCCAAGAGGATCTAGATTGTATCTTATTGTACCATGAAAAAGTGTTGGATCTTGTGGAATGATACCCAAACGCGAACGCAGGTCATGTAACCGTATCGTACCGATGTCCATAGAGTCTATAATTATTTTCCCTTCATCAGGTTCAACAAGACGAAACAATGCACCAATTAACGTTGTCTTGCCACCAACGTTTTCGAGTCGATGAGTCGACGGGTCGCTCAGGGGGGGCGACTCTAGACTAGTCTAGACTAGTCTAGACTCATGGTCGATGAGTCGACATGTTGACGAGTCGACGTGCTCCTCCCCTCCTTACCAGCAGCAGCAGCAGCAGCCAGGGGAGACAGCAGCAGCAGCAGCAAAGGAGGAGCACACCAGCAGCCACATCAACCAGGGGAGGAGGGGAGGAGCACAACAGCAGCAGCAGCAATCAGGGGAGGGGAGGAGAACAGCTGTAGCAGGGGAGGAGGGGAGGAGCACACCAGAGGAGGGGAACAGAGAAGGGGAGGAGCAGCCGAGCAGAACAGAGAAGGGCAGGAGGGGTGGCGGCTGGAGAGGGTTTGATCCAAGGGAGGGGGTGGGGGGATGATAGATTAGGTTTCCAGGAGATGGGCCGGCCCATACATGTTCACAGATGAAAAAACTGCTGGGCCCAATTTACATGGGTCGATCGACTCAGAATGTGCGACTAGTCGAGACTAGTCGAGACTAGTCGTGCGAGTCGCTCGACTCATGGTATGAGTCGAGTCGAGGATCCGAGTCGCCCTTGCAGTATCGACTCGTCGACTAGTCGTCGACTAGTCGCGACTAGTCGCTCGACTCGAAAACAGAGCTTGCCACTTCCTGTCCGACCAACTATACCAATCTTATCTCCACCTTGAAACTTGCAAGTGATTCCACGTAGTACAAGGGGAGTATCTTTCCTATACCTGATCTGCTGAATGAAAATCAATCGCTTAAATTTGTTAGTACTGTTAGGTGTACATGTAAATATTCATATTTGATTACCTTCAAATCTCTAAGTTCCACATAGCCATCTTGGGGCCAATCTTGCAATGGTCGATTTTCTGCAATAACTTCCGTTGCTTCACTTTGTATGTCCATGTACTGGTTCACCCGTTCCACTGATATTATTTGATTCGCAAGGTTGCATTGGTTTTGAATAGAGCAAACAAATGACACATTTAGCGAAAGACCATAGGACAATACCATTCCCACAAAACCTGTGCATGTACGAAAGCAATGAATTAATTCTACTATTTGTAATGGTGCTATTCATAAACTGTATAGCATCAAATACTTATTTAGTTGACTGGCACATATGCACTAGGACTTAAAATACATTTTCCTAAAAGATGAAAATGTATCCATAAAATCACCAGAGCAAGTGGTAGCTTGAGAAATGCATGGTGTTTTTATTCACCATATTCTGCCTGGTAGAACGAGGCAAATATAATCTCCTTGCATGAACATTACCACCTCAATTCGTAAACACAAGACATTATAAAAAGTGTTCACTTAAACATTTCTAACTTCACTAACAAAAAAAGCTTTTCTAACTTTGAGTACTATTATATAAAAAGTGTATGCACAGGTAAGCTCAAAATACTATCATATTCTTCATCAATATTATTTTCATAATATAACTCTCTTCTAGTTTTCTACAAACATGCACATAACAAAAGTAACAGTCAAATAAATTTGTTGGAGACCCATGTCATGTCCAAAATGGTATCTATTTAGGCGTGGAGGGAGTATAAGTATGCTCTCATGACAAAAGATATGAAAAGGTAGCAACATTTACATGGCAATGCATCTAACATTTATCGCAAATTAGTTGTAAGCACTGATGGCCTTAGAACGAGCTGGCTACTCAATTTTGTCCAATTGAAGCAGCATGGTGTTCGTACAGTTGCTTACCAGGGCTAAAAGTTACTTGAGGAAGAAGAGCCATGACAAAGGCAGAAAAAGAAAGAACGAAGGCGCTCATTATTTCCAGGCGTTGAATCAACCATTCAGTTGCGGCAAAATTACAGAAATATGGACTGGCATTCTTGTCAACAAGATCCAAATTTTTAGCAAAGAAACGATCTTCTTCCCCAAAGGCCCTTATTGTTATATCCCCTGAAATCGATTCACCTAAGTGATTCACCAGAGCAGACTTGGTAGTACCGTTGATCCGCATCAGCTCCTTGGCCGAGGCTAGATAGTACTTCTACATGACCAAACATAATAGGTTTCATTTAATGATAATTTTGAATACAAAACTGTAGGCTCATTCACCCCAGACAAAAATAGCAGCAGAGAACATCAATTGGTGAATCTAATCAAATAATGACAGAAATGAGAATTAGCCATAAAGTAACAAAGTCATACCAATTACCTGCAACCTAATTGCTAAAACTATCATTGGCACAGATACAAATAAAACTTCCCATGTAGCAACAGCCAATACCCCTAGATTGCTATATGCATTTAAGGTATCGCCAAGGCTAAACACGAAGGCAAATGGAAGATCAAGGTCAATGATACTCAAATCTGAAGAGACCTGCATTAGAAGAAAAAAGAGAACCAAGTTAATCCATCAGGAAAAAAATCTCTGGGTGTAAAACAGAACTGTAGTTTGTTGTATTTGCCATTTATTTAAGAATTCTTACCCTGCTAAGAACCCTTCCTACAGGAGTAGAATCAAAAAAGGACATTGGTGCACGGAACATTGAATTGAGCAACTGGGAAAATAAGGATCTTGATGTCTGGATCCCAAGAATGACGACTACTAAAGATCTTGATAGCATGAACAACATTGTGCAAACTCCAATTATAATGTACACATAAATTAACTTCAGCGTACTAACATGAGGATTCTGGACATTAGCAGCCATCCATGAATTCTGTGATATTTGCCCAGCTACGAAAAGGTCACCAAGAGAACAGTCTTGTCTGATAGAGCACTCATGACATATTCCTGTTACAAAGAGCTTTGTAAAGCAGTTCACAACCAAATAGTAATACAATCTGCATCTGCTGAATATGATCCTTACATTGAAGAGACTTGTGGCTGTATGGGCATCAACAGCACTGAAAGGATCATCTAGAAGATAGATGTCTGCATTTTGGTATAGTGCACGAGCAAGCTGGACGCGCTGCTTCTGACCACCACTAAGATTTACTCTCTCCCCAATTTGAGTACAATCTCCACATGGCAACATTTCAAGGTCCTTGACCAATGAGCACCTCGCCAGTGTGCTGTGGTATCTTTCCCTGTCCATCGGCGATCCAAAGAGAATATTGTCTTGCACGGTTCCTGTTTGGATCCATGCATTCTGAGAAATATATGCTATTTTCCCAGAGACTTGGATCTGAAATGTTTATGCAAAGATCAAGAATTTGATGTTAAGATGTTATGAAAAAAATGATTAATGTACTTCATGTTGGAAATATTGCCAAGCCTAATTTTCATAACAACTTTGCAAACTTTCATTAAAAGATGATGTTAGTAAAGAAATATACCGTGCCTTCAGTTTTGGGGACCTCTCCGAGTACAGCAGACAAAAGCGTCGACTTTCCTGAACCTACCTCTCCACAAATTGCTACCTTTTCTCCAGCTTTGACTATCAGATTTATATTCTTTAGAGTTGGTTTTGATGTACTCTCATCCCAAGAGAAGATACACGACTTCATCGCTACAGGGTAATCAATGCCAACATAGTATTTCTTCCTAACTTGCCTGTTTAGCTCAGGTGCATCAAGGAACTTTGATATCCGGGTGAAAGCAACCTTAGCTTGTATCACAACTGCAATTACATCGGGTATTGACCTAACTGGGTCTTGCACAAGACGTAGAGTTGCCACGAAGGTGAAGACATTGCTAGCATCAAGAGGAATTTTCAGAAGATAGCATGTTAGAAAGGTCACTGCTGAAACCAGGACAGGTGATGCCCAGAACAGGAAACTGTTGTACGCCCTACTAAACTGGAATGCTGACAACCACTTGTACTCAACCTCCCTCAACCCCTCGATGATCTTCTTGAAGTGAGCTTCCCATGCATAAAGTTTCAAGACCTTCATGTGAACTAGTGACTCAGACATGGTCTTCAATCTCTCATCTTGTGCTTCCATAAGTTTACTCTGAAATCTGTGTTGCAGTTTGGCCAATGGAGCGTTGCAGAGTACGGTGATAATGATGACAACCAATGACGAAACCATTGCAGCACCGACAGCATTGTACAGAATTGCTAGGGCAATGCAAAGCTGAACAATTGTTGTCCATGTTTGGTGGAACCAGTATGGGAATTCCCCAATCCGATAGGCATCGACGGTCACATAGTTCATAATTTCTCCAGTAGAGTGCTTCATTTTTGCTGCATTTGATAGCCTCTGTTGTTTCTTGTAAATTGCTGCTGATAGGAGTGACCTCACCTGCAGTCCTAATCTCCTAGTGCGGAAATACCACTGTCTCTGTGAGAAGGATTCACAGCATTTGCAGACGAATATTACCACAGCAAGTACATATCCTTCATATTTAAAGGCCCCTTTCCCAAGTGACACATTGACCAAGATGACACGCTTGTGGCAAGAAACAATAGTCCAGAAGAATGATGGTGTGGGGTGCGACGGCGACCTGCTTCTTGCCATTCAGCTTCTCCATGAACATCGTGTACAGGTTGCGCACTCGATCTGTGGCGCCTAAAAGTGGCATGTCTTTGTCCTCAAGGGGCTTCTCATATCCCATCTTCATCAGAGGATTCAACCACCAAAATGTCATCTTGCTGAAAAAAGCAGCTTTAGCAGAGGGAGTTACCTGACTTTCAGAGTCAGCTACCTCACTGTCTGTCTCCGTGTTCAGGGGCTTGTACAAACCATTTCCACTTCCTCCATAACTCTCTTCATCATGGTTGTGCCGAATGCCATAGAGGAGGAGAACTGCGCCTGGTAGGGACAGAACATCTAAACAAGCCTTAATGGTGATCGTCTTCTCTGCAACAATATTAACAACCGAAGAACAGATGAATGCTGTGCAGATGGTCAGCATGACCGACCAAAATCTAACAAATGCTGCTCCAAGAAACCAAGGCCTGATGCTGAAAGCGAAGCTGGCAAGGACCAGATTCAATCCTTGAGATAATGTTACAAGCCACCAATGTGGAAGGTAAACAACGGAAGCATCCTGATTGAATCCAGTCCCCAGCATCCACAGTCCTAGCCCGAGATAAACCAAACCCAGGCAGCCATTGAACACCACAGCCGAGAAGTGCAGCGGTGAGCTGAGCGAGACGAGCTGTCGCGCGGACACCCTGCTATTTGGAATTTTGACTAGCAACTGGAGCATGAGCATGAACACGAGCAGCGCGACGACACCGGTCGCCACTAGGTGATTAATGCAGGTAGAGGAGTCGGATATTTCCTTTAAAGCACATGATGCCACATCTTGACTGGAGCATATTGGTCCGCCACACAAGTTCATCACCCAAGAACCTGAAGTGCACGTACAATAGTGAGATGAGATTATTCCCAGATTTCAGTTGTGCATGGTCAAAAGGTAACAATGACTATAGTTTAAGAAATGATTTAACATGAAGTTGATTTAGTTTTTAGCTAGTACTCTCCATATCACAAAACACAAATACATGTGGTTTTGGACATGTTGTAACTCAATTTTGCAACTTTCACTATATATATATTGTCTGAGATTAAAAAATTGTAAATCAAATGTTCAGATTGATCTCAAAAAGTATATGTATGATATAATCACTTTCTTGTGTTATATATACACTATAGTAAAAATTAGTGGTAAAAAATAAATCTTGAAGACCGTGCTAGTATCCAAAACGACATGTATTTGTGACATGGAGGGAGTAACAAGAGAAAAGTGAGGAGCGAATTTACTTGTGAATGAACCCATATGTATTGCACTCCCGGCTGGATTGGGTCTTGTTGCAGCCCTACGCCAATCATGAACAAGAAAATAGTTACCAAACAAAGCAGTGAAAATGTTGCATTCCAAAGGTGCTGAACAATCCTCTACACAATATTCACTGTCATCTCCATTTCTCTTGACTTATTTAGATTTTTTTAATGTGCCTCGATGTATGCATGAATATAATTCAAAAAAAATCATGGAAAACAAATCTTAGTGGAAAAAGCATGAATATTGTGACTTGTGTTTAGTATTCAAAATCTTTCTATTTTAGGCACCAGATTTATTTGGTGAGGACACAAAAATATTCCTTTTGTGTCAAAATTGACATGAACACATACACCAACATGATGCTGGATTTTTTTTCTTCTTATTTTCCATATTTTTCGTGATTGTTCGTCCTGGAAGTTCTATTGATGTGCAAAAATAGGAACTAAGTACGTGTCCTCTTTTTAGTGACCATGTGGTTCACCACTACGAAGTGAGATGGTAGCATTAGTGCCAAGAGAATAGAGAAGAGACTACTTGTCCTAGACCAACTACTGTACACTAGAACTTTTAGTATACACTGGGCACTACAAATCGCTATATTAACTTAAGAAAAGTCCAGGGTTCCCCTGCCTTCCGCCGGCGCCGCTGTCGATCCACCTCGTCTACGGTGGCCTTAGGGCCATGGCGGCGCGGTGGATCTCGGCCCTTGCCGGCGGGAGGACTCTATTTTCAGTTGTTCCTTCGCGTTTTGATAGGGTTTGTGTCCCGCTCAGGAAGACTAGACGGCGGCGGCTCCCTGAAGATGGAATAAGGTTCTCCCCGCCTAGCCCCTGTCCCGATGATGTGTCTAGCATCATCGGTGGGGGTGTGAAGATGTGTCTCGGCGGATCCGTTCTTGGTGGATTTGCTCGAATCTGGTCGTAGTTCGTCTACGTTCATGTGTTTTCAGGTTGGATCCTTCTGTTCTACGCTACTCTTCATCGGCGGCGGTTGCTATTCTGCTGCGCTGGTCCTACGGGGCCTTAGCATGACGACTTCCCGACTGTCTATTACAACAAATTTTGCCCGGCTCCGGTGAGGGAGGGACAATGACGGCGGCGCGCCTTCGGTTCGCTTCAGTGCTTGTAGTCGTCGCTAGGTGGTCTACGGATCTGGATGTAATTTTTATTATTTCTGGTGTTCGTTGTACTGCCATGATTAAACATGAATAGATCGGAAGTTTTCTCGCAAAAAAAAAATCGCTATATTAACTTAGGTAACACCCAATATTATTAAGAATAGGAGCAGGTAGACCATGGTCCACAAACTTTTCTATCGACAAAGTAGAGTGGGGTACTAAAAACACTAGTTCTGAATCAACATTAGAGAGGCCAAATTCCATGAAATTACTCTGGGGTGACACAGAAATTCCAATGCCGGGAACACAAAAGATGCAAAATCGAGGAACCCAAAAGGTGAAGAAGAAAGCAGTACTCGTCGGCTACGTACCTTCTTCACGATCCACGAACAAGAGGGGGTGATTTTCAGAGGGCCAGTGGAGAAGAAGAAAGCAGAAGTGTTTTTCTAGATGAAAAATCGACAGGAAAGGCAATGCAAGATCACGCAGAGAGAAAGCAACGATCCATCACCCGGTCCAACCAACAGGGAAGAAGGGCTCCTCTCGAACAGAAGCCCCGGGTTGTTTTGAAGCTCGTGGCGACGAGGAGGAGACCAAAGCACGATTCCCAAGAAGCAGGACCTTCTTTTTGTGGACTGTATATGAACAGTGATGATGCCAGTGTTGTCTGTGTTGACCTCTCAAGCCGCAAGGAAGTGAGCAGTAGCTTTGGCATCCTCCTCGTCGCCGTGAGCTTTCTTTATCGCTATACGAGGGCATATGGGGTCGTCCCCAGGCAGTGCGCGCTGCCGCAGATGCGCATGTGACCCGGCCCGGTGGTGACCGGTAAGTGGACGGCGTATCCCGCATCCGCATCGCTTCTCTTGTCGTCCGTCGCCGCGGGGTGGATGGCCTGAAACAACTGCTAGTCGCCTGGACCCTTTCTCTCCCGTGTCGCTCCCGCGGCGGCCCGGGAGCAAACCCTAGCCGCCGCCGCCAGTCTCCACCACCACCTCCCCTCCCTCGCCGCCGCCGGAAGGCGTCGCCGGGCAAAGCCCGCCGGCGCCGGCGGCGGCGGGGCCTCTTCATACGGTCTCTGGCCTGGGAGTCCGGCAGCGCGGGTGCTCTTCCCGGGCGGAGACGAGGGCTCGCGCGGCGCCGCGGGTCGCTGGCGGCGCAGGGGAGGAGTGCGACGGGCTCGGGCAGGCGGGGCATGGCTGGCGCTCGGGGATCTCGCGTTCCTGCTCGGGTGGCCGCGCCACTGTCCGCCGCGCCCGGATCTGATGCTCTCAAGGAGATGTGGTGCGGCATGTTCGGCGGCTGCTCGTGGCTGGGGGTCGCCGCGGTGGTCCCGGCAGGTGGTGAGGGTCCCTGTCCCGGCCGTCGGCTGCGTGGGGGCGCGGATCTGGGCTGGCTCCTGGCAGCGTCCCCTTGTGCACGTCTCGGCGGTGGGTTCCCTTGGTCTAGTGCAGATGGAGATGCGGCTGGAGGTTGAGTGGATGTGGTCTCCTCTCGGGTGGAAGGCAGTGGCGTGGTGCGGCAGGGAGGTGGGCGACGTGGTGCTGGCGTCTGGACAGAGGTTCGGGCGCCCCAGGCCAGGCCTTGCTCGGGGTCTGCGCAGCAGGCAGGGGGTGTAGGGGCGGTGGTTCCGGTTCTCGGTTTCAGCCGGCGTCGGATCTGGTTCCTGAGATGGCTGCCCGCATGCAAATGCTTCTGCTGGGGCCTGACGGAGCTGGGCTACACGCGGAGGTACGGTTGCTGTCATTTTTTTTTGAAAGACAGCAGGAGAGCTGCTGTGATTTCATTAAGAGGAGAAAGGCCGACGGCCAAGTACAGAAAAGGTCAAGGACCAAGACAAAATGAATGAAAAATACAACTGTTGCCGGCTTTGCCAGACAACCATCAGGTGTTCAGCATATATTTATCAACCCGGATCGAAAGGTATAGGGCACCCTGCGAGTTTCCAAGTCGCAGCCTCATCTTTAATTCTGTTAACCAACGACGCCACCGGTAGCTCTTTTTTATGAAAAATCCGTCTGTTGCGTTCGAGCCAAATTTCCCAGCATATCAAAGCCGCCAACGTTTGCACACCCTTTCTTGTTGTGGCATCGGAGACATGGTTAGCAAGGCGGGGCAGCCAATCCATTGGTGCCGCACCGCTGCTCCATGTCGATGGCAACAGCGACGGCAGACCTGCCAGAGTTGCCATACACTCCCAGACTCTCTGAGACCAAGGACACTCAGAGAGAATATGTGTGGCCGTTTCAAGGCTGCGCATACATAGTGGGCAGAAGTAATTGTTCTCCCAACCTCTCAGCAGCAACACATCAGCAGTCAGGATCTTGTGTTGCACTGCTGTCCATAGGAAAATCTTGCACTTGACCGGAGCCCAAATCCTCCAAATACACTTGTAAAATTTGGACTTGATCATCCCCTCAAATTGGAAGTGATAGGCCGAACTGGCTGAATATGCGCCATCGCTTGTCAGCTTCCACATGATCGAGTCCCGAACCAATGGGTTCAGCATGATGTTTTCCAGCAGAGAGGAGAGCCCAATTAACTCATCCAACATGTCGTCATTCCAGCGCCTCTCGAGGTCATGTAGCCAGTTGTCCCTTGACAACGCATCATAAACCGTTCGCCCTTTTCTACATGACGCATCAAACAGAGTCGGAGCAATGTCCCTTGGCGCTATACCCTGCAACCAAGCGTCTTTCCAGAAGAGCGCGGTTCTGCCATCTCCTATGGTTACTGTTGTCGCGCTAGCAAAAACCGCGAAATCTTCATCGTCGCAGGGACCGTGTGTTCCAATGATCGGAATTCTTGAAGCAGTCCATCTTATCCATAGCCACCTCATCCTTAAGGCTCTGGCGAACTAATCTAAGTCAAGGAGACCTAGACCTCCTAGTTGTTTTGGCCTGCAGACCACATCCCAACTCACCCGGCATTGCCCACCACTGCACTTCTCTGCCGCACACCAAAACCAGGCACGCGTTCTCTGATCGAACCATCGTAGTAACCATTTGGGCGGTTTTAGGGAGGATAACAAATAGACAGGGAGGGATTGAAGGACCGCCCTGGCAAGCAACAGCCTATCCCCTTTTGACATGAGCTTTCCTTTCCAGCCCGCCATCCTACTGTCAAACTTAGACATAATATTCAGGTAGTGGATCTTCTGAAGTTTCTTGATAGAAAGTGTCATCCCCAGATATGTGCATGGAAACGTGCCAGAGGGCACCCCTAAAGGCAGCAGGACTTGTTCCAAATCCACACCATCACAACAGATGGGAAACGCAGCACTCTTTGCGAAGTTAGTTCTTAGGCCAGTTACCTTCTGGAAGATATCCAGAATGTACCCCACCATCCTCATATCCTCCTGTGAGGGGTTGACAAACAGCGCCAAATCATCAGCATACAGGGAGACTCTCATGGTGGCTGCACGGCCGGCCTCTTAGCTTTGAAAGTACACCCTGTTCTGTTGCGAGGTCAAAAATTCTGTGTAACGGCTCCATGGCGAGGATAAAAAGAAACGGCGAAAGCGGATCTCCCTGTCTGAATCCTTGCTTGTGCCAGATCCGTATCGATGGAACACCATTGACCATGACCATGGACGATGAAGAGGAAAGGATTAAGGCGATCCATTCACACCAGCGAGGACCAAAACCCATCGCCCGCATGATATCTAGGATGTACGGCCAGGACACCGAATCAAAAGCCTTTGCCAAGTCGAGCTTTAGCAAAACCGAGGGAATCCGCGCTCGGTGATAGTGCTTTGCCAGGTGCTGCACATAAACAAAATTTTCCTGAATGCAACGACCACTGATGAATGCACTCTGGCATTTGGAAATCAGCGTCGGCAGCCGCAGAGCCACCCTTCTCGCAAGCACCTTCATAATGATCTTCATAAGGCTGTGAATTAGACTGATTGGGCGGTAGTCACCGATCCCAAGAGGGTCTTTCTTCTTTGGGATCAGTACTATGAGGGCATCGTTGATTTTGTGTAGATATCTAGCATTAAGATTGTACAGGCTTTGGAAGACCCGAAGAAGATCCAACTTGATGATATCCCAACAAGCACGGTAAAATGCACCGGAAAATCCATCGAGGCCGGGTGCTTTGTCCGCGGGCATATCCCATATGGCCTCCTTAATTTCATCCAGAGAGAAACTGTTCTCAAGCTCTTGAAGGTCTGCAGGAAACATCCTCAAAAAATCCCAACAGAACGTGGCAGAGGTTTGTCATGGTTGTGGGGATCTGCACTAGCTCCGGGTGAGAACCCTGCACCGGTTCTTTCGATGCCGGCGGCAACGGTGTCTGTGGACGTCGTTTTCCTCGTGGAGGTGTCGTCGTGGAGCTTGTTGCACCCTCGCTTCCTTGTTTCGTGGTATCCGGGTGAAAACCTATGACCGGCATTGCTGGTTCGGATGACGGTGGTGTGTCCTCGACACCACTTTCTTCTTGGAGGCGTCATCGTGGAGACCCAAACGACGGCTTTTGTTATTGCGTGTGGTTGAAGGTGGTGTGTCAGGTGGTGGTGGCGGTGTTCTTTGGGATTCGGTGGCAGTGCCTTTGGCGCTGGTGCGCACGGTGAAGCGATCCGGGTGTAGGCTCGGCTCCTTGATGCCTTTCGGCTTCGCCGGCGGTGCCGCTATTGTGCTGTAGCCTCGGCTACGTGTGACTCTTCGTCCGGGTGTGGACTCGGTCGCTCGTTGCCCTTCAGTTGCACCAATAGCCTTGAGGCATCATGGATGGTCTCTGTTGGGGATATAACCCCGCGGTTAACCCGCCCTTAAGGGGCTGGGTTACACCGGTTGGCGACTCATAGTGCAAGAGCCTAAGCCGGCCCAGGAAGGCAAGACGTGAAGATGACGACTTACAGATGGGCCACTCGAAGGCCTAAAGCCTGGTGGCGACTCAAGGCCCGAAAGGGTAAACCGCCATGTGAAGACTTATCTTGTAAGACTAGGAAAGTAGAACCTGGGTCGGTTACGTTGTGTAACCCGACCCGGACCCTTGTAAAGCCCAGGGCCTATACCTATGTATATAAAGGTGAGCCCCTGCGGCGGGGGGGACAAGTTGAGAAAGACAGACAAGCCTTACGGTGAGAGAGATCAAGCAATCGAGGGTTAGGGCAAGCAAGCCGCCCCTTGTACTCGATATACCAGTTAATACAGCTTAAGCAGGGCGTAGGCTTTTACCTCCACCGTGAGGGGCCGAACCTGGGTAAACCCGTGTCCCTTGTCCCGCTTAACCCCTTTGAGTCCACTTCCATGGCGTTGACTCCGAACCTAAGCCTTCGGGCATCTGCCGTGACAAAACCACGACAGTTGGCGCCCACCGTGGGGCTAGCGCTCGGTGGTGTCGAGTTCTCAAAGGGTGCTCTCCTCGGGGGCGAGGAGTACGTGGTCGGTGAGATGATTAAGAGTCGACATGGAAAGCTTTACCTCGACGACGCAGGCCGGGTCCCCGAGGCCGACTCAATCGAATATGATTCCCGGGTCCCCTTCGGCGAAAACCAAATCTCCATCGGAAAGATTGGCGGATCTGAATCCGAGCCGGACACCTGCAATAACATCGTCGAGCCGGCCCGGCGCGAGCAACCCGCCCGGCGTGAGCAAACCGCCCGGCGAAAGCAACCCGCCAGACGCGTGCAACCCGATCGTGTCAACCCGGGCAGGAAACATGACGCCGTTGGCTTTACTCAAGGCGTAGAGCCGGAAGGTTTTTTGTCACAGGAAAAAGATCTCATCTGCTCAGAGGATGGATCCTCGAGTGAAGAGACGGTATCGATCTATCTGTTTAATAATGGTGGGCTTGGGGGCTACATCGAGCCTTACCCCAAGTCAGAGTGTCGTGCAGATCAGAAAGTGGAATTCAATTCAAGCGAGCAAGGATATGAGGTCACAGGGCTTAAACCGGCCCATCTCAATGGCGGGTCAGGACCTAAGCCGGGTATTTACACCGCTCTTTTTCACCCGCCCTGTGAGGCGAAGTATGGGGACTGTTCCAACGTAGAGCTGGATCCGGAGCCTTACGACCCGGATAACCCGGCGGCTTTCGTTACACCGGACGAATCCCTGGTCATCACTGGCAATCTGGAAGCTAAGAGAAAATTGGAATGCAATGCAGAGTTAATGGATTTACACGCAAGAATAGCTAGCATTCAGCAACAAATGAAGGAAGCGCAAGCTTGGGTGTATAAGGAGTTAAGTGGGTTGAAAGCCAGAATTGGGCAACTGGAGACTCGCCCAAACATCACACCGGGTCATCTAAAGCATGATAGGAGCCCAGGGGGTCAAAACGCCTACCGGAAGCATAAGCCAGCTGATCGCGGATTAGAAAGCACTGATGGTAATAAGAAGAGAGTTAAGAATCAACCCCAGAATAAGCACCCGGAAGGAGCTCCCGTTGGGAACTTTAGACAGCCTTTTTGCAAGCGTAAAGCTCTTTTCAACCTGGAAGAGATACTCGATAAACCTTGTCCAGAGCACAGCCGGCCCGATAAGCCATCACGACATGCATGGAGGGATTGCCGTATTATGCGACAGTTCCGGGATTACAGCCTTCAACAACATGGCGATACCGGTAACGGTCCATCAGGCGGCTCAGGAGCCGGCTTTGGTGCTGGCGGCTTAGGGTTTGATTGCCAGGGCCAAGGCAACCTTGGAGGTCATAATTAAACAAGTCTGGCGGCAGAGGCCAGTAGCAGGGTAACCCGGAACAGCTCAACGGGGGTCAATACCATGTTTTTACAACCAGCTTAGACACGCGAGACCGAAAGAATGTGCACAAATCAGAGTCATCGACAAGGTTAATTGGGGTGCAGCGAGTTGTATACTTACCCCCTCTTAATCGGTGGGCCAGCCACTGTAAACCGGGTGGTGAACCCAAAAGTTGACTCCGTCAACAAGGTCAAATTGGGGTGCAGCGAGTTAAAAACTTACCCCCTATTTGATGAATTTTTCCAAAATTGGGGTGCAGCGAGTTAGGTACTTACCCCCTCTTTTGATGACTTATTCCAAAATTGGGGTGCAGCTAGTTGAGAACTTACCCCCTCTTTTGAACCAAAATTGGGGTGCAGCGAGTTAGGTACTTACCCCCTCTTTTGATGACTTATTCCAAAACTGGGGTGCAGCGAGTTGAGAACTCACCCCCTCTTTTGAACCAAAATTGGGGTACAGTGAGTTAGGTACTCACCCCCTCTTTTGATAAATTATTCCAAAATTGGGGTGCAGCGAGCTAGCCACTCACCCCCTCTTTTGGTAACCTCTCCAATATTGGGGTGCAGCGAGTTGGCCACTTACCCCCTCTTTGGATAACTTGGAAGAGCAGAGAACATCATACATTGCATCATACATTGCACTTACATATCATGCCGGTTTGCCGTACCGGATCAGGGAAAGACTATGCCAGACGCAAGACTATGAAAGACTTAACAGTTCCGGGTTATGCTTCTTCAAGCTGCCATCACGACAAAGCAGAACATGTTTTTGCAGGTCTTGTCTCCTGAAGATAAGCCGGTCACCAAAGCCGGGTTACATCGTAACCTCTGCAAGCATAATAACACTAAATAGCCAACATGGCTGGATTTTCATCTTGATTGATCACGACTAGTATCCAATGATCGGGATATTTTCAAACCAGCTCAGAATATTGGTTATCTTTGAAGAACCGCCGTATCAGATGTAATGCTGTCATTCAATTGACCGGCTGATTAGATTTTTTCAAACTGTGCTCTCCAGTACACTGCAACACCCATGGATTTCTCAGACGCATATTTTGCCGGGTTGCGCCACAACCACGGTCAAAGATTTATTCCTCAAGATATGACAAGTCTTACGTAATCCCGAGTCGCCACAGACAGACAACCCGGCACTCGGGGGCTACGCCACTCAAGGTCAGACATTTCGAAAGTCCTAAGTCGCTGCAGGCAGACGACCTGGCCCTTGGGGGCTAGCGTGTTCAGTTACTCAAAGCAGATTATGAAGCCAAAATTAAGACTCGGAGCATCATATACTGATGAGCCAGACTGCAGGTTATATCTCTTCAGATAAAGCCGCTATGAAGTATGAAAGCATTATTGCAAGCAAGAATATAAGAAAGATATCATTACAGCAAGACTACTCAAAAAAGGGGTTATATGTGCACGAAGGCACGGCTCAGGCATTCCAGTTGTCTCTACAGCCGTTACAAAAGCTCCCCATGGAGCACAAGGCACGACAGACTTAAGTTTTTTACAAAGACCCGCCTTGGCGGTTCAGACAGGCCGAGTTATCCGAAAGTACAGCCCTGTGGCGGGTCATCCTTCGCCGGCTCTTCGACCTCCTTGATCTGAAGATTGTCGACGTCCCAGTTGCAGCGTGTTAAGGCCTCGAATTGGGTCTGATCGAAGAAGGAAGATGCATCAAGGTCAGGAGCGAAGAGCTGCTTACGACGTGCGGGAGTCAGGCTCCTTGATTCAAAGGTTGGGCCGCGCACGCGTTTGTTTTTCGCGTCATAAGCTGCCTGGTATGTGGAAAGGTCTAACTCATTGGCAAGACTTGAGGCCAGCACCCGGGAATCTTTCATACATTTGACGTAGTCGGCTTCTGTGAAATCTGAGCCGTCGACCTTTTTGGCTGGGAACCCGTCCGTCATTTCCGCTGTAGTTAACTCCGGGGCAAAAGCAAGACACCGGCTTAAAGCAGCCATGGCTCCCTGCCTGGCGGCTGACCGTTTGAGTTCTCCAACCTGTTTGGGCAGGGTGGATAGAAGTTCTATCACCCCCTTCATATGCTTTGGGATGCATTTCTCGGTCAGCATCGCCTTCATGGTGCAGAGGGTCCCGCAATATAACTGTTCGGTTAAGGAGTAGATGGCTTTCAGCTTAATCACGCTGTCAGAAGCGAGTTGGCGGCTCCGTTCACCTGCAAGATAGTCAAGTATTATAAGCCGCCTGTATGAGTTATTCAACAAGACAAGGTACTTTTCAAGTGCTTGGCACTTACCGAATATCGCAGAGGTCATTATGGAGATATGGTCTTTGAGAGTTTGTAGCTCATCGGACACAACCTTAAGCCGGTTTTCAGTGTCGTTGGCTCGTTGGGTTATAGCAGCTTTTTCCGCCTCAGCCGTCTTCTGATAAGCAGCGAGTTCAACCCGGGTTTTCTCCAGCTCTGTCACGGCAACTCGCCATTTATTGTCCGCCTCAGCCCTGGCGGCTTGTTGCACAGCGAAATTCGACTCAGCAGTTGCTAAAGCTTCCTGTGTTACGCAAAAGACAGTTTCAAAGGTTTTCAGTCAGGATATGATTCGCACATTGGTGAAACTATTGTGTTATAAGTCTCAAGCAGATTGCAAGCAATATACTTGACACTTGGGGGCTAATGCCTGTGTTTTTCTTTAAGTCTACATGGCAGTCCCGGCTCATCTTTGTTAAAGTTAAGACGGCACTTGGGGGCTACATAGAGCTCTCCAAAGTTTACAATGGAGTTCTGGCTCATCGTCATGACCCGAACTCGGGGGCTACACTTGGATCAACTCTATCAAATTAGTACTGGCTCAATATCTATATTAACCCGGTCCTTGGGGGCTACAGGTATCAGAAATTTAAAAGATGACAAGAATTGAAAGACCCGGCCTACTAGGGGATCTATTAAACCGGCTCTTGGGGGCTACATAAGAGTATAAGGAAAGCACTAAAGGAGGAGTACCTCAAATTTAGACTTCATAAGGCCAACAAGTTTTCGCTCCATGTTGTGGCTTGCGCTGAGGCGGTTTAAATAGCCAGCATGGAGATCATCCGTAGACATCTTTTCCAACGAGGGAAATGCAAAGTCGAATTTTTCTGGTGAGCTCTCTTTAGCCTCGCCGGAGTGTCTTGTTAACACATGAGAGGGCGACTGATAACCCGCCCCAGTAAGAGCGACGTTTTTGGCAGCTGGAGAGCTCGGCGTTTGGAAGACAGGTTGTGGAGGGTTCGTAGGAGCGACCGTATCATCATCAACCGGCTCGTAGGGCTGAGGATCATCGACAGGTGCTTCTTCTCTAGCCTCTGTAGGTTCAGCATGAGGTACAGGGGAAGCCGGCTTAGTTTTCTCCGGCTCTTGGACAGTGGTGGCAGCTTCAGACTCGCCGGTCTTTTTCCGTTTCGCTTGAGCCCTGGAAAACAAAGAGATTGTCAAAAAAGGACAAGATTGAAGAAAGATATAGTGCAAAGAAAAGATACGTACCCTGGGTTGATCCTCAATGGAGGTAGCTTAGTGGCCGTTGAATCGCCAGACGAAGGGGGCGAGTCCTGGAAAAGTTACAGCTCTTCAGGCAAAGGTAAGATTGTAAGACAAGACTGTTAAGATGATCAGACTTGGGTAAAAAGTACCTCTGCAGGTCGTTTCCGGGAAGCCGGGGAGTCGGGTAAGCCGGCCATCAGCTCATAAGAGCCGGAGCTCCGGGTCCGACGCCTGGAGGTGTGCTGTTGCTTTTTCAAAAGAAAATGGGAGTCCAAGTAAGCAAGAGGATGAGAGAATGGGACTTTTCGGATGACCCGCCGTTTCTTCTTTGGGGGAGAACTTTCTAAGTCGGAGGAAATATTAGTTACCTCAGGGGCATCCGCACAGCTGGTCTCTGGTTCGACCTGTGAATAAATACTATCAATAAGCTGTATAAAGGGACGGCCAGAAGAAGTCAGGCTTTACCTCTGAATCGTTAGACTCAGGGATGGAGGAGGCGGTGGTTTTCTTTTTATGAGCAAGGGTTTTACCCGCCCTGGGCTTCCTCACGGGCGGGTTGAGTTTCTTTTTCCAAAAATCAGAGCCGGCCTGCGCACAAGCCGCCAGAGAGGTTAAAAGATGAAAGTTAAAAACAAGCAAGACGAAGATTATGAGTTTTCCAGAAGCTTTTTCTTACAGGTGGAGCCGGGTTCTGGGCATAGAAGGGTCTCAGCCCAATTTTATCACAAACCTCCTGTTTCTCGCCGAGAAGATTTTTAACACTATTGCTAATGTCCTGTTTTGACAATTGGGTGTTTGAGAAGCAGAGGGGGTCATTGGGTTCACCCGTGTATTCAGACATAAGCCAATCATGCCGGCTCAGGGGCAATATTTGCCAACTGACCCAGCAGCGGGTCAGGTCGACACCAGTCAATCCGTTTGCAATCAAAGCTTTGATCTTGGCAATGGAAGGGGCATACTTCGCTCTTTCAGTAGTGGATAGCCTGTCGGGAAGTTCTCCGGAGCTGGGAAGCTGGGTAGGGCGGTAACCCGGCAGCGGATTTTCACCCTCCGGAGAAGTGTCTTTGCAATAAAACCAGGTCCTGTTCCAGTTCTTAGGATGACTTGGCAGGGTAGCAGATGGGTAAGGCACATCTCTCCGCCTCTGGATAGTCACGCCGCCGAGTTCCAGATTTGAGCCGCCTGCTTTCTCAGTTTGGCGGTTGATATAATGGTAATCACGAAAAATGTCCACAGAAGGTTCTTCTTGCAGATACACCTCACTCAAGACTTGGAATTGGCAGATATTGGTGACTGAATTGGGGCCTATGTCCTGAGGGTGAAGCTTAAAAAAGTGCAGAACATCTCGGAAGAATTTAGACCCGGGCGGGCTGAAGCCGCGGACGAGGTGGTCAGCGAAAACAACGACTTCTCCGTCTTGAGGTCTGGGTCTTTTCTCTAACCCGGGAGCCCGCCATTGAATGACGTCCCGAGCCGGTAACACGCCTATCTTCACATAGTCTAACAGTAGATCTTCGGTAACTCCGGATTGGACCCAGTCACAAGACGATGTTGCGCTTGACATATTGGTGGGTTAAGTGCTGAAATTTAAAAGCCAGAGGTATGTTGGCGGGTTAAGTGAAAGAAGCAATAGTCAAACTTTATGGCGAGCTACAAACATATGTGCTAAGCCGCCCGAAAGATCAATGGCGGGTCAGTCGTCAGTACCCCCAAGATGGCCCAAGATTTCACTAAGTATGGGACAAACAGATTTCAGAATCTGCGGCAACATTTTTGGATCTACGAGCAGTTCGGAAAGGGGGAAAAACACTAACCCTAGCAGACAGTGGAAGAACAGATAGATCAGGGACTCGTTAATGCTGAAGCAGAATCAATCCGTACAAGATACAAAAGGGGAGCTGATCACTACCGCAATGTATTTTGACTCGATTTGAATTAAAATACCGTTCCTAGCCCTAAGAACGCGAAGAACAGGGATGAACTCCGGCGAAGCTCCATGAACAGTACAGATCTAATGCGAGTCTAGGGAGAGGCAGAAGCTTTACCTTGATGATTCGAGGGAAGAGCGGAGGAGCACCGCGGTTCTCTGGTCCCGGTTGGGTTGGTGTAGTGGCCCGTTTCGAGTTCGCTGGAGAGGAGCGACGGTGGCGGGGCTGTTTGCTACAGTAGTCGCGACGGTGTCGGGAGGAGGAAGAAGAAGTGACACGGTAAAGGAGCGACCCTGTGCCCATTTATAAGGGTAGGTGGGGTAGTGAAACGGCAGGCCCGGAGATCGAGGAGGCGATATAGTTATCATGGCTGAGATGGCGCCTCGTTTCTCGGACGGCGGGTAAATGAAAGATTCATTGTAACGTCACTGTTGGATATGGCGGGTTAGGGAAGACCAGTCAAAGTTGCAGTTCCAGAAGACCCGCAGAAGACTCGCCAACTGAAGAATTTAAATTGACATGAACAGGTTCAAATCAATTTGGGGCCTAATGTTGGGGATATAACCCCGCGGTTAACCCGCCCTTAAGGGGCTGGGTTACACCGGTTGGTGACTCATAGTGCAAGAGCCTAAGCCGGCCCAGGAAGGCAAGACGTGAAGATGACGACTTACAGATGGGCCACTCGAAGGCCTAAAGCCTGGTGGCGACTCAAGGCCCGAAAGGGTAAACCGCCATGTGAAGACTTATCTTGTAAGACTAGGAAAGTAGAACCTGGGTCGGTTACATTGTGTAACCCGACCCGGACCCTTGTAAAGCCCAGGGCCTATACCTATGTATATAAAGGTGAGCCCCTGCGGCGGGGGGGACAAGTTGAGAAAGACAGACAAGCCTTACGGCGAGAGAGATCAAGCAATCGAGGGTTAGGGCAAGCAAGCCGCCCCTTGTACTCGATATACCAGTTAATACAGCTTAAGCAGGACGTAGGCTTTTACCTCCACCGTGAGGGGCCGAACCTGGGTAAACCCGTGTCCCTTGTCCCGCTTAACCCCTTTGAGTCCACTTCCATGGCGTTGACTCCGAACCTAAGCCTTCGGGCATCTGCCGTGACAAAACCACGACAGTCTCGGTTGATTGGAGCTCTTCGTCTACGGTGGTGGTGTTCTCGTGTGGCTCTGGTTGGTGGATGCCGGAGCGGCGGCTCCGGACGGTGGATGTGCGCCGAGGCGGCGGCCTCGGATTGCAATGCATTCACGACTCTATGGGGCAGGGCCGTGCCTTTGCATTGTGTGGGTGTCGACCTGGTGTTGCACGGGTAGCGAGTTCGTCGACCCGGTCGATGCGACCCGCGAGGTCGGTCTGGCTGGTACGTCGAGGCAGCGGCCTCGGATTTTGGCGCATCGTTTGTGGTCTGCAGGCGGGCGTCTCGTGTAGCGAGGGCTATAAGGCGTCAATGTTGTGCAGCGGTGCGGCTCGCCTACGAGTGGTGAAAGTCGGAGTGGCGGCTCCGGATCCGAGGGTGTGTGTTTTGCTGCGGTTGTAGCCTTCACTATGGGAATCAGCTAGTTTGCCGTCAGGCATGTACAGACGGCAAAGAAAGGAATACAGATGGCAAAGAGTTTGCCGTCAGCCGGCAGACGGCAAACTTAGACGGCAAAGCCAAAGTCGGCAAAGGCATACTTTGCCGTCTGCTTTTCGTCGGGATGACGGCAAAATAATTTGCCGTCAGGTTTTCCCCCGTGGCAGACGGCAAAGAGGGATTTACGGTTTTCTCTTAGCAGGTGGCCCCCACATCGCTTTGTCGTCTGCCTCATAGTCTAATAGACGGCAAATCTTCTTTTAGTTAATTAAAAAAATAGCGTCCGGCGTCCGGCGAGCAGCGTGTCCGGCGTCCGGCGAGCAGCTTGTCCGGCGTCCGGCGTCCGGCGAGCAGCGTGTCCGGCGTCCGGCGAGAAGCATGTCCGGCGTCCGGCGTCCTGCGTACAGCGAGTCCGGTGTCGGTGCGTACAGCATGGCCGGAGCAACAGAGGACGACGACGGACAAGGCCGGAGCAGCAGCCGCGCGGAGGCCGGTGAGGCACGATGCGCAGAGGCCGGCACGGCCAGCCGTGGCCGGTGCGGCGCACGGGGTAGCACGCGACGCGTGGAGCCGGCGACGGGCGACGGGGCCGGCGGCTTGCGGCTGCTCCGGGGAGACGCGGAGCGGGGCCGGCGTCGCGCGGGGCGAGGAGGACGGGGCCAGTGGCGGGGACGGGGCCGGCGGCGGCTGCTCCGGGGAGACGCGGGGCGGGGCCGACGTCGCGCGGGGCGAAGGGGACGGGGGCGGCGGCGGCTTACGGCTGCTCCGGGGCGAGGGGGACGGGGCCGGCGTGGGGCTCGGGAGGAGAGAGGAGGGAGCTCAGGGGAGAAGCAGAGAGAGGAGACGAGTCGCGTGGGGGAGAAGCAGAGGGAGGAGAGAGGAGGGAGCTCGGGAGCAGAGAGGGTGGGGCCGGGTCATGCACGTGGGTGAGGCCGTCGGTGGGGAGAGAGAGAGAGCGTGGGGGCGTGGGAGAGAGAGATGG
Organism: Elymus sibiricus; assembly: GCA_039707655.1. NCBI lineage: Eukaryota > Viridiplantae > Streptophyta > Magnoliopsida > Poales > Poaceae > Elymus > Elymus sibiricus. The sequence continues at coordinate 132,431,453 of CM077676.1, read as the reverse complement.
GAGACAGCGTTGGGTGCAGATCGTGCCACGTCATCGATCCGCGAGATCGATCCCCGTGGTGTGTTTCTTACTTTGCCGTCTGTATATTTTTTTTTACAGACGGCAAAGCGAGCGCTTTGCCGTCTGTAAAAAAAAATATACAGACGGCAAAGTCTTTGCCGTCTGTACATTTTTTTACAGACGCCGTCTGTATTTTTATTTGCAGACGGCAAAGATTCTTTGCCGTCTGTGTTTGTTGTAGCAGACGGCAAAGTGAGCTCTTTGCCGTTTGTGTTTTTTTTGGCAGATGCCGTCTTGCCCGACGAAAAACTGACGGCAAAGCGGCCTACTGACGGCAAATTAGCTGTTTCTCATAGTGCTTGTGTCGCGCGGTCGACGAGGCTTCGTCGCTTGTGCGGTTTTTGGCCTAGTTTTCCTTATAAACTGGGCCACTTTGTTAGGTTTTCGATTCGGTTTCCCTTATAAACTGGATCAAACTCTTGGCATGTTGGCCACTTTGAGTAATATATTCAGGTGGGGAAACTTCCCCCGTTGATTCTCAAAAAAAGAAAAAAAGAAAAAAAAAACTGCTAGTAGTCTGGGAGTTGCTTCTTGGGAGTAAGAAAACGCTTTGTTCCGTTAACTACTTGAGCATCAAGGTTAGGTATTTAGGTTAGACGGCTAGCTACATCTACTTAAACATATAGAAATCATAGTCAACCTTAGAATTATCGAAACTGCATAGTGAAATGTAATCTCTGTTACCTCTAGTGTTTTTTGTACTAATTTGATAGTTGATGAATAGATTGGAAGTTTTTTCCGCAAAATAATAAAAAAATGTCGCACAAGTGTGCGGGCTACCAGGCTAGTTAAATCTCACTCTTCTACTAACTGCCAGCCACCTGGGCATTGAAGCTAGCTAAGAACGCCCCACACCTTGGCATTGGATTTTATTTTATTTTTTGCTATTTTTACATAACTGATACATGCCTTCCATGTAGATGCTCCATTTTAAGCCAATAAAGTCCATCCTTTGTCGACAAAATGAAGATGCCGTGCGCATGGTCACGAAAACCCTGCTGCTTGGCCCTCCTACAGTCCTACTTCAGTGTCAGCTAGGCTTTCACGCTCTTCCCTGCGCTGGCTTGTAAAATCTTCATGTCTCTCTATTGATTCCCCGGCCTTTTGCCTGCTCAGCCCATCCGAAACATGTGGTTTTTCTGGGATCCTAAAGGTTACATGGCAGGCAGACACTAGTGCTTGTCAAAGTTGTCAGCGTGGGGTATGAACATGCAAAAATCTTAGAAGAACCGATGCCTACATTAACAAAAAATAAAGAAGGGGGGAAGGAAAAGAAACATGTGAGGTTTTTTGGGATCTTTACAGGGCATTAGTGCTTGTCAAAGTTGTCACTGAGAGGCATGAGCATGCAAAAATCTAAGAAGAACCAATGGCAGTACACGAAGGAATGAAGAAAAGGGAAAAAAAGATAAAAGGGACAAATGCTGCTATGGCCTAAAAGAATCCTTTTTTCTTTGGGGCCTACTACGCGTCGGCCGGCGGATCTTTTTAAAAGATCCGCCGCCTCGCGAGCCGTCCGATTCGATGATGCGGGTTATCATATCGCTTTTCTTCTTTATTTTTTCCACAACAAAACCCTTGTTGCAAAAACTGCTCTTAATTAGTTTCCCGCAACAAGACCCTTGTTGCAAATCTCCACTTTTTTAATTTTCTGCAACAAGACCCATGTTGCAAAAAAAAAAAAACATTTTCTATTTTTTTTTTTTTGCAACAGGACCCTTATTACAAAAATTACAACAACATCTCCCGCCGCATTTAATTTTCTGCAACAAGAGTCATGTTGCAAAAATTACAACAACTCCCGCCGCATCTAATTTTCTGCAACAAGAGCCATGTTGCAAAAATTGCAACAACATCTCCGGCCGCTTTGAAAGATGATGTTGTAGCAGCGCCGCCGTCGTTGTCGTCGCCCTTTGCAACTCCGTCGTTGCTTCAGAAACTTGTCTGAGCAGCAACACCCTTTGTCCCTGGCCGCGCATGTCGTCTCTTCTCTTCCTTCCCCGCGTCGCTGTTGCAACAGGGCACTTGTTGCAAGACGGGAGACATCAGTGGTCATCTGCAGCTCCCCGGCGACTAGCCTTGTAGCGCTCGGCGCCACCCTGTAGCACCCGGCGGTCGCTCCAATCTTGGAGCACCCTGTGGTTCAGCCTGCATCTTACACAGATCCGTTGCGTAGTGGCAGCAACAGGTCATCCCGCTTGAGGCAGGTGGTGGTGGTAGTTGCAGCGCAGTGGTGGTGGCGGCTTGCAGCAGCCGGCTTCGGCAGCCGCGGTGGCTTGTACTGTTGTACAGGTGCCCCGTGAAATCGAGAGCTCAGGAGAGAGACAGGGAGAAATAGGGGAAGCTAAGGGGATGAGGATGAGATGCTTGTTCTGGAGAAAATGGGGAACCAAAGGTGATTCTGGATGAGGGCCCACGAGACGCGTGGCAGCCAACGTAGGCGGCGGGCGGTAGCGTGCGATCCGCCGGCTGGAGCGAAGCTTTTTGGGGCCTACTACGCGTCGGCCGGCGGATCTTTTTAAAAGAACCGCCGCCTCGCGAGCCGTCCGATTCGATGATGCGGGTTATCATATCGCTTTTCTTCTTTATTTTTTCCGCAACAAAACCCTTGTTGCAAAAACTGCTCTTCTTTAGTTTCCCGCAACAAGACCCTTGTTGCAAATCTCCACTTTTCTAATTTTCTGCAACAAGACCCATGTTGCAAAAAAAAAACATTCTCTATTTTTTTTTGCAACAGGACCCTTATTACAAAAATTACAACAACATCTCCCGCCGCATCTAATTTTCTGCAGCAAGAGTCATGTTGCAAAAATTGCAACAACTCCCGCCGCATCTAATTTTCTGCAACAAGAGCCATGTTGCAAAAATTGCAACAACATCTCCGGCCGCTTTGAAAGATGATGTTGTAGCAGCGCCGCCGTCGTTGTCGTCGCCCTTTGCAACTCCGTCGTTGCTTCAGAAACTTGTCTGAGCAGCAACACCCTTTGTCCCTGGCCGCACATGTCGTCTCTTCTCTTCCTTCCCCGCGTCGCTGTTGCAACAGGGCACTTGTTGCAAGACGGGAGACATCAATGGTCATCTGCAGCTCCCCGGCGACTGACCTTGTAGCGCTCGGCGCCACCCTGTAGCACCCGGCGGTCGCTCCAATCTTGGAGCACCCAGTGGTTCAGCCTGCATCTTACACAGATCCGTTGCGTAGTGGCAGCAACAGGTCATCCCGCTTGAGGCAGGTGGTGGTGGTAGTTGCAGCGCAGTGGTGGTGGCGGCTTGCAGCAGCCGGCTTCGGCAGCCGCGGTGGCTTGTATTGTTGTATAGGTGCCCCGTGAAATCGAGAGCTCAGGAGAGAGACAGGGAGAAATAGGGGAAGCTAAGGGGATGAGGATGAGATGCTTGTTCTGGAGAAAATGGGGAACCAAAGGTGATTCTGGATGAGGGCCCACGAGACGCGTGGCAGCCAACGTAGGCGGCGGACGGTAGCGTGCGATCCGCCGGCTGGAGCGAAGCTTTGAACAAGCATCTCATCCTCATCCCCTTAGCTTCCCCTATTTCTCCCTGTCTCTCTCCTGAGCTCTCGATTTCACGGGGAACCTGTACAGCAGTACAAGCCACCGCGGCTGCCGAAGCCGGCTGCTGCGAGCCGCCACCACCACTGCGCTGCAACTACCACCACCACCTGCCTCAAGCGGGATGACCTGTTGCTGCCACTACGCAACGGATTTGTGTAAGATGCAGGCTGAACCACTGGGTGCTCCAAGATTGGAGCGACCGCCGGGTGCTACAGGGTGGCGCCGAGCGCTACAAGGCCAGTCGCCGGGGAGCTGCAGATGACCACTGATGTCTCCCGTCTTGCAACAAGTGCCCTGTTGCAACAGCGACGCGGGGAAGGAAGAGAAGAGACAACATGCGCGGCCAGGGACAAAGGGTGTTGCTGCTCAGACAAGTTTCTGAAGCAACGATGGAGTTGCAAAGGGCGACGACAACGACGGCGGCGCTGCTACAACATCATCTTTCAAAGCGGCCGGAGATGTTGTTGCAATTTTTGCAACATGGCTCTTGTTGCAAAAAATTAGATGCGGCGGGAGTTGTTGCAATTTTTGCAACATGACTCTTGTTGCAGAAAATTAGATGCGGCGGGAGATGTTGTAATTTTTGTAATAAGGGTCCTGTTGCAAAAAAAAAATAGAGAATGTTTTTTTTTTTGCAACATGGGTCTTGTTGCAGAAAATTAGAAAAGTGAAGATTTGCAACAAGGGTCTTGTTGCGGGAAACTAAAGAAGAGCAGTTTTTGCAACAAGGGTTTTGTTGCGGAAAAAATAAAGAAGAAAAGCGATATGATAACCCGCATCATCGAATCGGACGGCTCGCGAGGCGGCGGATCTTTTAAAAAGATCCGCCGGCCGACGCGTAGTAGGCCAGAGAAAATGGGGAACCAAAGGTGATTCTGGATGAGGGCCCACGAGACGCGTGGCAGCCAACGTAGGCGGCGGACGGTAGCGTGCGATCCGCCGGCTGGAGCGAAGCTTTTCCCTTTTTCTTTTGCACAGTGTGGGTCACCGCCTCCAACTTAGATCAAAGCTTCCACATGCTCCACTTTGTTCTGCAAGTACTCAAAACAATTCTTATTTGCATACTTCAATTTATCACACAAGGAGGAAGTGAGGCAGGCGATCCCATTGCTGTAACACCGTTCAATGCTATGCAATCCGGCTTGTTGAGCTCAAAGTCCTCAAACAGCTTAGTGCCAAACACTATGGTTTTGATCATGTGATCTTTGAGTTTTTTCCAACACCAAGTGTGTGTTGCTCATCCAAAAAAAAAGTGTGTGTTGCTGACGCAGCCAACTTGATGTGGAGGAAAAGATCATACTTGGTTAAAAAACTTATACCAAGGTTATTTTTTTTATGAACTTTGTAATGAACGGTAATGAACATCAGTTTTATCAATTCACATGCTCACAAGAGTGGACTTGGTAGTGGTGGGAAGCAGTTGGCATCTTTTTTCTCTATCCCTACGACCTCCGAGCATTTCAGAAATGGGGGGTTAAGGTTGCTCCGAAAATCCTGAAATAAATCCTAGTAGTACATGCGATGCGAGTACATATGTCTAGTCTAGAACTTAAATCCGAATGGACAGGTTGCACCATAAGAATCTGACCAACTGAGTTACGTTTGGTTCGCTAATATTTTTTTTGTTGGATAGGTAAGTGAAACTACATCAACTAATATGTAGGTTCATTTCCGGTACATATTGACCAAAAGATTGTTTGGCAATGGATACGATCCATAGTGTTGATGGATGGCATAATTCTAGACAACTTAGAAAAGACTTTTACATACTTTTAGTACTAGTATTTATAAAATGAACGCTCACGTTTTCCATGTGGTTCTCCGTAAGAGAAGTTTGCATGCTCTTTGAGTTTCCGAGTATTCTAACTCTGCATTTTGGTTTGTGTCAATGAATCAATGAGTGCATTTTGGTTTGTGTCAACGAACCAAATTATCAGGAAGTGCATCGAGTCGGCGCGGCGAACGTGCGTAGTACACTTCTATAAGTTCTGACCATATCGTATATCGCTTGATCAGCCCATAAACTATTCAAACGGGGAGCAAAGCCAGCCGGCGTCAGCAGCAGTGCGTCAACGGAGCTCCGGCGCATTGTGTTGTGTGGACTGGGAGAGGAAAGGTGCATCACATTGATAGGGCAATCTATCGCGCCCGCCCGTGTGCGTGTCACTCAAAAAGGTCTTTAATTAGCTGCATCAATCCCTTTGACGACGAACCGAATCCCGGACGTGGAAAGATGCATGGCCCCATTTAAAAAGAAAATGCATGCATGCATGGACCAAGACCAGGGCGGTGTTGGCCTGCGACCTGCACCGGCGACTGTCGAACTGCTGCTTGGGGCCCGGCCGCCGCTGGAACTGCCTCAATCTTCCTGGGAGGTTGGCTGCATGATGATTCTCTGGCAACTGTGGAAGGCCAGGAACGACCTCGTCTTCAATCAAAAAACTGGCACGGTGCGTGGTGTGATTACAAAGGCGATTGGCGACCTTTGGTCTTGTCGGTTCAGTGAGGGCATCTTCAATGCAAGGCTCTTATACAGGCGCTTAGAGAAATAAAAAAAATGCAAAATAGAGAAAAAAATCCAAGCGCTGATGTGTTGCAACGCTAGACGCTACCTGACAAGCGCTAATATAACAGGCTGGTGTAGCAGCGATTCGTCCCACACGGCAAGAAATACCCAGGCGCTCGATGCTATTTGTTGCGTCGATGCAACACCCGACGCCAGGAATCGGCCGGGAATCGATGGCTCAACTGCCAATCGAGCAGGATGGATACCCTGGCGCCTCTCTACTAGCGCCCGCGTTGGGCATGCCCTCAGGCTGGAACAGGCGGGTTTGGAGCGAGTTCGCGCTCACCCGCTCACCTGGCTTGTTCTGCTGCTGCAATTTAATCTCGGTTCTATCTCTCTTCTCTTCGCCCCCCCCCCCCCCCCCCCCCCGTTGATGTAATTTCCCCCCTGTAAAAACTGTTGTTTCCGGCACCCCGTCGGCTTTCGAGGTTATAATAACAAGCGGTGGGGAGTTCTCTCCCCCCGTACGACTCGAAAAAAAAAAAAAACCAGGGCGGTGCCGACAACAAGTACTGCACTCAATGCGATCATCAAACTTCAGCACGAGGAGAGTTATCGTGCTCAACACATGTGGTTCCAAAGAGTAAACGTGTTTTGATACAACGCACAAGTATTTAGCTACTGGTGATAGAATGCAACTAACGACATACTACTACCCTTGTTAGATCAGAATCACCTTGTGCAGGTACAAAATAGAGTAAATTGCTCAAAACCACCACATTTGTACCTAGGGTACTTCAAAACTACCATTTTTGTCAAAAATCACGAAAGACCACCACTTCTGTCGCAAGTGAATAACAAAACACACGAAACACGGTTCGAGCCGCGAATAACATACAAACAGACATCCCGTGCCACCCGTCGGAACCACGTGGCAAGGGCAAATGGCCGAGGCCAGACGGCCGCTACCACCGGCTCGTTAAGCTCAGTCCCTCCTCACTTTCACTTTCACTCGCTCATTCCCCTCCCTTTCCTCTCTTGCGCGTGAAACCATGCCAACCGGTGTCGATGGCGATGTTGACGGTGGTGGTGACGGCGGTTCCGGATCCGGCCGCGGTCGTGGGCGGAACCTTCTTGGTGTCGACTTCGGGTCGTCGTCGTCAGATGAGGACGACCCGCCCTCGCCGTGCCGTGTGCACAGGCATGTGCGGAGGCGGTGGCGGCGGCCGCTGCTACGGGTGGCTCCAGATCCGTTCGCGGGAGCGTCCAATCCGTGGACGATGAAGGCGCGGAAGGCCAATCCGACGGGGATGAGCCGCCATCTCCGTGCCGTGTGCACAAAGGCGTGGGTGGCTGCAATCCTCTCTACTAACGCCGGCGGCAATGCCCCAACGTACGACTTCTCTTTGATTTACCTCTCTATGGTTCTTCTCTGTGATTTACTTCCTGTATTTTAGGGTTTGATTTAGGCTCTGAATCTAGTTCTCATTTAGGGTGATTTAGGGTTTCATTTAGCCTCTGAATGTAGTTCTGATTTAGGGTTCATTTAGGGTCAGTTTAGGGCTTATTTGAGTGTATTTCTTGTTTGTGTTTTAGGCTACTTAATTGTAGGATGGTTCTTTTCTGCTCATTTTGTTTTAGTTCTTGGAAGTGCTAGTTATCGACTAGAGGGGGGTGAATAGGCGATTTTTATGAATGTCTTTGAAACAGGCAATGTCTTCGAAGACGCGGAAGCGAAATAGTAACTAAACAGAATATAGCGGAAGATAAACTACACTAGGCATGCTGGAATGTCAAAGAACAGCAGAAGTGATATGCGAAGACACCCAACAACTAGGTAGAATAGAACATACAAGGAAGATAGTGTGAAGACAAAGATGCAATCAGAGGGAATGTCTTCACACAATGTCTTCGAACAGAACGAGCATGCAATGACTTCACGAAACCAAACCAAAACAGTAAGTAAAGGAGAGAAGTGATAGAACCAGTTGCTCGGTGAAGACAAAGGATTTGTTAGACCAGTTCCAGTTGCTGTGACAACTGTACGTCTGGTTAGGGAGGCTGAGAATGAACTCAGAAGACCACGTCTTCACCTTATCCCCCTTGAGCTAAGACCCGCAGATCTCGCCCAATCACTCAGGTGAGTCTTCAAGGTAGACTTCCAAACCTTCACAGACTTTGTTCACCGGCAATCCACAATGACTTTTGGATGCTCAGAACGCGACGCCTAACCGACTGGAAGATCACAGTCTTCAAGTGTAACAAGTCTTCAGTTCACGCAGAACAGAAAGGCTTCAGTGATGCTCAAAACACTTTGGGCTCTGGGTGTTTTGGGTTTTGTCCTCGCAAGGATTCTCTCTCAAAGGCTTCGGAGGTGGGTTGCTCTCAAACGACAAAAGCCGTGCACAAACTCGGAGCAGCCACCAACTTATGGTGGAGCTATTTATAGCCAGGAGGCAACCCGACATGATATGTCCGAAATGACCCTGGGTCAGTGGACAACCGACACATGTCCAACGGTCAGATTTCAAACACACGCGGTGAAAGTGCTAGTTATCGACTAGAGGGGGGTGAATATGCGATTTTTATGAAAGGCTTTGAAAACAAGCAATGTCTTCGAAGGTAGCGGAAGCAATACAAGATCTAACAGCAACAGTGATTAAGATGAGTGGGTATAGCAGGTGTAGACATCATATATACATGCATGCATTGAAGATAAAACACAAGAAGCATAAAGACAAATGAGCAAACAGATGAATGACTTCAGGGAATATCTTCAAACACAGACAAGCATGCAAAGGATTCACAGTATGATACGGTAAGTAAAAGATAGAGAGAGGATGGAACCAGTAGCTCGGGGAAGACAATGATTTGTTTGACCAGTTCCAACTGCTGTGACAGTTGTACATCTGGTTAGGGAGGCTGAGATTGAACTCAAAAGACCTTGTCTTCACCTTATTCCCCTTGAGCTAAGGTCACTTAGACCTCGCCCAATCACTCAGGTAAGTCTTCAAGGTAGACTTCCAAACCTTCACAGACTTCGTTCACTGGCAATCCACAATGGCTCTTGGATGCTCAGAACGCGACGCCTAACCGACTGGAAGATCACAGTCTTCAAGTGTAATAAGTCTTCAGTTCACTCAGAACAGAATGTCTTCAGTGATGCTCAATCACTTTGGGCTCTGGTTGTTTTGGGTTTATCCTCACAGGATTTCTCTCACAAAGGCTTCAGAGGTGGGTTGCTCTCAAACGACCAAAGCCGTGTAATTCTCTCGGAGCAGCCACCAACTTACGGTGGAGGGGGGTGGCTATTTATAGCCAGAGGGCAACCCAACATGATTTGTCCGAAATGACCTTCGGTCATTGGGGAACTGACACGTGTCCAACGGTCGGATCCAAACACACACGGCAGCTTTACTTGGGTCCCAAGCAAAGCAGACTCAACGAACTCTGGAAGATATTTTCTCTCATTTGTCTTCGCTCAAAGACATAGGATTTTAGGTTGAGCATCACGTCAGATTCTGACTTCGTTTACCTCGACCCCACTTGAAAGTTCGGTGGTTCCTATGACTCAAGAAATAAGAAAATGAAACTACCAAAAGACTATGTCTTCGTGCTTCATTGTCTTCAACGAATGTCTTCATGAACCATTATCTTCAACACGAATGTCTTCGTGAACCACCTTTGTCTTCAATGTCTTCATACATTTTTAGGGGTCATCTTCGATGGGTAAACCGAATCAATAGGGACTTCTACCCGTGTTCTCCTGTGAATCTCACAAACACATTAGTCCCACAACCAAGTTTGTCTTCAATACTCCAAAACCAACAAGGGGTGGCACTATATGCACTTACACGTGGCAGCTTTACTTGGGCCCCAAGCAAAGCTGACTCAACCAACTCTGGAAGAGGTTTTCTCTCATTGTCTTCGCTCGAAGACATTGGATTTTAGGTTGAGCATCACGTCAGTTTTCTGACTTTGTTTACCTCGACCCCACTTAACAGTTCGGTGGTTCCTATGACTCAGGAAAGAAGAAAATGAAACTACCAAAAGACTACGTCTTCGCGCTTCATTGTCTTCAAGCGAAAGTCTTCGCGTACCATTATCTTCAACACGAATGCCTTCGCGAACCACCATTATCTTCAATGTCTTCATACATTTTTAGGGGTCATTTTTGATGGGTAAACCGAATCCATAGGGACTTATACCTGTGTTCTCCTGTGAATCTCACAAACACATTAGTCCCACAACCAAGTTTGTCGTCAATACTCCAAAACCAACAAGGGGTGGCACTAGATGCACTTACAATCTCCCCCTTTTTGGTGATTGATGACAAACTGGTTGAAGTTTTCAACGTGGATAAAAATATGTGAAAGTTAAGGAACGTGGTCATTGGCTTCATGAAATTTGAAGGGGCTCCCCCTGAAGATGTGCATATAAGTAATTTGCTTTTGAATGCAAATGCACATGGCAGGTTTTACTTTGTGGAGATCTCACTCTTTTTCATGAAGTCAAATCATAGTGCATATAAAGAATACTTTGAAGATAATGACATGCACAATGAGAAATGGGCGTCTGCAGAATGACTTCATGCGCACAAAATTAATTCAGGCAACGCACATGAAACGAAAGTAGCAAATGTAGCAGACGTCCATCAGGACTTAAGTTTACAACTCAAAACAACAAATGTTCACGAACGGAAGTTGCAAACTTAACAAAATAAGTAAGGACCAGCCCAATATGCCCGCTTGAAGACTATCAACTCGTATGCTTCTCCACCTTTGTCATCGAATGACCAAAAAGGTTTGAAGACATAGAGTGTCTAAGCGTTCCCGGATGGTGCTGTTGAAGTAGTTGGTGCAGCCGGGTCGATGTTGGAGTTGGGCGGTGCAGAAGGGCCTGACTCAGCATCGCGATGCAGTGAAGTCATAGCTGGAGAAGTGACATCATCTTCTTCATCAACAACCTGAGCATGAACTGTGGGTGCTGAAGAAGAATAATCTGGATCTTCAATAGACGGCGTAGCACGCCACTTCTCTGTTGATGGGGTCTTGGAGCCAAACTTGAAGTTTTCCTTGAAGCCATAGGCAACAAGGTCATCTTCGGAGCATAAAATTGTGAGGCTCTTCCAAGCGCGGTGATTAGCTTCATGAGCAACAAAAGCATTTTTGGTGGAGAGGTTCCTGATGCGATTGATGTCACTGAGAAGACTCTGCATCTGACGCTTTTGCCATAAGTGGTGCCTGTCCTGCTTTTGATGAAGGGACACGAGAAGTTCTCTGTCTGTCATCACCCTGGCACGCTTCTGAGGCCTTTGAGGTATTGTGCTGGTAGTGGCTTCAGTGTTGGCTTGTTGAGGTTGCCTAATCTGACCAGCAAGACCAGAAGTGGAGGCCACATTGGGAAGATGAATGGCTTCCATATGCGCAGAGTGGCTTGGCTCCACAAGTCATGGGTCTTTATCTGCTGAAGGATAGATAACTTCATGAGGAGCATCAACTTTAGGCAAAAAAATGTGATGTGTACGGCCAGAGGGTTCATATTGCACAGTTGAATGGGTCTTGATGAGGTGCATGATCCATGGTGCATAGAACTTGAGGCCAAATAGATCCGTGCCAGAAGCTGCAAGCTATCTGATGAAGAAGTCATGCATATTGAACCTTATGCCATTGAGGACATAGTAGACCATTGTCTTCATGGCTCCTTCAAGCTTGACTGAAGATGAATGCCCTTTGATAGGCCATAGAGTGTGCCGAAGAATATGATAAACAGTGCGAGGCAAATACTCAAGGTCCTTAACCAAAAACTCACTGGGGCGGTCAGCTTCAACTGGCATTGGCTTCATCATGGTGAGCATCTCTGTCATGTTCGGCTGTGGCTTATGGAAGATGCTTTCAACTTCCTTGTCATAGGCTTCACAACCTGGATTGTAATTGTCACCAGGAGTGGGCAGGTTGGTGAGCTCAAGCAGCTCGCGAGTGTGAACCTTATGGTGTACATCCCTTGTCATCCACTCAAGAACCCAAGTGTTTGGATCCCTGTTGTAGCCTGAGATGTGAAGTGCTGCATAAAATTGGAGAATTAACTCCTCATTCCAATGTTCCTTGTCGACGACAAAGGGCAACTGTTGGGGATATTCCCCACGGTATGACCCGGCCAGGAGGAAATGACCCGACCTAGAGCACACCGGCACATGGGTCACTTCGACCCGCCGGATCAATACAGAAGACATGCCCAGAAGGCTAGGGCGTGGCTCGGTGAAGGCCGGCTTATGGAGATGTTTCACGGGCCGGCTTGACGAAGGACCAAAGATGAAGATTCTCCTTACTTGGGAGATAAGTAGAAAACAGAGTAGAACATGAGTTGTAGTGTGACCCGGAATCTATTGTAAACCTAGGGACTCGACCTATTATATAAAGGGGAGCCCCTAGGACGAAAAGATTTAAGTTGCAATCTCTCGAGAGCTAGGTTAGCGAACCCGCATCCTTGTAATCGAGATCTTCAGTAATATCAATTGAGCAGGAAGTAGGTCTTTACCTCCACCTTGAGGGGCCGAACCTGGGTAAACTCGTGTCCTTCATTCCTGATCAACCCCGTTCAAGCAACCACCTAGTTGCGATAGCTCCCAGACTTAGTCCTTTCACGAGGACATCTGTCGTGACAAAACCACGACAGTTGGCGCCCACCGTGGGGCCAGCGCACGGTGGTGTTGAGTTCTTGGAGGGAGCTCTCCCAGGGATCGAGGGATATGCGATCGGTCGGATGATGAAGAGTCGTCGTGGCAAGCTCTACATCGACGATTCGGACTGGGGCCCCGAGGCCGACTCAATCGAGTACGGGTACCGGGTCCCCTTCGGCAAGATCCACGTCTTCATCGGCATGATCGGCGAATCAGGTCCTGAGCCGGACATCTGCTCCGACATCATCAAGCCGGCTCGTCGATCTAAACCCGGCCGGGCTCAAGCCGGCCGGAATCACATCTTCATCGGTTTCACTCAGGGAGTCGATCTCATGGACAATTCCACGTCCGGCGGAGACACTCTTGTCTATTCCGACGGTGAGTCCTCGGTCGGTGACACGGAGTTGATCCTCCCGCTCCTCGACGGCAAGCTTGGGGGCTATTTTGATGACGAGATTAGTCCGGATGCCTTCGAGCCGCAGCGTGGCAGGAAACGTCAACTCGGCCGAAACCGCAGCAGCCCAAAATTTTACGGCGGCCGGTGCCGTGACAGGGACCGGCACCTCTACGCCGGTTCCAAGTGCGGTCGGCTTGAATAAAACACCGGCTCAAGCCTTGGCGGAATTGATGACTACTCTCAGAACACTCCTGGAAGCCCCAGTGACCGCGGAAAATCTGGCGGAGCGCAACGCGGAAGTGACGAAACTCCGCGAGCAGATGGCTAAGATCCAGGAAGATATCAACGCTGAGAATACTCGTATGGTGGAGGTGCAAGCTTATATCCATGATGAGGCCGAGCGGTTGAGGGCAGAGGCTTTACACCTCAATTTTCGTCAGAACGCTTCAGACGCGGTCCACCAGAGGAGGCACACGAGTCGGCTGCCACCCAGCTTTGAGCCTACGCGTTTGTTCACCACGCCGCAGGATGCGCCCATCCCATGGGCCGGCACAGGTACACCCGGGGGGCCGGTCACACCCCAATTGACCCGGACCGCTCCTCCGAACGTGGCCCAGGTGCAGCCGCCGCCGGCTCAACTGCACGAGCCGGCTCAGCAGCGTCAGCCCGAGCCGGCTCCGCAATTGTTGCCGGTCCAGCCTCCCCCTCATCGTTTCCAGACCCCGGCTGGTCATTACTCCAACCCAATGGATAATGTGTTGGCAACAACTCATAATCTTGCGGTGATTCCGATCACTGGGAACACCCTGATCGAGATTGAGGCCAGGAACGCCATTGAGATGTTAAAGGCCGCAGTCACCCAGCAGGCGAACTACTCTCACAGTCAGCACCGGCTTCATTCTACCCCGCATCAGAGTTGCAGCAGGAGTCGACACACGGAGTCCCCGGCAGTTTCCAGCAGTGTGCGCCGACAGCGTGAACATCAGCAGAATCCTCAGCCCCGACCAACAGTCTCGGATGCACGGGCAATTGTGGACGCTGCCCGTGCTATGCGGGAAGTAGGAGTAGCAAATGCAAGAGTTGTACAGCCCTCACCCACCACAGCCCAACCAACTTCACGCGGTACTGGTCTGAGTACCAGGACTATTGGGATACCGTGCTTGGTGCTCGCCCTGCGTAACGAGCGCATGCCGACTGATTTCAAAGGTCCTCGCAAAGTCCCCAATTACACGGCTGATCTGGAGCCGGCTGCATGGATTGAAAGCTATGAATTAGCCATGGACATGTTGGATGTCAGCGATGCAGTTTGTGCAAAATACCTGACCATGATGTTAGAAGGGCCAGCTCGCACTTGGTTGAAAAACCTGCCACCTAATTCAATCAACACTTGGGAGGAGTTGAAGGAGCGCTTCATCAAAAACTTCCAAGGTACCTGCAAACGGCCAACGACGATTGTTGATCTGGAGCAATGCGTTCAGCGCAACATGAATCGGCACATCATTGGTCACATCGCGTCGCGGAAATCATCCACTCCTCTGATAGCATCACGGCTGTGCAAGCCGTCCTTGTCTTGGAAAGGAATTGTCACTTCCAGCCCCTAGTGCAGAAGCTTGGATGCCTTAAACGGAAGGTCAAGGACATGGGAGTTCTCATGGATGTTCTTACCAGAGATACGCCGAGTCAGATAGTACAAAGGACCCAAATTCCGATGACGAGAAATCTAGCATGGGCAAGAAGAATGGTGCCGGCAAGGGTCACCAGCAAAACGGCCATGGGCACAACAACAACAATGGCAATCAGGGTAGCAATGGTAACAACAACAAGCACAAGAGTTCCGAAGGAGGGTCAGATTTCGTTGCCAATACGAATACTAGCTTTAAGGGCCAGGGGCGGAACAATTCTGGTCGTCCGTACAACGGAAATCGTCCGCGAAATTACGAGGAGGCTCTCAAAGGCCCTTGTCCCAAACACAGCTTTGATGGTAAGCCGGCGAACCACTCGTGGGAAAACTACTTCATCATGCAGGAATTCCGCAACCAGGCCTATCAGAATCACCACAGTGGTGGCGGCGGTGGACACTCCGGACAACTTGGAGCCGGGGGATCTGGAGCCGGCTTCTCAGGTGCCGGCTCACAGGGCAGCTTCCCCAATGCCGGCTTCCAGGGATCAGGTGGCCACGGTGCCGGCTTTCAGGGATCTGGAAATAATGGAGGTGGCCATCAGCGTTCTGGACAGGGAAATCAGAGCCAGGGAAATCAAACAGGGTTTCAGAACAACCCGAAGCAGTGAACATCGGCCAGTATCATATCTTCACAACCAGTACTTGCAAACGTGACAAGAAACTTCGGAAACAAGCCGTAAACATGGTTGAGCCGGCCATCCCCGAGTATTTAAATTGGTTTGAGCAGCCTGTGGTCTAGAGTCATGAGGATCATCCGCCCCGGGTTGATAATCCGGGATGCCTCGCCCTTGTGGTGGCACCTCAAGTTGGTGGATACAAACTTACTAAGGTACTGATGGACGGAGGCAGCAACATCAATATCCTCTACTACGACACTTTCAAGCAGATGAATCTGTCGGAAAAAGAGCTCAAGCCGTCGTCTATGGTTTTTCATGGAATCGTTCCTGGTAAATTAGCATATCCTATTGGCAAGATCTTGCTGGAAGTCGCTTTTGGCACTGAGTTCAATTACAGATCAGAATTTCTGACGTTTGAAGTGGTTAAAATCAAAAGTCCGTACCACGCCCTGTTTGGACGGCCGGCTTATGCTCGTTTCATGGCTCGGCCTTGCTATGTTTACTTGAAACTCAAGATGCCTGGACCAGAGGGTACCATCACAGTTGATGGCGACAGGAAAATCGCGCTCAAATGTGAGGAGGGAGACGCAGCTTATGCCGAATCCGCCTGTGCAGCTGAGGAGTTGAAGTTTTATCAGGCCAATGTTGACCCGGCTGACATGACATCTCTGAGAAAACCCACCACCGAGTCCGATCCCTTACTCAAGTTCAAATCAGCTGAGGATACTAAACATATTGATTTCACCCCTGGCGATTCATCACAGTAGTTCACTATCGAGACCAATATGGATCCCAAATAGGAAAGCGCGCTCATCGAGTTCATCCGTGAGAATCGGGACATCTTTGCATGGAAACCTTCTGACATGCCTGGAGTACCGAGAGAACTCGCCGAGCACCGCCTCAATGTTGATCCTAAGATGAAGCCTGTCCGGCAATACCTCTGTCATTTTAACGAGGAGAGACGCAAAGCTATTGGCGAAGAAGTGGCCCGGCTACTGGCTGCCGGGTTTATTGTTGAAGTTTTTCATCCTGAGTGGTTGGCTAATACAGTGCTTGTTCTGAAGAAAAACGGTACTTGGCGGATGTGTGTTGACTACACAGACCTGAACAAGGCTTGTCCCAAAGATCCGTTTGCTCTTCCTCGCATTGATCAGATCATTGACTCCACTGCCGGTTGTGAATGCTTGTGCTTCCTGGATGCCTACTCCGGCTATCATCAGATCAAGATGGCGGAAGAAGACCAGGAGAAAATAGCCTTTATCATGCCCTTTGGTCCATTCTGTTATACCTCTATGCCCTTTGGGCTGAAGAGTGCTGGCGCAACTTATCAGATTAGCCGCAATGTTCATGCTTATGTTGATGATATCGTGGTCAAGTCTCGGAAGAAGGAGACTGTTGGGGATATAACCCCGCGGTATGACCCGCCCAGGAGAGGCCGGGTTACACCAGTTGGCGACTCATAGCGCAAGAGCCCAAGCAGGCCCAGGAAGACAAGACATGAAGACGACAGCTTACAGGTGGGCCTATTCAAGGCCCAAGGCCCGGAGGCGACTCAAGACCCGAAGGTGTAAGCCGCCCGATGCAGACTTGCCTTGTAAGACTAGGAAAGTAGAACCAGGGTCGGTTACGTTATGTGACCCGACCTGGACTCTTGTAAGCCCAGGGCCTCAACCTATGTATATAAAGGCGAGACCCTGCGGCAGGTTAGGGCTAAGAAACCAAGTAATCGAGAGCTAGGGTAAGCAAGCCGCCCCTCGTAATCGATACGCCAGTCAATACAATATAAGCAGGACGTAGGCTTTTACCTCCACCGTGAGGGGCCGAACCTGGGTAAACTCGTGTTCCTCATCTCGATCAACCCCTTTGAGTCCACCTCTTAGCGATGGCCTCGAACCTAAGTCTTCGGAAATCTGTCGTGACAAAACGACGACAGTTGGCGCCCACCGTGGGGCCAGCGCACGGTGGTGTTGAGTTCTCAAAGGGTTCTCTCCCAGGGATCGAGGTGTACGTGGTTGGTGAGATGACCAAGAGTCGCAGCGGGAGACTCTACATCGACGACGCCGGTTGGGGTCCTGAGGCCAATTCAATCAAGTATGGTTTCCGGGTCCCCTTCGGTGGAATCCACGTCTTCATCGACAAGATCGGCGGATCTGAACCCGGGCCGGACATCTGCACCGACATCGTCGAGCCAGCCCGGCGCAAGCAACCCGCCCAGAGCGTGCAACCCGCCCGTGTTGACCCGGGCAGGAAGCATGTCTTCGTTGGCTTCACTCAGGGCATGGAACTTGAAGGTTCTATGTCAGAGGAAGGAACTCTCGTCCGCTCCGAGGAAGGATCCTCGTGTGGAGAGACAGAATCGATCTACCAGCTTCATAATGGAGGGCTTGGGGGCTACGACGAGCCTTACCCCGAGTCAGAGTACCATGAGCCGGAGGATGATGAGCCGCCTAGCCGCGCTGCCGTCTTCATGGCGGGTTCGGCGGCGGCCCAGGGCAGCACAGCCACCGAAGCGACCGGGTCCGAGTCAGGCAGGTCCCCGGCTCAGGTTCTTCTGGATCTGATGAACGAGCTTACAACTCTGATGGCAACTGAGGTCACTGTTGAGAACCAAGCGGCCCGTAATGCAGAGATCACCAGGTTGAAGGATCAGATGGCCGTAATCCAACAGGAAATCAATGAGCTGAAGGCTCAGATGGATGCTGAGGCGGAGCGCCTTAAAGCGGACGCTTTTCGCCTCGAGTTAGAGCAGCAGTCGGCAGCGGCGGTTCAGCGGATGAGGCATCAATCCCGCTTGCCGGAGCAGTATGAAGCCAGGAATCTCTTTAACACGCCAGGAACGGGACGGAGCATGCCTTTGGCCGTAACCCGGACGGCGGAAATATCTGGAAGCCGGGCGGCGGTTCAGCGTCAGTAGCTAGACCCACCCCGACGGAGCCAAAACCCGCCACCACTTTATCCGACACCGCCGGGTCATTATTCTAACCCGGCGGAGAACATGGTGGCAGCGGCGACCAGGCTTGATACAATCCCAATCCCCGATGAGGCGCCTTATGCAGAGGAGGTGCAAAATGCCATCGGATACCTGCGAACGGCGATGGCCCAGCAGGAGAAATATAATTACAGGCGGAGTCGCGTGCACTCAACCCCCATCCCCAGCCGTAGCTATAGCCGGCGTTATGAGTCGCCGGCGGTCTCTAGCATTGAACGACATCGTAACCCGCCGCAAGCTAATCGGGCAGCTCTGGATGCTCAGGCACTCGTGGATCGGGCAAGAGCACGGCGAGAAGAGGCGGCTCAGGCGGCGGCGGCTTCTCAGGAACACACAGTTATCCCTTCCATCTCAGGAGGAGCAAGGGTGACTTCCAGGGCTGTAGGAGTGCCCTGTTTAGTGCCGGCTCTGCGGAATGAGCGTCTGCCGAATGATTTCAAGGGTCCACGTAAGGTGCCCAATTACACTGCTGATTTACCTCCAGAGGCCTTGGTTGAAAGCTATGAGCTAGCCATGGAGATGGTGGATGTCAGTGATGCAGTGTGCGCCAAGTACTTCATCATGATGCTGGAAGGGCCGGCTCGCACATGGTTGAAGGGTTTGCCACCCAACACCATTAATTCTTGTCCGAGTTAAGGGAAAAATTCATCAAAAAATTTCAAGGAACATGCAAGCAGCCCATGACGATTGTGGATTTGGACCATTGTGTGCAGCGTGAAGACGAGTCAGCTCATCACTGGGTCCGGCGGGTCTCCACTATCATCCACTCTTCGGAACAGATCACGGCGGCTCAAGCCGTTTTGATTCTAGAGAAGAACTGTCACTTCACGCCTCTGAAGCAGAAGCTTGGCCGGCTCAAACGGTCCTGCCAAGACATGGGGGAGCTCATGGCGGCTCTCACAAAGTACGCAGATTCTGATAACACGAAAGACCCAGGCTCTGATGATGAGAAATCAGGTCAGGGGAAGAAAGGTAACAATGGCAAGGGTCAAGAGCCAGGCGCGGCTGGAAGTAGCAACCCGGGCAAGCGGAAACACCCGGATGGCGGGTCAGAACTAGTGGCGAACACCAACACTGGGAACAACCGTGCTAAGGGCAATGGGAATTATAGACAGCCTTTTAACAAGGGTAAGGCTCCTTTCAACCTGGAAGAGATGCTCAATAAACCTTGTCCCGAGCACAGCCGGCCCAATCAGCCGGCGAATCATACATGGAGGAATTGCAATATTATGCGACAGTTCAGGGATTACAGCCTTCAACAGCATCGTAGTAACGGCAATGGTCCATCAGGCGGTTCAGGGCCGGGCGGCTCAGGAGCCGGCTTTGGCGCTGGCGGCTCAGGGTCCGGTCACCAGGGTCAAGGCAGCCATGGAGGTCATAATCAACAGACTGGCGGTGGAGGCCAGCAGCAGAATAACCAGTCAGGGTATCAGAGTAACCCGAAACAACTCAGTGGGGGTTAGTACCATGTTTTTACAACCAGCCTTGACAAGCGAGAACGGAAGGTGCGCAAGCGGGCGGTTAACGCAGTTATGCCGGCTCTCCCACAGTATCTAAAGTGGTCTGAGTATGATATCACTTGGAGCAGGGAGGATCACCTGCCGCGTGTTGATAACCTGGGGCAGCTGGCTTTGGTAGTTGCCCCCCAAGTGGGAGGATACATGTTCACTAAGGTGCTTATGGATGGCGGCAGCAGCATCAACATCCTGTACTATGACACTTTCCGCCGGATGAACTTGCTTGACAAGGATCTTAAGCTTTCTTCAACAGTCTTTCACGGAGTGGTACCCGGAAAGTCGGCTTATCCAGTTGGTAAGATATCTTTGGAAGTAGCCTTTGGTGATGAACACAAATACAGGGTGGAGTTTCTATGGTTCGAAGTGGTCAAAATCAAGAGCCCGTATCACGCTTTGTTTGGACGGCCGGCTTATGCAAAGTTCATGGCCAGGTCCTGTTATGTGTACTTACAGCTCAAAATGCCCGGCTTGAAAGGGACGATTACTGTGCATGGTGATCGGAAGACAGCTATGGAGTGTGAGGAAGGTGATGCAGCTTATGCAGAGTCAAGCTGTGCTGAAGCAGAACTCAATTTCTATAAGGAGAATGTTGACCCGGCTGATATGACCTCTCTGAAGAAGCCCAACACGGAATCTGAGCCGCCCCTCAAGTTTGTGGCAGAAGATACCAAGTTGGTAGACTTTACGCCGGGTGACTCATCACAGCAGTTCACTATTGGGGCCAATATGGACCCCAAATAGGAAAGCGCGCTCATCGAATTCATCCGTGAGAATTGGGACATCTTTGCGTGGAAGCCTTCTGACATGCCGGGTGTACCGAGAGAATTCGCTGAGCACCATCTTAATGTGGATCCTAAGTTTAAGCCGGTTAAACAGTTCCTCCGGCAGTTCAATGAAGAGAG
Source organism: Elymus sibiricus (assembly GCA_039707655.1). Taxonomy (NCBI): domain Eukaryota; kingdom Viridiplantae; phylum Streptophyta; class Magnoliopsida; order Poales; family Poaceae; genus Elymus; species Elymus sibiricus. The sequence continues at coordinate 132,410,539 of CM077676.1, read as the reverse complement.
ACGTAAAGCTATTGGAGAAGAGGTGGCCCGGCTCTTGGCTGCAGGGTTCATCGTTGAAGTATTTCACCCGGAATGGCTTGCTAACCCGGTGCTGGTACTCAAGAAGAACGGTACGTGGCGTATGTGTGTGGATTACACGGATCTTAACAAGGCGTGCCCGATTGATCCCTTTGCTCTCCCTCGCATTGATCAAATCATTGATGCAACGGCGGGTTGTGAGAGTCTGTGCTTCCTGGATGCTTATTCAGGGTATCATCAGATCAAGATGGCGGTTAAAGACCAAGAGAAGACGGCTTTCATTACGCCTTTTGGTGCTTTCTGCTATGTGTCTATGCCTTTCAGGCTCAAGAGTGCCCAGGCGACTTACCAACGTTGTGTGCAGAACAGCCTTCATAATCAGATTGGGCGCAATGTTCATGCCTACGTGGATGATATTGTGGTTAAGTCCAGGAAGAAGGAAGCTCTGCTCGACGACCTAAAGGAAACATTTGATAATTTACGGGTTTACAAGATGATGCTTAACCCGGCTAAGTGTGTCTTTGGAGTTCCGGCGGGTAAGCTCTTGGGGTTTCTAGTCTCAGAGCGAGGCATTGAAGCTAATCCGGACAAGATAAAGGCTATTACTTCCCTGTCAGAGCCAGCATGCATCAATGACGTTCAGCGCCTGGCGGGTCGAATTGCTGCGTTAAGCCGGTTCATAAGCCGCCTGGGTGAAAAGTCTATTCCTCTGTATCAGATGATGAAGAAAACAAACAACTTTGTCTGGAGTAAGGAGGCGGGTGAAGCGTTCGAAGCACTCAAGAAGCAGCTAACTGAGCCGCCAGTCTTGGCTGCTCCAGTTGAGAAGGAACCTTTGCTCCTCTACGTGGCGGCTAACAACAGAGCAGTCAGCGCTGCAGTGGTTGTGGAGCGTAAGGAGGCAGGGAAAGAATACCCGGTTCAGAGGCCGGTTTACTACATCAGTGAGGTACTGATAGAGTCTAAGCAGAGGTACCTGCATTGGCAGAAGCTGGTATATGGAGTGTTCATGGCGAATCGTAAGCTGAAGCATTATTTCCTGGGACACCCGATCACTGTGGTGAGCTCTGCCCCATTGGGAGACATAATTCAGAACAGGGAAGCCACTGGTAGGATTGCTAAGTGGGCGTTGGAGCTGGGACCTCTCAATCTGAAATACGTGCCCCGCACAACTGTCAAGTCTCAGGCCTTGGTGGATTTTATTAACGACTGGACAGAGTTACAGACGCCCGAGGAGAAGCCGGATAACACTTATTGGACGATTCACTTTGACGGGTCTAGACAGCTAGAAGGCTCGGGGGCTGGAGTTGTCTTAACTTCCCCTAAAGGTGATAAGTTCTGTTATGTGCTCAGATTAATGTTTACTTGCACTAACAATGCAGCTGAATACGAGGCATTACTTCATGGCCTCCGTGTGGCGAAAGAGATGAACCTGAGCCGGGTTAGATGTCTCGGTGACTCAGACCTCGTGGCTCAGCAAGTTTCAGGCACCTGGGATTCCAAAGACCCAAACATGACGGCTTATCGTCAGGGGGTGGATGAAATTGCTAGTCACTTCAAAGGCTATCAGGTGGATCATATTGACCGTCGCAAGAACGAGGCGGCTGATGCACTGGGAAGACTCGGTTCTCAGCGTAAGCCGGTGCCACCTAACGTTTTCTTGGACGTGTTACATCACCCGTCTGTCAAGCTGCCTTCAGAGGAGGACCTGGCTATACCTGACCCGGAGGGGCAATTGGTGGCGGCTTTACATGCTATTCCTGACTGGACGTTGCCTTATTTGGCGTACTTAACGCACGGCGAGTTACCTGAGGATGAGACCTTGGCAAGACAAATCATCAGGCGATCTAAGTCGATGACTATTCTCAACGGCGAGTTACATAAACGCAGCGTCACCGGCGTCTTTCAGCGTTGTGTTTCTCCGGACGAGGGCAAGGAAATCTTGAATGAAATTCACGCCGGTGACTGTGGTTATCATGCCGGCTCAAAATCTTTGGTGGCCAAGGCTTTCTGTCATGGTTTCTTCTGGCCGACGGCTCATAAGGACGCAGAGGGCTTGGTTCTTAAGTGCAATGGATGTCAGAAGTTTGGGCGCCGTGCTCACGTACCGGCTCAGGAGCTGCGTATGATTCCCATTACTTGGCTGTTTGCGGTCTGGGGGCTTGATATGGTCGGGCCCTTCAAAAGGTCTAAAGACAAGAAGACCCACCTCTTGGTGGTGGTGGATAAGTTTACCAAGTGGATAGAAGCTGAGCCGGTCGGCAAGTGTGATGCGGCTACGGCAGTTCAATTTATCAAAAAGTTGATCTACCGATTTGGTTATCCTCATAGTATCATCACAGACAATGGCACAAACCTATCCAAGGGGGTATGCAGATGTTCTGTGAAAGTGAGCACATCCGGCTTGACGTCTCTGCGGTTGCTCATCCACAATCCAATGGTCAGGCGAAGCGTGCTAACCAGGAGATCTTGAGAGGTATCAAGCCCCGGCTTATGGTTCCTTTACAGCGGACGCCGGGTTGCTGGGTGGAAGAGTTGCCATCAGTTCTATGGAGCATCAGAACTACTCCTAACAGATCGACAGGCTATACGCCCTTCTTCATGGTTTATGGCGCAGAGGCTGTATTACCAAGTGATATTCGTCATGACTCACCACGGGTGGTGGCTTATGTGGAGAAGGATAATGAGATAGCGCGTCAGGACGCGTTAGACGCTTTGGAGGAAGAGCGTGATCTGGCAGCGGCTCGATCGGCGATTTATCAACAAGACCTGCGTCGCTATCACAGCCGCAGAGTTAAGACCAGGACGTTTCAAGAAGGCGACTTGGTGCTGCATTTGATTCAAGACCAGACGGATGCGCATAAGCTATCTCCTCCATGGGAAGGGCCTTTTGTGGTCAGCAAGAACCTCAACAACGGGTCGTATTACCTCATCGACGTACGAGACAACTCGAATACTTCTGGGCAGGAGACCCGCCGGCCGTGGAATATCGCTCATCTGCGGCCTTACTACACTTGAGTCATTGACTCTCATCAAATGTACATACATCCATCATTGTACATACCTTTTCTCAATATAATAAAGTTGGCGTCCCTATAAGCCGGGGCCTCTGCCGTTTTTTGTGTATTTAACTGTGCACATGTCAATATCATCAATTGGGGTGCAGCGAGTTGTATACTTACCCCCTCTTGATCGGCGTTTCAACCACTGTAAGCCGGGTTGCGAACCCAAAAGTTGACTCCGTCAACAAGGTCAAATTGGGGTGCAGCGAGTTAAATACTTACATCCTCTTTGATGATCTTTTCCAAAATTGGGGTGCAGCGAGTTGAAGAACTTACCCCCTCTTTTGTTGACCTTTTCCAAAATTAGGGTGCAGCGAGTTGAAGAACTTACCCCCTCTTTTGCTGATTTTTTCCAAAATTGGGGTGCAGCGAGTTGAAGAACTTACCCCCTCTTTTGCTGATTTTTTCCGGATTGGGGTGCAGCGAGTTAAATACTTACCCCCTCTTTTGACGGTCTTTTCCAAACATGGGGTGCAGCAAGTTGTACACTTACCCCCTCTTTTGGTGACCTTTCCATAAGGTGACCTGCCGAATGCTTATTTTGCCAGGAGACCCTGAGCATTGGTTAAGGTTCAAACGGCGGATTATGTCACGTAAAGCGCAAGGAATATCATGCATTGCATCATCCCGATTTGCCAAGCCGGGTCAGAGAAAGACTATGCAATAAGAAGCAAGACCATGAAAGATGTTAACATCTCCGGGTTATGCTTTTTCAAGCCGCCCTTACAGTAATACAGAAACATTTTGTTTTTGTTTGTGTTTGTAGGTTTTATCTCTTCAAATAAGCCGCCATGAAATATGAAAACATTACTGTGAGCAAGAACATACGAAAGACATCATTGCAGCAAGCTGTGCAAAGGATTATACGTGCACGATGGCACGGCTCAAGCATTCAAGTTTTCCCTACAACTATTACAAAACTTCCCAGGGAGTACAAGGCACAACGGACTTAAAAGTTTTTATACAACTCAAGTTCGGCGGCTCAGACAAGCCGGATTATCAGCTTCTGGCGCAACTATTCAGCTCGCTGGCGGGCCATCCCTCGCCGGCTCTTCGATCTCCTCGATCTGAAGATTGTCCACATCCCAGTTGCAGCGGGTTAAGGCCTCAAACTGAGCCTGGTCGAAGAGGGGAGACGGGTCAAGATCAGGAGCAAAGAGCTGCTTACGACGTTCGGGAGTCAGATTCCTGGCTTCAAAGGTTGGGCAGCGTACTTGTTTGTTTTCTACATCATAAGCCGCCTGATATGTGGACAGGTCCATTTCATTTACAAGAGTTGATGCAAGCACCCGGGAGTGTTTCATACACTTGGCGTAATCGGCTTCCGTGAAGTCTGAGCCGTCATCCTTCTTGGATAGAAACCCGTCCATCATGTCTTCCGCAGTTAGCTCAGGGGCAAAGGCCAGAGATCGGCTTAGAGCGGCCATTGCTCCTTTCCCGGCGGCTGACCGTTTGAGCTCTTCGACCTGCTTAGTCAGGGTTGATAGGAGTTCTATCACCCCCTTCATATGTGTGGGGATGCTCTTCTCAGTCAGCATCGCCTTGATGGTGCAAAGCGTCCCGCAGTACAGCTGCTCTGCTAATGAATATACTGCTTTCAGCTTGACCAAGCTATCAGACGACAATTGGCGGCTTTGTTCACCTGCAAGGTAGTTAAGCACTGTAAGCCGCCCGCGCAGTTTTCCAACAAAGACAAGGAAACTTTCAAGTGTTCAGTACTTACCGAAGATCGCAGAAGTCATCCTGGCGATGTGGCGCTTGATAGTCTGCAGTTCCTCTGACACAACCTTAAGCCGGCTCTCAGAATCATCGGCGCATTTGGTCAGAGCGGTTTTTTCAGATTCAGCCGTCTTCTTGTAAGCAGCAAGCTCAGCCCGGGTTTTCTCAAGTTCTGTTACAGTAACTCGCCATTTCTGGTCCGCCTCAGACCTGGCGGTTTGTTGCGAGCCAAGATTTGACTCGGCGGCTTCTAAGGCTTCCTGCATTACACAACAAGACAGCTCAGAAAGGTTTGAATCATCAGGATGAGATTTATATATTGGTAAAGCTATTATACTACAAGTCTCAAGCAGATCGCAAGCAATCTACTTGACACTTGGGGGCTAATGCCTGTATTTTTCTACAATTCTGCAAGGAAGTTCCGGCTCATCTTTGTTAAAGTTAAGCCGGCACTTGGGGGCTACACGGCGCTCTCCAAGTCTACAATAAATTCCGGCTCATCTTTGTTAAAGTTAAGCCGGCACTTGGGGGCTACACGGCGCTCTCCAAGTCTACAATGAAATTCCGGCTCATCATCTCTATAATGACCCGGCCTTGGGGGCTACACTCGGAACAACCTCTTCAACTCATTACCAATTTAATATTCATATTAACCCGATACTTGGGGGCTACAGGTATCGCAACTTGCAGTATGACATGAATTGTAAGACCCAGTCTACTATTTGCAATACTAAACCGGCCCTTGGGGGCTACATAAGGGTATAAGGCAAAGCTAGAGAGGAGGAGTACCTCATATTTCTTCTTCATCAGTCCAACAAGCTTTAGCTTCATATTGCGGCTTGTGTTGAGGCGGTTCAAGTAACCAGCGTAAAGATCATCCGCAGTCATCTTCTCCAACGAGGGAAATTCAAAATCAAACTTCTCTGGTGAGCTCGCTTGAACCTTGCCAGTATGTCTCATCAGTACATGAGAGGGAGATTCATAACCTGTCCCAGTGATGAGGACGTCCTCGGCGGCTGTTGAAGTGCCGGGCGGTTGAGGATCAGCTTGTGGAGGGCTTTCAGTAGGAGTATCATCACCAGCCGGCTCAAAGGGCTAAGGAGTGTCTGCAGGAGCATCTTGCCTAGTATCAGTAGGTTCAACATGAGGTGCAGGAGAACCCGGCTTAGCAGTCTCTGACTCTTGGGCGATATGAGCAGCTTTAGACCCGCCGGTCCTCTTTCGTTTTGCTTGAGCCCTGGAACACAAAAGATTGTCAAATAAAGGACAAGATTGAAGAAAGGTATAGTGTAAGCAGAAATGCATACTCCGGGTTGATCTTCAGTGGAGGTAGCTTAGATGCAGTTGACTTGCCAGACGAAGGGGGCGAGTCCTGGAAAAAAGTTATAACGGTAAGAACTAAGTGAGGTTGCATTGCAAGACTGTTGAAAATCATACTTGGTATAAAGAGTACCTCCGCAGGCCATTTCCGAGGAGCCGGAGAGTTGGGTAAGCCGGTCATAAGTTCTTCAGAGCCGGCACTCCGGGTCTGACGCCTGGAGGCGTGCTGTTGCTTTTTCAAAAGAAAATGGGAGTCTAAATAGGCAAGAGGATGAGAAAACGGGACTTTTCGGATGACCCGCCGTATTTTCTCTGGGGGAAAATTTTCTAAGTCAGAAGAAATGTTGGTTACCTCAGGAGCGTCTGCACGGCTTGTATCCGTTTCATCCTGTGAATAGTTATTGTCAGTAAGTTGGATAAAGAGACAGCCGAAAGGAGTCAAGTTTTACCTCTGAATCATTATGCTCAGGGATTTCCTGAGCAGTGGGTTTCTTCCTTTGGGTAAGGGTTTTACCCACCCTGGGTTTCCTCACAGGAGGATCGAGTTTCTTCTTCTAGAAGGCAGAGTCGGCCTATGCATAAGTCGCCAAAGAGATTAAAAGGAGCAAGTTACAAAGAGTAAGACAAAGATTACCAGTTTTCAAGAAGTTTTTCTTACAAGTGGAGCCGGGTTCTTGGAGTAAAAGGGTCTCAGCCCGATCTTGTTACAAGTCTCTTGTTTTTCGCCGAGAAGACTCTTAATAGTACCGTTGATGTCTTGTTCTGTCAAGGGGGCGTCGGAGAAGCAGAGAGGGTCATTGGGCTCACCCGTGTACTCAGACATGAGCCGGTCACGCCGGCTCAGTGGCAAGATCTTCCAACTGACCCAGCAGCGGGTCAAGTCAACACCAGTTAATCCATTCACAATCAAGGCCCTGATCTTGGTGAAGGAAGTGGCATACTTTGCTCTCTCTGCGGTGGATAGCCGGTCAGGGAGCTCTTCAGAGTTGGGAAGCCGGGTAGGGCGGTAACCCGACAGCGGATTTTCACCCTCTGGAGAAGTGTCTTTGCAGTAAAACCAAGTATTGTTCCAATTCTTAGGATGACTTGGCAGGGTAGCAGATGGATAAGGCAGATCTCTCCGCCTCTGGATAGACACGCCGCCGAGTTCCAAACTTGAGCCGCCCGCCTTTTCAGTCTGGCGGTTGACATAATGGTAATCACGAAATATATCAACAGAGGGTTCTTCTTGCAGATACACCTCACACAAGACTTGGAATTGGCAGATGTTGGTGACAGAATTTGGGCCTATATCCTGAGGATGAAGCTTGAAAGAGTGCAGAACATCCCAAAAAAATTTAGACCCGGGTGGGCTGAAACCCCGGAGGAGGTGATCAGTGAATACGACTACTTCTCCTTCCCGAGGTCTAGGTCTTCTCTCTGACCCGGGAACCCGCCACTGAATAACGTCCTGAGCCGGCAACACACCCATCGTCACGTAGTTTAGCAGAAGCTCTTCAGTGACTCCGGAGCTGACCCAGTCGCAAGACATCGTTGTGCTTGACATGATGGCGGGTTAAGTTCTGAAATTAAGAGCCAGCGGCATGTTGGTGGGTTAAGTGAAAGAAGCAATAACCAGACTTTATGATGGGTTACAAATTCTGTGCTAAGCGGCCGAGAAGATGAAGGGCGGGTCAATCACCTACGGATCCAGGATGGCAAATTTTTTACTAAGTATGGGACAAACAGGTTTCACAATCTGCAGCAGCGTTTTCGGATCTACGAGCAGTTTAAAAAGGAAAAATAATTTCTAAACCTAGCAGACAGCAGCGGAACAGCTAGTAAGGGGATGCATTGATTCTGAAGAGAGATTGATCCACGTAAGATACAGAAGGAAAGATACTTATTACCGCATTGCTTTCGGCTTCATTTTGGATCAAAGCATCGTTTCTAGCCCGAAGAGCAAGGACGCACCAAAGAACACGAAGAAACGTCATGGATGGGCAAACCCTAATGCAGTAGAGGCAAGAGACAGATGCGAAACCTTGGGGGTGCGGCGAATGCGCGAGGATTCTGGATCGCTTCAGGCTGATGCAGCGGCCTCGTCGGAGCGGTTGGTGAAGATCTGCAGACGCGGCGGAGCTCCAGTGGCTGGGAGCGTCGAGAGGAAGAAGAAGGGAGAAATGACGAGGTGACAGAGAAAGAGGGCAGCCCCATGATTATTTATAAGGAGAAGGGATAGTGAAACGGCAAGCCCGAAGAGCGACGAGGCGACATGATTATCGCGGCTGAGAAGGCGCCTCGATTTCCGGAATGGCGGGTTAAAGCAAAGATTCGCTGTGACGTCATACTGTTGGATATGGCGGGTCATGAAAGTCTAGTCAAAGTTGTAGTTTCTGAAGAACTAAAGAAGACTCGCCAACCAGAAAGTGTAAATTGACATGAACAGGTTCAAATCAATTTGGGGCCTAATGTTGGGGATATAACCCCGCGGTATGACCTGCCCAGGAGAGGCCGGGTTACACTAGTTGGCGACTCATAGCGCAAGAGCCCAAGCAGGCCCAGGAAGACAAGACATGAAGACGACAACTTACAGGTGGGCCTGTTGAAGGCCCAAGGCCCGGAGGCGACTCAAGACCCGAAGGTGTAAGCCGCCCGATGCAGACTTGCCTTGTAAGACTAGAAAAGTAGAACCAGGGTCGGTTACGTTATGTGACCCGACCCGGACTCTTGTAAGCCCAGGGCCTCGACCTATGTATATAAAGGCGAGACCCTGCGGCAGGTTAGGGCTAAGAAACCAAGTAATCGAGAGCTAGGGCAAGCAAGCCGCCCCCCGTAATCGATACGCCAGTCAATACAATATAAGCAGGACGTAGGCTTTTACCTCCACTGTGAGGGGCCGAACATGGGTAAACTCGTGTTCCTCGTCTCGATCAACCCCTTTGAGTCCACCTCTTAGCGATGGCCTCGAACCTAAGTCTTCAGACATCTGCCGTGACAAAACCACGACAGAGACGTTGCTGGACGATCTCAAGGAGACGTTCGATAACCTCCGAGTGTATCAGATGAAGCTCAACCCGGCCAAGTGTGTGTTTGGCGTCCCTGCAGGAAAATTGCTGGGTTTCCTGTTGTTCGAGCGTGGGATTGAGGCTAACCCGGAGAAAATCAAGGCTATTACTACACTTGCTAAGCCAGCCAACATCAACGCCGTCCAGAGACTGACTGGACGGGTTGCGGCTTTAAGCCGGTTCATTAGCCGGCTCGGGGAGAAAGCAATTCCTCTTTACCAGTTGCTAAAAAAATCAGACAACTTTACCTAGGGGGTTGCTGCTGATCAAGGAATCCTTGAAGAAGCAGTTATCTGAGCCGCCTATCCTTGCTGCTCCTCAGGAGAAGGAGCCAATGCTCTTGTACATTGCAGCTAATAATAAAGCCGTCAGTGCAGCTGTTGTTGTTGAGTGCAAGGAAGAAGGCAAGGAATATCCAGTCCAAAGGCCAGTTTATTATGTCAGCGAGGTTTTGACAGAATCGAAACAGCGATATCCACATTGGCAGAAATTGGTCTTCGGCGTTTTTATGGCTAGTCGCAAGTTGAAACACTACTTTCAGGAGCACCCAATCACCGTGGTTAGTTCAAGACCCTTGGGAGACACCATCCAGAACAGGGAAGCCACGGGCCGGGTTGCCAAGTGGGCCATTGAGCTTGGCCCTCATCATCTAAAGTATGTGCCTCGAACGGCTATCAAGTCTCAAGCCTTAGTCGATTTCATCAATGACTGGACTGAGCTTCAAGCCCCGGAAGAAAAGCTGGACAACACTTACTAGACGATACACTTTGATGGTTCCAGGCAGTTGGAGGGCTCGGGGGCTGGAGTGGTTTTAACTTCTCCAAGAGGTGACAAGTTCTGTTATGTTTTGAGACTCATGTTTCCCTGTACTAACAATGTAGCTGAATACGAGGCTTTGTTACATGGGCTCTGTATGGCTAAGGAGATGAACCTCAGCCAGGTCAGATGTCTCGGCGACTCAGACTTAGTGGCTCAGCAAGTTTCTGGTACATGGGACTCAAAGGACCCTCTCATGGCGGCTTATCGGTGAGCTGTTACTGTTATTGCAGGCCATTTCACTGGTTATCAGGTTGATCACATTGATAGACGACAGAACGAAGCAGCGGACGCCCTGTCACGATTCGGCTCTCAGCGCAAGCCTGTTTCGCCCAATGTTTTCCTTGATGTCCTACATAACTCGTCTGTCAAGTTACCGACGGAGGAAGATCTTGCTGTCCTGACCCAGAATCACAGCTTGTTGCGGCAGTTCACGCTACTCCAGAGTGGACAGTTCCATACCTGGCTTATCTTACCCGTGGCGAGCTCCCAGATGAGGAAATCATCGCTCGACTAATTGTCAGACGATCCAAGTCCATGACTATTGTCAATGGCGAGTTACACAGGAGAAGTATTACAGCCGTTTTTCAACATTGTGTTTCTCCTGAAGAGGGCCGCGAAATTCTCAATGAAATTCACTCTGGCGATTGTGGTCATCATGCCGGCTCGCGATCTCTTGTTGCAAAGGCATTTCGACATGGTTTCTACTGGCTCATAGCTCACACAGATGCGGAAGATATCGTTCGCAGATGTGATGGATGTCAGAAGTTTGCTCGTCAGGCTCATGTGCCGGCTCAAGAACTCCGAATGATTCCAATTACTTGGCCTTTTGCAGTCTGGGGGCTTGATATGGTTGGTCCTTTCAAACCTTCTAAGGATAAAAAGACTCACCTCTTGGTTGCAGTTGATAAATCCACCAAGTGGGTCGAACCAGAGCCAGTCAGCAATTGTGATGCTGCAACAACAGTTAAATTCATCAAGAAGTTGATCTTTCATTTTGGCTATCCACATAGCATCATCACAGACAATGGCACCAACCTATCCAAAGGAGCTATGAAGCAGTTTTGTCAGAAAGAGCACATACGACTTGATCTGGCGTCAATGGCACATCCGCAGTCCAATGGTCAAGCAGAACTCACCAATCAGGAGTTGTTGGGCGGGATTAAGCCAGGACTCATGGTTCCTCTTGAGCGCACTCTCGGATGTTGGGTCAAGGAGCTTCCCGCAGTCCTTTGGAGCATACGAATTACTCCCAACAGGTCAATAGGCTATACGTCGTTCTTGCTGGTCTTTGGCGCAGAAGTTGTATTGCCAAGCGATATCCGTCATGACTCCCCCAGAGTCGTAGCATATGTCGAAGCAGACAATGAGCAAGCTCGTCAGAATTCTCTGGATGCCCTCGAAGAAGAACGCGATCTCGCAGCAGCACGACCCGCGATATATCAGCAAGACCTACGTCGCTATCATAGCCGTAGAGTTCAAAGTCGTACTTTCCAGGAGGGTGACTTAGTGCTCCGTCTGATACAAGAGCAGACATGTATGCATAAGCTTTCCCCTCCGTGGGAGGGACCCTTTGTCATCAACAAGAACCTCAACAATGGGTCATACTATCTCATTGACATACGTGAACCCAATAAGTCACGTTCCTCTGAAGAGAAGAGCAACAGGCCCTGGAATATTGCACATCTTCGGCCTTATTATACTTAGAGCCACTGGCTCCAGTTAATTGTACATACCTATCTTATGTATATATTTATTATGATCAATACAATAAAGCCGGCATCCCCGGAACTCGGGATATTTTGTCGTTTTCATCCCATAAATTGAGTATGAGTCTTTATTCTTTGATCATAGGTCACCTGGGGGCTTCCAACTCATCGATTTTAGCTATTAACATCCCTCTTGACTCGGTATATGCCATTATGAAACTTGGTTAAACCTGCTTGATAGCTTGATGCTACTCCGAAAAGGTGACCCGGTGTACTCTTCATAAGTCAATCAAAATTGACCCTGAACTTGTCAAGGTTAAAACACCGGCTTAAGTCACGTGAGAGCCGACTTTCAGAAAGTGAAGATAAACCATAAGAGGCTACAAGGCCTACTTCACAGAAGCAAATCAGACTCGAGCCTCGAAAGCCGGTCTTTTTGTCGTGCCTCGAAAGCCGGCTTATTATTTTCCATCTTTTTATCTCAATTTTTCTTCTATATATATATGTCTCTTTTTGCAGGACCTCTCTTTTATATAAGTACACCGGGTTATACATAACACCGGGTTATCAATAATGCCGGGTCACCATATTGACCCGGCCCTGGGAATATTCCAGCACGTTATGACACCTAAGGTCTCTCCCATATTTTCTGCGGAGTTATTTTCACAAGACACAACATGGCGTTCAAATTCAAAACGTCTTAGAGCAATATTGGCGGTCGAACAAATAAAGGGATAACATTATCTCATCATATCGATGACAGCTCAAAAATATTCAAAGTAGCATTCAATGCACGAAGGCAATGCAGGATCACAAGTATTTTTACCACCATATTACAAGCCACCATTGGCCCAATATTCAGCAAAAAAATTTACACGACTACAAGCATGAGTCGGCTATGATGTCACTACAGGCCGGCTGTTGAGCTCTCCGGGTTGTTGTTGCGTCCTTCCGTGCTAGTCGCCACCGGGTCATCCTTTGCCGGCTCTTCTTGGTCTTTCAGGGATGTTGTTTCGTCGTTTTCCAGCCACTGGATGGATTCCAAAGCTTCAAAAACTGAATCCTTTCGCATCACAGATGAAGTATTGATGTCAGGAGCGAAATTTTGCTTACGTGGTGGATTCAGTTCAAAGGGTTGCGGTGTTGGTGGACTCAGGCGTTTGCCGGCTTCTGAGTAGGTGGCTTGATACTTGGTCAGGTCATTTTCTTCTGCAATTTTGGTTGCCACCACTCGGTTTTCCCTCACACAACACAGATAGTCTTCATTTCCAAATGGCATTCCATCTACGTTGAACTCTGGGAACCCATCAGCCAGTTGAGCCGGAACCAGCTCTGGAAGATATGCTTTGGAATGCGCCAGTGCATGCAGCGCCCCCTGACGACAAGCAGACCTCTTCAGTTCCTTAATCCACTCTGGCACTGTGGACAACTCCTTCAGCATATCCATGATGTATTGCGGTGGCGCTTTAGTATTCTTAACTACCATGATGCAATAAGACCCGCCCACATACAGTTGCTCCAGGAATTTGTACACGGCCTTGAGTTTCACTAACGGCTGCTCCACAATATTATGGCTCCTTCTGCCTGTTAACACACATCAACAATAATCAGTAACCCGGACAATACAATGAGCCGGCACGGTTTTGGCGGCTTGCAAGGATTTATACTTATCAAAGATGGCTATGCACATATCTTTGATCTGGCCTTTCAGTGTTGCCAGCTCTTGCTTCACCGGTTCAAGTTTTGCCTCAGCATCTTTGGCTCTCTTCATCAAGGCGGCTCTCTCCTTCTCGAAGCTAGCCTTGGCATCCTAAAGTGCATCAGCTGCCTGGAGCAAGGACCTGTGGAGGTCTGAAGATAGGCTTTCTGCCTCCTCCTTCATTTTTTTTCTCTTTCTTCAATTCTTTCTTCAAGCTGGCAGCAGATGACTCGGCATAGTCCAACATTTCCTGCATATCATCACTCGCTAAGTCAGCAGTACTAATTAAAGTCCCGAGTCGCCACAGGCAGATGACCCGGCACTTGGGGGCTACATCAGGCAAAATTTGACATACATTTGGTTAAAGTTCCATGCAGTTGCAAGCATTCAACATGGCGCTTGGGGGCTAATGCATACAACATTTTTCATGCCCTATGTCAGAAGACCCGGCCCATCACATGATGATGAGCCGGCCCTTGGGGGCTACCAGTTGTTCAAAATCTTACTAAGACATTTATAAGTCCCAGATCATCATTGCATAATGACCTGGCCCTTGGGGGCTACATCTCCGCACAACTATTACATTCCTGTTGCGGTCGGGTCAAGGATATTAACCCGAATTATTATTTAAAGATTTCCTGTTTATGCAAGTCTTAAGCATATCAGTACCTTCTCTACTTAAGACTTGGGGGCTATGTAAAGGTATGCAAGGAAGAGCAAACAAGGAAGCATACCTCATATTTTCGTTTCAATGTGTCCACCATGGCAGCTTCAGTGTCCCGGCTCTCAGATAGCCGGATCAAGGATGCTTGGTGCAGGGATCTCACATCTAGAATTTCCAAGGATGGAAATTCAATTTTGGTTTTCTCCTTTTCCTTCAGTGGCGACTCATCCTTTGCAATGATTTTGGCCAAGACATTTGAAGCTTCAGGGACACTGTGCCTCTCTCCAGTAATCATAACATCAGCATAAGCCGCCTTAGGAGCCAACTCACTTGGTGGGTTTTCCTTCTCCGCTATAGGAGTGGCGGCTCTAGCAGGACTCGGAGGGATATCGTCATGAACCGGTTCGTCTTCGTGAGTCGGCTCAGTTTCATCAGTAGTTTGGGTTTCAACGACCGGCTCGTTTTGGATTTTCGGGTCAGCCCTCGAAATATTTTGAGAGGGGCCCTCGGTCTCGGGGGCAGCAGCACTAGATTCACTAACTTTCTTTTTTGTGAAGGCTTTGGCCCTGAAGAGAGCATTGAACAAGTTAGTAACAGCAGAAATACAGAAAAAGAAGAGGAAGGATGATGTTTTGTGTACTTACCCATGGTTGATGGTAAAAGCCAGCACCTGAGTGGTGCTAGACTCATCTGACGATGGTGAAGTCAGTTGGTAATCCGGATCTGAAGGACGAAGAGGTTCTTTGATCTGGCCGGCTCGAGGACGCGAGTCGGTCGGGCTATGAGGTACTTCAACCCGTGCTCTGCGATGAGCCGGCGTGTTTGATAAGCCGTTCGATAAGTCGTCGGAACTACTTTGAGTTTTCCGCTTTGAGGTGCCAGCACACTGAGTTTTCTTCAAAAGAAATTGCGGATCTCAATGAGCGTCTGGATGCAAAAATGGTACCGTTCTGACTGCTCATCTCGTTCTCTTCGGGATAAATGGTTCTAAGTTAGAATAAGAAGGATTTACCTCCATTTCGCTGGCTTGACGGGTTTCGTTGTTCTCCTGCGATGAGTCGGCGTCAGCAAGTTGGTTAAAAAGACGGCTGAGGGAGTCATGCTCTGTTACCTCAATCTCCTCTTCATCGCCATTGTCCGGCTCTCCCATGTTGGCGTCTTGAGGAGGAGTGGCGACTGATACGTCTCCAACGTATCTATAATTTATGAAGTATTCATGCCATGTTTATTATAGTTTTGTATGATTTTGGTGCACTTTTATATGGATTTTGTATGATTTTCATGGACTAACACATTGACCTAGTGCCCAGTGCCAGTTGTTGTTTTCTGCTTGTTTTTGGTTTTCCAGAAAAGCCATATCAAACGAAGTCTAAATGCAGCGAAACTTTTTGACGATTTTTTCTGGAAAGAAACAAACCTAGGAAACTTCGGGGGAGCAACAGAAGACCCACAGGGGCCCCACAAGCCACCTGGGTGCGCCACCCCCCAGGCGCACCACGGTGCCTCGTGGGCCCCCTGTGGCACTTCTTTGCGTGATTCCAACGCCAAAAATTCATATATATTCATAAACCCCCGAAAGTTAACCTAGAAATTGGACTCCGCCACCGCAAGCCTCTGTACCTCCATGATCTCATCTACAGCCCTTTTCCGGCACCCTGCCGGAGGAGGGAATCATCACCAGAGGCCATCTTCATCATCCCGGCGGTCTCCATGACGAGGAGGGAGTAGTTCACCCTTGAGGCTGAGGGTTTGTACCAGTAGCTATGTGTTTTATCTCTCTCTCTCTCTCTCGTGTTCTTGATTTGGCACGATCTTGATGTACCACGAGCTTTGTTAATATAGTTGGATCATATGGTGTTTTTCCCCTCTCTATCTTGTTGCGATGAATTGAGTTTTTACCTTTGAGGTTTCACTATTATCGGATTGAATATTTCTATGGATTTGAGAACACTTGATGTATGTTTTGGCACTCAACTCCCGGATTCCCGAGGTGACATTGGGGTAGTCTATGCATAGGAGTTGATGCACGTTTTTGTCCTACTTTCTCTGGTAGAAATCTTGGGGTCTTTGAAGTTCTTTGTGTGGATTGAATATTATGATTATGAAGTTGTTTGATGCATATCGAATAATCAACTCACGGATACTTGTGGTGACATTGGAGTATCTAGGTGATATTATAGTTGGTTGATGCGTATCATATGGTGTTATTTTAATACGAACTCTAGAGCTATTTGTGACACTTATAGGAATGGCTCAATAGATCGATCGGAAAGGATAACTTTGAGGTGGTTTCGTACCCTACAACAATTTTTATCTTATGTTCTCCGCTAATAGGAACTTTGGAGTGATTCTTTGTCGCACGTTGTGGAATTATTGTATGATTCAATTATGTTAACACTATTGAGAGATTGCAGTAGTGAAAGTATGAACCCTAGGCCTTGTTTCTATGCATTGCAATACCATTTGTGCTCACTTTTGTTATTTTCTACCTTGCTGTTTTTTATTGTTTGCATTACAAAAACCTATATCTACTATCCATACTACACTTGTATCACTATCTCTTCGCCGAACTAGTGCACCTATACAATTTGCCATTGTATTGGATGTGTTGGGGACACAAGAGATTTCTTGTATTTGATTGCAGGGTTGTTTGAGAGAGACCATCTTCATCCTATGCCTCCCACAGATTGATAAACCTTAGGTCATCCACTTGAGGGAAAATTGCTACTGTCCTACAAAACTCTGCGCTTGGAGGCCCAACACGAGTCTACAAGAATAAGTTGTGTTGTAGACATCAAGCTCTTTTCTGGCACCGTTGCCGGGGAGGTGAGTGCTTGAAGGTATATCTTTAGATCTTGCAATCGAATCTTTTAGTTTCTTGTTTTATCACTAGTTTGGTTTTATAAAAGAAAACTACAAAAAAATGGAATTGAGGTTGCCTCATATTATTCATCTTTATAATGTTTTTCTTGAAAATGATGGAGCGGAAAATTGTGCTCAATTGATAGAAGAAGAATTCAATAAAATGTTTGGTATAAAATCTTTGAATGATGAGCATGATTGCAATGTTGTTAGTATGCTTTCTATGAATATCCATGATGCTAATGATATGCAAAGCTACAAGCTTGGAGATGCTATGTTTGATGAAGATGATATTTTTAGTCCCCCAAGTTTTGATGAGAAAATTTATTATGATGAAAGCATGCCTCCTATTTATGATGATTATATTGATGAAAGTGGATTTGGAGAGGTCATGAATTTATTTAGTGATGATTCCACTATTTTGGAAGAGGTTTCAATTGATTATGACAACAAAGTTGCTATCTATGATGATTATTGTGATGACATGTATGCTATAAAGAATAATGATAACCATGAAACTTGTCATCATAATTTTTATTTTCAATTGGATTATTCCAATCAAGTATCACATGATAGTTATTTTGTTGAGTTTGCTCCCACTATTATGAATGAGAAGGAATTTGCTTATGTGGAGAGTAATAAAATTTCTATGCTTGTGGATCATGAAAATAATGCTTTATGTGATAGTTATATTATTGAATTCATTCATGATGCTACTGAAAATTATTATGAGAGGGGATCATATGCTTGTAGGTGTTGCAATAATATCAAGTTTCCTCTCTATGTGTTGAAAGTTTTGAAGTTATGCTTGTTTTGCCTTCCTATGCTAGTTGATTCTTGCTCCCATAAATTGTTTGCTCACAAAATCCCTATGCATAGGAAGTGGGTTAGACTAAAATGTGCTTTTCATATGCTTCATGATGCTCCCATTATGTTTCAATTCTTCACTTTTTATGCGAGCATCATTAAAATCATCATGCCTAGCTAAAAGGCATTAAAGAAAAGCGCTTGTTGGGAGACAACCCAATATTTATACCTACTGTTTTTCTCGTGTTCACATGATTAACATACTGTAGTAATCATGTTTTATATGTTTTCTTTCAATAATGTGCCAAGTAAAGTCTTTGGGATAGTGTGGATGCTTGTTGATTTGATTCTGTGCAAAAACAGAAGCTTTTGCGTCCAGTGCTGGAATTTCTGTTCTGTACTGGAGAGTGATAAAATTCTGAAATTTTTACACAGCATTGGGTTACAAATTTTTTATGTTTTCCTAAGTTTTCAGAATTTTTGGAGGTACAGAAGTATGGTTTCTAATTCGCTCACTACATGCTGTTCTGTTTTTGACAGATTCTGTTTTCGGTGCATAGTTTGCTTGTTTTAGTGTTTCCATAGCTTATATTGAGTAATATAAATTGTGTAAATGATGGAATACAGTAGGTATTATGTGGGAACAATTATGAATCTTGTCTTGACAGTACCTAAGTGGATGATTTCTTTTTTATCATACTAACCTATCTCACGAAGTTTCGTTAAGTTTTGTGTGATTGAAGTTTTCATGTTTTGGGTGAGATATCGATATGAGGAGAATAAGGAGTGGCAAGACCCTAAGCTTGGGGATGCCCAAGGCACCACAAGGTAATACTTAAGGAAGACTCAAGCGTCTAGGCTTGGGGATGCCCCGGAAGGCATCCCCTCTTTCGTCTTCAACACTATCGGTAACCTCACTTGGAGCTATATATTTTTTCGTCACATAATATGAGTTTTGCTTGGAGCGTCATTTTCTTCTGTTGATATTTTCTTGCTGTTATCAATAATCATGTTTTGTATCTTTTAGTTCAATAAAATGCCAATTATAGACTTTACCATACTCAGTTTGCAAGTTAATGTGTTGCTGTTTGAAAACAGAAAGTTTTCTATTATGTCCAGAATATTCCTGAATAGTCATAACATGATAAAAATCTGAAATTTTTACACAGTAAGCATGCATGAATTCTCTGTCACGTGGTAATTTTTCAGAATTTTTGGAGTTAGGGAAGTATGAATTCTTATTCCCCCTTTACAGACTGTTCTGTTTTGGCAGATTGCTGTTATAGTTGCATTGTTTGCATATGTTTGCTTGTTTAATGTTTCTATTTGTGGATAGGAGTATTAAATATGCAGAGGCATTTAGTATGCAATGTTTAATTATAATTTTAGTGATTTGTTACAGTAGAGAATGTTAAGGTTTTGAGTTGATTTATACTAACTTATCTCACGAATTCTTGTTGAGTTTTGTGTGGATGAAGTTTTTAAGATTTAGGAGAAGCCATGATATGAGAGGAATTAAGGAGACACAAGAGCTCAAGCTTGGCGATGCCCAAGGCACCCCAAGATAATGTTCCAAGAAGTCTCAAGCAACTAAGCTTGGGGATGCCCGGTAGGCATCCCACCTTTCTTCATCAACACCTATCGGTTAGCCTAAGTTTTTACTTGTTCACATGATATGTGCTATTCTTGAAGTGTCCTTTTATTTTCATTTTGTGTGCTGTTTGAATAAAATTATCAAGATATGAAATCTTTATTTGGAGAGAGTCTTCACATAGCTACTTAATGGTTTAACAACTCATTGATCTTCACTTATATCTTTTGGAGTAGTTTCTCGTTTACTCTCGTGCTTCACTTATATACTAAGAGTAAATTGTTGAATGAATTGAATATCATAAAGTTGAAATTATATATGCTTCATATGCTTGTTCCATGGGGAGTAGTGACTTCACATATACAAAGTATAAGTTGTAAAATTTATTGAAGGTTAGCAAACATAGCATTGGTCACTTGAACAATTCATGAAAGAATATTGAAGGAACAGAGATTTCACATATAAATATACTATCTTGGACATCTTCTATGATTGTGAGCCCCCATTAATTATTTTCAAACTTGATCAAGTAGTTGACATTGGACAAGGAAGACAACGTAATGAGTTATGTTTGTTTATATTCACATAGAAGTTATATTGCCATGGATCCTCTAACATGTGGTGCTTGCTTAGGATCTTTTGCTAGCCAAAAATTCGTACTGAGTAGAGATACTACTTGTGCATCCAAAACCCTTAAACCCAGTTTCTTGCCATGAGAGTCCACCATATCTTCCTATGGATTGAATAAGATCCTTCAAGTAAGTTGTCATCAGTGCAAAAAGCAAAAAAAATTGCTCCTAAATATGTATGATCTTTTATTGGAAGGGAAAATAAGCTTTGTACGAACTTGTGATGGTGAAGAAATAAAAGCGATAGACTGCATAATAATGGTTGCTATCACAAGGGGCAATATAAAGTGACGTTCCTTTCCATTAAGAGTTTGCACATCCAAAAATAAAAGCGCATGACAACCTCTGCTTCCCTCTGCGAAGGGCATATCTTTTACTTTTCTGTATTTACTTTTCTGTAATTACTTTTATGCAAGAGTCAGTAATGTTCATCCCGATTCCGCTCTATTTATTCTCTAGTTGGCAAGCATCATGTGGTAGGGAAAGATCCATGCACATATATCCAGTTGAATATAGGTGATCATGAGTTATTATTGTTGACATTATCCCTGAGATAAATAAGTTGGGAGTCAAAACATTAAGCCCCTATCTTCCTATGTGTTTGACTGAAACGGTTTGTTCTAAAAATATGCTTTGAGTGTCAGCAATCATGGAAGACTAAATGATAGTTGAGTATGTGGAATTTGCTAAATCAAAGCTCTTACATAGACCCTTCCAGAAAATAAGATGAATTGCAATTGTTTGATGACTGAAAACATAGTTTCTTAGTTTTCAAGAAAGTTTATGGTCTATACTTTAACATGTGAATAGCTTACTACTTGATCATGAGAAGTTTTATGAGATGAGCTACTGTTTATGATATATAATGATGCTAGAAAAAAGTGATTGGAATTATCATTGATCAAACTTATGCACTATGCTAGCATTCACACTTCATAAATTATTTCTTTTATCATTTACCTACTTGAGGACGAGCAGGAATTAAGCTTGGGGATGCTGATACGTCTCCAACGTATCTATAATTTATGAAGTATTCATGCCATGTTTATTATAGTTTTGTATGATTTTGGTGCACTTTTATATGGATTTTGTATGATTTTCATGGACTAACATATTGACCTAGTGCCCAGTGCCAGTTGCTGTTTTCTGCTTGTTTTTGGTTTTCCAGAAAATTCATATCAAAACTTTTTGATGATTTTTTCTGGAAGGAAACAAACCCAAGAAGCTTCGGGGGAGCAGCAGAAGACCCACAGGGGCCCCACAAGCCACCTGGGTGCACCACCCCCCCCCCCCCCAGGCACGCCCTGGTGCCTCGTGGGCCCCTTGTGGCACTTCTTTGTGTGATTCCAACGCCAAAAATTTATATATATTCAGAAACCCCCGAAAGTTAACCTAGAACTTGGACTCCGCCGCCGCAAGCCTCTATACCTCCACGATCTCATCTACAACCCTTTTCCGGCACCCTGCCGGAGGGGGGAATCATCACCGGAGGCCATCTTCATCATCCCGGCGGTCTCCATGATGAGGAGGGAGTAGTTCACCCTCGAGGCTGAGGCTTTGTACTAATAGCTATGTGTTTTATCTCTCTCTATCGTGTTCTTGATTTGGCACGATCTTGATGTACCGCGAGCTTTGTTAATATAGTTGGATCATATGGTGTTTTTCTCCTCTCTATCTTGTTGTGATGAATTGAGTTTTTACCTTTGAGGTTTCACTATTATCGGATTGAATATTTCTATGGATTTGAGAACACTTGATGTATGTTTTGGCACTCAACTCGTGGATTCCCGAGGTGACATTGGGGTAATCTATGCATAAGGGTTGATGCACGTTTTCGTCCTACTTTCTCTGGTAGAAATCTTGGGGCACTCTTTGAAGTTCTTTGTGCGGATTGAATATTATGATTATGAAGTTGTTTGATTGATATCGAATAATCAACTCACGGATACTTGTGGTGACATTGGAGTATTGCTACTTGTAGCTTGCGTTGGTATTATCCCCGAAGGGGAAGGGATGATGCAGCACAGCAGAGGTAAGTATTTCCCTTAGTTATGAAAGCAAGGTTATCAATCCAGTAGGAGAACCACGCAACACCTCGTTAGCAGTACCTGCACACAAACAACAAATCCTTGCACCCAACGCAAACGAGGGGTTGTCAATCCCTCGGCGGTTAATTGCAAGATTAAATTGTATGTGATAGATAGATAGATTGAAACAAAAATACAAAACCAAATAAATAAAAGAAAAGTGCAGCAATATTTTTAGGGTTTTAGTAATATGATTTAGATAGACCCGGGGGCCATAGATTTCACTAGAGGCTTCTCTCAAGAAAATAGCATACGGTGGGTAGACAAATTACTGTTGGGCAATTGATAGAAAAGCAAATAATCATGACGATATCCAAGGCAATGATCATGTATATAGGCATCACATCCGAGACAAGTAGACCGACTCCTGCCTGCATCTACTACTATTACTCCACACATCAACCGCTATCCAGCATGCATCTAGTGTATTAAGTCCATAAAGAACGGAGTAACGCCTTAAGAACGATGACATGATGTAGACAAGATAAACTCGCGTATGAATAAACCCCATCTTTTTACCCTTAATAGCAACGATACATACGTGTCATGTCCCTTTCTGTCACTAGGATTGAGCACCGCAAGATCGAACCCATTACAAAGCACCTCTTCCCATGGCAAGATAAATCAATCTAGTTGGCCAAACCAAATCAATAGATCGGAGAAGAAATACGAAGCTATAATAATCATGCATAAAAGAGATCAGAGAAGACTCAAATATATTCATGGATAATCTGATCATAAACTCACAATTCATCGGATCCCAACAAACACACCGCAAAAAGTGATTACATAGGATAGAACTCCAAGAACATCGAGGAGAACATTGTATTGAAGATCAAAAAGAGAGAAGAAGCCATCTAGCTACTAACTATGGACCCAAAGGTCTGTGGTAAACTACTCTCGCATCATCGGAAGGGCAGCAAAGTTGATGTAGAGCCCCTCCGTGATTGATTCCCCCTCCGGGGGAATACCGGAGAAGGCCTCCAGATGGGATATCTCGAGAACAGAAACTTGCGGCGGTGGAAAAAGTATTTTGTGGACTCCCTTAAGGGTTTCTATTTTTTCTGGAATTTATAGTGGTGGAATTAGGTCAAACGGAGCTCTGTGGGCCCCATGAGGTACCAGGGCGCGCCTGCCACCCCCCCAGGTGCGCCCTGGTGCCTCGTGGGCACCCCCTCGGGCTTCTGGCCTCCTCTCAAAGTTTCTAGTGTTTATCTTGTCCAGAAAAAAATCTCCAAAAAGTTTCGTGGCATTTGGACTTCGTTTGGTATTGATTTTCTATAAAACAAAAACAGGGCAGAAAACAGCAACTGGCACTGGGCACTAAGTTAATAGGTTAGTCCCAAAAAATGATATATAATTGCTGTAAATGAATATAAAAACATCCAAGATTGATAATATAATAGCATGGAACAATAAAAAATTATAGATATGTTGGAGACGTATCAGCATCCCCAAGCTTAATTCCTGCTCGTCCTCGAGTAGGTAAATGATAAAAACATAATTTTTGATGTGGAATGCTGCCTATCATATTCATCACATATTGTTTTCTTTTATTGCATGGACATTGGACTTGAATGGTTCAAAGCAATAGTCTATAGTTTGACATGAAGATATAAATACTCAAGCATGCTAACAAGCAACCATGTCTTTCAAAATATCAATGCTAAAGAAAGTTATCCCTAGCCCATTACGCTCAATCATTGATCCATTCACGAAACACACTCAAGTATTAGCTACATCCAATGCACAAGTATGACAATAGTGCTCTCTAGTTGGTGCTTTATAAGAGAAGATGGAGACTCAAGTAAAAATAAAAATTGCATAAAAGTAAATAGATAGGCCCTTCGCAGAGGGAAACAGATATTTGTGAAATGTGTCAGAGCTCAAAGCTAAAATTAGAGAGATAAAAATATTTTGAGAGGCATGCTTTTCCTGTCAACAAAAACGACCGAGAATTCCCAATATTTTCCATGCTAGACACATCATAGGCGGTTCCCAAACAGAAAGTAAAGTTTATTTCCTTTCCACCATTCTTTCACAATCCATGGCTAGCCGTATCCACGGGTGCCCTCCATACAAACACTTTCCAAGGAATTTTGTTGTTATTAATTTTTGATTTCATTGTGGGACTGGGCATCCCTATTACCAACCATTCTCTCGTGCAATGACAAGTGAATAAACACTCATCGTGAGAATAACACACCTAGCATGGAAAATAATGGCCACCCCCTGCTGCTTCATGAGCGGTACGGGCACACAAAACGGAAAAATTATTTTGAAAATTAGAGTTGGGACACACAAATTTACTTGGAACGACATTGAAATACCGCATATAGGTAGATATAGTGGACTCATTTGGCACAACTTGGGTTTAAGGATTTTGGATGCACAAGCAGTATTTCCGCTTAGTACAAATGAAGGCTAGCAAATAGATTGAGAAGCAACCAACCAAAAAGCGAAAACGGTCATAAACATGCATTGAACATAACTAACACCGAATAATGCACCATAAGTAGGATATACTTTCGTTGCATAACTATAGACTTGGTGTGCATGCATAGGGAATCACAAACCTTAACACTAATATTCTTACTAAATCACAATTACTCACTAACATGACTCACATATTATCATTTCCATATCGCAAAACTATTGCAAGGAATCACACTTGTCATATCCAATGATCTATATGAAAGTTTTTATTATATCCCTCTTGAATATTCATCACTTTGGGACCAAATTCATATCTTGTGCAAATTACCGTTACTATTATCAACTCTCAAAAAGATTTAAGTGAAGCATGAGAGTGCAAATATTTCTTCAAAATTTTAATCTTATCAATTATCAAAATAATATGAGTGAAGTATGTGAATTCATTTCTTCAAAATTTCAATCAACTCTCAAAATAATATAAGTGAAGCATGAGAGTTCATTTCTTCAAAATATAGCCACCAGCGTGCTCAAAAAGATTTAAGTGAAGCACTAGAGCAACTGCCTAACTCAAAAATTTAAGTGAAGCACATAGAGTATTCTAACAAATGATGATGAACGTGTGGCTCTCTCAAGATAGGTGTGTTCAGCAAGGATGATTGTGACAAACTAAAAAGCAAACAAAGCAAAGACTCATATAATACAAGACTCTCCAAGTAAAACACATATCATGTGACAAATAAAAATATAGCTCCAAGTAAAATTACCGATGGTTGGTAGAAGAAAGAGGGGATGCCTTCCGGGGCATCCCCAAGCTTAGACGCTTGAGTCTTCCTTGAATATTACCTTGGGGTGCCTCGGGCATCCCCAAGCTTAGGCTATTACTACTCCTTATTCCTTCATCCATCGTGATCTCACCCAAAACTTGAAAACTTCAATCACACAAAACTCAACAAAACCTTCGTGAGATCCGTTAGTATAACAAAATAAATCACTACTTTAAGTACTGTTGCAAACCCATTCATATTTTATTTTTGCATTATACTTACTGTACTCTAACTTCACCATGGCTTATACCCCCTGATACAATCCATAGATTCATCAAAACAAGCAAGTAGTGCATCAAAAACAGAATCTGTCAAAAACAGAACAGTCTGTAGCAATCTATTTAAAAGCCATACTTCTGTAACTCCAAAAATTCTGAAAAATTAGGACAACGTGGGAAATTCATGTACTAATACTGTGTAAAAATTTCAGATTTTTCTGATGCTCCAGTACAGAACCAACATTCCAGCACTGGACGCAAAACTTTCTGTTTTCCAAACAGCATCAATTATACTATATTCCAAATCAACCCGAAGGCATTACTTGGCACAAACACTATTTAAAAACACAAAACTCAATCTTAACAGTAGCATAAATGTGAAAATACACAATAACAGAAACAAAAAGGTAAAAATTTATTTTATTCATTTGGTTGCCTCCCAACAAGCTCTTTCTTTATAGCCATTAAGATAGGCTTTGAGATTTCAATGATGCTCACATGAAAGATAAGAATTGAAGCACAAAGAGAGCATCATAATACATGTGACAAACACATTTAAGTCTAACATTCTTCCTATGCATAGGCATTTTATATGCAAACAAATTATCAAGACGAGAAATATCTAGCATATGCAAAGGAGAGGAATAAAACATTGACAATCTCAACATAACGAGAGGTAATTTAGTAACATGAAAATTTCTACAGCCATATTTTCCTATCTCATAATAATTATATGTAGGATCATAATCAAATTCAACAATATAGCTATCATATAAAATTTTCTCTCCATGATCCACATGCATAAAATTCTTATAGTTTTCCAAAATAGTGGGATTCACATCAACTAAAGTCATGACCTCTCCAAACCCACTTTCAATATTATTGCAAACATTATTATCAATAGCATATTCATCATGAGGCTTAAATAAAATTTTAAGATCATAAGAAGCATTATCACCCCAATCATGATCATTACAATAAGTAGTGGATATAACAAAATTGTCATCCCCAAGCTCGTAGTTTTGCATATTATTAGCATAATTGGCATTAATAGAATTTATAATAACATCATTGCAATCATACTTTTCATTGAAGGAGCTATCATGAATCACTTTATAAATTTCTTCTTTCAGCACTTCATCACAATTTTCCGGTTCATGATTTTCAAGAAAAACTTCATAGAGATAATCAATTGCACTCAACTCACTAGAAATTGGTTCATCATAATTGGATCTTTTGAAAAGATTAGCAAGTGGATGAGGATCCATATCAATAGATTTCTAGCAAGCGGAGATGCAAGCAAATAGAAGGCACATGGCACACAAGCAAAGATAGCAAACGAGCAAAAAGGCAAACGGAAAATATTTTTGTATTTTTGTAAAAACTTTTTAAAAGTGGGGGAGATGAAAACGAGAGGCAAATAAAATAAATGCAAGGAGATGAGAGTTTATGCAGAGGTACTTGATAGATGTTGATGATGTCTCCCCGGCAACGGTGCCAGAAGAGGAAGGGATGATGTAGCACATCAGAGGTAAGTATTTCCCTCAGTTATGAAACCAATGTTATCAATCCAGTAGGAGAACCACGCAACACCTCGTTAGCAGTACCGGCACACAAACAACAAATCCTTGCACCCAACGCAAACGAGGGGTTGTCAATCCCTCGGTGGTTAATTGCAAGATTAAATTGTATGTGATAGATAGATAGATTGAAACAAAAATACAAAATAAAATAAATAAAGGAAAAGTGCAGCAATATTTTTAGGGTTTAGTAATATGATTTAGATAGACCCGGGGGCCATAGTTTTCACTAGAGGCTTCTCTCAAGAAAATAGCATACGGTGGGTAGACAAATTACTGTTGGGCAATTGATAGAAAATCAAATAATCATGACGATATCCAAGGCAATGATCATGTATATAGGCATCACGTCCAAGACAAGTAGACCAACTCCTGCCTGCATCTACTACTATTACTCCACACATCGACCGCTATCCACCATGCATCTAGTGTATTAAGTCCATAAAGAACGGAGTAACGCCTTAAGAACGATGACATGATGTAGACAAGATAAACTCACGTATGAATAAACCCCATCTTTTTATCCTTAATAGCAACGATACATACGTGTCATGTCCCTTTCTGTCACTGGGATTGAGCACCGCAAGATCGAACCCATTACAAAGCACCTCTTCCCATGGCAAGATAAATCAATCTAGTTGGCCAAACCAAATCAATAGATCAGAGAAGGAATACGAAGCTATAATAATCATGCATAAAAGAGATTAGAGAAGACTCAAATATATTCATGGATAATCTGATCATAAACTCACAATTCATCGGATCCCAACAAACACACCGCAAAAAGTGATTACATCGGATAGAACTCCAAGAACATCGAGGAGAACATTGTATTGAAGATCAAAAAGAGAGAAGAAGCCATCTAGCTACTAACTATGGACCCGAAGGTCTATGGTAAACTACTCTCGCATCATCGGAAGGGCAGCAAGGTTGATGTAGAGCCCCTCCGTGATCGATTCCCCCTCCGGCGGAATACCGGAGAAGGCCTCCAGATGGGATCTCTCGAGAACAGAAACTTGCGGCGGCGAAAAAAGTATTTCATGGACTCCCTTAAGGGTTTCTGATTTTTCTGGAATTTATAGTGGTGGAATTAGGTCAAACGGAGCTCTGTGGGCCCCACAAGGTACCAGGGCGCGCCTGCCCCCCCGCCCAGGCGCGCCCTGGTGCCTCGTGGGCACCCCCTGGGGCTTTTGGCCTCCTCCCGGAGCTTCTAGTGTTTATCTTGTCCAGAAAAAAATCTCCAAAAAGTTTCGTGGCATTTGGACTTCGTTTGGTATTGATTTTCTGTAAAACAAAAACAGAGCAGAAAACAACAACTGGCACTGGGCACTAAGTTAATAGGTTAGTCCCAAAAATTGATATATAATTGCTGTAAATGAATATAAAAACATCCAAGATTGATAATATAACAGTATTGAACAATCAAAAATTATAGATACGTTGGAGACGTATCAATTCTCTAGGTGACATTAGAGCTGGTTGATGCGTATCATATGGTGTTATTTTAGTACGAACTCTAGACCTATTTGTGACACTTATAGGAATGGCTCAATTGATCGATCGGAAAGGATAACTTTGATGTGGTTTCGTACCCTACAAAAATTTCTATCTTATGTTCCCCGGTAATAGGAACTTTGGAGTGATTCTTTGTCGCACGTTGAGGGATTATTATATGATTCAATTATGTTAGCACTGTTGAGAGATTGCACTAGTGAAAGTTTGAACCCTAGGCCTTGTTTTAAGCATTGCAATACCATTTGTGCTCACTTTTGTTATTTGCTACCTTGCTGTTTTTTATTGTTTCCATTACAAAAACCTATATCTACTATCCATACTACACTTGTATCACCATCTCTTCGCCGAACTAGTGCACCTATACAATTTGCCATTGTATTGGGTGTGTTGGGGACACAAGAGATTTCTTGTATTTGATTGCAGGGTTGTTTGAGAGAGACCATCTTCATCCTACGCCTCCCACGGATTGATAAACCTTAGGTCATCCACTTGAGGGAAAATTGCTACTGTCCTACAAAACTCTGCGCTTGGAGGCCCAACATGAGTCTACAAGAATAAGTTGTGTAGTAGACATCAGCAACTCGATTTGTTTTCCACCATTCAGAATTTTCCTGGATGATCAAATAAGCCGGAAATATCAAGCAAAGCAGTAAGCATACACATTTATACATATGGACTGAAGGAAACGGAATGGCAGCTTACCGGTGGTGCCGGTTTCTCTGCAAATAAAGGGGCGAGCCCTACGATCTCAATGGCTTCACGAGTCTCGCCGAGTATCTTTTTGGTTGACCTCAAGAAATCAGCAGGTGACAGATTGATCGGGTTGAAGCGCAATGCATCTATTGGTTCACCGGTGTAGGTATGCATAAACCGGCCCCTCAGGCTGAAGGGTTGAATCCGCCAGTTAATCCAACACCGGGTCAAATCGACCCCGGTGAGGCCATGAGCCGTCAAAGCATTGATCTTTGAATACAGAGGCTTGAACTTCTCCCTCTCTGCTTGAGGAGCGAGGCCCGGAAATACGGTTGCAGAGTCGAGCCGTTCAAGTCTGTAGCGCGGCAGTTGATGCTGATCTGCAGGAGAAGTGTATCTCTACAATAAAACCAAGTTTTGTGTCATCCCTTGGGATGACTGGCCGGCTTGACTGGCCGGATTGTAACTCCCCCGAGCTCCATGCTGGGACCATTTTTGTGCTTCGTTTGGTGGTTAAGGTAGAAGAACTCCTGGAAGAAGCTGACAAATGGCTCGATCTATAGATACACTTCACAGAATACTTGAAATTGACACAAGTTCAAAATCGAGTTTGGACCAAGATCTTGAGGCCTAATGCCAAAGTGATGGAGGACGTCCCGAAATAATTTTGAGCCGGGTGGGCGAAACCCTATGTCCAAATGATCAGCAAAAACTATGATCTCGTTTTGTTCTGGCTGGGGATGGGTCTCTTCTTCAGGAGCCCGCCATTCTATTTCATTTTGGGCTGGCAGTAACTCGGAGTCCACGAGTGTGTGCAACCTAAGTGTGGACATGGTTGACTTTGCCCAGTTGACTGTCTTGCTAGTCTTGGGAGCCATTGACCCGGTTGCGATGAAGTTTTAACTACAAGGGATGAATGGTAAATTTGAGCTGGCAAGGGGCATGAAAATGATCTGGGTCGTGACAGTTGAAAGATATAAATCTTAAGCCGGTTATGAGATGTCCGGGTTATGATTATAATACAAGCGAGGTTTTTCGGGACAACTACGGCCTATGATGGATCTATAAGCCGGCGCAGGATAAGCCGGCACAAGAAACTAGTGCAATTCGTAAATTTGACAAGTGATGGTATCAATTGAAGGTGAAACAAGCTACAAACAAGAAGTTATCATATTTGGCTACGGCTATGGATCTAAGAAATGTTTGGAAAAGAAAAATAAAAGACCTAACTATGGCAAAGTCGCAACACACGGAGGGGGCAATGAGATCTACCAGACGTTGCAGAAGGAATCTAGGTTGAAACAAATTATGCCAAATCAAGGTCTAAATGATCGGAGTACATTTTTAAGATGAATCAAGATCTATGGCAATAAACTACGGTGAGTTGCGGTGAACTCTGACGAACTCAAGATGAACTGCGATGGCGTAGAGAAGCAATGGGATACTCACAGATCTGGAAGAAGAAGTTGATGATGAAGAAGGTCGCCGGCGCGGCCGCGGCTCCTCCGATGAGCTCCGGCGACGGTGCGTGCGCGTCGCGGTCACTGACTTGGCTCTTCCGGCAAGCTCGAAACAGTGCAGTAGCGATGCGGGCGAGAGGAAGAAGAAGGCAGAGAGTAGAGGAGGTAAAAGAGGAACCTTAGGGCGTGTTGTGTTATTTATAAAGAGCGGAGGACCCGAAACGACCGCTGCGTAATTCCAGGGGGAGCAGTAAATTGTAGCTAAAGGGACTCCTCGATTTTCGTGCTTGACAAGACAAGGCATATCTGTTTGAGGATCCGTTGTGACGGCATGCGCTAATTCCAAAAGAACGGTAAGATGATGTCATGACATGGGATGGAATGGAAAATACCAAGTGAGAGGAAAGCTTCGTAAGCCGGCAACCGCTTGACTAGACCAAGAAGATATAAATGGGAAAGATGAAGATTATAGGAACAAAGGATTCTGGTTCACAAAATTAGACCCGGGTTTTAACCTTTGATATTTCTTGTTTTCTCAATTTTCATAAATATTCCAGGATGAAATTTAGCGTGGATAAATCCAAGCTAAACTGGGGGCTAATGTTGGGGATATTCCCCACGGGATGACCCGGCCAGGAGGAAATGACCCGGCCTGGAGCACACCGGCTCATGGGTCACTTCGACCCACCGGATCAATACAGAAGATAGGCCCAGAAGGCTAGGGCGTGGTTCGGTGAAGGCCGGCTTATGGAGATGTTTCACAGGCCGGCTTGACGAAGGCCCAAAGATGAAGATTCTCCTTACTTGGGAGATAAGTAGAAAACAGAGTAGAACACGGGTTGTAGTGCCACCTGGAATCTATTATAAACCTAGGGACTTGACCTATTATATAAAAGGGAGCCCCTAGGACGAAAAGACTTAAGTTGCAATCTCTCGAGAGCTAGGTTAGCGAACTCGCATCCTTATAATCGAGATCTTCAGTAATATCAATCGAGCAGGAAGTAGGTCTTTACCTCCACCTTGAGGGGCCGACACTACTAGGAAAAACACTACCAGTAGCGTAGGTTTTTTCCATACCAGTAGCGCGGGCACCCACGCTACTGCTACGGCGCTACAGCTATTTTTAGCAGTAGCACGTTTTTTACCCCGCGCTACAGCTAAAAAAGTTACTAGTAGCGTGTTCCACCCGCGCTACTGCTATTACGTACACGCGCTACTAGTAATGAAATAGTAGTAGCGTGCGTAAACTACCAACGCTACTAGTATCCTATATACTAGTAGCGCCCAGTTTCCTTCCCACACTACTACTAACTTATTAGGAATTAAAAAAAATAAAATGAACCGATTCCATTTTATCACACAATTGTCGTATCTACCATCACACAATTTCTCATTGTAGCTAGCAGCAACTCATGTATAATTCCTATCACATAGTGTTGTGTGCCTAGTCAATGTGCGGAGCCTGCCCGGCCTGATCACGCGGCCTGCAGCTGCGACGAAACACACCGGGCAGCCTCGTGAGCCACACCTGACCGACGGCGGCCGCCGCCTTGAGTTGCGACGCCGTCACGTCCCTCGCCCTGACCCTCAGCTCCAGCAGGCCCCGATCGATGTTGTCCTCGTGCCTCACCACCAGCGGACGAAGGAATCCATCGGCAGCCACGACACCATCCAGTCCACGAACCTCTCGACGACCGTCAGCGTCGCCACCACAAGCCTGCAGCATTACCAACAGAGATTCAGAAACTTCAGATTCTTCAGAAGAATGACACGGAAAAACAATGCGGTACATGTCGATGCCAATGTGCTACAAATTTTTTCCGAGATTCTTATTTAAGCCATAATGCACAACTAAACTACACACTGAAGCAGCACATAGCTACTTCCATGACAAAAGATAACGCAAAAAATTAGAAGCAATTCTGTTGTGTTGGAAGCCCTAAAAAGAAACAGCACCTACGAAGCACATAAGGAGTTAGAGGCATAATTCTTTCGGTAATTTTCTATCTATCCATTTTTCTAAGTAGTCACTTCAATACCTTGATATCTTTCACGTTTTCAAAGATAACAAAGTCCATGAATCTACTGTTGGTAGAGCATAGTGACTATACAAACTTGCAAATTGGGATGGCAAAAAACTAAAAGGACTCAGCATCTTCTCTAACCGTCCATGATGATAAGTAATTCAGGTAAACATGCTACTAAATGCCAAGCGCTAACCATGATGATAAGTTCTAATTGGTCTAAGAGTTCTCAAACTGACTCCAATTTTTTTCCAAGTACAAGGAAACGTCAACTGAAGCCTGAACATATATACCTGCCAGTTCACAGACTTGACAAATGAATTCTGAAGTTCATGGGCTTTTCCTCTTTCCTGAAAAAATCATTTGGTCTGCTCTTTGTTGGTACTACCTAGAAGAATTCGTAATACATTAAATCATTCATCATGTAGTATTTTCCAGTCGAAGGAGAAATTCTGAATACAACCTTTGATAGCAAGAGAACTAGCTAAAGTAGAAACCAAATTCTGAATACAACCTTTGATAGCGAATTTTTAGAACATGGCACTGTAACTACACAGATATTTCAGTTACAAAAAGATATTCAGTTAAAAAGTGACAAAGAACTGAATTAAACTCTACTATATATTTCAGTTACAAAAAATATTTCAGCTTAGGAATGCAGTGTATAATTCAGACTAGATAGATAATAGACTACTGTTGTCTATGATGATTCCAAGATCCTGCACGTATATTCAAGTTCATACTTCACTACCCAACAAAGAAGTCAGCTTGATAGTCCACATTAGTTTAACTTTTGTTCCGATTATTGCCAGATGCATGTCAGCATTCTACGACATGGATCATATATAAAGCTACATTGACATCAGCAACCATAGGCACAAACATGCTTATTATCACGGAATGGGCAGTCAAAGGGAAACCCCTAAATGCTTGGAAAAATTGAACAAGAATGTACAATATGCAAAAACTGATGTTTAGATTACAACCTAAACTCAAAATTTGTGTACCTTCAGAGAATCAACTTGAGTGAGTTCCGGTGTGTGCCACATAAAGAACCTTCGGTTCAGGTTTAAGGAAGAATAGGAGCAGTCAGTCAGTTATCCCAGTAATTCATCTGCTATAAGGACGCAAACCAGAAAGCTAAACTGTTTTCACGATTACCCCAATCATGAATGAGTATCTGTACAAACAGTCAATCAGTTAAACATCAGTTCAGTTAGCTGAAAATCTGAAACCAGTCTTCATTCACGGTGTAGTTTAGTTAACTGAAAACAAATCAGCTTCAGGTTTGTTAACATGGGGCAGATCCTAGAGGTTGATGCTTCCCAAGCCGGAACGCTAAATCTGATTCCATCGCGTTGCACGCAGGAACCAGTCCGTTTGATGTTAGCGCTGACGGCAAGGATCAAATCAATGGCGGCCGTCGTCCCGATCCAGTCAATACGAACAGGTGCGAGCATGGTGATTGATATCCAACACGGAACAATGGAGGGAGGGAGAGAACAGACCTTGACGCGGGAGGTGTTGAGGGGCACATTGGCGCTGGAGTCGAGGACGGCGGCGAGCGCGGCGTCGTCGGGGACGGCGCGGAGCGTGGCGACGGCCTGCGCGTCGAGCGAGTATGGATCGTCTGAGATGATGGAATCGGATTAGACACGGGGAGGGGAAGAGATAGGACGAGGAAGGAGGATGGGTTGAACTCGCCGGAGTGAGAGGCGCCGCCGCGCCCGGAACCCTAGCCGCGGGGGAGGGCTGCTGGTGGGCACGAGCGTTGAATCCAGCCGGAGGGGAGGACGTTGCGGAGGGAGGCAACCTCGGGAGCGTGCCTGGCGGTGGCAGGAGTCGCCGGAGCGAGGCGAGGCGGCCGGCGTATGTGGCTGCGGCGGCGAGGAGTTGCAGGAGAGAGAGAGAGAGAGAGAGAGGGGGGGATTTTCTCTGAGCGGTGAGGGATGGGTGGCCCTTAGTTGCAGCGCATGCCCGTGGGCCGCGCTATCGCTATGTTCCTACCGGCAACGCGTGTTGTACAACGCGCGCTATTGCTACCGCCCGTCCGCGAGGCACGGTTAGGAATATTTACCAGTAGCGCGCCTCGGAGGAACACGCACTGCTGCTAATTTGTACCAGCAACGCACTTTATTCCAGGCGCTACTGGTATTTACCAGTAGCGTGGGGTCCCAAACAGGCGCTACTGGTAAAATTCTATGTATAAGCATTTTTCTAGTAGTGTGAACCTGGGTAAACTTGTGTCCTTCATTCCCGATCAACCCCGTTCAAGCAACCACCTAGTTGCGATGGCTCCCAGACTTAGTCGTTTCACGAGGACATCTGCCGTGACAAAACCACGACAGCAACAGTCCAACATCCTTGAAGCATTCTAATGCTTGATCAAAGCATGGCAGATCAGACATGGCTTCAAGACTAAGCCGCTTGTGAGGATGAATCCTGTCTTGATTGTAGAGCACACACATGTAATAGCTTCGCTGAAGATGGCTCCAGAACCGATCCGAAGATATACAGGGCTTGTTGTAAGGGTTCTTGGCGCGATCAAAGAAAGTGTTGTGCTCTCTGAAGCTTAAGACGCTGACGGTGCAATCTGTGGAAGCAACATTTCGAAGCCTTGGCAGCCTAGGCATTGGCTTCTAAATCTGAGGCCTATTGTTGACATTGAACTCATACTGGGGTCCAGGTACTTCAGGAGGAGTGAGATTTGGCCATTGGACTCTAACCAATTGAACTTCAGGCCCAGATTTGTCTTCAGCCAAGACCATGCCATCATTGACTTCAGGTTGAGCAATGTCTTCAGCCACATTAGCTTCAGTGACATCAGCTACATTGGCTTCAGTTGCATTGGATTCATTCGATGTGGCTTCAACAGTAGTGACGACAGCCTCAGGTGCCACAGTGTCCGCAATGGTTTCAGTTGTGGGAGATTGAATGTCTTCGGCTGATGCAGCTGGAATATCTTCAGTTAGTTTGGTTTCAAGCTCAGCTGTGGTACTTGTAGGTATAGCTTCTTGTTGAATGACTTCTTGTGCAACAGAAGTCTCAGGCCGCGCTTCCTCTTCAGGAATGCTTGACATGGAGGAGGAGGGCCTTGGGCCTTTGCGAAGCCTTCAGAATGAGGGCGACGCTTGTGAAGATGGTGAATCTTCCTCCATGGTTTCGGGTGGCGTCTGTGATGACTCAAGTATAGGCGTGGTAACTTGAGCTGGTGGAGTTGTGGGAATCACTTCATGGAGTGGCGAATTGGGGTGTTGCTCTTCCCAGAACTCATCAGGAATGATTGGCATCTGGGGATCGCCAATGCTCACATTTTCACTAGTCCCTTGAACAGGCGATGATACCTGTCCAGTCTGGAGCTCAGGAAGAACTGCAACATCTTCTTGGTTGACATTGTCTTCATGACCAATGTCTTCAGCTGCGGTGAAGTTAATAGCTGGAATATCTTCAGACTCTTCCTGAGAAGCCTCTGTGGAAGCAGGCTCTACAAGCACAACATGTCTTTTCAGTGTTGGTTGAGGCAGGCGGAGCAACAGAAATAGGTTCAACGAACATAGGCTCCTCTTGAGCGGGTTGCTGAGGAGTTGGAGGCACTTGGGCCCTGCATGAATCCGTTGAAGATTTTGTCTTGCGACGCTTTTGTGCGGGGGAGGGAGCAGTGGCTTCAGCTTGCGTGCTTCAGCTTCAGCAAGCTTTGTCTTCTGCCTCTCTTGAGCAGCAGATGGGGCAGATGGCTTCGAGCCAGCAAAATTTGGCGGGAAGATAATTCTAGGCATCGCTTGCCTTGAAGCCTCAGCAGCAGGAGTCACTGGCTTCTTCTTCTTCTTCTTGATCAACTTCGGACCAATAGTTGGACGGCCAAGTGCTTTTATTTTCAAGCCCTCATTGTGAGCTTGCACAGTCTTCTCAGCATAATTCTTCAGACGCTCTCGGGCGCCTTTAGCTTCTTCACGGTGCTTATGAAATTCTTCTTTCATATCAGCCATCATCTTCTTGAAGCCCTTGATTTCCTTGGCTCCAAGCTTGTGAACATGCTTCTTGAAAGCAGCCTTCTCATGATCAATCTTGTTCTTTTGCTCAAGAACCTTTTGCACAACTCCCAGTTCTTGGGCAATGAAGCCTTGAAATGTGACACTTATGTCGATGGGTAGTTGAAGATCATCAATAGAGAGCGAGGGATCGCGAAACCATTCATCAATGAAGTTGTTGAGGATGTCATGATCGAACAGAGGCAGGTCCTTGAAGATATCGGCCTCTTCCTGCTTGTTCTTGATCAACTGCTCGAGAGCATCATCGTCAAGATCATCATCATCAAACAAATCAATGATATCATCATCATCCCTCAATGTGCTTGTTGGTTTGGGGCCTCGCCCAGGAGGTGTTTTTGTCTTCGGAGAAGTCCTAGACACAGTTTCAGAATGCACACTGGTTTCAGGAGGTGCAGATCGCAATGGCTTCACCCTTGAAGCTTTTGGGGTAGCAGTAGCAGCAACAGTCTTTGAAGCCTTTGAAGCCTTTGGCTCTTTAGCTTTAGAAGCTTTTGAAGCCTTTGCCTTCTTCACAGGCTTTGGTGATTCAGGAGCGTCATCTTGTTGAACTCCTTCTTCTGCAACTGCATTAGCTCGAAGCTTTGCATAGTGAGCAAGATAGGTTGTGAAGTCATTGAAAGGGCCAACCAAATTTGGTTCGGCCTAACGGGTGCCATTTTGTCTTAGTGCCTCGGGACCAGGATTGAAATCAATTCCATAGTCCTTCTTGTTTTGCTTAGCTGAAGCCTTTGCATACTGATAGTTGGCTTCAAAAAGGTCATCGTCACGACACCAAAGAATGCTCGTGGGATCTAGATCTTGAGGCATAGCATATCTCACCATGCATGGGTAGAAGCCCAACCCGATGGCGTCAGCCTTTGTCTTCGGGATAAGCTTCCTGTACACAATATCAGCCCATGGTGGTCTGACAACATTCTTGGCAGCATATTCATGCGTAACAAAGTGGTAGTAGAACCATTCCTCTGCCCAATATCTTCTGATCCACTGTCTGCGTGATTTGCGCAGAGGATATGTTTCTTCAGGATCGGACTTGTATTGCTCATAGAGAGCAGGAGGAAGATCTAGAGCAGTGTTGTGACGCCTTTGACGGCCTCCCCTTCTGGGAGCAGGAGCATTATCTTCAGCCATAGATCTCAAACTAATGATTGGTTTCACAGGACTGATTGGCTTCACACGGCTGATGCGATAGGAGCTAGCTTTTGATAGAAGTCTTTACCATTCTCGTCGGAGCTCACGTGACCATTGGTTGGCATTGGTGTCTTGTAGCCTTTGCAATCTTCAAGCAATCCTTGAGATATTTTTCTTGAGATATGAAGATGCCATTGTGTTGTTGACAAATTTGAAGTCCAAGAAAGAATTTTAGTTCTCCCATCATGGACATCTGATATTGCTCTTGCATCATGTGATTGAACTCATCAATGTATCTTTTGTCAGTGCATCCGAAGATAATGTCATCCACATAGATTTGGCATACAAACAATTCTCCATCATATGTCTTCATGAAGAGAGTGGGATCTAGAGAACCAGGTTTGAAGCCTTTGCTCTTCAGGAATTCTTTGAGTGTGTCATACCAAGCTCGAGGTGCTTGTTTGAGGCCATACAATGCCTTGTTGAGCCTATAGACCTTATCAGGATGCTTTGGATCTTCAAAACCAGGTGGTTGAGCAACATAGACTTCTTCTTCAATCTTGCCATTAAGGAAGGCACTCTTCACATCCATCTGATATAAGAGGATATCATGATGATTGGCATAGGCTAGCAGTATGCGAATGGCTTCAAGCCTAGCCACAGGAGCAAAGGTTTCATCGAAGTCAATTCCTTCAACTTGAGTGTATCCTAGTATTCAAGAGGGATATAATAAAAAAATCATGTAGATCACTGAATATGATAAATTGCAATAGTTTTGCGATATTAAGATGGTTATATGTGGGAGGTACTAGTGAATAATTGTGGTTTAGTAAGAATATTGGTGTTAAGGTTTGTGATTCCTGAAGCATGCACGTATAGTCTCTAGTTATGCTAAGAAGTTGGAGCATGATTTATTATTGTTTGTCTTCCTTGTGAGTGGCGGTCGGGGACAACCGATGTTCTTTTCCTACCAATCTACCCCCCTAGGGGCATGCGTAGTAGTACTTTGCTTCGAGGGCTAATAAACTTTCGCAATAAGTATGTGAGTTCTTTATGACTAATGTGAGTCCATGGATTATACGCACTCTCACCTTTCCGCAATTTGCTAGCCTCTTCGGTATTGTGCATTGCCCTTTCTCACCTCGAGAGTCGGAGCAAACCTCGCCGTTGCATCCAAACCCCGTGATATGATACACTCTATCAAACATAAGCTTCCTTATATCTTCATCAAAACAGCCACCATACCTACTTATCATGGCATTTCTATAGCCATTCCAAGATATATTGCCATGCAACTTCCACCGTTCCTTTTATATGACACACATCATCATTGTCATATTGCTTTGCATGATCATATAGCTGACATAGTATTTGTGGCTCAGCCACCATTCATCATTTTTTATACATGTTACGCTAGATCATTGCACATCCTGGTACGCTGCCAGAGGCATTCATATAGAGTCATATGTTTCAGTTTTATCGAGTTGTAACATCGAGCTGTAAGTAAATAGTGTGGGAAGTCGGGCTCCGGGGACCCAAGGGTTCGAACACTGGGGTGAGCTCGTTCCTACTGCCTCATTCCCTACCACGGCTGGCTATGGCGGAGCTACGGCGAGAGCGCGCTAGTGGGAGCGGATTGCGGACTCGGCGGTTTACCCAGGTTCAGGCCACCTTGCGGTGTAAAACCCTACTCCTGCTTGGTTGGGATTGCTCTGGCGAGAGAGGGTACAAGGTTTGGGGCTTAGGAGCTGATGATTCCATCGATCCTATAGTGGCACACTGTCCTCCTTTTATATCTGCCTTGGTCCTCTTCCCCTGAAAACATTGGCGGGAAGGGTTGCCACACAACGGCAAGTTTGAAGGGGGACAGGAGCGCAGTCTATCCTGACAAAAGGTGGTCTTCGCCTGGAAAGCGACTGTCCATGATGCGCCGGTGGGCTCGGGGATGACCTCCGCCCTGCGCGCCCGCCGTCTTGGTCTTCTTTCGCCGATCAGGCAACCTTTGGGGGTTGCTTTGGGAAGTGGATTGTTTCCCTTAGCACAAAAG
This sequence comes from Elymus sibiricus, assembly GCA_039707655.1. NCBI lineage: Eukaryota > Viridiplantae > Streptophyta > Magnoliopsida > Poales > Poaceae > Elymus > Elymus sibiricus. The sequence goes on along the minus strand of CM077676.1, from coordinate 132,370,535 downwards.
GGGAAATCCTCTCTATCTGCGCCTGCTGGCACGGCCTCTGTCGCCGTTCGTCGCCGCGCACGTCACCCACGTGGTGGGCACGAGACCGCGCGACCGAGCCGAACAACCCTTGTCTTGTGTGCCTTCGGGAGGGTGCCTCAGGAGGCAACCTCGGGGGGCCGCCTCGCAAGAGGGCCTCGCGAGGCACTCGGTGAAGTAGCTGAGTCTTGCTCACCTGCTCCCTGAGGAGGGGTCCTCGGGAGGCTAGGCCTCGCGAGGGGTCTTGCTTGAGGCGCCTGTCGGTGGGCCGCCTACAGGGCCTTCGCCAGGCGTTGCGCACTGGGCCAAAGGCAGACGGGCCAGGATACCCCGGGTTCCACGGGCCCGACAGTAGTCCCCGGGCCCGCGGCGTGCACGTTCCCGCCTATTAGGGGGCAAAACGGCGCGGGCCCTAACCGCCTGCGGGCCAGGCGCGATGCGTGGCGCACGACGTACCAGGGGACGCCCCCACTTCTCCCACGACGCCTCGGTAACCGCCCACGCTGACATAAAGCATGTCCGCACACGACGCGAGACCATCATCGCCTTCCTTAGCACACCCCGTCTACCCGCGCCTTCCTTCTTGTGCACAGCTCCTCCTTCCTCTTCCGAGCTTCGCCGCCCAGGCCTTGGTTGTACCGCCATGGCGCCTCCTGGCAGGAAAGGACAGGCAACGGAGGTGGCGGTCGTGGAGGTGGTGCCGGAGCCTGGTCTGGGTAGGCCCACGATCGTTAACCCCGAGGGGCTCGGCAAGGTGCTTCCAATGACCGCAACCGCCTCCAACGAGTGGGGGGCCACTCAGATCTGGCTGGCTTCGCGCCCGACCGCCGACCTCGACGCTACCTCCGCTGCCCTCTACCTCCATGCACTCTTCGTTGGCTTGCTGCCGCCGTTTTCTGATTTCTTCAATGCCGTTCTTTCTCACTACCAGGTCCATGCGCTGCATCTCGAGCCGAACTCCGTTCTCCTTCTTTCTGCCTTTGCCTTTTTATGCAAGGCCTTCTTGGGCGTGACGCCCTCAGTGGCGCTGTTCCGCCACTTTTTCAGCCTGCGGCTGACCGCGGTGGACCAATGCTCCGGGTGTGCCTTGTTCCGCATCGTAGAAGAGACGACAGGCGATGGTGTCGACATGCGGCTCACCAAGGAGGTCGAGGGCTTCAGGCGGCAATGGGTGTATGTGGACGCGGCCCAATTCAGCCCCCTGCTGCAGCTGCCGACATCCCCGGCGGCGAGGAGCTCCGGATGGGGTCACGAGAGGCTCGCCGATCCGAGGCTGGCGCGAGTGTGGAGGAGGTTGGCCGGGCTGAGGGCTGCGAAAGTAACAGTGGTCATGGTTGTGAGGGAGTTCCTCCCCCGACGCATCGCTCCCCTCCAGCGACACTCCCGTCCGATGTGTGCCTTCACCGGCCCGGAGGACCCGATGCGGCTGAGCGCGGACAGCTTGCTGCCGGAGGTGCTGAAGGAAGTGCTCTACACCCTGACTGGCAAGGAGGCGGGCGAGCCACCCATGGACGGGCTCCCCTTGTATCGCTACAAGAACAAGGCGGCGCTGGCCGGCGCGATGCCGCGCTTTGACCAGTGGGGGCCGCTCCCGGAGGGCTTCGAGAGGCCCCGGGACAACCCTTTGTTGGTGGTTCCTGGCGATGGCCTATCCCAGCGGACTCGCTGCCAACTCGTCTGCAGGCTCGGAGGCAACGATGACACCGCCCCGCCTGGGGCCGCGCCCACAGTGCTCGACAGGCCGGGAGGCGCGGGAAGTTCCCGTGCGGTGGCTGCGAAGCCGTGAACCACCGGGGGAAACGCCGAGGGCGAGCCCCGCGGTCCCCCCGCGAAGGAGGCCGATACTGAAGCCGGGGCCACCGAACCCCTAGGCATTCCCCCGGGAACCGGTCACGAGAAGGGGCCCCGCGAGGACGGCGGTGGCGGCGCCCTGCCGCAACCACTTAGGAAGAAGAAATGGATCGCCAAAGATGAGTAAGCGTCCGCTTCCCCTTCCCTCGCACCTGGTGCGTCGCATGTGCCTGAGTCTATGCTCTACACAGGACCTCCCAGGGCAAGAAGAAGAAGAAGAAGAGGACCCCCAGCCGGGCGGGGGCCGCGCCGCCGGCCGCCGGGGCCGAGGGGCGTGAGGAAAACGCTTGCCACCTCGACACCGGGGACGAGCTCGCGAAGGCAGAGGAGCGGGCGTCCCCTCCCGAGCCACAGGAGAGCGCGGCTCGGGAGGCCCGAGCGACCGAGCCTCAGGAGGCGCCTTCAAGAGGCAGTCCCGTGGTCCTTGGGGTGCCCACAGCAGGGACGGACATCATGACTGCAGAGGCGGGGACGCCAGCTCCTCCACCATGCACCGCAGGTGTTGGCGGCGCTTCGGAAGGCCCGCGCGACTTGCCAGTGAGCAGAGCTTCCACCGGGGGGGGGGGCGCCGGACCCGCGGGGCGCATCGCCATGGTAAGATGAGGAGGAGGCCCCCATGAGCCCTCCGCTCCTAGCGAGCGGCGCCGGGCCCTCGCGAGCCGCGGTGGCGGAGAGCGACGAGGAGCCAGACCCATACTGGGCCCTGGTGCTCGTGAACAGCCGCACCATGATCAGGCGCGGGGTCTTGCGGAATGCCATGGCCGCGCTAGGCCAACTCGGAGTGGAGCTTGAGGCCGTAGAAACACGCCTCGCCGAAGAGCGCCTACGCCTGGTCCGAGGGTGGCATCAACTTGAAGTCACCGTTAAGCTGGGCCAGCGCCAGAACGAGGCCGCTCGCGCGAAGAGCGAGAAGGCCGCCACCGAGACGAAGGAGGTCAGTGAGTGCACCTTTCGACAGGCCGAGGCGGCGGATAGGCGGCGCGAGGCGGCAGAGGCTAGCGGAAAGGAGCTCCAGGATCAGAACACCGCACTGGAACGACAGCTTCAGGAGCGGAGAAATACAATCTTTGCCCATGAAAAAGGACTGGCGGCCCGTGAGGCGGACCTTGAGACCTGCGAGTGGGAGCTCGCACGGATGGCGTCTACGCAGGACCTGGAGCGCGAATGGCTGGAGGCCCTGGAACGCGAGGTAGCCGCCGCTCAGGGATCCTACGCCCAGCGCCTGGAGAAGGCCAACGCCAACCTGGCTGCGAAGGAGAAGAAGATCTAGGAGGACGGCAACAGGAGGGTCACGCAGAGCCGCAAGGCGCTTGCCGAGGAGCACAGCAAGAGACTGAAGCTGCAGGAGGACCGCTTCAAGGCAAGGCACGAGGAGCTCCAGCACGAGATCGCGGGCCTTAAGGAGGTGCTGACCGAAGCGGAAACCCGACGAGAGACCGCACTGAAGGCCCAGGCCGACATCGAGGCCGAGCTAGCCTCCCTCCAGCAGCAGGTGGGGGGTGTCGCTGCCATCGTGGAGTAGGTGAGGGATGAGGCAGCCCGAGCGCGGGGGCGGCAGCTCGAGCGCTCCAAGATGTTTCTCACCCTCGAGTTCCGAGCCCACCGGGCCTTGGGCTCCATTTGCATGGAGGACGTTAGCAGCCCCCTCGAGGTCCACGATGGCAGCTACCTCGACTTCTTCACCAAGTTCGTGGAGTGGCTCAAGGTCGGCGCCAAGAAGGTCGGCGGAATCATCGAGGAGGAGTGCCGCGATCTCCTCACTCAGGCAGCGACGCGCGTCTTCAGCCACCTTCTCCACGCCGACCCCAACTTTAACTTCGACAAGGTGATAGCTCTCATCCCGGAGGAGCTCCGCAGTGACCTCGGGAAGGCAGTGGAGGACCACGTGGACGCGTTGCACGCGCAGTTCGCCCACGGCAGCAGCGAGAGCTCAGGCGGAGCTGAGGAAGGTGAAGACGACGATGGCAGCAACAGCGATGATGGTGATGCGTCCTCTTAGGCCCTTTCTTCATTATCCTGCGCATAGTTAATCGTGACCCCGTGGGGGTGTGGAGACAATGGCTTTAGCTTAAGCACATTATGACTTGTTCTAATGAACACTTGTGCCCTTGTGAAGCTTCCTATTGAGGCATGTTTCTCTCTTTTTGCTTGCCTTTGTGCTCTACGTCGTCAGGGCCCAGCCCCCGAGCGGGCTATAGCCGTCACTGGTATGTTAGGTCGCGATGCCTGAACAAGGCTAGGAGGTGAGGGCACCGGGGCTAGTAAGGGCTCCCGAGGCATGATGCTCAGGGAGCCCCCCTTTGACGCGCAAGCGGCTCACGAGAGAAACACCGGCGCTCATGAGGTTGCCAGAGGGGAAGGCTTAGGAAATGGCGAGGGTGGCTCGCGGGGTAGTAGACTTAGCTCCGTGGAGGGTAGCATCCAGCGGGCCGCCACTTGCAGGGTGTGCCTTGCGAGGTTTCCGCTCGTGAGGTCTCCTGCTGAGGTGGCCGCCGTAGGTTGGCTCCCGAGGCAGGGCCTGCGAAGCTTCTTGAGGCTTGAGGGGGCGTGTTGTCATTGGGCCACCTCGCGAGGCGCCCTCGTGAGGCCTTTCAGGTGACCTGTTCCTGAGATAACTGCACGTAGAATATTCAACCATAGGGGAGCAGCGCACGCTCGCCGGTTCGCTCATGGGCGTTACGCGAGGAGACAAGACACCAAGGACCTTGGTGGGGTGGCATGCACGGGAGCAGGCCCGCGAGCCAGAGCCCAGTTGCTTGGGTTTTTCAGCGCTGCTGGGACTGACCCGAGCACAGAGACTATGTCCAACCCCTGCTCGCGTGATGCTCGTGAGGGAGGTCGTGAGCGCGCGCGGCTCGTGAGGCAAAGACATGACAAAATACTCCATGTATGGAAACCGAAGCTTTACTGAAGCAAGATGGCAAATTCCATTACACAACCAAAAAGAGATGCAGCTGCCGTGTCCGGCACGGGTCAGCTTGAGGTTGGTGCAGCCCATGGGGTGCCCTCAGTTACACATCCAAAAGAGGAAAAAAGGGGGGCTGCCATGTTCGGCATGGGTCAGCTTGAGGTTGGTGCAGCCCGTGGGGCACCCTTAGTTGATTGTTCCACCAGTGCGGAGCATGGGGCTTCCACCGAGGTGTGGGTATGATCGCAGGTCGATCATTCCGCCAGCGCGGAGCATGGGGCTTCCACTTGGGCGTGGGCGGGAGCTCTTGCGTGCCCATAAAGCGAACGCATTGAGAGTCTCTGGGGCGTGTACATCCCCATTTTGTTCGTACGCGTGAGGGTCACGGGTAGAACTTGCGGAGGTTTTGGATGTTCCAGGCGTTACGCACAGGAATTCCGTCCTCCGTCTCCAGCCGGGCTGCGCCGGGCCTGGAGACATGAGTAACCCTGAAAGGGCCTTCCCACATGGGTGAGAGTTTGTGGAGTCCCTCTCTGGAGATGATCCTGCGCAGGACGAGGTCGCCGACCTCGAGAGTGCGAGGGCGGATGTTGTGGCTGTGGTAGCGACGCAGGGCCTGCTGGTACCTCGCGGAGCGAAGAGTGGCCTGACGGCAGCCCTCCTCAAGGAGCAGTAGATCGGCCTCCTGCGAGCCATCCTGACGCGCCTCATCGAAGGCAAGGACTCGCGGATAGCCGTGCTTAAGTTCCGAGGGAAGGACCGCCTCAGCTCCGTAGACGAGGAAGAAAGGGGTCTCGCCGGTGGGCTTGGTCGCCGTCGTGCGGATGGACCACAGCACAGACTACAGCTCGTCAAGCCAGCCCTTGCCACAGGCTTCGAGATTCTTCTTGAAGCTCCTCGTCTTGAGGCCCTTGAGGACCTCGGCATTGGCACGCTCGGCCTGGCCGTTGCTTCGCGGGTGCGCCATAGAGGCGTAGCAGATCTGCGTGCCGAGGCTGGCGCAGTAGGACCTGAAGAGGCCACTTGTGAACTGGGAGCCATTGTCGGTGATGATGCGGTTGGGGACTCCGAAGTGGCTCACGAGGCCCTTGACAAACTTGACGGTAGAGCCTGCCGGGATGGTGCGCATAGGCTCGACCTGTGCCCACTTGGTGAACTTGTCGATGGCGACGTAGAGGTAGCGGTAACCGCCAGCCGCGCGAGGGAAAGGCCCCAGGATATCCAACCCCCAAACCGCGAAAGGCCATGAGAGGGGAATCATTTGGAGGCCCTGCATCGGCTGGTGGATCTGCTTGGCATGGAACTGACAGTCCTCGCAAGCTTGGACCAGCGAGGTAGCGTCATGCAGCGTGGTGGGCCAGTAGAAGCCGCTGCGGAACACCTTGCCGACGAGGGTGCATGCCGAGGAGTGGTGGCCGCAGTCTCCGCCGTGTATGTCGGCAAGCAGCTCGCGCCCCTGCTCCTCAGAGATACATCGCAAAGAGACGCCATTCGGGCGCCTGCGGTACAACTCGCCGTCCTGTAAGCAGTAAGCGGTGGCCTGGCGGACCACGCGCTCTGCTTCCGAGTCCTCCTCCGGGAGTGCGCCGCGGAGCAGATAGGCCTTAAGCTCGGCAGCCCAGTAGTCTGCTTGAGGCTCCAGCGCCAGCAGCTGGCGGGCGCCTGATGTCGGGCCGTAGTCAGGTGCACCCGTTGGCGGAGCGGGCGGAAGCTCTTCATGGAGCAGCGCGGCTCTTGCAGTGGGTGGCGCAGCTGATGGCTTCAGGAGCCTCTCCTCAAAGATGCCAGGATCTTGAGGCTCGCGATGAGACGTCCGTTTGGCGATGTCATCTGCTTCTTTGTTGCTACCGTGGGGCACATGCTGGAGCTCCAAGCCTAATAAATGCTTTTCAAGTTTACGTACCTCCTCCAGGTAGGCGGCCATGTGGTCGTCCTTGGGCTTGTAGCTTTTGTTGGAGAAGTTGACGAGAAGTTGCGAATCACCCTTGATGGTAAGACGCTTGACGCCTAGAGCGAACGCAGCCTTGAGGCCGGCGATGAGGCCCTCATACTCCGCGATGTTGTTGGAATCCTTGTCGGTGTGCCTGAAGCAGAGCTGCACGGCATAGTAGAGCTTGTCTCCTATCGGCGAGGTGAGCATGACTCCAGCCCCTGCGCCCTGCCGGGAGAAGGCGCCGTCAAAGTGCGTCTAGCCGCCAGGCGCCTCATCCCCTGGCAAGAGGGATTTGGCCTCGCGAGGCTCCTCCTCATACGTGTCAGTCCACTCCGCCACGAAGTCGGCCAGAGCCGCACCCTTGATGACTCTGGTGGTGCAGAACTCCAGCTGGAAGGCTTGCAGCTCGATGTTCCACTCGGCGACGCGGCCAGCGGTGTTGGGGCTACGCAGAACTTGCTCCAAGGGGTAGGAAGAGATGACCTTGATGGGATGACCCTAAAAGTAGTGGCACAGCTTCCTGGAGGCGATGAGGAGCACGAGGAGGAGCTTCTGCTGCATGGGGTAGCGCTCGCGCGCGTCCCGCAGCACCGTGCTGACAAAGTACACGGGGTGCTCGACGAGACGCGTAGTTGTGGTGGCAGCTTGTTCTTCAGGTGGCTCGCGAGGCTCGGTGGGCTCGGGCAGCTCACGAGGCTCGGGAGGCTCGCGAGGCTAGGACGGCTCGGGAGGCTCACGAGGCTTGGGAGGCTCACGAGGCCCGGGAGGCTCACGTGGCCCGGGAGGCTCGCGATGCTCGGAGGGCTCAGAAGGCGCGGAGGGCTTCTCCTTAGCGCGGACGCGCTCCTCTCGCACCGCTACGAGCGCTGCACTGGCCGTCTGGGGGGTGGCCGCCAAATACTGGAGCAAGGGCTCGCGGGGGCATGGTGCGACCATGACGGGCGGGCTCGTGAGGTACCTCTTGAGGTCTTCAAAGGCGGCGTCTACCTCAGTGGTCCATTTGAAGGCGCCGGACCTCTTCATGAGCTTGAAGAACGGCAGGGCTCACTCGCCGAACTTGGAGATGAAGCGCCCTAGAGAGGCCATGCATCCCGCCAAGTGCTGCATTTCCTTGAGGGTCCGGGGAGGGCACATTTTCTCGATGGCCTTGATCTTCTCGGGATTGGCCTCAATGCCACGGTGCGAGACTAGGAAGCCGAGGAGCTTGCCGGAGGGAACTCCGAAGACACACTTCTCGGGGTTGAGCTTGAGGTTGACCTTGCACAGGTTGGCAAATGTTTCCTTGAGGTCCGCAATGAGGGAACCAGCCTCGCGAGACTTGACCACGATGTCGTCGACGTATGCCTCCGCGTTTCTCCCCATCTGAGGCCCTAGTGTGATGCGCATCATCCGCTGGAAGGTGGCGCCTGCACTCCTTAAGCCGAAGGGCATGCAGACGTAACAGTATATGCCGCAAGGGGTGATGAAGACCATCCTCTCCACGTCTTCTGCCGCCATCTTAATCTGATGGTAGCCTGAAAAGGTGTCCACGAAGCATGGCAGGTCGCATCCTGCGGTAGAGTCCATGATCTGGTCGATGCGCGGCAGCGGGAAGGGGTCATAAGGACAGGCCTTGTTGAGGCTCGTGAAGTCAATGCACATACGCTCCTTGCCGTCCTTCTTGGGGATGACGACTGGGTTGGCAAGCCATTCAGGATGGCGCACCTCGCGGACGACTCCAGCTTCCTGTAACTTGTGCACTTCTTGGACGATGAACTCTTGCTTCTCGGGCGCTTGGCGTCGTGCTTTTTGCTTGATGGGGCGTGCGTTAGGGCACACCGCTAAGTGGTGCTCGATCACCTACCTCGGCACACCGGACAAGTCAGATGCTTTCCAAGCAAAAACATCCGAGTTTGCCCGAAGGAAGGTGACGAGCGCGCTTTCCTATGCAGGAGAAAGGCCAGCGCCGATGGTGAAGGCAAGGCCTGAGCCGCTGCCGTCCACCGACACCTTCTTCGTCTCGGCGCGGTCCTGAGAGAACAGCTGCTTCTTCTTCGCGGGCGCGACCTCAGGAGGCTCGACCGCATCCTCGTCAGCCGGATGCGCGGCAGCGGCAGCCTTGTAGGTGTGCTCGAGGGAGCATATCGCATCCTTCTCATCGCAGGTGACGGTGATGATGCCACTGCAGCCCGGCATCTTGAGGACATTGTACGCGTGGTGGGTCGCCGCCATGAACTTCGCGAGAGCTGGGTAGCCCAAGATGGCATTGTATGGAAGGCCGATGTGCGCCACGTCGAAGTCGATGAGCTCAGTGTGGTAGTTCTTGCGGGTACCGAAGGTGATGGGGAGGTGCACTTGCCCCAGAGGGATGGTAGAGCCATCAGTCACTCCGGAGAACGGCCTGGTCGGCATCAGCTGGTCGTAGGGCACTTGGAGCGTCTCGAAGGTCTCGATGGAGATGACATTGAGGCCGGCGCCTCCGTCGATGAGGGTCTTGGTGAACGTGACGTTGCTGATGGTGGGAGTGCACAGCATGGGAAGCGCGCCTGTGGTGGCTGTGGACTTGGGGTGGTCTTTGGAGTCGAAGGTGATGGCGTACTACGACCACTTGAGGGGCCGCGCGGCCTCAGGCTTCGAGAGGGCGGCGTTCACCTCGCGAGAGAACTGCTTGAAGTGGCGATTGGACTCGGGAGCCTGAGCTCCACCGAGGATGCAAGCGACCGCGCGAGGCTCCTGGTAGCCCCCGGCGACCTCGTCAGGCCGGTTGACGTCGTTCCTCCGGGGTGGCGGCAACAGCGGAGGGAGAGCAGCGTTGCCCTGAGGGTTTGCCTCACAAGGCTGATCGCGCCAGGCGGCCTCACGAGGCTGGTCGCGCCAGCCTTGGCAGAAGTTGCCATTGCCGTTGCGGCTGTCCCAGCGGTTACCTCCGCGGCCACCTCCAGGGCCGGCGCCGCGGTCGTTGCGGTCGCCCCGGTGGCCCAGGCGCTCGTCGCGGAGCAGCTTGAGCTCCTGGCAGTCTTCAGTGCTGTGTGAGCACACGTTGTGGTAGGCACAGAGCGGGCGGCCGTCCTTCCTGGGTTCATCGCGGTCACGGCCGCGCTTCTGCTCGGGCTCCGCCGCAAGCATGGCAGAGCCCTTGCACTTGACATCCTTGTTCTTGGCCTTGGCGGCGTCGGGCACCGCCTCAGAGTCGTTGTGGATGAAGAGGTGACCTTTTCGGCCTTGGCGCACTTGTCAGCGAGGTCGAACAGCTCAAGCACTGAGTCCAGCTCGTCATTGATGGCGAGCTTCTCGCGCATCTTGACGTCCGTGACGCCTGTGGAGAACGCAGAGATGACAGCCGCGTCGGAGGCACGCGGGATCTTGTTGCGCACCTGGCTGAAGCACTAGATGTACTTGCGGAGGGTCTCGTCTGGGTGCTGCCACACATGCCGCAGGTCATTGATGGTGAGGGGACGGTCGTGCGTGCCCTTGAAGTTGGCGACGAACTGGCTGCAGAGCTCGCTCCACGATGAGATCGACGCCTCAGGGAGGTTCATGAGCCAGGAGCGCGGGCCGTCCTTGAGGGCCATGGGGAACCAGTTCGCCATGACCATGTCGTCGCCGTTCGCCGCCTCGATGCTCAGCGTGTAGAGCTGAACGACCTCTGTGGGGTTGGGGGTGCCATCGTAGCATGGAGGCAGTTCCGGCTTGAACTTCGCGGGCCACACCACCCGACGCATCTCGCGAGCGAAGGCGCGGCAGCCCACGCCGCTCGAAGGAACACCGCTGGTGAGGGCGGCGCGGTTCTGGCGCCCAGCCGCCGCGACCTCCTGGACAGCCCGGTCTTGGCGCTGGCGCTACTGCTCGACTAGCACTCGCGCATCAGGCGGCGCGCGGCGGATGATCTAGCAGCTGGCCTCATCCCGGACCGGCGAGGATGCACCACGGGAAGGCTCATGCGCCGGCGCGTTGCGCTAGGGCCTGCCGAGCTCATCGTGTAGAGGAGGTGGTGGGGGAGCGCCATGCGCTATGTCCCCAGCGCGAGACGGCGGAGGGCGGAGCGAGTGGGAAGGTGCCGGAGCATCCCTGGCGGCGTTGACGAGCTCGGTGATGTGACCAAGCCAGGCGTCGTAGCCGGCGTCAGCTGGGCGGTAGCGAAGCAGCTCGCGCGCCATGAGTAGCGTAACCTGCTCGTTCGGCGGCCCACGGCGGGCGAGGGAGGAGGAGGCCGTGGGGGTGCGGCCGTCTGTCTGCACAGAGGGGTGCAGGGAGGAGTCCTGCTGCTCACGGGCAGCGGGGTCGGTGGCGGCAGCAGTTGCGGCCTCGATAGGGCGGCGGCGGTTGCCGCGGCCCACCGGCTCTGTCAGGGCCACTCGACCCGCCCTGCACTCAGCACGCTCACGGCGTGCGTCGGCCATAAAGCTGGTGGAGTGGAGGATGGAGCGAAAGAACAGTAGCGCACCCCTACCTGGCGCACCAAATGTCAGAAGTCGGGCTCCAGGGACCCAAGGGTTCGAACACTGGGGTGAGCTCATTCCTACCGCCTCATCCCCTACCACGGCTGGCTATGGCGGAGCTACGGCGAGAGCGCGCTAGCGGGAGCGGATTGCGGACTCGGCGGTTTACCCAGGTTCGGGCCACCTTGTGGTGTAAAACCCTACTCCTGCTTGGTTGGGATTGCTCTGGCGAGAGAGGGTACAAGGTTTGGGGCTTAGGAGCCGATGATTCCATCGATCATACAGAGGCACCCTGCTACTTGTAGCTTGCGTTGGTATTTTCCCCAAAGAGGAAGGGATGATGCAGCACAGTAGAGGTAAGTATTTCCCTCAGTTATGAAACCAAGGTTATCAATCCAGTAGAAGAAGCACGCAACACCTCGTTAGCAGTACCTGCACACAAACAACAAATCCTTGCACCCAACGCAAACGAGGGGTTGTCAATCCCTCGGGGTCAATTGCAAGATTAAATTTTATGTGATAGATAGATAGATTGAAACAAAAATACAAAATAAAATAAATAAAGAAAAGTGCAGCAATATTTTTAGGGTTTAGTAATATGATTTAGATAGACCCAGGGGCCATAGTTTTCACTAGAGGCTTCTCTCAAGAAAATAGCATACGGTGGGTAGACAAATTACTGTTGGGCAATTGATAGAAAATCAAATAATCATGACGATATCCAAGGCAATGATCATGTATATAGGCATCACGTCCAAGACAAGTAGACCGACTCCTGCCTGCATCTACTACTATTACTCCACACATCGACCGCTATCCACCATGCATCTAGTGTATTAAGTCCATAAAGAACGGAGTAACGCCTTAAGAACGATGACATGATGTAGACAAGATAAACTCACGATTGAATAAACCCCATCTTTTTATCCTTAATAGCAACGATACATACGTGTCATGTCCCTTTCTGTCACTGGGATTGAGCACCGCAAGATCGAACCCATTACAAAGCACCTCTTCCCATGGCAAGATAAATCAATCTAGTTGGCCAAACCAAATCAATAGATCGGAGAAGAAATACGAAGCTATAATAATCATGCATAAAAGAGATCAGAGAAGACTCAAATAATATTCATGGATAATCTGACCATAAACTCACAATTCATCAGATCCCAACAAACACACCGCAAAAAGTGATTACATCGGATAGAACTCCAAGACCATCGAGGAGAACATTGTATTGAAGATCAAAAAGAGAGAAGAAGCCATCTAGCTACTAACTATGGACCCGGAGGTCTGTGGTAAACTACTCATGCATCATCGGAAGGGCAGCAAGGTTGATGTAGAGCCCCTCCGTGATCGATTCCCCCTCCGGCAGAGCACCGGAAAAGGTCTCCAGATGGGATCTCTCGAGAACATAAACTTGCAGCGGCGAAAAAAGTATTTTGCGGACTCCTCTATTGGTTTCCAGATTTTTGGGAATTTATAGTGGTGGAATTAGGTCAAACGGAGCTGAGGTGGGCCCACGAGGCACCAGGGCGCGCCTGCCCCCCCCCCCAGGCGCGCCCTGGTGGCTCGTGGCCACCTCCTCTGGCGTCTGGTCTTCTCCCGAAGCTTCTAGTCTTTATCTTGTCCAGAAAAAAATCTCCAAAAAGTTTCGTGGCATTTGGACTTCGTTTGGTATTGATTTTCTGTAAAACAAAAAACAGGCAGAAAACAACAACTGGCACTGGGCACTAAGTTAATAGGTTAGTCCCAAAAAATGATATATAATTGATGTAAATGTATATAAAAACATCCAAGATTGATAATATAACAACATGGAACAATCAAAAATTATAGATACGTTGGAGACGTATCAGCATCCCCAAGCTTAATTCATGCTCGTCCTCGAGTAGGTAAATGATAAAAACAGAATTTTTGATGTGGAATGCTGCCTATCATATTCATCGTATTCTTTTCTTTATAGCATGGACATTGGACTTGAATGATTCAAAGCAATAGTCTATAGTTTGACATGAAGATATAAATACTCAAGCATGCTAACAAGCAACCATATCTTTCAAAATATCAACGCTAAATAAAGTTATCCCTAGCCCATTATGCTCAATCATTGATCCATTCAAGAAATACACTCAAATATTAGTTACATCCAATGCAGAAGTATGACAATAGTGCTCTCTAGTTGGTGCTTTATAAGAGAAGATGGAGACTCAAAATAAAAATTGCATAAAAGTAAATAGATAGGCCCTTCGCAGAGGGAAGCAGAGATTTGCTAATGTGACAGAGCTCAAAGCTGAAATTAAAGAGATAAAATATTTTGAGAGGCATGCTTTTCCTATCAATGAAAACGACCGAGAATTCCCAATATTTTCCATGCTAGACACATCATAGGCGGTTCCCAAATAGAAAGTAAAGTTTATTTCCTTTCCATCATTCTTTCACAATCCATGGCTAGCCGTATCCACGAGTGCCCTCCAAACCAACACTTTCCAAGGAATTTTGTTGTTATTATTTTTTGATTTCATTGTGGGACTGGGCATCCCTATTACCAACCACTCTCTCGTGCAATGACAAGTGAATAAACACTCATCGTGAGAATAACACACCTAGCATGGAAAATAATGGCCACCCCCTGCCGCTTCATGAGCGGTACGGGCACACAAAACGAAAAAATTATTTTGAAAATTAGAGTTGGCACACGTAAATTTACTTGGAACGGCAAGGCAATACCGCATATAGGTAGATATAGTGGACTCATTTGGCACAACTTGGGTTTAAGGATTTTGGATGCACAAGCAGTATTTCCACTTAGTACAAATGAAGGCTAGCAAATAGATTGAGAAGCAACCGACCAAAAAATGAAAATGGTTGATAACCCACAAGTATAGGGGATCGCAACAGTTTTCGGGGGTAGAGTATTCAACCAATTTATCGATTCGACACAAGGGGAGCCAAAGAATATTTGCAAGTATTTGCAGTTGAGTTGTCAGTTCAACCACACCTGAGACTAAATATCTGCAACTGAGTGATCTGTAGCACAGTAGTATGATAGTTTGATAGCAGTAGCAATAATAGTAACAGTAGCAGTAACGGTAGCAGCAATAGTTTTGTAGCAATTGTGATAGTAGTAGCAACAGTAGTAACTTAGCAAAGATCAATATGTGAAAAACTCGTAGGCATTGGATCGGTGATTATGTTGGATAACATTCATCATGTAACAGTCATAACCTAGGGCGACACAGAACTAGCTCCAATTCATCAATGTAATGTAGGCATGTATTCCGTATATAGTCATACGTGCTTGCGATAAGAACTTGCATAGTGAATACATGAACTCCTCAAACTATGGCAATCACCGGAAAGAATCCCAATTATTGTCACCTTGGGGTATGCGGATCATAACACATAGCAGGTGCGTATAACTTGCAAGATCGGATCAAGAACACAAATATATTCATGAAAACATAAAGGGTCCAGATCTGGAATCATGGCACTCGGGCCCTAGTGACAAGCATTAAGCATAGCAAAGTCATAGCAACATCAATCTCAGAACATAGTGGATACTAGGGATCAAGCCCTAACAAAACTAACTCGATTACATGATAAATCTCATCCAACTCATCACCGTCCAGCAAGCCTACGAAGGAATTACTCACTCCCGGCGGTGAGCATCATGAAATTGGTGATGAAGGATGGTTGATGATGACGATGCCGGAAGATCCCCCTCTCCGGAGCCCCAAACGGACTCCAGATCTGGCCTCCTGATGAAGAACAGGAGGTGGCGGCGGCTCTGTATCGTGAAACGCAATAAAACTTCCTCTCCTATTTTTTTCTCTGGAATTATGAATTTATAGCTTTGGAATTAGGTCAGACGGAGCCACGTGGACCCCACGAGGTACCAGGGCGCGCCTGGGGGGGGGGTGGCGCACCCTGGTGCCTCGTGGGCACTGGGTGGCCCCCCTCCAGTGGGTCTTGGTTCCAGTATTTTTATTTATTCCATAAAAAATCTCGAAATTTTTTCATCAAATTCCAAGAACTTTTATTTCTGCACAAAAAAACAACACCATGGCAATTCTGCTGAAAACAGCGTCAGTCTGGGTTAGTTCCATTCAAATCATGCAAATTAGGGGCCAAAACAAGAGCAAAAGTGTTTGGAAAAGTAGATACGACGGAGACGTATCAACTCCCCCAAGCTTAACTCATTGCTTGTCCTCAAGCAATTCAGTTGACAAACTGAAAGTGATAAAGAAAAACTTTTACAAACTCTTTTGTTCTTGTATCTATATATATGCTTAAATAGCATCCAAGTTTTCAACAAAGATTATAACTAACCATGCAAACGATAACTCTTAGAAATTATATTCACTCATATCGATGGCATAATCAACTAGCGAGCAATAATAAAGTATCTCAAATGCCAACACTTTGTCAAAACGATCATGATATAATATGACAACATGGTATCTCGCTAGCCCTTTCTGAGACCGCAAAACGTAAATGCAGAGCACCTCCAAAGTTCAAGCAGTGACTAAACATTGTAATTCATGGTAGAAGAGATCCGGTCATGATGCACACAATATTAATTATTCACAATGCATGAGAATGACAATAGTGCTTCAGGACTGGTGCTTATTTGAGAAGGTGATGACTGAACAATAAAAGTAAAATAACATAAAAGTAAATAGATAGGCCCTTTGCAGAGGGGAGCATGGATTTGCAGAGGTGCCAGAGCTCGAAGCTTAAATCAGAGATAAATAAAATTTTGGGAGGTATGCCTTTCCTGTCAACGTCACGACCGAGAGTTTTCAATATCTTCCATGCTAAACACATTAGCGGCGGTTCCCAAGCGGTAAAGTAAAGTTTACTCCCCCTCCACCAACAATCACAAGCCATGGCTAGCCGAATCCTCGGGTGCCCTCCATACCAACAACTTTCCGGGGGAGTTTGTTTTATTATTTTGCAATTTTAATCATGGGACTGGGCATCCCGATTACCGGCCCCTCTCGTGCAAGGACAAGTGAATCAACACTCATCATGAGAATAACCCGCTTAGCATGGAAGATACTGACCGCCCCCTATCGCTCCATGAGCGGTACGGGCACACAAAACAGATGTTCATTTGAATATTTAGAGGTGGCACATGCAAATTTACTTAGAACGGCAGAGTAATACCGCATATAGGTAGATATAGTGGACTCATCTGGAATAACTTTAGGTTTAAGGGTTTTGATGCACAAGCAGCATTTCCGCTTAGTACAGGTGAAGGCTAGCAAATAGGTTGAGAAGCGACCAGCTAGAGAGCGAAAACGGTCATAATCATGCATTATGAATAATCAACATTGAATACTAGCATGAGTAGGATATAAACACCATGAACATAAATATCATGAAGGCTATGTTGGTTTTGAATCAACTACATGCGTGAACATGTGCCAAGTCAAGCCACTTGAAACATTCAGAGGAGAATACCATATCATCATACTACATCACAATAATTTTAATGCACGTTGACTCTCAAGATAAATCATTATCCACTCCTAGCTACTTAAGCATGGCATGAGCAACTATAATCTCTAATTGTCATCATAAACATGTTTAATCATAATATGCTGAATCATGGATACTGAGTTAAACATATTTACAAAAACAAAGAACAAGTTGAGTTCATACCTGCTTTTCCTTGCCACAATCACTTCATCAAATCATCGTCATTATTGCCTTTCACTTGCACGACCGAATGATATGAAAATAATAATAGTGCAAGAGTGTCGTGGACTAAGCTGGAATCTGCAAGCATTTTATTCAAAGGAGAAGACAAGGTAAAATGGGCTCTTTGTTAGATCAACAATAATGCATATGAGAGCCACTCAACATTTTCATCGTGGTCTTCTCCTTACAATTACTCAACAAAAGAAAAGAATTTCAGAGAAACACACTAAAATATTTTTGGAGTTTTTAGTTTTTCTAAAGGGAATGAAATAAAGAAGAAAAACAAAAAATGAGAAAAAAAACTATTTACATGGGAAAGCTCCCAACATGTAAAAGAAGAAACGGGAAATCTTTTTGGGTTTTCTTTTACTACTACGAAACTACAACTAATTAAACTAGAAAGAAAAACCGAAAAGAAACAAGAAATGTTTTTGGATTTTCTCAAAGTTTTTCAAACACACAAGAAGAAAGCGAGAAAATAAAATTAACATGGATTATACAATGAAAAAGTATGAACACCGACAACTAGAATTAAATGTGTGAGCATGAATGTAATGTCGGTGAGAAATACGTACTCCCCCAAGCTTAGGCTTTTGCCTAGCTTGGTCTACGGCCATCCGTAGTAGCCATCCGGTCCCATATGAAAGTCCTGAGGCGGCGGCACCCGAGCGTCCCAATCTTGGGCCTCCTCCTCTGCTGCTGCCAACGCGTTCCGGTAAGCAATGATGTCCGATGGCATCACGGTATATCCGTTCCTGGCATGAGAATCAAACAAAGCAGGTGCAGGCAACAAAATAATATCACGAGTATCCTCACTAAAAACCAAGTTATAACGAATGTTGTGAGGAGGCTCAGGAGCATCAAGAAAGTGGTGGTCCCTCATGGACTGGTAATCTAAGTAAACTCTGGGCAACAAACAATCATGAGGGCGTATGTTAACATTAAAACGTCTCGCTAAGTGAGTAGCATAAATACCACCATGAATTTTACCCCTAGTTCTATGTGCAGGCGTCGTGCAATGCTAGCTCCCAGGTTATAAGTGTTGTCATTATGCAGTGCGCGGCGTAAAATGGCAAAGTCAGGTGCAGCTAGCGCACTACCTTGTTCCCTAGCAATCAAGCATTTCCCTAAGAATAAAGCAAAGTAATGAACAGAGGGAAATTGCAAGCTAGTGGCTCGGGCTTTCGACAAGCCCCTTGTCTCTCCCACAATTAAAGTGTGGAGGAAACCCTCAAACTCCTCCGGGCGAGGCTCTCTAATTTCCCCATCAAAGGGAATCAAACATATCTCACAAAATTCAGCCAGAGGTATCTGATAATGTTCAACATATAAATCAAAGCGCACCTCAGGGGGTTCGAGCCTACTCAGAAAATGAAAGTTTTGCACAAAGGAATTTGTAAGGATGTGGTGCTGGTCACACTCATCAGCGAGGAAGTCGGTCAGTCCGGCATTAGCAACGAATTGCGCGAACTCTTGGTAGAATCCAGCTTCGTTCATGAAGGCATTGTGCGGCCATTCGCACGGCCGGACCTCCGTCCTACGCGGAATGTTGAGGTCACTGTCCGAGGACTCCCCAAGGACTCCCTTGGCATTCCGCTTCGAGGAACTCCTCCGGAAGATATTCATTTTCCTAAGAACAATTTTCTGAAAATTTTGGGCCACAAAATGATATCAATAAAACTTCTCAAGATTGATAGCAACTACTCATATGGATGTCTAGAGGCTATATCAAGCATTCAAACTACTTGGAACTCAAAGAATTCAACATGCAAGCTCATTTTCAGTAGCACCAAGAGCAGCTAATTATGCAAAATATAAACCACTAAAGCAAAAACTAATTGGAGCAATGGAGGAGTCACATACTAAGGAGCAATCTCCCAAAACAGTTTTGGAAATGGAGCTCCGAGCAAAGAGATAGAAAATTTCAGGTTTGTGAGCAAGAACACGAGAGAGAGAGCTACCAGGAGATTTTGCTAGAGGTAAGAGACGAAGTGGGCTAAAGGGATAAGTGAGGGCGTCCCTGTGGGGCCCACGAGGTACCTGGGCGCGCCAGGGGGGGTGGCGCGCCCTGGTGCCTCGTGGGCACCTGGGGCACCCCCCTGGTATGTGTCCAGTGCCAAAAATTCTTAAATATTATATAAAAATTCATATTAAAATTTTATTGCATTCTGAGCACTTTTATTTCTGGGCACCTTTTTATTGCATGGATAATTCAGAAAATAGGATAATCATGGCATTTTATTGCATTTAACTAGAAATAACAGAAAACAAAAAGTGGGTACAGAAGATTGTGCTTACTAAATTCATCGACCCCATGCCCCTCAAAAAGAATCCATTAATAAGGTTGATCAAGTCTTATTAACAAACCATTTCCGAGTAACATGAAACCGAAGAACTTTCGTAAAACACTAGGTTACCTCAACGGGGATATGCATCTCCCCGATAATTAGAGTTTCATATTTCTTTTTAACAGTAGGAAGAGGGAGTTGAAAACTTCCAATAGTAATTGTCGGAGTCTTTTCAATAATATGAATACCATTCACTTGAAATTGTTTCTTCGGAAAGTGCACCGTATGTTCATTACCATTGATATGAAAAGTGACCTTGCTTTTGTTGCAATCAATAACAGCCCCTGCAGTATTCAAGAAGGGTCTACCAAGGATAATCGACATGTTGTCATCCTCGGGCATATCAAGTATAACAAAGTCTGTCAGGATAGTAACATTTGCAACTACAACGGGCACATCCTCACAAACACCGATAGGTATGGCAGTTGATTTGTCAGCCATTTGCAATGATATTTCAGTGGGAGTGAGTTTATTCAAATCAAGTCTTTTATATAAAAATAAAGGCATAACACTAACACCGGCTCCTATCACACAAAGCAGTTTTGACATAATTTCTTTTAATGGAGCATGGTATAGTTGGTATTCCTGGATCTCCTAGTTTCTTAGGTACTCCATCCTTAAAAGAATAATTTGCAAGCATGGTAGAAATTTCAGCTTCAGGTATCTTTCTTTTATTTGTGACAATGTCTTTCATGTATTTAGCATAGGGATGCATCTTTATAATACCAGTCAAATGAGTACGCAAAAAGACTGGCCTACGCATTTCAGCAAAGCGTTCAAATTCTTCCTCATCCTTTTTCTTAGATGGTTTAGGAGGAAAGGGCATGGGTTTTTGAACCCATGGTTCTCTATCTTTACCATGTTTTCTAGCAATGAAGTCTCTTTTATCATAACGTTTATTTTTAGAAGGTGGGTTATCAAGATCAACAGCAGGTTCTATTTCAACATCATTATCTCGTTCTTTATCATTATCTGGTTGGGTATCCACATGAGCATCATCATTATTATTATCATCGAGTGGTTGTTCATTACCAGATTGTGTTTCAGCATCAGAAATAGAAACATCATTACTATCCTCCAAGGGTTTTCTACCTCAGGTTCACTAGAAGTATGCAAAGTTCTATCATTTTTCGTTTTCTTTTTCTTTTTAGATGGACTAGGTGCATCAACATTAATTCTTTGAGAATCTTGTTCAATTCTTCTTTGATCACCCTCAGGGTAAAGTGGCTCCTGAGTCATTCTACCTCCTCTAGTCATTACTCTAACAGCATGATCATTCATATTGTTATTCATTTCATTGAGCAATTCACTTTGAGATTTAGCAACTTGTTCTAGTTGGGTTTGAACCATAGATGCATGTTACTCACACCTTTAACATCATTGGCAATTCTAAATAACAAGTCACTCAAGCGATCAATCATGTAGGCATTTCGTTTCAATTGTTTCATAACATTTGCATTGAAATGATCTTGCTTAATAATATAATTGTCAAATTCATACAAGCATTGACTAGGAGGTTTGTTATAAGGAATATCACCTTCATCAAATTTTATAAGAGAATTTACCACCACTACCTGTGGCGGTGTGTCAAGACCATGTATTTCTTCAATAGGTGGTAAAATCTTAACATCTTCAACTTTAATACCTTTTTCCTTCATACACTTCTTTGCTCTTGCATATCTTCAGGACTGAGATATAAAATACCCCTTTTCTTCGGAGTGGGTTTGGGCGATGGTTCAGGAAGTGTCCAATCATTATCATTCTTCAATATATTATTCAATAATTCCTTAGCTTGTTCAATAGTTCTTTCCCTGAAAACACAACTTGCACAACTATCTAGGTAGTCCCTAGAAGCATCGGTTAGTCCATTATAGAAGATATCAAGTATTTCATTCTTCTTAATAGGATGATCAGGCAAAGCATTAAGTAATTGGAGAAGCCTCCCCCAAGCTTGAGGGAGATTATCTTCTTCAATTTGCACAAAGTTAAATATTTCCTATAAAGCAGCTTGTTTCTTATGAGCAGGAAAATATTTTTCAGAGAAGTAATAAATCATATCCTGGGGACTACGCACACATCCAGGAGCAAGAGTATTATACCATTCCTTAGCATCATCCTTTAATGAGAAAGGAAACAGTTTAAGAATATAGTAATAGCGAATTTTTTCCTCATGAGCAAATAGGGTGGCTATATCATTTAATTTAGTAAGATGTGCCACAACGATTTCAGTTTCATAACCATGGAAAGGATCAGATTCAACCAAAGTAATTAACTCAGTGTGACGCCCCTGCTCGACCGTGCACTAATCATACACGCAAACGTGCACGCTCGAGATCAGAGACTCACGGGAAGATATCACATCACAACTCTAAACTCAAATTTAAACATAAATCTTCATACTACAAACCAGGGGTCAGGAGGACCCGAATACATAAGTCATACACACAAATGATATATGAGTACAGACATAGTTAGTCAAGTTTGCCTTAAGAAGGCTAGCACAAACAGCGACACCGATCGAAAAGGCGAAGGCCTCCTGCCTAGGGCCTCCGAACTACTCCTGGTCGTCGGGGATCTCCACGTCGTAGTAGGCACCTCCGGGGATCTCCTGCTCCTGGGCTCCATCGTCTGATTGCAGCAATCAGGTATGGGGAAAAGAGATAGCAAAGCAACCGTGAGTACTCATCCAAAGTACTTGCAAGACTGACATCAGAACTATGCTAAGTATGCATCGGTATCAAAGGAATGGGGCTATATCTTTGGACTAAACTGCAGAAATGCCAGAACAGAGGGGGAGAGGCCTAGCCTATCAAAGACTAGCATCTTGAAGCAATCTTGCAGCATCAGAAGAGAGTAGAATCAAGATAATATATAATCAATCATATTTTGTAATGCCCTGGGATCCTTCCTCGTCAACCCTGCGAGAAAGTGATCCCGAGAGCAGTAGTATCATTTTAACAGTGTAATAGTATCCATTTGTAGTTGTAGCAGATCAGGATACAACTCTGAGCGTCCTGTTACCGTGGACACGGCTATTCGAATAGATCACTTCTCTGCAGGGGTGCACTATTGTTACCTAACATGCTCGATTAACTCTGGCCGGACACACTTTTCTCGGTCATGCCCGGCCTCGGCTGATCGACACAACGTAGTCCTACCTAGGCTCAGCAGAGAGGTCCCCGCCAGTCTACATCCTAAGTGCTCAGGGGTCTTGGGCCCATCGCCCTTTGCACTCTGGGTCGTTGTGTGCAGGGTGGACCCAGGCACCACCTCTGTCCTGGATGGAGCCGGCCCGACCCGGCCACAATGCTGAACTGGACGTCTGACAAAGCTTTCGGCTGATACATACGGCGCCGAGGGTCCCATAACCATTATCCCACGTGGTGGTAGTGCGTATAGGCCAGCGGCCAACTCAGATCAAATACCCAAATCCGTTAGGCGTGTTTAGTAACTCGCGAAGACGAACATGATCCCTGTCGCTCCGACTTGGTAACACGCCGACCCGACCAAGGACCAAGCCCACCTCTCTCCTGGGTGGTCTCCGCCTGCCCTGTCGTTCCGCCATAATATCACTCGCGGGTGCTCTTGGAGCCGACCCGTCTTTAATATTATTCTCTCGCGGGCACTCTTGGAGCCGGCCCGACTTTAACAGTTTAAAGTATTGCAGTAATGTAACGTTTCCGTGATCATCACCCAGAGTGATCACGGCCCGATAACAAGCATGGCAAACGGACAAGGGTGAAGGGCCACAGATGGAATAACAGCATAGCTAACTAAGCATCATAGGACAGCAGGTAGGTATCAACAGTAGGCGACGAAAAAGGCTATGCACCAGATAGGAGCTATCGGAGCAGCAACATAAGCAATTCTAATGCAAGCATAAGAGAGAAGGAATGGGCGATATCTGATGATCAAGGGGGTTTTGCTTGCCTGAAAGCTCTGCTGAAGGGGTCTGGTCGTCGATGACGTAGTCGTACTCTGCAGTGTCGTCGGCAGTCTCGGGGTCTATCGGGAGAGAAGGAGGGGGAAGAAACAATAAATACACGGCAACAATGCAACAAGGATGCATGACATGTCTACATGCTGTGCTAGGGATGTTCTGATGCAGCACTACGCAAGTTAGTCGGAGCGGGAAAATATCCGGGAGTGTTCTCCCAGCTCCGAGTGATTATCGGTTCACTGAACCGGAGGGGACGGTTCCATGTTCAGTAGGTTAGAGGGGTGTGACAGGTATGTGGGTGGCATAATCGGATTCTTCATATTTTTTTGATCGTTTTTCATATATAAATTATTTTCATCCGAGTTACGGTTTATTTTATATGATTTTTCAAAGTTTTAAACATTTTCTGGATTTTCGGGATTATTTTTATTTCGAAAAATATTAAATACAAATTGCTACGGGTACCCAGTGTGTGTACACAGCTAGAGCACATAGTGGCTGACAGGTGGGCCCTGTCAACAGTTGACTGGGTCAACATTGACTGGTCAACGGGCCCAGTGGGACCCGCATGTCAGCCAGCCATAGTCACAGACATGTGGGGCCGGTCAACGCTGACGTGGCAAGGTCAAAACTGACAGGTGGGCCACTGGGTTTAACTTAATCGAATAGGTATTTTAATTAAGGGGTAATTAGCAGAGGGGACCCCACTAGTCAGTGGCACAGGGGGGTAATTAGGCTGGTGATTAGCAACTAACCTAACCATGCCATGTCGGCATAATCGGCGTTTAGCCGCCGGCGCTAAGCAATACGCGGCGGCGATGCTCGGTTGGCCGTTTCCGGCCACGGTTGGGGGCGTGGCTGGGTCCGTTGGAGAGCTGCTGTTGCGGCGCGTCGGATGGTGGCGGAAGCGGGGGCTGAGGTGCAGTGTAGTGACAGCGGCGACGACATCAGCGGCAGTGGCGCTTGGGTGAGCACGGGGCGCGGGGTTGTGGGGCACTAGCGGGCTCGCTACGGTGCTTGTTGGCCACCTGGGGGCTCCAGGAGCTCGAGCACGAGCTCGGATGCGACAGGAGCATGCTAGAACGACGGCGGCGACTAGGCAGGCGGTGGCGAGCCAACGGCAATGGTGGGGGATGAGGCTAGAGGGCACGGGAAACGGGGCAAAAGGGACGTGGGGGCTCACAGGGAGTGTGTGGGGACCTCAGGGAAGGTCGGGGTAGTTGGAGGCGAGCGGATCGACGGGCGGCGTTCGGTGAGGGGAACAGGTCGATGGCGACACGTTGGGGTGCTCTGGCTCGAGCTGGTCCTCGCAGTGGTCATAGACGACGCAGATGGATCTCCCAGACAAGCTATCACGCGCCGGGGAGCTCGGGGACCACGTGCACGACGGCGGCCATGGCGTCGGTTGTTCTGCTGGCCGCGGTGGAGAAGAAACTGAGCGAGGGGAAGGAAGAGAAGAGGATTAGGGTTGTCCAGCGGGACCGCGGGGAGGTCAAGTAGTCGCCCACGGCTCCTGTAGCCGTGCGTTGTCGAGCAGGCGAGGGAGGGGGCCAGTGCGCGCGCGCTATGCAGCCACCACGGCGAGGGAAGGAAGAAGACCTCCCTGTGGGCTGGGCCTCGCACTGTGGCCACTAGAGCCCAGTTGCACAGCGCCCGTTTAGGCCTTTTCTAATTCTTTTTCTGCTCTCTTATTTATTCTCTGTTTTGCAAATTGTTAGGCCACCAAACGACTTTTGAAAAATGTGTACCCTTGACAAATAATTAATATGCATTATTAAGCATTGCCATAAAAAGGTTGGTAAGCCTTTGAATTCATCTGATTTTTGTTTAAATGAAAATGGATTAATTGAAGCTGTTTTGGTACTGTTTTGTATTGGTTAGGGGCATTTTAAATATTCAAATAATGTTGGTTTTATTTTTATAATTGCTTTGAGATTATTTGCAATATTATGAACTATTTTGTTTTAAAATCTGATCAACTTTTATTTTGACTTGCATTTTGAATTTTTGTTTAAAGTGGAATTTGAAATGAGATATGAACAAATGATGATTTAGCACTGCAAATGCAGATGACTTGGCATGATTAGAAGATGATCATTGTAGCATATTACAAAGGGGGTGTTACCCTCAGGATCGACAGAGAATTCATAATCCTTATCAGTAACAAATATGGGAGAGGTAGCAAACTTAGGATCATATTTCATTCTCTCCCTCATAGATTTTTCTTTCATTTCAGCAAGCAACTTTATAACGTCATGTCTATCATTACAAGCAAGGATGGCTCTAACCGTCTCCCTATCAAAGCAATGTTCATCAGGTGTTTCAACTCTAGTAGGAGAGCTAGGCATAATAGGTGAATCATAATTCTCAAGAGTTTCAACATTTGCAATTTCTTTAGCTTTAGCAATTTGTTCAGTAAGAAATTCACCAAGTGGCACAACATTATCAAGCATAGTACTAGCATCATCATGAGTATCATTCATAGCAGAAGTGGTATCATCAATAACTTGCGACATATCAGAATTAATAGCATGTGGCGGTGTTGCAAGTTTACTCAAAACAGATGGTGAATCAAGTGCAGAGCTAGATGGCAGTTCCTTACCTCCCCTCGTCTTAGAGGGAACGATCTTGGTCTTAGCGTCCTTCAGATTCTTCATAGTGATCAACAGATATAAATCCCAAGTGACTCAGCAAATAAAGCTATGCTCCCCGGCAACTGTGCCAGAAAAAGGTCTTGATAACCCACAAGTATAGGGGATCGCAACAGTTTTTGAGGGTAGAGTATTCAACCCAAATTTATTGATTCGACACAAGAGGAGCCAAAGAATATTTGCAAGTATTAGCAGTTGAGTTGTCAATTCAACCACACCTGAGACTAAATATCTGCAGCAGAGTGATCAGTAGCACAGTAGTATGATAGTTTGATAGCAGTAGCAATAATAGTAACAGTAGCAGTAACGGTAGCAACAATAGTTTTGTAGCAATTGTGACAGTAGTAGCAACAGTAGTAACTTAGCAAGGAACAATATGTGAAAAACTCGTAGGCATTGGATCGGTGATTATGTTGGATAACATTCATCATGTAACAGTCATAACCCAGGGAGACACATAACTAGCTCCAATTCATCAATATAATGTAGGCATGTATTCCATATATAGTCATACATGCTTGCGATAAGAACTTGCATGACATCTTTTGTCCTACCCTCCCGTGGCAGCGGGGTCTATAAGGATACCAAGGGATATTAAGGCCTCCTTTTAATAGAGAACCGGAACAAAGCATTAACACATAGTGAATACATGAACTCCTCAAACTATGGTAATCACCGGAAAGAATCTCAATTATTGTCACCTTGGGGTATGCGGATCATAACACATAGCAGGTGCGTATAACTTGCAAGATCGGATCAAGAACACAAATATATTCATGAAAACATAAAGGGTTCAGATCTGGAATCATGGCACTCGGGCCCTAGTGACAAGCATTAAGCATAGCAAAGTCATAGTAACATCAATCTCAGAACATAGTGGATACTAGGGATCAAGCCCTAACAAAACTAACTCGATTACATGATAAATCTCATCCAACTCATCACCGTCCAGCAAGCCTACGAAGGAATTACTCACTCCCGGTAGTGAGCATCATGAAATTGGTGATGAAGGATACTTGATGATGACGATGCCGGAAGATCCCCCTCTCCGGAGCCCCAAACGGACTCCAGATCTGGCCTCCCGGTGAAGAACAGGAGGTGGTGGCGGCTCCGTATCGTGAAACGCAATAAAACTTCCTCTCCTATTTTTTCTCTGGAATTGTGAATTTATAGCGTTGGAATTAGGTCAGACGGAGCCACGTGGGCCCCACGAGGTACCAGGGCGCGCCTGGGGGGTGGCGCGCCCTGGTGCCTCGTGGGCATTGGGTGGCCCCCCTCCAGTGGGTCTTGGTTCCAGTATTTTTTATTTATTCCATAAAAAATCTCCAAAAAGTTTCATCCAATTCCAAGAACTTTTATTTCTGCACAAAAAACAACACCATGGCAATTCTGCTGAAAACAGCGCCAGTCCGGGTTAGTTCCATTCAAATCATGCAAATTAGGGGCCAAAACAAGAGCAAAAGTGTTTGGAAAAGTAGATACGACGGAGACGTATCAACGGTCATAAACAAGCATTGAACATAACTAACACCGAATAATGCACCATAAGTAGGATATAATTTCGTTGCATAACTATTGACTTAACGTGCATGCATAGGGAATCACTAACCTTAACACTAATATTCTTACTAAATCACAATTACTCGCTAACATGACTCACATATTATCATTTCCATATCGCAAAACTATTGCAAGGAATCACACTTATCATGTCCAATGATCTATATGAAAGTTTTTATTATATCCCTCTTGAATATTCATCACTTTCGGACCAAATTCATATCTTGTGCAAATTACCGTTACTATTATCAACTCTCAAAAAGATATAAGTAAAGCATGAGAGTGCAAATATTTCTTCAAAATTTTAATCTTATCAATTCTCAAAATAATATAAGTGAAGCATGAGAATTCATTTCTTCAAAATATAAATCTTATCAACTCTGAAAATAATATAAGTGAAGCATGAGAGTTTATTTTTTCAAAATTTAGCCACCACCGTGCTCAAAAAGATCTAAGTGAAGCACTAGAGCAACTGCCTAGCTCAAAAAATTTAAGTGAAGCACATAGAGTATTCTAACAAATGATGATAAACGTGTGGCTCTCTCAAAATAGGTGTGTTCAGCAAGGATGATTGTGACAAACTAAAAAGCAAACAAAGCAATGACTCATATAATACAAGACGCTCCAAGTAAAACACATATCATGTGACGAATAAAAATATAGCTCCAAGTAAAATTACCGATGGTTGGTAGAAGAAAGAGGGGATGCCTTCCGGGGCATCCCCAAGCTTAGACGCTTGAGTCTTCCTTGAATATTACCTTGGGGTGCCTCGGGCATCCCCAAGCTTAGGCTCTTGCCACTCCTTATTCCTTCATCCATCGTGATCTCACCCAAAACTTGAAAACTTCAATCACACAAAACTCAACAAAACCTTCGTGAGATCCGTTAGTATAACAAAATAAATCACTACTTTAAGTACTGTTGTATACCCATTCATATTTTATTTTTGCATTATACCTACTGTACTCTAACTTCACCATGGCTTATACCCCCCCCCCCCCCCCCCGATACAATCCATAGATTCATCAAAACAAGCAAGTAGTGCATCAAAAACAGAATCTGTCAAAAACAGAACAGTCTGTAGCAATCTATTTAAAAGCCATACTTCTTTAACTCCAAAAATTCTGAAAAATTAGGACAACGTGGGCAATTCATATACCAATATTGTGTAAACATGTCAGATTTTTCTGACGCTCCAGTACAGAACCAAAATTCCAGCACTGGACGCAAAACTTTTTGTTTTCCAAACAGCATCAATTATACTATCTTCCAAATCATCCCAAAGGCATTACCTGGCACAAACACTAATTGAAAACACAAAAATACAATCATAACACTAGCATAATTGTGAAAACACACAATAACTTATTTTATTAATTGGGTTGTCTCCCAACAATCTCTTTCTTTATAGCCATTAAGATAGGCTTGAGATTTCAATGATGCTCTCATGAGAGATAATAATAGAAACACAAAGAGAGCATCATAAAGTATATGAAAAACACACTTAAGTCTAACATACTTCCTATGCATAGGCATTTTATAGGAGAAAAAATTATCGAGACAAGCAATCTCTAGCATATGCATATAAAGAGAACGAAACTTTAATAATTCCAACACAAAGAGAGATAATTTAGTGACATGAAGATTTCTATAACCATATTTTCCTCTCTCATAATGATTACATGTAGGATCATAATCAAATTCAACAATATAACCGTCATATAAAATATTCTATTCATGATCCACATGCATAGATTTTTTATACTCTTCCAAAATAGTGGGATTGGCATCAACTGAAGTCATGACCTCTCCAAACCCACATTTATCAAAGATTTCATAAGATTGAACACACTCCAAATATGTGGGATTATTTTTACCTAAAGTTGACACTCTTCCAAACCCACTCTCAATATTATTGCAAACATTATTATCAATAACATATTCATCATGAGGATTAAATAAATTTTCAAGATCATAAGAAGCATTATCACTCCAATCATGATCATTGCAATAAGTAGTGGATATGACAAAATTATCATCCCCAAGCTTGTAGTTTTGCATATCATTAGCATAATTGACATTAATAGAATTTATAGTAACGTCATTGCAATCATGCTTTTCAATCGAGGAGCTATCATGAATCACTTTATAAATTTCTTCTTCTAACACTTCATCGCAATTTTCAGATTCACGATTTTCAAGCAAAACTTCATACAGAAAATCAAGAGCACTCAAATCACTAGCAATTGGTTCATTATAATTGGATCTTTTGAAAAGATTAGCAAGTGGATGAGGATCCATAGTGGCCTTAAATTTTTGCTTTTACTTTCTGTTCTTGTGTGTTTTCATAAAGGCAATAAAAGCAAGCAAACAAGCAAAAGAAATATTTTTGTGTTTTTGTAAAAACTTTTTAGAAGTGGGGGAGATGAAAACGAGAGGAAAATAAAATAAATGCAAGGATATGAGAGTTTATGCAAAGGTACTTGATAGATGTTAATGATGTCTCCCCGGCAACGGCGCCAGAAATTCTTCCTGCTACTTGTAGCTTGCGTTGGTATTTTCCCCGAAGAGGAAGGGATGATGCAGCACAGTAGAGGTAAGTATTTCCCTCAGTCATGAAACCAAGGTTATCAATCCAGTAGGAGAATCACGCAACACCTCGTTAGCAGTACCTGCACACAAACACCAAATCCTTGCACCCAACGCAAACGAGGGGTTGTCAATCCCTCGGCGGTAAATTGCAAGATTAAATTGTATGTGATAGATAGATAGATAGATTGAAACAAAAATCCAAAATAAAATAAATAAAGAAAAAGTGCAGCAAGTATTTTTAGGGTTTTAGTAAATGATTTAGATAGACCCGGGGGGCATAGTTTTCACTAGAGGCTTCTCTCAAGAAAATAGCATACGGTGGGCAGACAAATTACTGTTGGGCAATTGATAAGAAAGCAAATAATCATGACGATATCAAAGGCAATGATCTTGTATATAGGCATCATGTCCGAGACAAGTAGACCGACTCCTGCCTGCATCTACTACTATTACTCCACACATCGACCGCTATCAAGCATGCATCTAGTGTATTAAGTCCATAAGAACGGAGTAACGCCTTAAGCAAGATGACATGATGTAGACAAAGTAAACTCACGCATGAATAAACCCCATCTTTTTACCCTTAATAGCAACGATACATACGTGTCATGTCCCTTTTTGTCACTAGGATTGAGCACCGCAAGATCAAACCCATTACAAAGCACCTCTTCCCATGGCAAGATAAATCAATCTAGTTGACCAAACCAAATCAATAGATCAGAGAAGAAATACGAAGCTATAATAATCGTGCATAAAAGAGATCAGAGAAGACTCAAATAATATTCATGGATAATCTGATCATAAACTCACAATTCATCGGATCCCAACAAACACACCGCAAAAAGTGATTACATCGGATAGAACTCCAAGAACATCAAGGAGAACATTGTATTGAAGATCAAAAAGAGAGAAGAAGCCATCTAGCTACTAACTATGGACCCGAAGATCTGTGGTAAACTACTCACGCATCATCAGAAGGGCAGCAAGGTTGATGTAGAGCCCCTCCGTGATCGATTCCCCCTCCAGTGGAGCACCGGAAAAGGCCTCTAGATAGGATCTCTCGAGAACATAAACTTGCGGCGGCGGAAAAAGTATTTCATGGACACCTCTGTTGGTTTCCAGATTTTTGGAAATTTATAGTGGTGGAATTAGGTCAAACGGAGCTGAGGTGGGCCCACGAGGCACTAGGGCGCGCCTGCCCCCCCAGGCGCGCCCTGGTGGCTCGTGGCCACCTCCTCTGGCGTCTGGTCTTCTCTCGAAGCTTCTAGTGTTTATCTTGTCCAGAAAAAAATCTTGAAAAGGTTTCGTGGCATTTGGAATTCGTTTGGTATTGATTTTCTGTAAAACAAAAAACAGGCAGAAAACAGCAACTGGTACTGGGCACTAAGTTAATAGGTTAGTCCCAAAAAATGATATATAATTGCCGTAAATGTATATAATAACATCCAAGATTGATAATATAACAGCATGGAACAATAAAAAAGTATAGATACGTTGGAGACGTATCACACCCTGTCCTCCTTTTATATCTGTCTTGGTCCTCTTCCCCCGAAAACATTGGCGGGAAGGGTTGCCACACAACGGCAAGTTTGAAGGGGGACAGGAGCACAGTCTATCCTCACAAAAGGTGGTCTTCACCTGCAAAGCGACCGTCCATGACGCGCCGGTGGGCTCGGGGATGACCTCCGCCCTGCGCGCCTGCCGTCTTGGTCTTCTTTCACCAATCGGGCAACCTTTGGGGGTTGCTTTGGGAAGTGGATTGTTGGTCTTGCTCCCTTAGCACAAAAGGGGAAATCCTCTCTATCCGCGCCTGCTGGCATGGCCTCTGTCGCCGTTCATCGCCGCGCACGTCACCCACGTGGTGGGCACGAGACCGCGCAACCGAGACGAACAACCCTTGTCTTGTGCGCCTTCGGGAGGGTGCCTTGGGAGGCAACCTTGGGGGGGCGCCTCGCGAGGCGCCCGCTCCCTGGGGAGGGGTCCTCGGGAGGCTAGGCCTCGCGAGGTGTCTTACTTGAGGCGCCCGCCGGTGGGCCACCTACTGGGCCTTCGCCAGGCGTTGCGCACTAGGCCAAAGGCAGACGGGCCAGGATACCCCGGGTTCCACGGGCCTGACAAATAGAAGTGTTATGATCATCATTATTAGAGTATTGTCCCAGTGAAGAAATAAATAAATAAAATGAGAGAAAGAGAGAGAGAGAGAGAGAGAGAGAGAGAGAGAGAGAGAGAGAGAGAAAAGAGGCCAAAAAGAGCCCAACAAAAAAAATGAGAGAAGGGGCAATGTTACTATCCTTTTCCACATTTGTGCTTCAAAGTAGCACCATGTTTTTCGTATAGAGAGTCTCCTATGTTGTCACTTTCATATACTAGTGGTAATTTTTCATTATAGAACTTGGCTTGTATATTCCGATGATGGGCTTCCTCAAATGCCCGAGGTCTTCACGAGCAAGCAAGTTGGATGCACACCCACTTAGTTTTCATGTTGAGCTTTCATACACTTATAGCTCTTAGTGTATCCGTTGCATGGCAATCCCTACTCCTCGCATTGACATCAATTGATGGGCATCTCCATAGCCCGTTGATTAGCCGCGTCAATGTGAGACTATCTTCCTTTTTTTTACTTCCCCTTATTGATCTCTACCACCGCATTCTATTTCACTCATAGTGCTATATCCATGGCTTGCGCTCATGTATTGCGTGAGGGTTGAAAAAGCTGAAGCGCGTTAGAAAGTATGAACCAATTGCTCGGCTTGTCATCGGGGTTGTGCATGATAAATATTTGTGTTAAGAAGATGGAGCATGACAAGACTATATGATTTTGTAGGGATAACGTTCTTTAACATTTTTATTTTGAAAGGCATGATTGTTTGTTGGTATGCCTGAGTATTGATGTCTTTATATCAAATTATAGACTACTGCTTTGAATCATTCGGACCTTAATATTTATACCCTAAAAGAAAGATTACATGATGAACATGTTAGGTAGCATTCCACATCAAAAATTCTGTTTTTATGATTTACCTACTCGAGGACGAGCAGGAATTAAGCTTTGGGATGCTTGATACGTCTCCAACGTATCTATAATTTTGATTGTTCCATGTTGTTATAGTATCAATCTTGGATATTTTATATGCATTTATATGCTATTTTATATCATTTTCTGGGACTAACCTATTAACCCAGTGCCAAGTGCCAGTTGCTGTTGTTTGCCCGTTTTTGGTTTTCCAGGAAATCAGTATCAAACGAAGTCCAAACGCTACGAAACTTTTTGACGATTTTTTTCTGGACAAGAGAGACCCTAAAAGCTTCGGGAGGAAACCAGAAGGCAAACGAGGAGACGGCAAGGCAACAGGGCGCGCCCAGGGGGTGGCCGCGCCCTGATGCCTTGTGGGCCCCTCGTGGCTCTGTCTGACCTAATTCCACTTTTATAAATTCCCAAATATTGGGAAACCAACAGAGAGCCACCCGAAATAATTTTTCCGCCGCCGCAAGTCTTTATTCTTCCGCGATCCCATCTGGAGGCCTTTTCCGGTACTCTGCCGGAGGGGGAATCGATCACGGAGGGCTTCTACATCATACTTACTGCCCTTCCGATGATGCGTGAGTAGTTTACCACAGACCTACGGATCCATAGCTAGTAGCTAGATGGCTTCCTCTCTCTTTTTGATCTTTAATACCATGTTCTCCTCGATTTTCTTG
Organism: Elymus sibiricus; assembly: GCA_039707655.1. Lineage (NCBI taxonomy): Eukaryota > Viridiplantae > Streptophyta > Magnoliopsida > Poales > Poaceae > Elymus > Elymus sibiricus. Next base: position 132,336,908 of record CM077676.1, on the reverse strand, counting down.
GAGTTCTATCCGATGTAATCTTATTTTGCGGTGTGTTTGTTGGGATCCGATGAATTGTGGGTTTATGATATGAATATTTATGAATATTAATTGAGTCTTCTCTGAATTTTATTATGCATGATTGTTATAGCTTTGTATTTCTCTCCGATCTATCTGTTTGATTTGGCCAACTAGATTGATTTATCTTGCAATGGGAGAGATGCTTTGTAATGGGTTCAATCTTGCGGTGCTCTATATCCCAGTGACAAAGTAGGGGACAAGACACGTATTCATATTGATTGGGTTTACTTTGTCTACATCATGTCATCTTGCTTAAGTCGTTACTTTGTTTTATACTTAATACCATAGATGCATGCTGGATAGCGGTCGATTGGTGGAGTAATAGTAGTAGATGCAAGCAGGAGTCGGTCTACTTGTCTCGGACGTGATGCCTATATACATGATCATTGCCTTAAATACCGTTATAACTATGCGCTTTTCTATCAATTGCGCAACAGTAATTTGTTCACCCACCGTATGCTTTGTGTTCGAGAGAGAAGCCTCTAGTGAAAACTATGACCACCGGGTCTACTTTTATCATATATAAAAACACAAAAATACTTTGCTGCAATTTTATTTCCTTTATTTTGTTCTGTATTTTATTTTATCTATCTACCACTACAAAATTTAATCCTTGCAAATAACCGCCAAGGGGATTGACAACCCTCTTGTTTGCGTTGGGTGCAAGTATTTATTTTTGTGTGTGCAGGTGCTGCTAACGAGGTTCTGTGTGGTTCTCCTACTAGATTAATAACCTTGGTTCTTTATTGAGGGAAATACTTATCTCTACTGTACTGCATCTCCTTTCCTCTTCGGAGAAATCACAACGCAGCTCACAAATAACAAGCACCGTAAGAACAGCCAGCTAAAAGGAGTAGGTTCTGTTCAATCTGCTGGGGCCAAGGGCACAAGAGCACTACATGTCCGCAGCGGGGGATCTTCCAAAGACGCGGAGGAAGTCGCCTCGCTGCTCCATGTGCAGCCTGACGGGCCACTGACGGGCCACAGAAGGAACACCTGTACCAACACGCCCAAGGCAGATTTCTACGGTTGATTTTATTTGGTTTTTATGCTTGAAATATGGCAATTCATGTAACTGTGCTTAGAGCATCTCTAACAGATGATGTATAATAGCATTGGTGATGTAAAAACTAACTTTTACATCACATGGGGCTAAAAATGCCTCTCCAACAGATGATCTAGACCTATATGGTGATGTATAATTTTGAAAGGTGATGTATAATTTTGGACCAAGTGATGTAAATATAGGTCACCTCCTCTGGTGATGTAAAACGAAAACAGCAGCGCGCGAGAGGCCAACCGCCCATCTGAACATTCCCGCTCCCGTCCCGACCCCGCGCGCCCCAGCCGCCGCCGGCCACGCATGGCCATGGACGGCTCCGGCGTGACCCCCGCCGCCCGTCGCGAGCATCCACCGCTCGATTCCGCGCCTCCGCCGGCCCCTGCAGCCGCCGCCACGCCCCCGCCAAACCCTATGGAGCCTCCCCTCCGCCGCCGGGTGTTCGCCGTGCCCCGGCCAGTCACCGTGGCCGGGAATCCAGCCGAGTCCGTCCCCGCGGCGGGCAAACACCTGGCAAAAGGGCAAAAGCCGGCCGCCGGCGCCGGAGGGAAGAGACAGCAGGCGGCGGCCACCGGCGAGAAGGCAAAGAAGCTCAAGAAGGCTCCCGCACGCAGACCGAGGCCGAAAGCCATCCCGGAGGCCGCCGCCGTCGAGGAGATTCCCCCGACGCCGCCACCGCCGCCGCCCGCGGAAGAAGAGGAGCAGTCCTCGATTGCGCCGCCGGCCGCCTCCCACGTGCTCGACGAATTGTCCCAAAGGTAATTTCTATCTCTTTTTTTTGTCTTTTAATTTTTGGTTGATCTTTTAGTTGTAGTACGCAATGTAGTGTGTTTGATGTGTGTCATTCATGTATATAGCGTTGATGATGAGGCGTTCTTGCAACAAATGAATGTTGAATCTCAAGAATATGAAACCCCATCGCAAGAATATGAGACAAATTATGATGAGGAGAATCTTGATGGGTACTATGAGGGTTTCTTGGATGAGCTTTATAGTTATTCGTTTGAACTATGTCGAGTCATCCTAGTTTATGCTATTTGAACTATGCATTTCGTTTGTGTTTGTATTGAACTATGTCGATGGTGAACTAGTCTTTGCTATACTATGTGGATTTGCAAAGTATTTTTATGCTTGTGATGATCATTGTTTAGTTAAAATTGTGAAGGAGAGATTGAAATAGGTGATCTATTTTACATCATCTGTTGTGGCACAGGTGCCCTATTATAGATCATCTGGAAAAGCAGAAAATGAACAGGTGATGTAAAACACCCATTTTGGTGATGTATAGTTTTTACATCACCTATTTTGGGTGCCCTATTATGCATCATCTGTTAGAGATGCTCTTATGTGGATGTCAGACTGCTAGTAACTATTCCACCTATTAGTGAATCTCTCAACATGTTCCATGGAAGGGAGCCGTTTGGGTCGAACGTTGAGCATCCTGCCATTGCCTTGGTCTCACCGGCTATTTATAGGAAAGATGGTTCTGCATCGCAGCCGCACCCAACTCAAACAAGATCGACATGGCTTCATCTTCATCCTCAGTTCGTTCCAGGGAAAGGCAACAGCACCTGCCGCTCATCATGTGCCCGGATTGCGGCGAGGTTCAGGTGGAGACCAACATCAGCGGGATAGAAGGCCCCAACTATGGCAAGCGTTTCTACAAGTGCCCAATCGACAGTGTAAGTCTCGTTTTCTTTAGATTCATCCCTTTTGATTTGCAAGTGGGCTCGTTTCCAAAGCTAACTCCGATCGCCGTGCCAAATTCGTCGATTTTTCATTGTGTTCTTTTGTGCAGGGCCCGACAAATGTGGCTGGTTCAAGTGGGAGGAACCTTACGCCGGCATCCTCAGGCAGCTGCTCTGCGTGCGCAGAACGCCCAAAGGTAGCAAGTCGTCAACCATGGGTACCAGGAGCAGATGCCGGTGCCGCAGGCGCCCCCAAACATGAGGGGAGGACCGAACTGGATGACGATAGCGTTAATGGCGAACACCGCAGTCAACATTATCCTCACCATGGCTCTTCTGGGACGCACCTGAAAGGCGTAGAAGCACCTCTGCTCAAACAGCTATGATATTTATGCAAGATTAGTTCGAGTAGTTTACTATTTTCTAAGCTAGTGTTATACGTAGATGACCGGCCCACGTGTCGTGGCATGTATGGTCTTTGTTTTCAATTAAGCAATTTGTAATCTGTACCACCGTGTTTATCAAGATTTAACAAGCTTCAGAGGGTGTTTATTTTATATGCATGCTTGTGGTGTGGTCTAGTCCATCACCGGACGGAGGCTGGTAGGCGTTGCGATAGTAAATGCGATGAGCAGTCACGTCTCACTGTAAAAAGTTGTGCCGTCTGAGCACTCAACCACTCGACCATAAGCTGCAACTTTTTCTACGCATAGCGCGCTGGACACAGCTGCATTTACCATTCACATCCTTCCTACCCACAGGCACACAACTTTCGTCCTCGCTCCCTTCTCCTCGAAGCCATGGCGGCTCTTCCATAGCCGCCGCCGCGAACAAGTGTTTCGGGGGAACAAGCAGCAGCGAAGAACGCCGGCAAACCCAGGTAAAAAAGATCACGTCCTCTTGCCGCAACACTCTTCCTGTTAATTTAGTTTACCAGGGCGACGAACCCATCGAAATCAGTGGCTGATTCTAATCTAGGAAAATCGTTTTCCATCTTCATTCGATGCATAGATCGGATCATCACAGTTCTAGATCCCCGTTTTGATTCTATTCTATTTCTTTTTTTGCCATCGCCTAGGAAGAGTAATGGAGTCCAATGTCAATCTTGAAGAGCTTGAGGCGCAAAACACAGAGTTCAGTCAGTTCAACGCAGTGCAGGGTCCAATAGCAGTTACATCTAGGACTTCAGTGCAGAAAATATGCAACACCTTCTCCCAGTTTAGCGAGTTCAAAAGGAACATAATGAGAGATATCGGATTTGGAGGTGTACTCGCCATCAAAACGTTGCCCAAGCTGAATCTTAAATTCAGTTCTTGCTTAATGGAGAAGGTCAACCCAGATACAAGAGAAATACTGATCGACGATGATCGGGCCATCAAGTTTTCTCCAAAGGACGTCAGTAATGTATTTGGGATCCCTTGTGGTGCAAAGAAAATCTCGACCTACCAACAGAGTTGTCTGAGGCATGTGCAGAGTACAAAAATTTGCTGAAGAAATGAGTGACAAGGGTGCACACAGTTTGAAGGCTGCAGAAGGTATCTTGTTGAAGCACTTGGACGCGGACTCACCGGTACTAGACATAGATATGTTCAAGATTGCTGCTATTATCTTCGTTGTCGGGCACATGCTCTGCCCATCATCAAAAAATGACTACACTAGTGTTGATTACTGGGAAGCACTCAGCAGAACTGTAGAGATCAGCGAGTACAATTGGTGTGAATTTGTAATTGAGCACCTTCTTGCGGCTGTACGGAAGCTCAAGTCTGATTTGCAGACTCGGCACTCGACTATACACCTAGTCGGTTGCCAATTGTTTCTTCAGGTATGGCATGGTTCAACTCGGCCACATGTAGGTCTCGTACAGTCACCGGAATCAGGCGATACACGTTTTCATTCATTTTTTTTGTTTGCTGAAACATGTTCCAACCCTGTCAATTTTTCAGGTTTTTGTCCGCTTGGATTGCTTACACGTCGTGTCACCTCCTCACCAAGGATTTCATTATTTGACTACGATACAATCCGCAAGATGATAGACTCACTAAACATCAGCCAGAGCGGTGAGCCAACATTCATATTTGCAAGGGTATGACCCGAAACCCCCTCCCTGTCTTACCACCTCAGCTAAACGCCGTAATGAGCATTCTTCACCTCCCTCAATGACTATTCATGCAACTGATCATACATGTGTGAATAATTAAAAACAGGGGATCCGATGATCTGATGACGTTGGGTATTCAAGGTGCTTCACAAACAGGGTATCAAATCAGCAGCATGGATGCTCACCTTTCACGACAGGTGCAGAGCAGAACAATATGTTCAAGACTCCAGAGAACACTTCATGGCAGTATAATCCAAGCCCGACGTCTAATCCAATGGTTCGCGCTACAAGCAGGAAAGGGCCTTCAGATTTTGCCCGTGTTGGGGATATTCCCCACGGGATGGTACGGCTAGGAGGAAATGACCCGGCATGGAGCCCACCGGCTCATGGGTCACTCCGACCGCCAGATCAATGCTGACGACTGGAAGGGCCCAAAGCCTGGCAAGACGTTTTCCAGGAAGGCCGGCTCATGGAACCTTGATGGGCCGGCTTGACGATGTCCCACGAAGGGACAGTTCCCAACATGGAAGACAAAACACGACAGTTGGCGCCCATCGTGGGGCCCACGCACGGTGGTGTTGAATTCTTGGAGGGAGCTCTCCCAGGGATCGAGGGATACGCGATCGGCCGGATGACAAAGAGTCGTCGCGGCAAGCTCTACATCGACGATTCAGACTGGGGCCCCGAGGCCGACTCAATCGAGTACGGGTACCGGGTCCCTTTCGGCACGATCCACGTCTTCATCGGCATGATCGGCGAATCAGGCCTCGAGCCAGACATCTGCTCCGACATCGTCGAGCCGGCTCGTCGCGCCAAACCCGGCCAGGCTCAAGCCGGCTGGAATCACGTCTTCGTCGGCTTTACTCAGGGAGTCGATCTCATGGACAATTCCGCGTCTGGCGGAGACACTCTTGTCTATTCCGATGGTGAATCCTCGGTTGGTGACACCGAGTCGATCCTCCCACTTTTCGATGGCAAGCTTGGGGGCTATTCTGATGACGAGATTGGTCCGGATGCCTTCGAGCCGCCGCGTCGAGCCGCCGTCTATATGGCAGGAAACGTCAACTTGGCCGGGACCGCGGCGGCCCAGAATTCTACGGCGGCCGGTGCCGTAACGGGGACTGGCACTTCTGCGCCGGCTCCAGATGCGGCCGGCTTGAATAAGACGCCGGCTCAAGCTCTGGTGGAATTGATGACTGCTCTAGGAACACTCCTGGAAGCCCCAGTAACCACTGAAAATCTGGCGAAGCGCAACGCGGAAGTGATGAAACTCCGCGAGCAGATGGCTAAGGTCCAGGAAGATATCAACGCTGAGAATACTCGTATGGCGGAGGTGCAAGCTTACATTCGTGATGAAGCCGAGAGCTTGAGGGCGGAGGCCCTGCACCTCAGCTTCCGTCAAAACGCTTCAGAGGCGGTCCATCAGAGGAGGCATCAGAGTAGGCTGCCCTCCAGTTTCGAGCCTACGCGTTTGTTCAGGACGCACCTGCTCCAGGGGAAGGTGCTGGCACACCCGGCGGGCCGGTCACACCTCAATTGACCCGGACCGCACCACCGCTGGCTCAGCCCCATCAGCCGGCTCACCAGCCTGAGCCGGCTCCACGGCTGTCACCAGTCTAGCTCCCCCCCTGCCGTTTCCAGACCCCGGCTGGTCATTACTCCAACCCGGTGGACAATATGCTGGCGGCAACTGCTATTTGTAGCTTGCGTTGGTATTTTCCCCGAAGAGGAAGGGATGATGCAGCACAGTAGAGGTAAGTATTTCCCTCAGTTATGAAACCAAGGTTATCAATCCAGTAGGAGAATCACGCAATACCTCGTTAGCAGTACCTGCACACAAACAACAAATCATTGCACCCAACGCAAACGAGGGGTTGTCAATCCCTCGGCGGTCAATTGCAAGATTAAATTGTATATGATAGATAGATAGATAGATAGAAACAAAAATACAAAATAAAATAAATAAGATAAAATTGCAGCAAGTATTTTAGGGTTTTAGTAATATGATTTAGATAGATCCGGGGGCCATAGTTTTCACTAGAGACTTCTCTCAAGAAAATAGCATACGGTGGGTAGACAAATTACTATTGGGCAATTGATAGAAAAGCAAATAATCATGACGATATCCAAGGCAATGATCATGTATATAGGCATCACGTCCGAGACAAGTAGACCGACTTCTGCCTGCATCTACTACTATTACTCCACACATCGACCGCTATCCAGCATGCATCTAGTGTATTAAATCCATAAGAACGGAGTAACGCCTTAAGAACGATGACATGAAGTAGACAAGATAAACTCACGCATGAATAAATCTCATCTTTTTATCCTTAATAGCAACGATACATACGTGTCATGTCCCTTTCTGTCACTGGGATTGAGCACCGCAAGATCGAACCCATTACAAATCACCTCTTCTCATGGCAAGATAAATCAATCTAGTTGGCCAAACCAAATCAATAGATCGGAGAAGAAATACGAAGCTATAATAATCATGCATAAAAGAGATTAGAGAAGACTCAAATAATATTCATGGACAATCTGATCATAAACTCATAATTCATCGGATCCCAACAAACACACCGCAAAAAAGTGATTACATCGGATAGAACTCCAAGAACATCGAGGAGAACATTCTATTGAAGATCAAAAAGAGAGAAGAAGCCATCTAGCTGCTAACTATGGACCCGAAGGTCTGTGGTAAACTACTCACGCATCATCGGAAGGGCAGCAAGGTTGATGCAGAGCCCCTCCGTGATTGATTCCCCCTCCGGCGGAGCACCGGAAAAGGCCTCCAGATGGGATCTCTCGAGAACAGAAATTTGCGGCGGCGGAAAAAGTATTTCGTGGACTCCCTTGAGGGTTTCTGATTTTTTGGGAATTTATAGTGATGGAATTAGGTCAAACAGAGCTAAGGTGGGCCCACGAGGCACCAGGGCGCGCCTGCCCTCCCCCCCCCAGGCGTGCCCTGGTGGCTCGTGGCCACCTCCTCTGGCATCTGGTCTTCTCCCGAAGCTTCTAGTGTTTATCTTGTCCAGAAAAAAAATATCCAAAAAGTATCGTTGCATTTGGACTTCGTTTGGTATTGATATTCTGTAAAACCAAAAACATGCAGAAAACAGCAACTGGCACTGGGCACTAAGTTAATAGGTTAGTCCCGAAAAATGATATATAATTGTTGTAAATGTATATAAAAACATCCAAGATTGATAATATAACAGCATGGAACAATAAAAAATTATAGATACGTTGGAGACGTATCAACAACTCACAATCTTGCGGCAATTCCAATTACTGGGAACACCCCGGTCGAGATTGAGGCCAGGAATGGCATTGAGATGTTAAAGACCGCGGTGACCTAGTAGGCAAACTATTCACGCAGTCAGCACCGGCTTCATTCCATCCCGCATCAGAGCCGGAGCAGGAGCCGACATGCTGAATCCCCAGCAGTTTCCAGCAGTGTGCGCCGTCAGTGCGAGCAGCAGCAGCAGAATCCTCAGCCCGACCGGTAGTTTCAGACGCACAGTCGATTGTGGACGCCGCTCGGGCTATGCGAGAAGCAGAAGCGGCAAACGCGGGAATTGCCCAGCCCTCACCCACCACAGCCCAGCCAACTTCACGTGGTATCGGTCAAAGTACCAGGACCATTGGGATACCATGCTTAGTGCCCACCTTGCACAATGAGCGCATGCCAACTGATTTTAAAGGCCCTCGCAAAGTTCCCAATTATATGGCTGACCTGGAGCCGGCTACGTGGATTGAAAGCTACGAGATAGCCATGGATATGTTGGATGTCAGTGATGCGGTCTGTGCTAAGTATCTGACCATGATGTTGGAGGGGCCAGCTCGCACATGGTTGAAAAACTTATCCCCCAACTCGATCAACACTTGGGAGGAATTGAAGGAGCGCTTCATGAAGAACTTCCAAGGAACCTTCAAACGACCAACGACGGTTGTTGATCTCGAGCAGTGCGTTCAACGCAACGATGAGTCGGCACATCACTGGTCACGTCGTGTTGCAGAGATTATCCACTTCAGACAGCATTACAACTGTGCAAGCCGTCCTCGTCCTGGAGAGGAATTGTCACTTCCAGCCCTTGGTCCAGAAGCTTGGACGCCTCAAACGAAAGGTGAAGGACATGGGAGACCTCATGGATGTCCTTACCCGGTATGCTGAGTTAGACAGTACGAAAGATCTGACTTTCGATGATGAGAAATCTGGCAAAGGCAAGAAAATGGTGGCGGCAAGGGTCACCAGCAGAACACTCAAGGGCACATTGGCAACAATGGAGATCAGAACAACAATGGCAATGGTAATAAGCGCAAGAATTCTGAAGGAGGATCAGAGTTTGTCGCTAACACTAATACTGGCTTCAAGGGCCAGAGATGGGGTAACAGTTCTGGTCGTCTTTACAATGGGAATCGTCCCCGGAATTATGAAGAGGCTCTCAAAGGCCCGTGTCCGAAGCACATCTTTGATGGCAAGCCGACAAACCACTCGTGGGAAAACTGCTTCATCATGTAGGAATTCCGCAACCAGGGTTATCAGAATCACCACGGTGGTGGTGGTGGTGGACATCCAGGACAACCTGGAGCCAGCGGATCCGGAGCCGGCTTTCCAGGTGCCGGCTCATCGGGTGGCTTCCCCACTACCGGCTTCCAGGGTTTAGGCGGCCAGGGTGCCAGTTTTCAGGGATCTGGAAATAATGAAGGCGACAATCAGCGCTCCAATCAGGGAAATCAGAATCAGGGAAATTAGACCGGGTTTCAGAGTAACCCAAAACAGTTAAACAACGGGCACTATCATGTCTTCACAACCAGCACTTGTAAGCGTGACCGCAAACTTCAAAAACAAGCCATCAACATGGTTGAGCCGGCAGTCCCAGAGTACTTGAATTGGTCCGAGCAGCAGAATCAGGGAAATTAGACCGGGTTTCAGAGTAACCCAAAACAGTTAAACAACGGGCACTATCATGTCTTCACAACCAGCACTTGTAAGCGTGACCGCAAACTTCAAAAACAAGCCGTCAACATGGTTGAGCCAGCAGTCCCAGAGTACTTGAATTGGTCTAAGCAGCCGGTGGTCTGGAGTCGTGAGGATCATCCGCCCCGGGTCGACAACCCCAGTTGCCTCGCCCTCGTGGTGGAACCTCAAGTTGGTAGGTACAAGCTCACTAAAGTACTGATGGATGGTGGCAGTAGCATCAACATCCTTTACTATGATCCTTTCAAGCGGATGGATCTGTCAGAGAAGCAGCTCAAGCCGTCTTCTACTGTGTTCCATGGAATCGTTCCTGGGAAGTCAGCATACCCTATTGGGAAAATATCCCTGGAAGTGGCTTTCGGCACTGAACTCAACTACAGATCAGAATTCCTGATGTTTGAGGTGGTCAAAATCAAAAGTCCGTATCATGCCTTGTTTGGACGGCCGGCTGATGCTCGCTTCATGGCACAACCTTGTTATGTTTATCTGAAACTCAAGATGCCTGGCCCAGAAGGTACCATCACGGTTGACAGTGACAGGAAAATCGCGCTCGAGTGTGAGAAGGGAGATGCAGCTTATGCCGAATCGGCTTGTGCAGCTGAGGAGTTGAAATTTTATCAGGCCAATGTAGACCCCGCTACCATGACTTCTCTGAAAAAGCCCACTACCGAGTCTGATCCCTTGCTCAATTTCAAATCAACTGAGGATACTAAGCAGATTGATTTTACCCCTGGTGATTCATCTCAGCAGTTCACCATTGGGGCCAATATGGATCCCAAATAGGAAAGCGCGCTCATCGAGTTCATCCGTGAGAATCGGGACATCTTTGCATGGAAACCTTCTGACATGCGTGGAGTACCGAGAGAACTCGCTGAGCATCACCTCAATGTTGATCCTAAGATGAAGCCTGTTCGGCAATACCTCTGTCGTTTTAACAAGGAGAGACGCAAAGCTATTGGTGAAGAAGCAGCCCGGCTCCTGGCTGCAGGGTTCATTGTTGAAGTTTTTCATCCTCAGTGGTTGGCAAACCCAGTGCTTGTTCTGAAGAAAAACGGTACTTGGTGGATGTGTGTTGACTACACAGACCTGAACAGGGCTTGTCCCAAGGATCCGCTTGCCCTTCCTCGCATTGATCAGATTATTGACTCCACTGCTGGTTGTGAGTGCTTGTGTTTCTTGGATGCCTACTCCGGTTATCACCAAATCAAGATGGCGGAATAAGACCAGGAGAAAACAGCTTTTATCACGCCCTTTGGAGCGTTCTGCTATACATCTATGCCCTTTGGGCTAAAGAGTGCTGGCGCAACTTATCAGCGTTGTGTTCAGAATTGCTTCCACAAACAGATTGGCCGCAACGTTCATGCATATGTTGATGCTATCGTGGTCAAGTCTCGAAAGAAGGAGACGTTGCTAGATGATCTCAAGGAGACGTTCGACAACCTCCGAGTGTATCAGATGAAGCTCAACCCGGCCAAGTGTGTGTTTGGCGTTTCCTGCAGGAAAATTACTGGGTTTCCTAGTGTCTGAACGTGGAATTGAGGCTAACCTGAAAAAAAAATCAAAGCTATCACGACACTTACCAAGCGGGCCAACATCAACGCCGTCTAGAGACTGACGGGCCGGGTTGCGGCTTTGAACCGGTTCATAAGCCGGCTTGGGGAGAAAGCGATCCCTCTATATCAGTTGCTGAAGAAATCAGATGACTTTACTTGGGGGGTGCTGTAGATCAAGCTTTTGAATCTTTGAAGAAGCAGTTGTCTGAGCCGCCCGTCCTTGCTACTCCTCAGGAGAAGGAGCCAATGCTCTTATATATTACTGCTAATAACAAAGCCGTCAGTGCAGCTGTTGTCGTTGAACGCAAGGAGGACGGTAAAGAGTATCCAGTTCAAAGGCCAGTTTATTATGTCAGTGAGGTCTTGACAGAATCAAAACAGCAATACCCACATTGGCAAAAACTGGTTTTTGGTGTTTTCATGGCAAGTCGCAAGTTGAAGCACTACTTTCAGGAACACCCAATCACCATGGTCAGTTCGGCACCATTGGGAGACATCATCCAGAATAGGGAAGCTACGGGCCGGGTTGCTAAGTGGGCTATTGAGCTTGGCCCACATCATCTCAAATATGTGCCTCAGACGGCTATCAAATCTCAAGCCTTGGTCGATTTCATCAACGACTGGACTAAGCTTCAAGCCCCGGAAGAGAAGTCGGACAACACTTACTAGACGATACACTTCGATGGTTCCAAACAAATTGAAGGCTCGGGGGCTGGCGTGGTTTTAACTTCTCCACGAGGTGACAAGTTTTCCTATGTTTTGAGGCTCATGTTTCCTTGTACTAACAATGCAGCTGAGTATGAGGCCCTACTTCATGGGCTCCGTATGGCTAAGGAGATGAATCTCAGCCGGGTCAGGTGCCTGGGCGACTCAGACTTGGTGGCTCAGCAAGTTTCTGGTACATGGGATTCCAAGGACCCCCTCATGGTGGCTTACAAGCGGGCTGTTATTGTTATTGCTGGTCATTTCACTGGTTACCAGGTTGATCACATTGATTGGCGACAGAATGAAGCAGCAAACGCCCTGTCACGATTGGGTTCTCAGCGCAAGCCGGTTCCGCCCAATGTTTTCCTTGATGTTTTACACAAACCGTCTATCAAGTTGGCGAGGGAAGAAGACCTTGCTGTTCCTGATCCCGAGTCACAGCTCGTAGCAGCAGTTCATGCTACCCCAAAGTGGACAGTTCCTTACTTGGCTTATCTTACCCGTGGCGAGCTCTCAGAAGAGGAAATCATCGTCTGGCAGATTGTCAGACGATCCAAGTCCATGACTATTGTCAATGGCGAGTTACACAGAAGGAGTATTACCGGCGTTTTTCAACGTTATGTTTCTCCTGAAGAGGGCCGCAAAATTCTCAATGAAATCCATTTCGGCGATTGTGGTCATCATGCCGGCTCGAGATCTCTTGTTGCCAAGGCTTTTCGACATGGTTTTTACTGGCTCATAACTCACGCAGACGCAGAAGACATTGTTCGTCGATGTGATGGATGTCAGAAATTTGCACGTCAGGCTCATGTGCCGGCTCAAGAGCTTCAGATGATACCAATCACTTGGCATTTTGCGGTCTGGGGGCTTGACATGGTTGGTCCTTTCAAACCTTCTAAGGATAAAAAGACTCACCTCTTGGTTGCAGTTGATAAATTCACCAAGTGTGTCGAAGCAGAACCAATCAGCAATTGTGATACAGCGACGGCGGTCAAATTCTTGAAGAAATTAATATTTATCTTTGGATTTCCGCATAGCATCATCACTGACAATGGCACTAACTTGTCTAAGGGAGCTATGAAGCAATTTTGCCAGAAGGAACATATCCGACTTGATGTAGCTTCAGTAGCACATCCACAGTCCAATGGTCAAGCAGAGCGTGCTAATCAAGAGTTGTTGCGCGGAATCAAGCCCAGACTTATGGTTCCTCTTGAGCGTACTTGAAAGCGCATCTTATCTCCCAGAGGGAGGGGTGAATGGGAGATTATTAGAAATTCGTCAAACTCTGAAGAATTTGACGAAGAACAGAGTGAAGAAATAGAAATGCACAGGAAACTATGTCATCACAGAAACAGAGTACATGCGAACAGGATACATAAGAGTGAAGAACATGCAATCATACAATCATACAGGCATGAAGAATACGAACTGTGGAAATAAAAGATAACATGATCAAATACTTCAGTTCAAATTCGTCAGAGGATGGATCACAAATTCTTCAGTAGTGGAATAAAGTAAGGGAGGGTGAGGAATTTGAAACCAGGTTGGCTCGGTGAAGACAATGGAATTTGGTAGACCAGTTCCAGTTGCTGCATCAACTGTACGTCTGGTTGAGGCGGCTGAGTCGCAGCTTAGAGGACACTTAGTCCTCACCGTATTCCTCTTGAGCTAAGGTCACTTAGACCTCGCCCAATCGCTCGTGGTAAGTCTTCAAGGTAGACTTCCAAAACCTTCACAGACTTGTTCACTGGCATGCCACAATTACTCTTGGGTGCTCAGAACATGACGCCTAACCGTCTGGAGGAATGACAGTCCTCAAAGGTAACAAGCGTCGGATCACACAGATCAATCTCTTCAGCGATGCTCAATCACTTAGGCTCTGGTTGGGTTTTTCCTCACTTGGGTTCTCACAAAGTCGTCAGAGGATGGGTTGCTCTCAAATGACAAGTGTCAAGTTCTCTCGGAGCAGCCAACCAACATGTGGTTGTGGGGGGCGGCTATTTATAGCCAGGGGGCAACCCGACATGAATTGTCATAAATGCCCTTGTCTGATTCGACCGTTGTCAGGATAAGGATCCACTCGACAGCAGGCACGCGGCGCAGCAACAGTCAGAAAATTGAACTCTCAATTCGTCAGGGCACTCAATTTCTCAAGGTAGGCAGCTCGCATTGGTGAAGTCCTAACTCCTCAGCCTGACCAAATTCGTCAGCGACCAGATGAACTTCGTCACTGTCGCTAGCAAATGCGTCAGCTGTACTGGAGATTTCCAAAGGCTTCACTCGAAGCGGCTTGTGTATGGGTTTCAGTAAGTTTGAGCATCACTTTGGAAATGTGAAATATGTTTCACCTAGACCCCCTTTAACAGTACGGGTTTTCCTATGACTCAAATATGAAGAAAAGAAACTACGAAAACCAAAGTCTTCAAGCTTCAAAGTCTTCACATCAATTTCTTCAAAGGCCGTACCAATTTCATCACCAAATTCTTCACTTGAAGAAATCTATTTTTAGGGGTCGTCTTCCATGTGTTAAACCAAAACTTCAGGGACTCTGTCTCCTGTGTATACTCACAAACACATTAGTTCCTCAACCTATTTGTCTTCAATACTCCCAAAACCACTAAGGGGGCACTTGATGCACTTACAATCTCCCCCTTTTTGGTGATTGATGACAAATTGGTTAGGCTTTCAACGGGAGTAAAAATAATTGAATTGTAAGTATAGAGCTTGAAGAAATTGATTACAAGATATTGAGGAACTCCCCCTGAGGATGTGCTTATGAGGAATTTGCTTTGGATTGCAAATGCACGTGGTAGGTTGAAATTGTGGAGATCTCCCCCTATATCTTGGAATCCAATCATGCATGATCAAAAGTTAATTGAAGAATGTGAATGCATGATGAAAATTGGTGTCTGACGAAATTGTGCATGCAGGAGCAGATATATTTAAGATCAGAGCACGCATATAAAACATTGCAGAAGAGTCAGACAACCAACCATTATTAAAGTTACAACTCGTCAGAGAGCGAATCAAATGAAGTTCAAGAGTTGTAACACAGCAAAAATAGCAAAATAGCCCATATAACGACCCGCTTGAAGACTAACTCACACTTCTTCCCCTTTGTCATCACATGACCAAAAGGAGGCAAGGTGAGGACTAACGCCCCTGAAGAAAATCATCGTGGTGAAGACGAGGGAGCGCCAGCGTTGTTGGGGTCGAGTGATGCAGATGGACTAGCCACAGTGTCTTCAACGGCTTCATTTTCGTCAGTCTGGCGCGATGAAGACTCTGAACTCGGCATGAGAGGAGGAACTTTGGTGTTCTTGAACTTCTTCCTTGGCGGATCTGCCCAGTCAAAGTTCATCTGGAAGTCCAAATCAGCAAGTTCTTCATCTGTATTGAGGTGCGATAGGATGGCCCATGATCTGTCAAATATCTCATGAAGATAGTAGCGGTTTTTGCGGACTGAGTTATGTGTCACAGTCATGTTGGCTTGTACAGCAGCAAACTGACGCTTAACCCATCTGTGATTTCTATCCACTTTCTGGTGAAGGCTTATGAGCAGCTCACGGTCCGTCATGACTCATGGTGCTTCAGGTGAAGAAGCTGGCCTTGAAGCTTTTGCAGCGGTGTCCTGGCTAGCAGATTCATCAGCATTGGAGCTAGAGATTAGTTGACGAAATTGTCCATCAAGGGGACGAATTCCTTCATCTACTGCAGCCTTGCCCTTGCCAGGAACTGAGGAGATGGTGCTCTGAAGAATTTCTACTTCAGGCACATAGCTCAGATGATTTTGCCTGTCTGCCTTGTAGTGAATTGCAGATCGGGATCTGATGAATCTCATGATCCATGGAGCATATGGCTTCAGATCAAAAGGCGACTGTGCCACGGTGACCAAAGTCCTCAGGAAGAAATCATGAATATTAATGGGAGTACCATGAATGATGTGGAACAGCAGATTCTTCATAATTCTCATAGCTTCTTCAGTATTGGAGTTGTGACCCTTTATGGGACCGAGGGTTCAAAAAACGGTTCTTGGCACATATAGCAAATCCTTCACTAGGAAGGTTGTCCTTGGAGCTTCTCCTTCAGCGATTGGCTTCATCAGCACTTGCATCAGGTGATTGGGCAGTTCAGGTTCTTCATATATTCTCCTTGCTTCTTCATGGGGTGGTTCAACTGGGAGAGCTCGAAGAAGTTCTTCAATTGGAGCTTTGTAGTGAGTGTCTTCACTCATCCAGTCCAGAGCCCATATTGCAATGTCGTCAGCGTCACCAGAGAAGTGCACTGTGGCGTAGAACTGCAGGATGACTTATTCATTCCAGTCGCAGTCGTCAGAGCAGAAGCTGAGTAATCCAGCATCGTGAAGAACAGCCAAAACAGGCCGAAAGCACGGCAAGGACTCCATATCCACGTGAGGAATATGGCGATGCGGAAATACTTTGTTCTTGTCGAATAGCAATGAAGCATAGAAGTTCATCTGAGTCCTTGTCCAGAATCACAGGCACCTAATCTTGGCTGAGTCATAAGGGGACTCACCTATGAAGAAATTCTTCTCTTCGAAGAATTTGGCATTATCGAACTGAGGCCGCCTGAGGGTTCTGCCAATCTTAGGCATCACTGGCACTGGGTGAAGGTTATGCATCTTCTTGCGTACATCAAACACTGGTCGTGGGGACCCAGTGGAATCATTTGGATCTGTTACTGCAAGGGACTTAGCAATTTCCTCAGCAGTGGCGGTAGGAACTGTATGTGTGTCTGCTGAAGGAATTGAGTCATCGCGCTGAGGGGATGTATTGACGACATCCACCATAGGCTCATCTTGAGCAGTTTCATCAGCTGCTGCAGCTAGTATTTCTTCAGGAATGCTCTAGAGCGGTGATGGTTGTTTTTCTTCAGAGCCCGTATGAATTTCTTCAGTGACGGCGGGTGACTGTGGCACTTGCGTCAGAGGTGTGGTGAGGGGCGAATTTGGATGGAAAGCTTCCCAAAATTCGTCAATGATCGGAGGGGTTGTAGCACCATCAATATCCACATCCTCTTTTGTTTCCTCACTACTTCCAGATGAAGCAGTGTCATTTTCTTCAGTCAACGGAACCTGTGAGGGCTTCCGAGACGGGACTTGGGGACGCGAAGCATCATCTTCAACTTCGATTTCTTCATCCACCTGCTCTGTGGTAGCAGCAGAGTGGGTTTCAGTGTCATCTGCATTAGCCTGAGGAATTTCATATTCCACCCCATACGGAACAATCTGAAGATTTTCATTGGCAGGAGTAGGGGGCGCTGAAGAGATCGGTATAGCATCAATCGGAACATTTGAAGACATTGGAGTCGTCTTCACTTTCTTCACAGTTGCTGTGTTGGTTGGAGGGGCTGAAGCTTTTCTCTTCTTCGCTTCCTTCCCAGCAGCCTTGGTCCGCTTCACTTCTGATGCAGAAGGAAGGGTGATATGCTTCGCAGGTGAAGTCGCTGGTGGTGGTGCTGCTGAGGAACTGGATGGTTCAATTTCTTCAGGGTCGACTGATGCAGTCGCCCTGGCAATTTCTTCAGGAACAACTTCTTCAGTTGCCCTTTCATATTCTTCAGGTGTAACCTCTGTTGCCCTGGCAGTCTCATTGGACTGAGCTGTAGGCGATGGAGCTGAAGAACTGGTGGGAGGCACCATGCCAAACTTGGCAGCCTCACGCTGGTTGTGCTCATTGACCACTTTGGTGGTGGCTTGGATGAATCTATCGCGCACTCCACAGCAGTGATTTGACTGGCATTCAAATTCTTCAGACAACTGTTGAATTTCAGTCTGCAAAGACACAAGCTGCTGAGATGAAATTGAAAGCATGTTCTTCCGCAGCTCCTTCTCTTTTTGCAGCTGTTGTTTCCTCACCAGTTTTGCTTGTGCAATTTTATGCTTCTCATTTAAAATGAAGGCAGAAAGCACATGACTCGGACCAGGGGCAGATTCAATTCGTCAAGCGGCGTATCTGGCTTGGTGCACCAGATGTCAATGAAGTCTAGAAGCTTCTTGGGGTCCAGCAGTAGTGGTTTTGAAGAATTCTTAGCAATAGCAGTTTGCTCTTGCTTTCTTCTGAGGAACTTAGCAAGCTCATCTTCGTCAGCTAGCCCATGTTCGTCAGCCTGAGGCACAAAGGCCTTGCTCTTAGGACTTGGCCTGGTGCCACGGCCAGCAGTAACCTTTTGCTTTAGCTTGGGCAATGAAGATATTGGTTGCCCACTAGCTGAGGCACTTGATGCAGCGATTGTGGCTGTTGCAAAGCCCTCGGTGCGCTGGCAAGATGCGAGCACGACCGGAGTTGAAGCTTTTGCTGCTGCCATTGAAGAACTTGTAGCAGGAGGAGGCACTGAAGATTTTGAGATTTTAGGTACTGAAGCCTTTGAAGCAGCTGGCTGGGCCACTGAGGGCTTTGGGACAGTCGGCTTCGGCTTGGTAGCAGGCTTCTTTTGCATTGCCTTCTTCGGAGCACTGGCACTGCCACTAGCACCAGCTTCAGCTGAGGCCTTTGAGGCCCGGTTGAATTCTTCAACGGCTTTCTGGGCTTGCTTCTGCAGTTTTGCTTGACGCTTGGCGCATTCTTTGGGAAATTCTTCACCCCTTCTGATGCTTGTGGGATGGGTAACTTGACCTTCAGCAAGCGGTGGCCTATTGCACGGAGGCGTCACAGCAAAATCCTTCATGTATTTGGAGGTGACGAAATTGTAATCCCTCCACTGGTATGTCGAGTATCTCTTTATCTTTTGCAGGCGCGTTTTGCGCTGCTCCTTGGTTTCCTTGCCATGAGTGTCTTCATCTGGTGTACAGTACCCTGCATATATTTCGTCAGGAATCTCAAAGGCAGTCTGTTCTTCTTTCCGCTTGCCTCCCTTCTGAGGCCTTTTCCCATCAGCCATTTTCTTCAGCTGAGGTTTTTGAACTTTTGAGGACTCTGAAGATGTTTGAAGGTTTTCCTCAAGCAATGCTGCAAATGAATTAATTTGATGAGAACCTACTGATTCGTCTGCCGACATTGTACCTGTGAATAGGGTATAGTTGCAAAGAAATAGGGAAGAGTCACATGCGTTCTCAGAGATTTTTCAAAATAAACCAGGTGAAGAAATTGACCCTTATCGTCTTGACGCATTTCACTAAGTGTTCTTGACAAAGGTTCCAGAGTTGTACAGATTGAAGCAATTGCACAATTGAGGAATCTTATTGTTAAGTGTAACTTAGTTGAAAATACTCAAGACTGGCCAGAAGGAAGTGCTGAAGAATTGGAAGAATAGTAAAAACAACACTTGAAGATTTTGTGGCAGTAAAAAGATCAAACTTGGGCGGTAAAAATAAATTTTAATTACCCCAAGGATGAACTCGACGAACTGGACGACGAGGCGAAGGAAATCGTCAGTTCAGATCTTCCATGCCCTAACTTGGCGACGAAAGACGTCTACGGCGGTGGCGGAGGTGAAGAAATCCGCGGCCGGCGCGGGTACGGCGGCGAAGAAGTCGAGGCAGTGAAGCTCTTCCTCTCCGGCGACGATGAGATCCAGCGGCGGCGCTAGGGTTTGAGAGCGACAGGGGCGCGAGAGTGAAAGGAGTTGAGGTTGACGGGGTCAAGCCTTTATATAGGCGCGGTAAAAACTGAGTGGCCCAAAATTTTTGGACGGATAAGCCCCTGGCGATTCGCATCTGAGTGACACGCGTCACACATGCATTTCCATCTCAATCCACGCGTGCGAAGCGCGGGATGAAGTTACTATGGCAACCGCCAAAAATTGATTAGAATATTTTCAAAATGTGTTCGCAATTTCTTCAGCTGTCAAGGACACAGTGAAGACTTTGAACAGTGTCAAGTAGAACGCATATGAAGAGATTGTGAACAGAGTGGGTTGAGCTTAGTATAGAGGGGATCGGGTCCGATCACATCCACATAGATGGCGAAAAACTCCGAATGAAGAAATAGCTATATGTGGATGCTGTTGAGGACATAAATAGCTATATATATATAGGTATAGAACCAAACGCAGTGAAGAATAACCTCAAATGACGAATTTGAAAAGTTTGACGAAATTGCAAATGACGAAAAACTCAAATTTGAAGAATGTCAAAAAGAGGTGGTGGCGTTACCCACCGTATAAGAACTATGATGATTTCAGACACCGCGTACAATTGTCGTAGGGTTCTGAGAATCAAGTTCTTCATTAATTTCTTCACACTTAGAGGGTTAGTCTTCATTGATTGAAGAAAAACGTTACTTCGTGTGTTGTGCATCAAGTCATCAAGAATGCATAAGCATTAGGATGTGTGTCCTTTTCAAAGGACATTAGAAGATTCTAAGATGTTTAGCTCACACCGCAACATGCAAAACCTTCTCTCATCCAAGGGCTTTGTGAAGATATCTGCAAGCTGGTCTTCAGTCTTCACGTGGTCGATGACGATGTCTCCCTTCAGCACATGATCACGAAGAAAATGGTGACGAATCTCAATATGCTTCGTCCTTGAGTGTTGCACTGGGTTGTGGGCGATCTTGATGGCGCTCTCATTGTCGCAGAAGAGTGGCACTTTCTTCACGTTGACGCCATAGTCCATGAGGGTTTGCTTCATCCATAGTAACTGTGAGCAGCAGGCGCCAGTAGCAATGTAGTCAGCCTTAGCAGTGGAAAGTGAAACGCAGTTCTGCTTCTTCGAAGACCAACATACAAGAGATCGTTCGAGGAAATGGCATGTGCCTGATGTCGACTTGCGGTCCACACGATCACCAGCATAATCAGAATTGGAATATCCAGCAAGATCAAGTGATGAGCCCTTGGGATACCATAATCCAAGCATTGGAGTGTGAGCTAAATATTGAAGAGTTCGTTTCACAGCCTGGTGATGTGATTCCTTCGGTGATGCTTGAAAGCGGGCACACATGCAAACGCTAAGCATAATATCTGGCCTAGATGCACATAGGTAAAGCAATGAACCAATGATGGAGCGATATACCTTCTGATCGAAACCTTTACCATTTTCTTCAGTGTTGAGTTGGCCATTTGTTGGCATTGGTATCTTGAGGCCTTTGCAATCTTGCATTCCGAATTTCTTCAGGCAGTCTCTGAGGTATTTCTCCTGAGATATGAAGATGCCATTGGGTTGTTGACGAATTTGAAGCCCGAGGAAGAATTTCAACTCCCCCGTCATAGACATCTGATATTCTTCTTGCATCATATGAGCAAATTCGTCACTGTATTTCTTGTTAGTGCAACCAAAGATAATATCATCAACATATATTTGGCATATGAACAGTTCACCATCATAAGATTTAGTAAAAAGAGTAGGGTCGAGTGAACCGGGCTTGAACCCCTTTTTCTTCAGGAATTCCTTCAGGGTATCATACCAAGCCCTAGGGTCCTGCTTGAGGCCATAGAGAGCCTTGTTGAGTCTGAAGACTTTGTCAGGATGCTTTGGGTCCTCAAAACCTGGTGGTTGAGCAACATATACTTCTTCATCAAGCTTACCATTGAGGAATGCACTTTTCACATCCAGTTGATATAAGAGGATATCATGATGGTTAGCATATGCAAGCAATATTAAAATGGCTTCAAGCCTAGCAACAGGTGCAAATGTTTCATCGAAATCAATACCCTCAACCTGTGTGTAGCCTTGAGCTACAAGACGGACCTTATTCCTCACCACTTGGCCATTTTCGTCTTGTTTGTTGCGGTATACTTAGTGCCGATGATATTGTGCTTGCGTGGATCAGGACGCTTAACAAGCTCCCACACATTGTTGAGCTCGAATTGACGTAATTCATCTTGCATCGCTTGAATCCATTCAGGTTCCAGAAAGGCTTCATCAACTTTGGTGGGATCTGAAATAGAGACAAACGCTTAATGCCCACAAAAGTTAGCTAAATGTGAAGCTCTTGAGCGAGTGAGGGGACCAGGTGCATTGATGTCGTCGAGGATCTTCTCAATCTACACTTCATTCGCCACTCGTGGATGTGCTGGACGAGGGCCTTGTTGTTGTTGTTGCCGTGCAGAATCGTCAGCATCATTTTCGTCAGGATCTTCATTTTCTTCACGACGAGGAACAACCACTTCTTCATCAGCAGCTATTTCTTCACTGGGCACAATTTCACCAGTGCCGATCAGCTTGATAGATTCCTCAGGTGGCATTTCATCTAGCACAGGAGGCAGGTTCTCTCTTTACGAGCCGTTAGTTTCATCGAACCGCACATCTACAGTTTAAACAACCTTGTGGTGGAAGGAGTTGAAGACTCTGTAGGTGTGCGAGTCCTTTCTGTAACCAAGCATAAAACCTTCATGTGCTTTCGGTGCAAATTTAGAATTGTTATGAGGATCTCTAATCCAGCATTTAGCACCGAAGACTTTGAAATAACTCACATTGGGTTTCTTGTCAGTGAGGAGCTCATATGAGGTCTTCTTAAGGAATTTGAGAAGATATACCCGGTTGATGATGTGGCATGCAGTGTCAATTGCCTCAGGCCAGAAGTGACGAGGTGTCTTGTATTCATCAAGCATAGTACGCGCCATCTCGATGAGGGTTCTGTTCTTGCGCTCCACGACTCCATTCTGCTGAGGCATGTAGGGAGCAGAGAGCTCATGAGTAATACCAAGTTCATCAAGATAGTCATCGAGGCCTGTGTTCTTGAACTCAGTGCCATTGTCACTCCTGATGTGCTTGATCTTGAGACCATAATTCGTCATGGCCCGATTGGAGAATCGCCTGAAGACATTCTGAACTTCAGTCTTGTTTGTAATGATGTGCACCCAGGTGTAGCGAGAGTAGTCATCAACAATGGCGAATCCGTAGAGAGATGCTGCATTGGTTAGTGTGGCATAATGTGTAGGACCGAACAAATCCATATGAACCAATTCAAAAGGACGAGTAGTGGTCATGATTGTCTTCACCTGGTGCTTGGCTCTGGTTATCTTTCCAGACTCACAAGCACCACAGAGGTGATCCTTGACGAATTTGACACCCTCGACACCAATGATATGCTTCTTCTTGACGAGAGTGCTCAAATTCCTCATTCCAGCATGTCCAAGTCGTCGATGCCATAGCCAGCATTCCGAAGCTTTTGCCATTAGACATGTTGCAGGCTGAGGACCTGTAGAGAAATCTACAATATACAAGTCACCTCTCCTAAAGCCTTCGAAGACTTTGGATTTGTCAGATTCCAACAGCACAATGCATCTATATTTGCCAAAGATGACAATCATATCAAGATCACAAAGCATTGAGACAGACATGAGGTTGAATCCAAGGGACTCGACAAGCATCACCTTTTCCATGTGTCGATCCTTTGAAATGGCAACCTTACCTAGACCCAATACCTTGCTTTTTTCCTTTGTCAGCATATGTGATATGCTTCAGATGAGATGGAGTAAGGGGAGCATCAGTGAGGAGATTGCTATCTCCAGTCATATGATTCATGCAGCCACTGTCGAAGACCCATTCAGTGGCTGAAGGTGTATCATCCTGTAGAAGCATTAGTCTAACTTACAAATTCATATGCTTCAAAGTGAAAAATATGATAATGTTCAATTTCGTCAGACAATTTCATCAATGAATAATATCTAGCAGCATAGGGGATGTGTGAAATGAAACATTCATTCCAACATGATTAGCCTGCATCCCAACATGCATTTTGTCAGGTCTTCAGCAAATTCATCAGACATTTAGTTGTCTGAAGACCCGGCCCTGCAGAAGAGATTAGTTCTTCTTCTTAACCACCCACATCTGAATGGGTGGCTGAGAAGCAATGTGACAAAGTGCATTGATGGAGAACTTAGGCATTGAAGAATATGCATTTCTCTTCACAGGAGGGTTATAGTAATTGAATGAATAAGCAGAGAAATTCCTCGAAGATTTGTGAACATAGTGGTTCGAAGAATAATGCTCATATTCATCAACTCGCAGTCTGATTCCCTGCGAAACAGAGGCATTAGTGTGACCATAGGTGGGTCTGCGTTCATTTGACGACTTTGATCCCTGTGAAGAATTTGCCTTGGGAAGTTTCTTCTTCATAGGTGGTGTCATGATGACATTCACCTGAAGATTTTCCAGAAGGCTTTTAGGAACCCAGATTTTCTTCACAGGTGGACCATTCCTGCAGTTAGTACCAATGAATCTGGCAAAGACCTCACCATTCTGATTCTTGAACAGTTTATAATTAGAGTCAAATGACTCATCTGAAGAATATGAAGAATCACAAGTGTAGCCAGATAAAGAGGATGGATCTACTGGAGCTCCCTTTGCAGCAACCCATGTGGTTTTGGGATACTGCTCAAGCTTCCAATACGAACCATCAGCATTGAGCTTTCTCTCAAAGGCAATACCCTCTTTCCTAGGGTTCCTGTGAAGAATTTGCTTTTTGAGCACGTCACACAGGGCTTGATGCCCTCTGAGGCTTTTGTACATGCCAGTGACATATAATTCCTTCAGCCCTGCATTTTCATCAGTATCACCGGTGGCTTCCTCAAATGAGGGGTCAGTGGCCACCGTAGCAGTTGAAGCAATTGCAAGTACAGAAGCATTTGAACATTCAGCTGAAGAATTAGCATTATTACGTTCAAGGCATTTTAAGCATGGTGCAGCAAATTCTTCCTGAGCAGTACTGATCTATTGAGCGAGGAGTGAATCGTTTTCCTTTTGAAGATCATCATGAGACGCTCTCAGCTTCTCGAGATCTTGCTTCCTTTGAAGAAATTCATAGGACAGCTTCTCATGTTCAGCTGAGAGGGACACATGACGACTTTCAAGTTCATCATATTGAGACTTAAGCCTTCTGAGATCCTCAGATAGGGCTTGACTATGATCCATTTCCTCGTCCAACAGGTCATCGCTTTTGTCTAGCAGTTTTTGAATCTTTTCCAGGGCATGTTGCTGTTCAGTTACAATTTTAGCAAGTTCTTATAGCTTGGTTTAGATTCACACTCAGAGTCATCATCACTGGAGGTTTCAAAGTAAGCTTCTCGTGAGGTTACCTTTGCACCTCGAGCCATGAAGCAATAGGTGGGAGCACAGTCATCAGCACAGTCATCATTGTTGGTGGAGATACCATTATCCTCAGTGTTGAAGATGGACTTGCTGACGTACTCAGTAGCGAGTGCAAGGCTTGCCACACCAGTGTCTGACTCCTCACCAGATTCCTCAGCTTGCTGATCATCAGATTCTTCTTCAGAATCTATTTCCTTCCCAAGGAATGCACGAGCTTTGCTAGAACTAGATTTCTTGTGAGATAAGGACTTTGATGAAGACTTTGAGGACTTTCATGAAGACTTTGAGGACTTCTTTTTCTTCCCATCAGACTCATCATCATCCCTGCTCTTCTTCCTCTTCTTCTTCTTCTTCTTCTTCTTCTTCTTCTGCCAAAAAGGGCAGTCGGCGATGTAGTGGCCTGGATTCTTGCATTTGTGACAGGTTCTTTTGTTGTAGTCTCGAGCAGACGCTTCTCCAGTGTTCTTCGATTCATACTTTGAAGATTTTCCAAATATGTTCTTCTTGGAAAACTTCTGGAACTTCTTCACCAGCATAGCCAGCTCTCTGCCAATTTCCTCAGCACCGTCAGAACTGCTCTCATATTCCTCTTCTTCTTCTTCAGATGAAGAAATTGCCTTGGCTTTTGCTTTAGCCTTCAGAGCGCGGGGGCGACCATAGCTGGGTCCATACATGTCTCTCTTCTCTGCTTGCTAAAATTCATGTGTGTTGAGCCTCTCAAGAATGTCAGCAGGATCCAGTGACTTGTAATATGGGCGCTCTTGAATAATTAGTGCCAAAGTGTTGAAGGAACTGTCCAGAGACCTCAGCAATTTCTTCACCACCTCATGATCGGTGATGTCAGCAGCACCAAGAGCTTGAAGCTCATTGGAGATATCAGTGAGGCGGTCGAAGGTCTGCTACACATTTTCATTGTCTAGTCTTTTGAAGCGATTGAAGAGATTGCGCAGAACATCAACTCGGGAGTCACGTTGAGTGGAAACACCCTCATTCACTTTTGAAAGCCGGTCCCAGATAAGCTTCGAGGTTTCTAGTGCACTCACTCTGCCATACTGTCCTTTGTTGAGATGACCACAAATGATGTTCTTCGCTTGAGAGTCCAGTTGCTTGAATCTCTTCACGTCAGCAGCATTGATACTCGGTGAAATGGCGGGGACGCCGTTCTCGACGACGAACCAGATATCGTTGTCAATAGCCTCAAGACGCATTTGCATCTTGTTCTTCCAGTAGGGATAGTCTGTGCCATCGAAGATGGGGCACGCAGCGGAGACCTTGATCATACCTGCGATCGACATAACTAAAACTCCAGGTGGTTAAACCAAAATCACACAGAAAAAGGGAGCACCTTGCTCTAATACCAATTGAAAGCACAGGTTATCTCCCAGAGGAGGGGGCGAATGGGAGATTATTAGAAATTCGTCAAACTCTGAAGAATTTGACGAAGAACAGAGTGAAGAAAAAGAAATGCACAGGAAACTAAGTCATCACAGAAACAGAGTACATGCGAACATGATACATAAGAGTGAAGAACATGCAATCATACAATCATACAGGCATGAAGAATACGAACTGAGGAAATAAAAGATAACATGATCAAATACTCCAGTTCAAATTCGTCAGAGGATGGATCACATATTCTTCAGCAGCAGAATAAAGTAAGGGAGGGTGAGGAATTTGAAACCAGGTTGGCTCGGTGAAGACAATGGAATTTGGTAGACCAGTTCCAGTTGCTGCATCAACTGTACGTCTGGTTGAGGCGGCTGAGTCGCAACTCAGAGGACACAAAGTCCTCACCGTATTCCTCTTGAGCTAAGGTCACTTAGACCTCGCCCAATCACTCATGGTAAGTCTCACTACTAGGAAAAATCCTACTAGCAGCGCTGGTTTTTGGGCTAGCAGTAGCACGGATGCCCGCGCTACTGCTACGACGCTACATCTAAATTTTACCAGTAGCGCGGTTCTTACCCAGCGCTACTTCTACTTACACCTACCAGTAGCGCGCCTCTAGCCATCGCTACTGGTAATGTTCTGTACCGCGTCCCTCGGAACCACGCTACTGGTAAGGCAGCGCTGCTGGTACTCTAAAGCCCCTCGCTGCTGCTAGTTTTTTCTTTTTTTATGCTGCTATATTTGTATTTTTACAGGTTTTATACAATTACAACATACACATACATTGAAACTATATGAAAAAAGGAATGTCTCATCATCATTATCAAAGTGGTACAACATAGTCTCATCATATCATCATTATCGAACACAAATGATGTCGATCTCATCATCATCTCGAAATAGCGATACAAGGTAATTATCACATGTCTCTTACATTGTCACTGCACACACACGTTTCATTATCTACCTAAACTATGACATACGAGAGAAGAGCGATCACGATGAGCAAAAGCGGGATTATGTAGTAGTTTTTGCGGCGCCGGTTCTAAATCCTCTGTTGCGCTATGAATCTCAAGTAACTAGCTTCGGCTTCCATTCTGCTATCAAACCCTTTCTGGCTTCCGCCCGGGAAGCGGTACACTTGGGCCTGACACTCCGGCCACTCATCGTACACACCCGGAACATGCCCTACATACACGGCATACCACTTCCTCGCCATCGTTGATCTATATACCTGTCATAGTTGCACATATATCATCAAGCGAATTCAACGATATATAATATGGAGCGTAAGTTACGTCGGCCTGTGGAGAGAAACAATTATGAAATACAAGCAACGTATAGTAAACATAGTTAACGAAATTCATCGTACCGAAACTAATTAACTAGCGCAGCAGCATTTACATCTAATAGTTTCGTCGTACAGAGACATTCAAAAGTTTCGTCGTACAGAAAGTAAAAACTAACTAAACAGACACATTGTCTTCAAGCAGTGCACTCTTCCCATCCGGCCATATCCGGGAGGATGCACCCAAGCTTAGTGAAAGGCGTCATGTCCTGACGCTGTAGGGCTATGCGGGTTCGGACGTCAGCTCGTGATATTGGGCCGTTGTTGAACATCCCATTCTCTTCGAGGACGTCTTTCATGATGATGGATGCAATTTCCTGCTGGATCCGGTAGAAATCATTTCGAAGTTGATTATCCGGCACGGTTCCAAAGGCTTCGGCCCATCTCCGGATATGGGCATCGCCAGATGAAGATGTCATGCAAAGTGATTGCACATTCCTTTTGTACTCCATCATTAGATGGATGACGTAGAATCCATCATTCTCCCTTGTTGCCGGTCGCTGGAGGCAACAGAAGTCAGTCTTATGGCCGAAACACAGCCCGGCCTTACTTGTTTTTTTGACTTGGATGTAGCCACCCCGCATGCTGAAGCCCATGAGAGCTCTGTCCAGAATATACTTTATGTGTGTGTAATCTTTCTTGTCTATGTTCTTCGATGGGTCCAAATATAGAGCGTGGGAGAAACGCGGGTAAAGAATGATGAGAACGGCACGCCCCCCCCCCCCCCCCGCTACCCAAAATACACGATCAAGTTAGCCTCCTTGCGTGCAAAGTAATTATTGAAATGCACGAAAGGATGTATGTGTTATAGTGGCTATCCGCGGATGACTTACCCGGGATGTTAAGGTAGGAGAATCTTTTCTTTGTCCTTATTGATGACCAAGAATTATTCGATGTACTCCCTCGCATATTGACGGTTGGCTTCGTTGATTGACAAGAAGCCCTCATGCATGTAGTATGGGTCCGCGACCGCAAGACCAGTGATTTGCTCTCTCCTGACGATGTAGTTCATGTGCAGCGCATACAGGCGGACGAACGTAAAATCGAGTCTCCTCATTTGAAACATCTCGAAGATGTAATCAAATCGCAGGAAGAACAGGTCCGCGGGGCATGTGCTGACGTACATCTTGCCACTGCATGGCACCCTAACCGTATAAAGTGGGTATCCTGGATCATCCGAGGCGAGGAGGCTTCTCTCTGTCAACAACACATGGTCATGGAGTCTCCTGAGATCCCCTGTTATGGCAGCTAGCGCATCCGCCGGTACCATTGGCTTTCCCGCGACATGGAGTAATGGCGCATGTTTCATCGGTACACTGTCAACCCTGGTCTGCGGAGGCGGCTGGCTGCTAGAAGCAACATTGGCAGCTTTATTGCCTTTTCTCATCGGTATCTTCCTCTGCATCTTCTTGGTGGGCTCAGGTGCTGGTGGGTCTGTCAGACCCTCCCTGACCACCGCCCCTAGTGTTGTCCGGCTCAGCATTGAACGCCTCTGGCTAATTAGTTGAGCTTGGGTGGAACCGGCATCTGGAGGCGTGTCCTGTGAGGATTGCATGAACAAAGACTTCTTGCACTCCCGAGGACGTTCCGTCTCTGGTACACCATGCATCTCATATGGTTGACTCATCGTTACTTCGTGGTCAAAGCCGGTATTGAGATACTGGAGAGGGTCATCCACCTCCATGTCATGATCCATATCCTCTTCCATGGGGCCGATGTCATCATCCGCCGGAATGGTTAGCCCTCCTTCCTCGTGTCTCTCGATCTTACCCAGCAGCACAGACGATGGTTGTTGTAGTTGTGTAGGTGGGGTTGTGGTCATACCTGCTTCCTGATGAGGTCCCGTTGGTGTGCTCCCGGCCACCTCCACACGAAGAAGATTCTTCGGCCACAGGATCGGCCAATTTTTGCATTGGCCAAGCTGCGTGGGGGTCTCGTCATCCTCTCCACCGTTTTGTATGGGACGAGGAAAACCCTCGTAGCCCGCTTTCACACTCGCCACAGAGACCCTTAAGGCATTATCAGGCATCTGCCGGCTGTGGAACAATCGATCCTTGGGCTTCACTATAGTACCCTTCCCCACATCCACCAACCCGCCCTTCATGTGGTAAAGGAGGGTGCACAAAGTGGAGTTGGCCTGCGAAGACATGTATGTGTGCGGCGTCAGAGATCCAAAAAGCCAGAGACGGAGCTAGGGCTGCTGTGAGAGGGTGCGGGAGCAGGTGCTGGAGTAGGTGCGGGTGCGGTTGCAATATCAGGTTCGGGTGTGGGTGCGGTGTTCATTGAGTTGCTCCCGGTGAAGCTGGGCATGGGAAAATCAGTTGGTGCCGCGTTTGGATTTTGTTGCAACCAGCTGACCACACTTGGAATCAAGCTTGTAAAGGCAGCTGCCATATCATTTCTATAGGCAGCTACCGCTTCCCGGACTGTATCAGCTTTTATTTTCTCGATCGCCCGCGCCACCTTCTTGTCGATAGTCACTTGACTTAACTTCTTTCTCTGTCTTTTGGACTCGGGGTCCTCGCCATAATAGTACTTCCACGTGGCGCCGTCTCCGACGCCGTGCACACGTCCATATTGCGGCCGTTGGCCCGGCGGGTGTCCCATCATTACGTTCATGGCCCGGTTAAAAGGGGTGTCCCACTTGTACTTCGCCGACGACTGAGTCGACTGAGTCGACGAGTCGCTTTCGGCCGCAATCTTGTGTTGCTCTCTCTGCAAAATGGAGCGTGAATCGTTTACGAATGTGAATAGAATGTAGTAGACTTCATTGATCGGAAGCTAATATATAAGGTGCTAAAAGGATAATTACCAGTAATCTCATGAATTGCCTAGTCGGCCCGTCGGTGAAAAAAATCTTTTTTATGGGGTCCCACTTGAATCGAGCCCTGATGAAGTCGTGCTCCTGCTGGTCGGTGAACTCAGCCAAGGGGTCTGGGATCCCCAGACGTTCACGTTCTGCGTCCTCCTTAGCCCACACGGGCCTCTTTCCCGTGTAACCACGACTTCCGAGGCGGTGGTTCCCCATGTTCTTTGCCTGCAGCTGCTTGCCTCTCTCCGACCTGGCCTTGGCAGCTTCTTCATTGCAAGTCGCCTTGAACTTTTCAAAGTCCTCTAGCGTAATTGTCGGATTGTCTGCAATAATCTCGGCGTAGGTTTCATGGTCTACTTCAATCGCCTTTTTCACCCTAGTTTTCCAGGCGCTCAATGCGTTGCTGAACTTCCCTAGGGCTTTGTTGTTGATTTTTTTCATGGCATCATCTTTCCATGGGTCAACGTCGTCATTCCGACCGGGGAACAGGAATCTTGCATGCAACCTAGTTAGGAGCAGCTGCTTCAAATGTTCATTCTTCCGTATTTTTGTGGTGTTGATGTTAGCGGTATCCCGTAGGATGCATGCTAGTTGGTTGCCGTAACACGCTGCCACTTCCCGCGGCTCTATAGGCTCGAAGTCGCCGGGGTTCACCGCCGTGACCACCAGTCTTCCGGTGCCGAGCTCATTTGGGCGTCGTGCCCTCTTTGCCTTCTTTCCTTCACTGGCTTGGGAGGTCCCACCTTTCGTGCTGTCGTTAGCAACATCATCAGGGCCCGTCTCAGTGCCGGTGTTGGTGGCATCACTGTCGGCGCCGGCGCCACCACCGTCGTCGTCTGTCATGACAAGGGGGTCCTGCCACCCTTGTTTCTCCTGAGCCGCAAGAAAGTCGAGGTAGGCGTGTGCTTGTCCTTCTTGGGTGTGAGAACCTCCGGCCTCATCATTGTCGGTCATGTTTCCTAGATAGGGTTCAATGTCGTAGTCGTTTAATTATCGAGCTTTATATAATAAAGTGAAAAATGACAAAAAAAAGTGACCTTTGTTTTGCCTGAATGTCGTTTCATTCCCGTGGCGGCAAATCTCGAGCACTCGATATGTCCAACTTTCTAGCACAAGTCATGCCAGAATTCACGGAAAATTTCGGCATGACCTATGCTAGAAAGTGCACATATAGAGCGCCTGAAATTTGCCGGAATGGAAATGAATCAACATTTCCGGCAAAACATAGGCCACTCGGAATCGGTTTCCCTGCAAACAACCAAAGTCCGGCACAACAACAGCAGCACAACAATATAGGATGCTCACTATCATTCTATAGCATCTGTCCAAATAACATTCTATAGCAGCACAACAAGAACAACCACATGCACATGTCATCACTCTCCTCTAGCATCTGCATGGAGAGAGCTATATATAGTTCTAGTCAGAGCAAACTCAATTGAGCTACGCATTTATGAACAACCAAAAACAGCAGACCCACAAAAGCCCATATTCAGTCACATCTATTAGCTCCCTGTATATGCAGAATTGCAAAGCTTCTAGACAGAGCAAACTTGAGCCACGCATTTCTGAACAACCAAGAACAGCAGACCCAGAAAAGCCCATATCCAGTCACATCTATTGGCTCCCTGTATATGCAGAATTGCAAACAAAATATCTGAACAACAACTAGAATTATTATTTGTTCCAAGGCGCCAGAATTAAGAGGACTTTTTTCACTGCAGAAATTCTAAACAGGACATATGAATTTGATTAATTAAGCTATAGCTGCACTGAGGATTTGATTTTAACAAGAGGGAAAGAGAGACTAAAACAGAACATATTCAGTACATAGTTACCATTCAGTTAGAGAGAATAGCCTCTTCAAATATTTAGTACAGATTTATCATGAAGCAAAACTCTCCCTGCTACTCCCCTCTCCCTCTAACCATTCAGAATAAACTTTATCACTCATTCAGTTACTATTCGTAGGAAGCAGAACAGAGGAACAAATAGGTATAAGAGGGAGCAGCGTATGGACACATGCCGAGGAAAGCAGAGGGATAGAGAGGTGGTGGGTGCCGGACCTAGGGGCAGAGGGGGCCGGCCGGCGTCGGGGTCGGGGCAGAGGAGGCAGGGGCAGAGAGGGCCGGGGCAGAGGAGGCCGGCCGGCATCGGGGTTGAGGGCGGGTGCGGCGTCGGGGTAGGGGCAGAGGAGGCCGGCCGGGGGTCGGCGTCGGGGTGTCCGGGGCAGAGGGGGTCGGGGCAGAGGAGGCCGGCCGACGTGCGTCGTCGGCGGCGGCGTGGGCTGGGGAGAGAGATCGCGCGAGGAGGATCGAGAGTGAGAGAGAGAGGAGTGCGTGGGGGGCTGGACAGGGCCGGGGCTATAGCCAACTTAGCTATAGCGCTGGTCGTAAAAACGCGCTATAGCTAAGTTAGCTATAGCGCGGCTTAGGAAAACAAGCGCTACTGCTAGTTTTTTCTTTTTTATTTTTTAAATTCTGTGGCCAGTTTAGCTATAGCGCTTGTCCTATAAAAAGCGCTACTGCTAGTCTTTTTCATTTCTCTTTTTCTTTTTCTCTTTCTTTTTCTTTCATTTTTCTTTTTCATTTTTCTCTTTCTTTTTCCTTTCCTTGTTGTAAGTTGTAGCAGGGGTTAGGGTTAGGTCTGTTTATGGACTAATAACACACCCTCCGGATATAATTAGTGCATAATATATATATTACATCATTTGACCACTAACGGTGTTAAGTACGTATACAAAATAGATATAGTCAAATTATGATAGTTTGTCAGCTTGGTCGACGACGCTTCAGACTGATCTTCTTCTTTCCTCTTTTGTTCGTTGTCGAATAATTGAGCCCATGGTCGTGACTTTTCCTTTTCCAGGGAGTACGATCTTTCGTAGGTAATGTAGTCTTCATCCTTCTTTTGACGTATGTTTCATCGTCATCAGCATCATCTTCCCTCATCGGGTCACCATACTGGTCGTAGTCTTCCTCGTTGGCGACTCCATCCATTCCGAGGATGCTCCTTTTGCCTCTCCTCACGACAACACGGCTGGGATTGCTCGGGTCGGTTATGAAGAAACATTGTGTCACATGTTTAGCGTGTACCCATGGCTCATTTTTGGCGGTGGCGTTGACGGTACCGCTATCGGAGTCGGATATACACATGGTAGTGAAATGTCGGTTTTCTCTTTGTACGTTCTTAGCCCATCTGACACGGAACATCGTCGTGCTATGCAATCCAGAGTAGTCAAGCTCCCAGATCTCATTGACCCTTCCGTAATATCTTTCAATTACGTTCCCGGTCATGGCTTCCATCGTCACCCCTGAGTTCTGGTTATCAATGTTTATATCTTTGGCCTCCGTGTAGAACGTGTATCCGTTGATATCGTAAGCTTGATAAGTTGCGAGGTTGACCGACGGGCCATGTGCTAAGGCGTATATGAGCGTTCCGTCCGGACAGCCCTCTTCCGGGGGATTAGCCAGAACTCGCTCTTTGAACCAACGCAAGAAAGTGGAGTTGTGCTCTCTACTAACTTCAGCGTCCGTCCTGTGCACCCCACGGTCACGGTAGTTCTTTGCGATGTTCTCTTTGTGCAGTGTCACGAAATCTTCTAGCACATCTAGGTGTTGTAGCACTACTAAGTTTGCCCTGTCAAAGTCGTTTTGTCGGCCCGAGCAGAACACATTCACATCCCTCCGACCATTGGTATGACCTTCGCCTTCGAGCCTTCCACAGTGCTTGCTGACGGGCAAACCAACAACAGGGTCTCCGGTGCCTAGATAACTCTCGCAGAAAGAGATGCACTCTTTGGTCAGATATCCCTGGGTTATGCTTCCATCTGGACGGGACATGTTACGAACGAATACTTTGATGACCCCATTCATCCTCTCGAACGGCATCATGCTGTACAGGAATGTCGGCCCTAGGTCGATGATGTCGTCCACGATGTGGACACATAGATGCACCATGACATCAAAGAACGCGGGCGGGAAGTACATCTCTAGCTCATTTAGTATGACAACGATCTCTTCCTGTAGCCTATGGAGTTGCTTGACACTGATCGACTTTCGAGAGATAGCATCAAAAAAGTGGCATAGGTCAGTAAGCGTCTCACAGACGTGTGTGTCCATAATCCCTCTAAGTGCAACCGGGAGTAACTGCGTCATCATCACGTGACAGTCGTGAGACTTCATCCCGCTGAACCTTTTTTTCTTGGTGTCCAGATATCTGCTAATCTTCCCACAGTATCCGAAACTAACTTTGATTCCGGCAAGGCACTTGAACAATAGATCGACCTCCTTCGGATGTAAGGTGAAGCAAGAGGGGGGGGGCAATATTGTTCTTCCTTCTTGTCTACTTTTTCCCCCCTATCTTCCGTCTCCGACTCCGTCTCCGTCTCCTCCGACGACTTTTTACCGGGCATTTGGAGATCTTTCCTGATATTCAAAAATTCCAAGTCTTTTCTTGCCTTTGGCCCATCCTTGGTCTTCTCCGGCATGTTCATCAATGTTCCAAGCAAGCTCTCGAGGATATTCTTCGTGATATGCATTTGATCAAGGCTATGAGGCGTGTCGAGTTTGGGCCAGTACTCTAAGTCCCAGAAAACAGACCTCGTCTTCCATACCTTCAGCAGCGGCTCAGGCGCCTTTTTCTTCGTCTTTCCCGGCGAGGGGCACTCTTCCCAGTTCTTTAATAACTCATATATTTCGGCACCGCTACGCTTACGTGGAGGACCTCGATGCTCAGCCTTACCATTGAATAGATCTCAACGCTTTCTCCACGGGTCATCCTTCTCGAGCCATCTTCGATGCCCCATGTACACGATTTTCGAAGACCCGCCATCTTTCGATAGCTGCTGAGAAGTTGTATCATCCATGCACCTGGTGCATCCGCAATATCCGTGGCACACCTGGCCGGAGATATAGCCGTAACCGAGATAGTCCTGGACCGTCGTAATCAGCGCGACTCTCATGTAGAAATACTCTCCTTTGCTTGCGTCCCATGTCTTGGACGGCGTTGTCCATAAGGTCTGTAGCTCCTCTTTCAGTAACCCGAGATACAGATTTATATCATTTCCCGGTTGTCTCGGCCCTTGAATAAGCATAGTCATGTGTATGTATTTTTCCTTCATGCACTTCCAGGGGGGGAGGTTGCACATCCATACAAACACGGGCCATGTGCTATGATTGGTGTTCTGGTTGCCAAACGGATTCATGCCATCAGTACTAGCGCCAAGCACGATGTTCCTTGCATCATCTGCAAAAAATTTAAATTCAGCGTTTAATGCTCTCCCCTGGCTAGCATCTGCGAGGTGTCTCAGCTTCGGATCATCTCCGTCATCTGGCTTCACCCTCTCCGCGTGCTAGCGCATAAGCTTTGCTTCCTTAGGATCTACGAAATACCGCTGCAGACGCGGAGTGATCGGAAAGTACCATACAACTTTCTGTGGAGCTTTCTTTCCGGCCTTCTTATATCGTGAAGCATTGCACTTTGGACAGATGGTTTTTTCCGCGTGCTCGTTCCGATATATGACGCAATCGTTGATGCATGTGTGATATCTAATGTGTGGCAGATCAAGAGGGCACACGATTTTCTTTGCCTCCTCGACACTAGTAGGACACAGGCTTCCCGCGGGAAGAACCTTCTTTAGATACTTCAGAAGCTCATCCAGGCTTGCATCCGTCCATTTGTTTTTTGCCTTCGTCTTTAGAAGTTCTAGTGTGAAACTCAAGCGGGCCACCTCGGGATGGCAACCATCATATAATGGAGTCATCGAGTCTACCTCCAGTTGCGCCAGTTTGGCCTCCTCTCTAGAAGCAGCTCTGTCGCTAGTCGTCTCCTTGCGAAGTAGGTCTCGAACATGCGGGTCCCGCATGGCTGAACTTAGTAGCGACGAAGGCTGCGGCGTGTCCGCGTCTTCTCCGCCTTGTACTGCCTCTTCGCCATCACCATTTATAAGGCCCTCTTCTTCGGGCCCATAATCGGTCATCTCTTCGTCTAGCCCAATGTCGCCATTACCTGCCCCGTCGACGTCCTCATCATCATCATCTTCACTTATCCACCGAGCATGGCCATCCATGAAACCATGCATGAGCAGGTGCGCCTTGAATTTACCACCCTTAAAGGGGTCGAGCCTGACTCCTCCTTTGCATTTTCGACACGGACTTAAAACATCCTTCAGTCTTTTTTCATACATGTCTCCACCGCGGATTGCCAGTATCTTTCCACCATCCTTCCATTGACCTTCATGATCACCTGCATGCGCGGAGCAAAAGAATTATAACCATGTACGCATGCATGGATCAAATTCATACAAAAATTCGACATGACCTTCCCTAAACATAGGACATATTGAGTTTGCCCGAAATTCGCCAAAACGGAATTGAATCGACATTTCGGCAAAACATAGGCAACTCATGTCACTCACATGCCACACACAATTCGGTATATTCATATCGCACATAGTTTCGGTCCTAATCGCATGCAAACATATTTCCATTCTTGCACAACTCTTTTTTTGCTCACCTATGTGTCGAGAGGGATATCGAGCACCTTCTTAATTAGCTAGTAGCTCTAGATAGTGAGGTACCTACATATAGCTCTAACTAGGGAGAGAGAGAGAGCTAGTGGAGATGGGTGGATGGGCAAAGAAAGAGAGATGGAGGAGGGAGGCCATTAATTAATGGAGAGGTGGTGGAGGGGCAAAGAAAGAGAAAGGGAGGAGGGAGGGCATTAATGGAGGGGTGGAGGGGCAAAGAAGAGAGGGGGAGGAGGAGGGGTGGAGGGGCAAAAAGAAGAGAGAGGGAGGAGGGAGGGCATTAATGGAGGGGTGGAGGGGCAAAGAAGAGAGGGGGAGGAGGAAGAACCAACAAGCAAGTGCAAGAGGAGGGGAAGAAAGGAAGGGGGAGGGGAGGGAGAAGAGGGGGGGGGGGGAAGGTGGCAGATATTTTGCTGGCGGCTATACCAGTAGCGTGGGGGATCAAATAGGCGCTACTGGTATCTGCACTAGCTATAGCGCTGGTTAAAAAACACGCTATTGCTAAATGGACCCACAAGTTTACACGCAGAAGAAATAGCAGTAGCACACTTTCTACACCAGGTGCTACAGATAATTCTTTAACAGTAGCGCTGGGTAGATCGCCCACGCTGCTAATATATCTTGACCTGGGGCTGTGGTGTGGCACACTTACCAGTAGCGCGTCTGAGGAAAACCAACGCTGCTGCTAACTGATACTAGTAGCGTGTTTTGTACCAAGCGCTACTGGTACTTACCAGTAGCGTGGGGGCTCAAATAGGCGCTACTGGTAAAGTTCTACGTATAAGCATTTTCCTAGTAGTGTCTTCAAGGTAGACTTCCAAAACCTTCACAGACTTATTCACCGGCATGCCACAATTACTCTTGGGTGCTCAGAACATGACGCCTAACCGTCTGGAGGAATGACAGTCCTCAAAGGTAACAAGCCTCGGATCACACAGATCAATCTCTTCAGCGATGCTCAATCACTTAGGCTCTGGTTGGGTTTTTCCTCACTTGTGTTCTCACAAAATCATCAGAGGATGGGTTGCTCTCAAATGACAAGTGTCAAATTCTCTTGGAGCAGCCAACCAACAAGTGGTTGTGGGGTCGGCTATTTATATACAGGGGGCAACCCGACATGAATTGTCATAAATGCCCTTGTATGATTCCACCATTGTCAGGATAAGGATCCACTCGACAGCTGGCACGCGGCGCAGCAATGGTCAGAAAATTGAACTCTCAATTCGTCAGGGCACTCAATTTCCTCACGGTAGGCAGCTCGCACTGGCGAACTCCTAACTCCATAGCCTGACCAAATTCGTCAGCGACCAGATGAACTTCGTCACTATCGCTAGCAAATGCGTCAGCTGTACTGGAGATTTCCAAAGGCTTCACTCGAAGCGGCTTGTGTATGGGTTTCAGTAAGTTTGAGCATCACTTTGGAAATGTGAAATATGTTTCACCTAGACCCCCTTTAATAGTACGGTTTTTCCTATGACTCAAATAAGAAGAAAAGAAAATACGAAAACCAAAGTCTTCAAGCTTCAAAGTCTTCACATCAATTTCTTCAAAGGCCGTACCAATTTCATCACCAAATTCTTCACTTGAAGAAATCTATTTTTAGGGGTCGTCTTCCATGTGTTAAACCAAAACTTCAGGGACTCTGTCTCCTGTGTATACTCACAAACACATTAGTTCCTCAACCTATTTGTCTTCAATACTCCGAAAACCACTAAGGGGGCACTTGATAAACTTACAGTACTCCTAGATGCTGGGTTGAGGAGCTCCCCACTGTCCTTTGGAGCATACGGACTACTCCCAATAGGTCAACAGGCTATACGCCGTTCTTCCTGGTCTATGGTGCAGAAGCTGTATTGCCAAGCGATATCTGTCGTGACTCCCCTAGAGTAGCAGCATATGTCGAAGCAGACAACGAGCAAGCTCGTCAAGACTCCCTGGATGCCCTGGAAGAAGAACGCGATCTTGCAGCAGCACGATCAGTGATATATCAGCAAGACCTACGTCGCTATCATAGCCGTAGAGTTTGAAGTCGTACTTTCCAGGAGGGTGACTTAGTGCTCTGTCTGATACAAGAACAGACAGGTATGCATAAGCTTTCACCTCCGTGGGAGGGGCCCTTTGTCATCAGCAAGAACCTCAACAATGGGTCCTATTATCTCATTGACATACATGAACCCAATAAGTCACGTACCTCTGAGGAGGAGAGCAACAGGCCTTGGAATATTGCACATCTTCGGCCTTATTATTCTTAAAGCCACTGGCTCCAGTTCTTTGTACATACCTCTTATGTATATATATATTATGATCAATACAATAAAGCCGGCATCCCCAAAACTCGGGGTCTCTGTCGTTTCATCCCATAAATTGTGCATGAGTCTTTATTCTTTGATCATAGGTCACTTGGGGGCTTCCAACTCATCGAGTTTAGCTATTAACATCACTCTTGACCCGGCATATGCCATTATGAAACTTGGTTAAACCTGCCTGATAGCTTGATGCTACTCCGAAAAGGTGACCCGGTGTACTCTTGATAAGTCAATCAAAATTGACCGTGAACTTGTCAAGCTTAAAACACCGGCTTAAGTCATGTGAGAGCCGGCCTTCAGAAAGCGAGGATAAACCAAAAGAGGCTACAAGGACTGCTTCATAGAAGCGAATCAGACTCGAGCCTCGAAAGCAGGTCTTATGTCGTGCCTCGAAAGTTGGCTTATTATTTTTAGTTATTTATATCAATTTTTTCTTCTATATATATGCCACTTTTTGCAGGAATTCTCTTTTATAAGTACACCGGGTTATACATAACATCGGGTTATCAATAATGCCGGGTCACCATATTGACCCGGCCCTGGGAATATTCCAGCCCATTATGACCAGTGGTCTCTCCCATATTTTCAGCGGGGTTATTTTAACAAAGACAAACAAGGCGTTCAAATACAAACACACCAAGACAATATTGGCGGATCGAGCAAGCAAAGGGATGAAAATTATCTCATCATATCGACAACGTCTCAAATATTCAAAGAAGCACCTAATGCATGACGACATTGCAGTATCACCAATGTTTTTTACCACTCTATTACAAGCCATAACTGGGCCAATATTCATCAAAGTTTTTTCAAAAGACAAGCATGAGTCGGCTGATATGTCACTGAAGGCCGGCTGTTGAGCTCTCCGGGTTGACGTTGCGTTCTTCCGTCCCAGCCGTGGCCGGGTCATCCTTTGCCGGCTCTTCTTGGTCTTTGCGGGATGCTTCGTCATCGTCTGCCAGCCACTGAATGGATTCCAAAGCTTCAAATACTGAATCTGCTCTCATCATAGATGAAGTACTGACGTCAGGAGCGAAATTTTGCTTACGTGGTGGATTCAGCTCAAAGGGTTGCGGTGTTGGTGGACTCAGGCGTTTGCCGGCTTCCGAGTAGGCGGCTTGAAATTTGGTCACGTCATTCTCTGCCGTGATTTTTGTTGCCGCTACTCGGTTCTCCCTAATACAACGCAGATAATCATCATTGGAAAACGGTGTCCCATCAATATTGAACTCCGGGAACTCCTCTGCTAGTTGAGCCGGATCCAGCTCTGGCAGATATGCCTTTGCCCGCGCCAACGCATGCACCACCCCCTGACGACAAGCTGAATGTTTCAGTTCTTTGATCCACTCTGGCACCTTGGAGAGTACCTTCAACATATCCATTATGTAGTGCGGTGGCGCTTTGGTATTCTTCACTGGCATGATACAGTATGAGCCGCCAACATATAATTGCTCCAGGAACTTGTATATGGCTTTCAGCTTCACCAAGGGGCACTCCACAACG
This sequence comes from Elymus sibiricus, assembly GCA_039707655.1. Classification (NCBI taxonomy): domain Eukaryota; kingdom Viridiplantae; phylum Streptophyta; class Magnoliopsida; order Poales; family Poaceae; genus Elymus; species Elymus sibiricus. The sequence continues at coordinate 132,295,879 of CM077676.1, read as the reverse complement.
TTATGGCTCTTTCTACCTGTCAACATGCCACAACACATATCAATAACCCGGCCCAAAAATGAGCCGGCCCCTCAGATGGCGGCTTAAGGAAATTGCTACTTACCGAAGATGGCAATGCACATATCTTTGATATGGCCTTTCAGAGTTGTCAGTTCTTCAGTCACCAGCTTATTCACATATCAATAGAACCATGTCTTGACCCATCCTTTAGGATGGCTTGCCGGCTTAACTCCAGGAAAAGCTGAGTTCTTTCTGTTCTGGATGGTGACACCCCCCAGTTCGATACTTGGGCCGTTTTTGTGCTTTGTTTGGTGGTTCAGATAGAAAAATTATTGAAAGAAACTGACAGATGGCTCGATCTGCAAATACACTTCGCAGAACACTTGAAATTGACACAAGTTCAAGGTGGAATTTGGGCCAAGGTCTTGGGGCCTAATGTTGAAATGATAAAGCACATCCCGGAATTTTTTTGAGCCGGGAGGGCGGAAGCCTCGATCCAGGTGGTCAGCAAAGACTATGATCTCGTCTTGAGCCGGCTGTGGATGAATTTCTTCTTCAGGTGCATGCCAGTGAATTTCAGTTTGAGGCGGTAACAACCCAGAGTCCACTAAAGTCTCAAGTTTCAGTTGAGATGAGGTGGATTTGGCCCAGTTGACTGCCTTAGTGTTCCTAGGAGCCATTGTTTCAGTGATGAAGTTTAAACTACAAGGGATAAATAACAGATATGAGCCGGCAAGATCATGAAAATGACCTGGGTTGTGACAGTTGAAAATTAAGAATTGAGCCGGTTATAAAATGTCCGGGCTACGGCTTACAAGGGATCTACAAGCCGGCAACAAGACAAGGCAATACAATAAGCCAGTGCAGCTCGTGACTTTGACAAAATGATGGTGCAATTCAAGTCGAAGTAAGCCATAAACAGGAAGATATCAGATTTGGCTATGGCAATAGATCTAGAAAATGCTTGACAAGGAAAAAAACAACCTAGCCATGGCAAAGGTGCTACATGCAAAGGGAGCAATGGGATTTACCAGATGCTGCAGAGAGGATCTAGATTGAGGCGAATTACATTAGGATGAAGGCTAAACGATTCGGGTACATTGCTAAAGTGAATCTAGATCTATGATGATGAACTGCGATGAACCCCATATGAACTACAAAGGTGCGGAGAGGCAATGGGTACTCACGGATCTAAGAAAACGAGTTGAGGTTGAAGAAGATCGATGGCGCGGCCGCGACTCCTCCGATGAGCTCCGGTAACAGTGCGTGCGCGTCATGGTCACTGACTTGGCTCTTTCAACGAGCTCGAAGCGGTGCAGTAGCGATGAGGGCGAGAGGAAGAAGAAGGCAGAGAGTAGAGGAGGTAAACGAGGAACCTTGGGGAGTGCTGCTTTATTTATAAAGAATGGAGGACCCGAAACGACCGCCGCGTAATTCCAGGGGTGCAGCAAATTGTGGCTAAAAGGACTCCTCGATTTTCGTGCCTGACAAAACAAAACATATCTGTTTAAAGATCCGTTGTGACGTCATGTGCTAATTCCGGGAAAATGATAAGATGATGTCATGACATGGGATGGAAAGGAGAATACCAAGTGTGAGGAAAGCTTCATAAGCCGGCAACCGCTTGACCCGGCCAAGAGATATAATGGGAAAGATGAAGATTACAGGAACAAAGGATTCCGGCTCACAAGATTAGACCCGGGTTTTAACCTTTGATATTTCTTGTTTTCTTTATTTCATATATTTTTCAGGATGAAGTTTAGCGTGGATAAATCCAAGCTAAACTGGGGGCTAATGTTGGGGATATTCCCCACGGGATGACCCGGCTAGGAGGAAATGACCCGGCCTGGAGCCCACAGGCTCATGGGTCACTCCGACCGCAAGATCAATGCAGACGACAGGAAGGGCCCAAAGCCTGGCAAGACGTTTTCCAGGAAGGCCGGCTCATGGAACCTTGCTGGGCTAGCTTGACGATGTCCCACGAAGGGACAGTTCCCAACATGGAAGACAAGACAAGTAGAAGATAGAGTAGGTTACGGGTTGCTACTACGACCCGGACTCTGCTGTAAACCTGGGGACTCAACCTATTATATAAAGGAGAGCCCCTAGGATGAAAAGACTTAAGTTGCAATCTCTCGAGAGCTAGGTTAGCGAATCTGCACCCTTGTAATCGAGATCTCCAGCAATATTAATCAAGCCGGAAGTAGGTCTTTACCTCCACCGTGAGGGGCCGAACCTGGGTAAACTTGTGTCCTTCGTTCCCGATCAACCCCGTTCAAGCAACCACCTATTTGCGATGGCTCCCAGACTTAGTCCTTTCACGAGGACATCTGCCGTGACAAAACCACGACAGCCCATCATCTCAGAGAACGGTTTCCAGACCTGGTAAGCATTGCACCCACATGTGAATGGCATAGCACATATTATTCATTTAATTTCATTTGTACTAAATTCATGATTTCATTCTCACGTACTCACAGGTTTTAGACCCAATAGCCATTTTTCTAAGGGGGCACAATGCAAGGGTAATTAGAAACATGTTTGAACTACAGAAGAAATATCATGAAGAAATCACTGCATTTGCTGACAAAATAATGCTGAAGCTATCACAAAGGATTAATCCCTACCCAAACACTAGTTTTGACATAGGCTACCCCGCTATCAACAATGAGACGACGCCTGGCAGTAAGTGTTACGGTTTAGCAATATAGCAGAATAAGCCACACACCTGAATTTACCTTTTTTTTGTACAGGTTGTTCATATGTTCCACCTATACTCCGGTCGACTAGCAATGCCCCGCCGATTGCCAAAGCAGCATCCGGTGGTGACGGTACCTCTCTTTTTACAAAGAACACTAGAAAAATATCATTGGCTTCCAAGCCACAGTTTTTGTTGTTGTACAACAGGAAGACAATGAAAATGATTGTTCTCTTTTTCATTTTTTCTTTTTTGTTGGTTATAGGATGCTCCGCAACCCGGTCGACCAGCCGCAGTTTCTGGTAAGCATCAGTTAGGACACGTAATGCCAGCAGGTAGCATGGACACTGCTGGATCTGCATTGTCTACCACACACAACTCTGGTATGTTGTCAAATGCCATCAAATAGTTTGCTGAGATCCATTTCATGAATTTTTTCGTAAATCACACGCGGGGACCCTGATTTGGCGTCATCCTTTTGTCTTTTCACGCAGGCCCGGTGAGTTGGCAGTGGAAAAAATATGCATTCATCAGCCAGAGGTTGACGATGATGCTGAGCCTAGCCTAGGTGTTGATAAAAGGGCATCCGATACAATGCCAACGCCGAAGAGCCAGAGCAAGGAAATTTCCAATGAGCTAGCCGCTACCACCCAGTTTGCTATTGATGTTATCAAAGAGTTAACTCTGTTTTATAAAGACAAGCCCCCGGCTAGTTGTGAGGGGGCAATGACTTTTGGGCGGTGCCTTACCGAACATGTTGAAAAAATGATGCTCGATGCATCCAACATGGCACATGACCCCTGGGCCAGTGGGTCTGTCCCTTATCCTCCCTCGCCAACAGCTGCATCAGCCATAAAAGATTGGTTCTCTTGCGCGCCGCCATCAACTTTAGCAAGGTAATGCCTCTAATGTCTAAATTTTTTCAAGCACATCATGCGAGACGATTTTGTGAAATGTGACATAATCTCTTTCACTAGCTGACAAAATAATGTTATCATCAGGAAATAGGTCATACGTTATCGCCTTGCCCCAACACATGGATGCGTCACAATTGTATGAACAGATCATCGATGGAAAGCCATTGAGTCACGAGCTGTGCGCAGTCATCATGAGACGTTTTGGCTAGATTGATTATGTTCTCAGTCGGGATGCAGTGGGCATGAGATGGAGAAAATTCATGGAGCCCGATCTTCCCGTGAGTAGCACGCACACTTTTTTCTTTAATTTTTCTGTGCCTCTTCCCGCCGCATCTAGTTGATGATCCTAACCCTGTATGGCAATGCCAAAAAATAGACCTTTGCAGCCGCAGATATTGATCCATCAAGCATCAAGTCCATCCATTGACAATTCAAGCAAAATTCACTCTCATTCAAGGTGGCCTCGTGCCGCATGGTTAGTCATTTTGCAAGCTTAATTTTGGCGGTATAATTTTCCCCTTTTCAACCATTCTGTCATGACTTATTTTCATGTTCTTCAGTTTTTCGTGCCTTCAATTCGACTGAATGGCTGGTGTGTGTATGCTCTTGACTTCCTAAAAAAGCACATCACTGTATTGGACCCCTTAGATGGATCATCTGGTTTCAACAACAAGAATATCAAGGTTCATGAGCATGTCAGCACCAAAATACTGGACTCTTTGCTCAAGTGTGCAAAAGAGTTCTACTCAAATTGGCCTCACAATCCAGAACGATGATCAAGGAGCTTCCCAGTGATCACGGAAGATAATTTTACCAGGTCATCCACACTCCAGCCTTTTTTTCGCCCACATAGGTGCCAATATGTTGAATTCTTTCTGCTTTATATCCACTAGCTATTTTTTTGTCTCTAACGATTTTTTGCACTTCCATTTTTTCTTATGTTTTTAGCGATGACTCTGGGATATGTTCAACCTAACTCGCCAAATTCTTTGACGGAGAGAGGCTAGTGAAACCAATGAATAAGGTACAGGAGCAACATATGCCATTCTGGTTGCTGTTGTTTAATGCTAAAGCAAGTTTTTTTCATTTGCAATTAAGGGTCATTACTAGCTCACACTTTTTATGACACCAGGAAAACATCGACCTTCATCGCCAAATCTTGTTGTATGATGTTATGAGTCTAGGTGACAACCTCACTCAACTCTCAGTAGATGTTCTTGAGTTCATCAAGACATTGTTTCACCTGCTTTAAAGAGTGTTATGTCCCTGGGATGCCACATCAACCAAGCTCACGCTATCAAATATCATGGGTTAGTTGTGCTGTTTTATTTTTACAATTTGGATGACTGTCGAACATGAATTTGTTTAACTATTAGACTTAAGTGAATCTTATCCTCCTCGAGACAGTTTAACGCCTAGGTTCCTAGTGTATCTCTCGGCGACATTTGTCTTAATGATAAGTTCGTATTTTTCTACCCTTTTTAACATATCGTTGAATATTTGTTACCACATCTCTTTTTTTGCGATATAACTACCCGTGTTTCTGTATCCATGGGGCGCGCCCTTGTGTCGTACAATTCCCATCATATTTCCGTTACAAGAAGTCCCGATACAACCTCCCGCACATCATTCTTCTTTGGCTGAAATTTAGTTGTAACCTGATGATCGACGTCCATTTTGCATTGTCCGACACTTAGTCTACTATTGGAGGAGAAATGTGCATGTTCTACAACATTGATGTTCAGTAGACGATCTTCCTTCTCCGGTGAAATTGGGTCATATCTTATTGCTTGTGAGAAGTTTCTCACAGGTTATTGCTTGTGAGATGCCCCCCCTCTCCAAAGGGAATTGTGCATCCTTTCGAAGCACAATGGGGTTTTCATAGACAAGAGGCCATATGTGCCTGCTCAATTTCTTCCAGTAGAATGATTGGTTCCCCAAGCTACCAAATGGCACAGTGCTATAGATAAAATATGAGGACACACAAATAATCCATTTTTTTAGGACCATCACTTTTTTTCTATACTTTGAAACATGATGGAGCTAGAGAAAATTCACAAGTTGCAATAGGAGTTTTGACAAACATTTTTGGTTATCATGGGGTGTCAAATTACACAATAGTCTTTTTCTTCCAACCAGCTACTCACATGTTCGCGATAACACAAATATATCGCTTGCTGCACAAGCGGTTCAAGTACTTCACACACACTTAGGATTCTTACAGTACCAAATAATAAGGGGTAATGTCGGCAACGCTTGTTACACAAGTGCACCAAGCACCAATACATACTTAGGTTTTCCTTACATTACCGAATAATAGGGGGGGGGGGGGGGGGTAAAGTCGCATAGCTGTAATGAAACTAAATCAGCCACTGGTGATGACCCAATCTCGCATCCGGGAAGTGTCACTTCGGGCGGCTGATATGCAACTCACGGCTATCAAACTACTTCTTAAGACCATGGGTACACTTCACCAAAACATGCTCGATGCACCCACCTCATCGAGCACCATCACTTCAGCTTCTTGTTTTTTAGTCATCCGTCTCCATGAAGCCACAGATCTCCCCAGTATTGCCCCTCGTGGCCATGGCTTCGTAGAACAACTTCTTCCGGAGGACGATGATCCCATCCCAAGTTGCATCAACAACAATAGACAAACATGAGGCGCAATCAGTCGTCAAGACCCAAAATAGACATTTCTTTTACAAAAGACATGACTGCATCAAACCATACCTCATCAATTTCCTCTGCGAGGTTGGCTCCAGTGAAGAACCTTGCATAGTGGAAGAGGTATACACCGGAGTCATTGCTGGCAAAATTTAAAAAGGTGGTTTTTGTATGTTAGTCACACGTCAAGCACAGCTTTAGAATTTTGATGACTGATCATAACACAATCAAGGCAAGCTTACACAGAGCAAGGATTGTTGATGCCCACGTTATACTCAATGTTCCACTCATCCCTGTCGATAGTAAAACCATCAGCCAGGGCAAGTCCAACATCCCCTAAGCCAGCAAGAAGCCCAACAAGCACTTCCTCATCCTGAAGTGTAGTAACCGGGTCCAGTATGTTCAGTATCTTGGCGTACATGTGGAATACATAGAGGCACCAAATCCTTGAGTCTTCGAGCTTCACAGGAGCCATGATCTGTTGTTTTTTTGACATTTTTTCAAAGTTTGCATACAGCATATCAGACACAATCAAAAAGAATCTTTAAATTGTAGAAACAACAGTGTGCTAGCACTAGATTGAATCACATCATTACTACTCACCATGTGACACTTCGATGGGGAGAAACCGAGCCTATCTGGCAGGAACATGTTGACAGCAGTGTTGAGATCGTGATCTCCAGGTGTTGAGAGGAACTGAACCTGGCACACACAGAGCAGAACAATGAGCAGAGGGCACACTACATTTTTCCTAGTCAAAATGTGAAAGGATAGCATTGATCCTTACTGCAAAGTTAGCAAGGACCATGCAACGCCACAGATTGTATCCAGTGCCGTGCATCATATCCATCTCCTTCTCATTGAACATGCGAACACCAGCGTCAACATTGTAGTAGCTCATCTCACCATCTTCACGGAAGCTCTCCACCATCCTCGCTCCAGTGATAATGAGACCCCAAGGCATGCCATGGATAAACCAGTCCCTGTTTTACAAACAAGCCAAAACTGTAAGTCATCTCTATGTGGCGCCATACAATGTTTCTCTATGTTTTTTTTTCTCAGAAATTTAACTTACATGTAAAGCTCATGGTTTCGACACTGCACTGCATTTTTGAAGAAAGGGATCCAATAAATTGGTGGTGGAGCATGTGAAACACCAAGTTGGAATGGGGACAAGCCAAACGGTCCTTTGTCGATCACAAACGGTGAAAGATGTGCTGGAACACCAGGAGCTACAACAACTGGAGCTACAACAAAACATGACCACAGCATCAGTACTATCGGTATTTGTTGCACTAAAAAGATCAGTTCCTCACGCAACAAATGGCTTCAAAATTGCTGCCACTTTCCGACTCACCAACACCATTCTCATGCGGAGCTGAATTGTCAAAGGCTGGTTGTGGAATGGATAGGTTGCAGCGTGGAGTGTTTAAACTATGTCGCCTTATTTGGTTGGGTGACTCGTCATCAGAAGAGCTTTCATAGTTTGCACCATCGCCTAAGAAGTCATTGCTTTGGGCATCACTGTCACTTGAAGCATCATCTGAGCCCGAGTCCGATTCTCCTTTACACAAAGCAAAAAAAAAAAAAATTCAACCCAAACTTAACAAAAAGAGAAGGTCACAAGTCATCATGCAGTTGAAGAAATAATTTTACCAGAAGAGGTGTCATCACTATCACCACCACTAGCAGGTAAGGGAGGCAAAGAAGCAAGCGGCGTTGGTGCTTGTATTGAACCACATGTATGCTCTGACCCTCCAGATTGTGCCGAACCATCAGCTTGAACCAGTACAGTAGCAGAAGAACCCACAGCTGCAGACATACCAAAAAAATGTTAGTTCTCATATCTAAACCCTGAACCCCGGGGGGGGGGGGTAACATGTATTGTGATGGAAACATTTTTATTTTTTAGCATGAATGCAAACAATATTTGAGGAGTTGAACACCCAAGGGAAACCAGGGAAGGATTCAACACTGATGTTCTCACCATTCATAGCTTCAGGGATGGAGGTGTCCACATCAACATCCATTGGTGTCCTAGATCCCCCAGCATCCGCAGCTGATTAACAAAAAAAAACCAGACACCGCTCATGCATTAGGCATTTATTTGTACACATCATCATGGCAAATAAGGAGATCTAAGGATGTAGACTGAATTCAGAGTAGGGGGGAGGGCTCTAACCTGGATGCACGGTCAATCCATCACCCTCGCCAACTGTTTATGGCAGAACATGTAAATGACATAAATCACCATTGAAACAAGAAGTAGTCAGAACATGCAAAATGGTCTTGCAGCACTCTTTTTACCTGGCTGAATGTTGACGCGGTCGATGGCTGTCCTCTGAATTGCAGACGTCGTCCTCCTAGCGAGTGCAAACAAGGCCTCGCGACCTAAAACCAAAGAGCATATTTATGACAAACAAGCATGGACACAGAAAATTTTGTTTTTTATTTTCCAAGTTTTTTATTTTACAGAAGATATTTATGTAATATTACGGTTGATTTTTAATTTCTAAGAAAACCAGCATATGGACAACTAGAAGAAATAAGTCAACAATACATCATAGACATCAATCCAATTACCCCAATAATGGTAACAGACATCAAAATAACTGAAAACAAGCATACAGTCACAGGTGAACGAACCTCGGTCGCCTTCAGGAAGCGACATAAAACGATCAGTAGTACTCTTCCACCAGTTGGAACCATCAGTCTCAGGTCCATACGACAGGAGCTGCATGATCTCAGCAACAATTTTGTCCAGCATGTCCTTCATTTCTTTTTTCCTCCTCTCACAGCCCATCTTCATTATCTGCATGGTTTTCTTGGCTTTCTCCAACTCAATGATCCTCATAGATTCTTGCCAGCACTCAAGATCCTTTGTGTCCCCCAGCTTAGTGCTCTCCAAACTAAGAGACAACGCTGCAACCGCACCTCTGTGTATCTGAAATTCATTTTTAGCTGACAGTTTCAGCAATCTGAATCCATAAGGGAGGGAACTATCACTACTGCAGGATGCTGCTAACGCGACACATGAATCAGAAACCCTTCGACCAAACTGTGTGCGGTGCAATAATCACAAACGGTGTTATAATAAAACCGTCTCCAATAAGACGAACTGTGTGCGATGGCGGAGACATCAAGCACGATTCAGATTAGAGTTGCGTGTGCGATACCTGGCATACAGTTGATCCATAAGAACTGTTTGCGATGAGCCAAAAAACAGAAACGGTCAGCCATATCAAGGTGTGTGTGATAGACGGCATACAGTTCACTCGGATGAACTGTTTTCGAATAGGCAACACAATAGAAACGGTCGGCCAGATCAAGGTGTGTGCGATAGACGACATACAGTTCACTTGGATGAATTGTTTGCGATGAGCCATAACAATAGAAACGGTCAGCCAGATCAAGGTGTGTGTGCGATAGACGGCATGCAGTTCACTTGGATGAACTGTTTGCGATCAGCCAAGACAACAGAAACAGCTGAACTTAAGAAGATGTGTGTGATACGCGGCAAACAGGTCCGTAATCAGAAATGTGTGCGACGACCGATAATAACACAGACGATTGCTGCTAGTGCGCCGTGTGTGTTGTGAGCAAACGCTTGCTGGTATACAATTGTCAGCGATTGATGAAATCATCACCGACGGGTTCCCTAGTTTGGTCCGTGTGCGATGTGATTTGCTCTGTCTACAGAACAACAACCTACTTAGGGTTTGTCTAGGGCACATATAGATGTGCCTTAGTTATTGCACATCTAAGTGACACAAGCAAGCATAGAAAGGAAAAGGAAACGGAAAAAGGAAATATCCACACGAATCTTCGCGTAAGATCAATGATATAGGACTTAGATATGTGCAATACTTATGGCACATCTAGATGTGCTTTAGCAAAACTGATATACTTATAAGGATATGATTGCATAACCAAATTAAACATCCAATTACATAGGTGGCTAGTACACACGTAACATTTGCACACACCAAAGTAAACAATTACATGAATAATTAACTAGGAAAAACAATCATCTAATCATCATCTACTTCTTCTTGTGATGCTTGTCATCACTGCTCTGCTGGTGGCTCGATCCCTCGCCGATTACAGGAAGGAGGCACTCCCTCATGTCAAAGATCCGCCTGTGCATCTCGTAGCATGTGTACAAGTTCTTGGCCACGAACTTGAGGTGAGCTTCATCCAGTCTCCACACCCAGGCACCCTCCCAGGCTCCAGGATTTTTCTTGGCACCATCCTTCATGTTTTCGTAGTAGGGGTCGATGATGGCCGCGGCGAGTTCAACCAGGGAGTCCTTCGTGCTGCCCCAGACCCTGTAGTGGCCACGGATGTCGACAAGCTTCTGGCAGGCCAAGCCCGAAATCTCGAGCGCTTTTACATCGTTGATGGTGTCCACCGTAGCGAACTTGTAGTTGGGGCTGTTGACAAACCTGGAGAAACGCTCGCAAGGCCTTGTGGCCAGGCAATAGTGGTAGACGAGGACGTGATGGCGCACGCACACCTGGGCGACGACAACCTTCTGATCTTTCCCGGGATGACCGCCGGTGTATGAGAGGTTGATGCCGACCACTTTGTACTTGTCCTGAGCAAGCAAGTGCTCCACGGTGTTGATGTAGTCCTCGACCATGGCCGGGTCGATGGTGTACACCACCGAGAGATCCTTCTCCCTCACGTGGGTCTCCACTTGATGCATGCCGAACTCCATTGAAGCGGCACTAGATATCCTCTCTATATGTGTCGTCGTGGGTCTGTTTGTTTGTGTTGTGGGGCGCGATTGATAACCCACAAGTATAGGGGATCGCAACCGTTTTCGAGGGTAGAGTATTCAACCCAAATTTATTGATTCGACACAAGGGGAGCCAAAGAATATTTGCAAGTATTAGCAGTTGAGTTGTCAATTCAACCACGCATGGAAACTAAATATCTGCAGCAGAGTGATCAGTAGCACAGTAGTATGATAGTTTGATAGTAGTAGCAATAATAGTAACAGTAGCGGTAACGGTAGCAGCAGTAGTTTGGTAGCAATTGTAACAGTAGTAGCAACAGTAGTAACTTAGCAAAGATCAATATGTGAAAAACTCGTAGGCATTGGATCGGTGATATTGTTGGATAACATTCATCATGTAACAGTCATAACCTAGGGCGACACAGAACTAGCTCCAATTCATCAATGTAATGTAGGCATGTATTCCGTATATAGTCATACGTGCTTGCGATAAGAACTTGCATGACATCTTTTTTCCTACCCTCCCATGGCAGCGGGGTCCATAAGGATACTAAGGGATATTAAGGCCTCCTTTTAATAGAGAACCGGAACAAAGCATTAACACTTAGTGAATAAATGAACTCCTCAAAGTATGGCAATCACCGGAAAGAATCCCAATTATTGTCACCTTGGGGTATGCGGATCATAACACATAGCAGGTGCGTATAACTTGCAAGATCGGATCAAGAACATAAATATATTCATGAAAACATAAAGGGTTCAGATCTGGAATCATGGCACTCGGGGCCTAGTGACAAGCATTAAGCATAGCAAAGTCATAGCAACATCAATCTCAGAACATAGTGGATACTAGGGATCAAGCCCTAACAAAACTAACTCGATTACATGATAAATCTCATCAAGCTCATCACCGTCCAGCAAGCCTACGAAGGAATTACTCACTCCCGGCGGTGAGCATCATGAAATTGGTGATGAAGGATGGTTGATGATGACGATGCTGGAAGATCCCCCTCTCCGGAGCCCCAAACGGGCTCCAGATCTGGCCTCCCGATGAAGAACAGGAGGTGGCGGCGGCTCCGTATCGTGAAACGCAATAAAACTTCCTCTCCTATTTTTTTCTCTAGAATTGTGAATTTATAGCGTTGGAATTAGGTCAGACGGAGCCACGTGGGCCCCATGAGTTACCAGGGCGCGCCAGGGGGGGTGGCGCGCCCTGGTGCCTCGTGGGCACTGGGTGGCCCCCCTCCAGTGGGTCTTGATGCCAATATTTTTTATATATTCCATAAAAAATCTCCAAAAAGTTTCATCCAATTCCAAGAACTTTTATTTCTGCACAAAAAACAACACCATGGCAATTCTGCTGAAAACAGCGTCAGTCCGGGTTAGTTCCTTTCAAATCATGCAAATTAGGGGCCAAAACAAGAGCAAAAGTGTTTGGAAAAGTAGATACGATGGAGACGTATCAACTCCCCCAAGCTTAACTAATTGCTTGTCCTCAAGCAATTCAGTTGGCAAACTGAAAGTGATATAAAGAAAAACTTTTACAAACTCTTTTGTTCTTGTATCTATATATATGCTTAAATAGCACCCAAGTTTTCAGCAAAGATTATAACTAACCATGCAAATGATAACTCTTAGAAATTATATTCACTCATATCAATGGCATAATCAACTAGCGAGCAATAATAAGATATATCAAATGCCAACACTTTGTCAAAATGATCATGATATAATATGACAACATGGTATCTCGCTAGCCCTTTCTGAGACCGCAAAACATAAATGCAGAGCACCTCCAAAGTTCAAGCAGCAACTAAACATTGTAATTCATGGTAGAAGAGATCCAGTCATGATGCACACAACATTAACTGTTCACAATGCATGAGAATGACAATAGTGCTCTCAGGACTGGTGCTTGTTTGAGAAGGTGATGACTCAACAATTAAAGTAAAATAACATAAAAGTAAATAGATAGGCCATTCGTAGAGGGAAGCATGGATTTGCAGAGGTGCCAGAGCTCGAAGCTTAAATCAGAGATAAATAAAATTTTGGGAGGTATGCCTTTCCTGTCAACGTCACGACCAAGAGTTTTCAATATCTTCCATGCTAAACACATTGGCGGCGGTTCCCAAGCGGTAAAGTAAAGTTTACTCCCCCTCCACCAACAATCACAAGCCATGGCTAGCCGAATCCTCGGGTGCCCTCCATACCAACAACTTTCCGGGGGAGTTTGTTTTATTCTTTTACAATTTTAATAATGGGACTGGGCATCCCGATTACCTGCCCCTCTCGTGTAAGGACAGTTGAATAAACACTCATCATGAGAATAACCCGCTTAGCATGGAAGATACTGACCGCCCCCTGTCGTTTTATGAGCGGTACAGGCACACAAAACAGATGTTCATTTGAATATTTAGAGGTGGCACATGCAAATTTACTTAGAACGGCAGAGTAATACCGCATATAGGTAGATATAGTGGACTCATCTGGAATAACTTTAGGTTTAAGGGTTTTGATGCACAAGCAGCATTCCCGCTTAGTACAGGCGAAGGCTAGCAAATAGGTTGAGAAGCGACTAGCTAGAGAGCGAAAACGGTCATAATCATGCATTATGAAAAATCAACATTGAATACTAGCATGAGTAGGATATAAACACCATGAACATACACTACTGGAATCAGCTTCTTTGCCGTCTGCCATGGCAGACGGCAAAGGACCAGAAAGCTGACGGCAAAGGTCTTTACCGTCAGCCGCGGACGGCAAACATATCCGGCACTGTAAGTTCCGGTAAAGAGCTTCTTTGCCGTCTGCTCTCTCACAGCGAACGGCAAAGACCTTTGCCGTCAGCTTTCCTAGGCAAGATGACGGCAAAGAAAGTGGACGGCAAAAAATAGACGTTAGCCACGTTAGGTATCTAACGGGAGGGTTTGCCGTCTGCCAGCGGACGGCTAAGTACCACTCTCCTTTGCCGTCTGCTTCCTGACGTCAGCAGACCGGTCAGCAGACCACTCTCCTTTGCCGTCTGCCGGCGGACGGCAAAGTACCACTCCTCTTTGCCGTCTGCCAACGGACGGCAAAGTGACCAAATGAGTCAGCCCCAATGCTCCCAGGTTGCACAGGTTGCTGCCACGTGTTATCTTTGCCGTCTGCTGGCGGACGGCAAAGCCCTTTGCCGTCCGCTGGCAGACGGCAAAGTGCCTGCACTGCCACTGTTTTTATTGTTTTCTGTTATTTCCCTACATTTTCAACAAACAAATATGATATATATATATATAGTTTCACCATAGAAGTACACCAATGCATAGGCCATGTATCAAACATCTAGCAGTCCATCAATGCAACACATCCACGTCACCATCGAAGTACACCAATGCATAGGGTATTAAAAGATCCAATACATACATAGTTTCACCATGTTCATCCATATATACAAATCAAAACAAAAAACTAAATAGTAGCATTCTGCCATAGCCAGCTTCCATGAAGTGAATCAAACCTGCAAAAGTGGGAGTAAGAAAGTTAGAAAAAGAAAAAGAAGAAGAAGAAGAAGAAGAAGAAGAAGAAGAAGACTACAAGAAGAATAAGAAGAAGAAGAAGAAGAGGAGGAAGAAGAAGAAGAAGAAGAAGACTAGAAGAAGAAGAATAAGGTAAGTATAGGTCATTTTTGTGCTAACCTAGGTGATTATGCCATTTTTTAGCCAACTTAGGTAAGTATAGCTCATTTCTTATCTAACTTAGGTAATTATGCCATTTTGGAGGAAAGAGAAGAGGAAGAAGAAGAAGAAGAAGAAGAAGAAAGAGAAGAAAAAAGAAGAAGAAGAAGAAGAAGAAGAAGAGTTTTTGAATAAGTCATTTTGGAGCTAGTATGTCATTTTGGAGGAAAATAAGCTAAGTATATAGTCTGCACATTTGGTTTCACAAAGTCAATGATATTCATTATTAATGAAACGAACATTAAATACAAGATTTGACAAATATGAAGAAGAATCTTACCACGAAGAGATGAAACCGGGATAGCCGCCTCCATGCTTCGCCTGGAGCTCATACTCTTCGACGGAATCCTTTTGGATGACCACTCCATCCGAGAATTTGGCGACGTATCGACTATATCAAATATCCGGGAATAAGAGCAGTTCTAAGGAATTACAAGTTGTGAAACAATAATGTACCGACAACTTACTCGATGTACGGCCACACTTCTGTTAGGTTGTTGAAGATATACAAAGAAATGGTCCGCCATTCATCGACATCCAACGCTTTTGCTTTAGAAGCACCGGCTGGTGCGAGCTTCCCTTTGAATAGGATGAGGTTGGATCGGCTTTTTTTGGGTCACCATCATTGTACCGAGGCTTCGGATTATGCAAATGACGATTTTTGGCTTCGTAGTGTGCTGTCACGAAGTTTGCCGCCTCCTCAGTAATGAATGCCTCGGCCATCGCTGCTTCAATTCTACGTTTATTTTTATATTTTGCTCGAAGCGTCTTCTGCATCCTCTCAGTTGCGAAGCACCAACGATTTTGCACGCCCCCCCCCCCAATCTTGCCTCAGTCGCGAGATGCAAAATCAAATGTTGCATTGGATTAAAGAAGCCCGGTGGAAAGATCTTCTCCAACTTGCAGATCAACTCCGACACCAACTCTTCCATTTCATCTAGCACACCAAGCGATAGTTCTTTCGCACAAAGAGAACGGAAGAAATAGCTAAGCTCTGCCAGTACTAGCCATTCATCCTCAGGGATAAAGCCACGCAGCATCACCGGCATTACCCGCTCAAGCCATATGTGCCAATCATGACTCTTGAGACCAAATATCTTCAGTTTGTCAAGACTCGCTCCCCTCTTTAGATTCGCTACATAACCATCGGGAAACATCAACTGCATTTTCATCCACAAGATCATTTCCCTCATAGCCGGCCTTCCAAGATTGAACCATGCCTTTGGCTTTGTCCAGTTCTGCTTTCCTTTCGCTTGTCGCATGTGTTGTAACGGTCTGTCACATAGAGCCTCCTGATCGATTCTAGCCTTAGGATTATCCTTTGACTTCCCCTCTATGCCGAACAATGTACCAAAAATGGCCTCGGTGATATTCTTTTCAGTGTGCATCACGTCGATGTTGTGTGGGCAAAGGAGGTCTTTGAAGTAAGGCAAATCCCATAAGCATGACTTGTGAGTCCATGCGTGTTCCGTATTATACCCTTTGAAATACCCAGGACGATTTGGATCCATCTCGAGAGTGTTTAACTGATCCAGAAGCTGTTGGCCTGTCAACGCGGGTGGTGCAGAGTTTTTGACAACTCTACCTTTGATGAAATTCTTCTTGTCTTTTCTGAACTTATGGCAAGGATCCAGGAACTGTCTATGCATGTTGAAGCAAGAATACTTGCGACCTGCCTGCAGCCAACGGAACGGAAGAGATGCCTTGCATGTGGGGCACGGGAACCTTCCATGCACACACCAGCCAACGAATAGGGCATACGCCGGCAAGTCATTCGTCGAGTACGTGTACCACACATGCATTTTGAAGGTTTTTTTGGTAGCGGCGTCGTATGTCTTGATCCCATTATCCCAAGCTTGTTGCAACTCATCCTTAAGCGGCTGCATGTACACATTCATATTCTTCCCCGGATAGTTGGGCCCTGGAATTATCAACGTCAGGAAAATGTTCTTTCTTTTCATAATCTCTCCAGGGGGGAGATTGAGTGGAATGACAAATACATGCCAACAACTGTATTGGGTTGCCATCATACCGGACACATTGAACCCATCCGTGCTGATGGCGACTCGAGGATGCCTTGGATCTGCCGCTTTATCGTTATGTAATGCATCGAAATGCTTCCACGCAAAAGCTTCTGAAGTGTGTACCAACATCAGATTCCCATCTGCATCTAGTTCGGTTCTTTTGCCCAATTTGTGCCATGTCATCTGTCTGGCCGTCTCTTCGACCATGAAAAGACGTTGAAGTCTTGGTACGATTGGCATATAGCGAAGAACGTTAACAGGGATTTTTGTCTGCATCTTCTCACCCATACCGTTGTCTATGACAACATACCTGGAAGACTTGCAAATGGGACAATAGTTCAAGTCCGCATACTCAAGCCTAAATAAGGCACATCATTCTCACATGCATCTATCTTCTCATAGGGCATCTTAAGTACTCGGAGGATTTTGTCCGACTGGTATAGGTTAGCAGGCAGTACATGGCCTTTGGGTAGAAAGCGTCCAAATATTGTCATCATCGCATCGTAGCATTCTCTGCCCAGGTTGAATTGAGCCTTCAGAGCCATTACTTGCGCGATGGCATCGAGCTGACAAAGCTCAGTGTGCTCGTGGAGAGGACGTTTTGAAGAGTCCAACATTTCATAGAATGCCTTTGCAGATTCCTCCATCTCATCGTCCGAATCCCGAGCATCATCAAAGTCTTGCACCATGTCTTCGATCCCGGTACCATGCTCATCGGTGCGACGACGAACCCCCTCAGCTCTGGCACGTTGGGCAGACTCACCATGAAAAGTCCACACCGTATAATTAGGCTTAAAACCCCACTTCTGCAGGTGCTTAACCATTTCACCCTCTGTCTGCCTTTTAAAGTTGTCACACCGGGGACAGGGACACCATGTTTTTTCCTGGCCATTTGCAAATGCGGCTCTCACAAACCCCTTGGTATTTGTTAACCATTCTTTGGTCATGTCTTTCTGACTGGTGTGACCGGTGTACATCCACGCACGATCAGTCATCTTGCCTAGC
This sequence comes from Elymus sibiricus, assembly GCA_039707655.1. Classification (NCBI taxonomy): domain Eukaryota; kingdom Viridiplantae; phylum Streptophyta; class Magnoliopsida; order Poales; family Poaceae; genus Elymus; species Elymus sibiricus. Next base: position 132,278,114 of record CM077676.1, on the reverse strand, counting down.
TACTAGACACACAAGAAATATATATATATAATTCAGCATATATATTCATCGGTTAATCAACTTTGTCAGTTTTATTACGTCCATGCAACCTACACGCTAATAGGTTAAGATAGGTCCTAATCCCACCCGAGTATGTGTAGATTGGGTTCATTTTCCCATGCACTGCTCCGGATCCGACGCAGAATTTCGACAGCACGTCCCTGCTATTCTCCTGATACATGTCTCGGCAATAAGCAGAGAGGATGTGTACTCGGAGAACAACAGGGAGGCACTGATGAAATTCTGCATACGATCCGGAGCAGAGCATACGGGAAAACGAACCCAATCTACACATACTCGGGCTGTCCATGGATAACGTTCGACAATTCAAAAGGATGGCGGTTATAAATATGCAAAGACATGCATATTTATAGATGTCGCCCTTTCAAATGGGAGACGCATACTGGTCACGCATATTGGTGATTGAAGACACCTATAGCTAGCACGTTTCATCGGCACGAAGACCGGAACAGAGCAAATTAAGGGGGGAGGAGGAGAAGTCATTTGTGCTCACCCACGAACGCAGGGGCGGAGCTCGTCCAACGCACGGGGAGGTCGTCGAACAACTGCACATTGAAATCCACCCGATCAACACAAATATGATGTTTTTTATAACAAAATCAGAAAATATGTGACCTAACTCATAATTTACAAAACTATGACCCCGTCGGCCTCTGGAAGGCCGAAAAGCACCTTCCCGGTCAACAGGAGGCAGAAGAAGTGTCGGGGGTCGGGAGTCAGTGCCGTCGAGGGTCAGTGGCGTCGGGGGTCAGTGGCGTCGGGGGTCGGTGGCGTCGGGGGTCGGGGGTCAGTGGCGTCGGGGGTCGGTGGCGTCGGTGGCGTCGGGGGTCGGTGGCGTTGGGGGTCGGTGGCGTCGGGGGTCGGTGGGGTCAGGGGTCGGGGGTCAGTGGCGTCGAGGGTCGGTGGTCAGTGGTGTCGGGGGTCGGGAGTTAGTGGCCTCGGGCGTCGGGGGTCGGGGGTCTTCTTCTTCTTGTTCTTCTTCTTCTTCTGCTCCTCCTATTCTTCTTCTTCTTCTTCCTTCTTTTCTTTTTTCCTATTCTTCTCCTCTTCTTCTTCTCGTCTTCACGGCTTGGGCGACGGCGCCGGGACCGGCGGGACCCACTGGCTCCACCATCTATCCCCTCGGCGACCGGCGATCCTCGACCCCCGACCCCTTGGCGACCGGCGATCCTCGACCCGGTTTTCCTTTTTCCTCTTCTTCTTCTCCTCCTCCTCCTCCTCCTCTTCTTCTTCTTCTTCTTCTTCTTCTTCTTCTTCTTCTTCTTCTTCTTCTTCTTTTCTTCTCCTCCTCCTCCTCCTCCTCCTCTTCTTCATCTTCTTCTTCTTCTTCTTCTTCTTCTTCTTCTTCTTCTTCTTCTTCTTCCTCTTCATCTAATTATTCTTATTTTCTTCTTTTTTTTCAGAACTAAACCTAAACCTAAACCTAAAACTAAACCTAAACCTAAAACTAAACCTAAACCTAAAACTAAAACTAAAACTATATCTAAACTAAACATAAACCTAAAACTAAAAAAACAGAAAAATAAATAAAAAAAGAGGAGCTAGAGCTCACCTTCGGAAGTGGGGCGTCCGGTGGAAGAGGTGGTTGGTGGAGGAGGGGGGCGGGGCGGCCTGGGGCAGGGCCCAGGCCCGCCTGGGGGGCGGTGGCGCCGGGCGGCGGGGGCGGCGGTGGCGACGGGGCCGTCGGGCTCCGGGCCGGTGGGGCGCGGGGGGGGGGGGGGGGGGGGGGCGGCGGTGGCGACGGGGCCGCAGGGCTCCGGGGCGGTGGGATGCGGGGAGGACGGGCGCGACGAGGGCGGTGGGGCGGCGGCGTGATGGGGGCGGTGGGCGACGGCGCGACGGGGGCGGTGGGGCGGTGGCGCGACGGGGCCGGGGGGTCAGGGGTCAGTGGCGTCGGGGGTCAGTGGCGTCGGGGGTCGGTGGCGTCGGTGGCGTCGGGGGTCGGTGGCGTTGGGGGTCGGTGGCGTCGGGGGTCGGTGGGGTCAGGGGTCGGGGGTCAGTGGCGTCGAGGGTCGGTGGTCAGTGGTGTCGGGGGTCGGGAGTTAGTGGCCTCGGGCGTCGGGGGTCGGGGGTCTTCTTCTTCTTGTTCTTCTTCTTCTTCTGCTCCTCCTATTCTTCTTCTTCTTCTTCCTTCTTTTCTTTTTTCCTATTCTTCTCCTCTTCTTCTTCTCGTCTTCACGGCTTGGGCGACGGCGCCGGGACAGGCGGGACCCACTGGCTCCACCATCTATCCCCTCGGCGACCGGCGATCCTCGACCCCCGACCCCTTGGCGACCGGCGATCCTCGACCCGGTTTTCCTTTTTCCTCTTCTTCTTCTCCTCCTCCTCCTCCTCCTCCTCTTCTTCTTCTTCTTCTTCTTCTTCTTCTTCTTCTTCTTCTTCTTCTTTTCTTCTCCTCCTCCTCCTCCTCCTCCTCTTCTTCATCTTCTTCTTCTTCTTCTTCTTCTTCTTCTTCTTCTTCTTCTTCTTCTTCTTCTTCCTCTTCATCTAATTATTCTTATTTTCTTCTTTTTTTTCAGAACTAAACCTAAACCTAAACCTAAAACTAAACCTAAACCTAAAACTAAACCTAAACCTAACACTAAAACTAAAACTATATCTAAACTAAACATAAACCTAAAACTAAAAAAACAGAAAAATAAATAAAAAAAGAGGAGCTAGAGCTCACCTTCGGAAGTGGGGCGTCCGGTGGAAGAGGTGGTTGGTGGAGGAGGGGGGCGGGGCGGCCTGGGGCAGGGCCCAGGCTCGCCTGGGGGGCGGTGGCGCCGGGCGGCGGGGGCGGCGGTGGCGACGGGGCCGTCGGGCTCCGGGCCGGTGGGGCGCGGGAGGGGGGGGGGGGGCGGCGGTGGCGACGGGGCCGCAGGGCTCCGGGGCGGTGGGATGCGGGGAGGACGGGCGCGACGAGGGCGGTGGGGCGGCGGCGTGATGGGGGCGGTGGGCGACGGCGCGACGGGGGCGGTGGGGCGGCGGCGCGACGGGGCCGGTGGGGCGACGACGGCGGTGGCCGCGGGGGTGGCAGCAGTGGGCGTTGGGGAGAGAGGGGAGTGGAGTGGGAGTGTCTGGGTGAGAGTGAGGGAGAGGGGCCGGGGTGGGGGCGGGACGGCCGTTATTACCCCCGTTAAGGCATTGCCGTCTGCTTTAGGACTCTTTACCGTCCGCTAGCAGACGGCAAAGAAAATGTCAAATTTAACCTGCCCACCCCGCAGTCAGGTGGGGCCTAGCTGTTTCTTTGCCGTCTGCTGTGCGGTCCTTTGCCGTCTGCGAGCTGACGGCAAAGAGCTGACTGATGGCAAAGATTCTCTATGCCATCTACCAACTCTTTGTCGTCTGTTTTCTGAAAGCTGACGGCAAAGACCCTCTTTGCCATCTGCCACCCGACGGCAAAGGGATGGCAGGCGGCAAATAACTGAATTCCAGTAGTGATAAATATCGTGAAGGCTATGTTGGTTTTGAATCAACTACATGCATGAACATGTGCCAAGTCAAGCCACTTGAAACATTCAGAGGAGGATACCATATCATCATACTACATCACAATCATTTTAATGCATGTTGACACTCAAGATAAATCATTATCCACTCCTAGCTACTTAAGCATGGCATGAGCAACTATAATCTCTAATTGTCATCATAAACATGTTTAATCATAACATGCTGAATCATGGATACTGAGTTAAGCATATTTACAAAAACAAAGAACAAGTTGAGTTCATAGCCGCTTTTCCTTGCCACGGTCACTTCATCAAATCATCGTCATTATTGCCTTTCACTTGCACGACCGAATGGTATGAAAATAATAATAGTGCAAGAGTGCCGTGGACTAAGCTGGAATCTGCGAGCATTTTATTCAAAGGAGAAGACAAGGTAAAATGGGCTCTTTGTTAGATCAACAATAATGCATATGAGAGCCACTCAACATTTTCATCGTGGTCGTCTCCTTACAATGACTCAACAAACGAAAAGAATTTCGGAGAAACACACGGAAATATTTTTGGAGGTTTTAGTTTTTCTAAAGAAAATGAAATAAAGGAGAAAAACGAAAAACAAGAAAAACTATTTACACGGGAAAGCTCCCAACAAGTAAAAGAAGAAACGAGAATTCTTTTTGGGTTTTCTTTTACTACTATCAAACTACAACTAATTAAACTAGAAAGAAAAACCGAAAAGAAGCGGGAAATGTTTTTGGATTTTCTCAAAGTTTTTCAAACACACAAGAAGAAAGCGAGAAAAATAAAATTAACATGGGTTATAAATGAAAAAGTATGAACACCGACAACTGGAATGAAATGTGTAAGCATGAATAAAATGTCGGTGGGAAATACGTACTCCCCCAAGCTTAGGCTTTTGCCTATCTTGGTCTACTGCCACGGCTGTCCTGGATAGTAATCGAAATGATAGCTCGTAGAGGCGTTTTGAGCTGCCTCCTCAGCCAGACGAGCAGCCTCGACAACCACATTGTACTCGTGCACCTCACTCTCATGAAGAAAATATCACTGTTTGTTCTGAAAATCAAAGAGAGCAGGAGCAGGCAAAGCAACATACACAGAGTTATATTTATTAAAAACTAAGTTATATTTGTAACCCTGTGCGTTGCGTTTTAAAAACCTATGTTCTCGCATTGCTTCGAAATTCAAATATTTATAAGGCAAGAGGGGATCATTGAATTTGGGCGAGACCCCTAACTTTGCAGCTAAGAGGGAGGCATAAACTCCTCCATACAAATCACCACTTCCCGCATTACGCTGCAGCCTACGTGCAACAATAGCCCCAAGATTATAAAGCTTGCTACCAGTAAAAGCTGTATGAATAAGACTCAGATTAGGGGCGCAAAGTGCACTACAGTCTTGCTTACCAACAACGCATTTACCATTAAAAAGCGCAAAATACCGAATAGCGGGAAAATGAATGCTAATTATTCTGGCCTGTTTGATTCCCCTATCCTCACCGTTGCAAAGGCTATTGAGAAACAACTCATAATCAGATCTTGGTGGTTCATCTAATGAACCCCAATATGGAATTTTGCATGCATCACAGAATTCTTCTAGAGGCATATTATAAGATTTGTCATAGAGGTGAAATAAAACTCTAGAAGTGCGCTGGTGATAGTCAAAGTTCTGAGTAAAAGAATGAGTGAGGTTGTAATGCTGTGGTGGCTTATCTGCGATAAAGGCTAAGAGCTCGGCATTGTGAATATATTGGTCAAATTCCTCCTTGATGCCTGCACCTAGCATGAACTCATTGCACGGCCATCGACATGATTTTGCTTCGGCACCTCGCACTGAACTTGCCCTTGGTTCCTCATATGATTGGCGTGCCGAGCTTCCACTTGATGACGCTTCCGAGGACCTCCTCCTCGAAGAACTTCTCCGGAAGATATTCATTTTCCTAAGAACAAATTTCTGAAAAAATTTGGGCCACAAAATGATATCAATAAAATTTCACAAGATTGATAGCAACTACTCATATGGATGTCTAGAGGCTATATCAAGCATTCAAACTACTTGGAACTCAAAGGATTCAACATGCAAGCTCATTTTCTGTAGCACCAAGAGCAGCTAATTATGCAAAATATAATCCACTAGAGCAAAAACTAATTGGAGCAATGGAGGAGTCACATACCAAGGAGCAATCTCCCAAAATAGTTTTAGAAACGGAGCTCCGAGCAAAGAGATCGAAAATTTCAGGTTTGTGAGCAAGAACACGAGAGAGAGAGCTACCAGGAATTTTTGCTAGAGGTAAGAGACGAAGTGAGCTGAAGGAATAAGTGAGGGGGCCCCTATGGGGCCCACGAGGTACCTGGGTGCGCCAGGGGGGTGGCGCGCCCTGGTGCCTCGTGGGCACCTGGGGCACCCCCCCGGTATGTGTCCAGTGCCAAAAATTATTAAATATTACATAAAAATTCATATCAAAATTTTATTGCATTCTGAGCACTTTTATTTCTGGACATTTTTTATTGCACGGATAAATCAGAAAACAGGATAATCATGGCATTTTATTTTATTTAACTAAAAATAACAGAAAATAAAAAATGGGTACAGAAGGTTGTGCTTACTAAATTCATCGACCACATGCCTCTCAAAAAGAATCCATTAATAAGGTTGATCAGGTCTTATTAACAAATCATTTCCGAGTAACATGAAACCGAAGAACTTTCGTATAACACTAAGTTACCTCAACGGGGATATGCATCTCCCCGATAATAAGAGTTTCATATTTCTTTTTAATAGTAGGAAGAGGGATTTGAAAACTTCCAATAGTAATTGTCGGAATTTTTCAATAATATGAATACCATTCACTTGAAATTGTTTCTTCGGAAAGTGCACCGTATGTTCATTACCATTGATATGAAAAGTGACCTTGCTTTTGTTGCAATCAATAACAGCCCCTGCAGTATTCAAGAAGGGTCTACCAAGGATAATCGACATGTTGTCGTCCTTGGGCATATCAAGTATAACAAAGTCTGTTAGTATAGTAACTTTTGCAACTACAACGGGCACATCCTCACAAACACCGATAGGTGTGGCAGTTGATTTGTTAGCCATTTGCAATGATATTTCAGTGGGAGTGAGTTTATTCTAATCAAGTCTTTTATATAAAGAGAAAGGCATAACACTAACACCGGCTCCTAAATCACACAAAGCGGTTTTGACATAATTTTGTTTAATGGAGCATGGTATAGTTGGTATTCCTGGATCTCCTAGTTTCTTAGGTACTCCATCCTTAAAAGAATAATTTGCAAGCATGGAAGAAATTTCAGCTTCAGGTATCTTTCTTTTATTTGTGACAATGTCTTTCATGTATTTAGCATAAGGAGGCATCTTTATAATATCAGTCAAACGAGTGCGCAAAAAGACTGGCCTAAGCATTTCAGCAAAGCGTTCAAATTCTTCCTCATGCTTTTTCTTAGATGGTTTAGGAGGAAAGTGCATGGGTTTTTGAACCCATGGTTCTCTTTCTTTACCATGTTTTCTAGCAACGAAGTATCTTTTATCATAACGTTTATTTTTAGAAGGTGGGTTATCAAGATCAACAGTAGGTTCTATTTCAACATCATTATCAGGTTCTTTATCATTATCTGGTTGGGTATCCACATGAGTATCATCATTATTATTATCATTAGGTGGTTGTTCATTACCAGATTGTGTTTCAGCATCAGAAATAGAAACATCATTACTATCTTCTAAGGGTTTTTCTACCTCAGGTTCAATAGAAGTATGCAAAGTCCTTCTAGGATAAACATTGATTCTTTAAGAGTCTTGTTCAATTCTTTTTTGGGTGACCTTTAGGATAAAGTGGCTCCTGAGTCATTCCACCTCCTCTAGTCATTACTCTAACAGCATGATCATTCATATTGTTATTCATTTCGTTGAGCAATTCACTATGAGATTTAGCAACTTGTTCTAGTTGGGTTTGAACAATAGATGCATGTTTACTCACACCTTTAACATCATTAGCAATTCTAAATAATAAGTCACTCAAGCGATCAATCATGTAAGCATTTCGTTTCAATTGTTTCATAACATTTGCATTGAAGTGATCTTGCTTAATAATATAATTATCAAATTCATACAAGCATTGACTAGGAGGTTTGTTGTAAGGAATATCACCTTCATCAAATTTTATAAGAGAATTTACCTCTACTACCTGTGGCGGTGTGTCAAGACCATGTATTTCTTCAATAGGTGGTAGATTCTTAACATCTTCGGCTTTAATGCCTTTTTTTCCTTCATACACTTCTTTGCTTCTTGCATATCTTCAGGACTAAGATGTAAAATACCCCTCTTCTTCAGAGTGGGTTTAGGCGGTGGTTCAGGAAGTGTCCAATAATTATCATTCTTCAATATATTATTCAATAATTCCTCAGCTTGTTCAATAGTTCTTTCCCTGAAAACACAACTCGCACAACTATCTAGGTAGTCCCTAGAAGCATCGGTCAGTCCATTATAAAAGATATCAAGTATTTAATTTTTCTTAAGAGGATGATCAGGCAAAGCATTAAGTAATTGGTGAAGCGTCCCCCAAGCTTGAGGGAGATTCTCTTCTTCAATTTGCACAAAGTTAAATATTTCCTGTAAGGCAGCTTGTTTTTTATGAGTAGGAAAATATTTTTCAGAGAAGTAATAAATCATATCCTAGGGGCTACGCACACATCCAGGAGCAAGAGTATTATACCATTCCTTAGCATCACCCTTTAATGAAAAAGGAAACAACTTAAGAATATAGTAATAGCGAATTTTTTTCTCATGAGCAAATAGGGTGGCTATATCATTTAATTTAGTAAGATGTGCCACAACGGTTTCAGTTTCATAGCCATGGAAAGGATCAGATTCAACCAAGGTAATTAACTCAGGATCGACAGAGAATTCATAATCCTTATCAGTAACAAATATGGGAGAGGTAGCAAACTTAGGATCATATTTCATTCTCTCCCTCATAGATTTTTCTTTCATATCAGCAAGCAACTTTATAACTTCATGTCTATCATTACAAGCAAGAATAGCTCTAGCTGTCTCCCTACCAAAGTAGTGTTCATCAGGTGTTTCAACTCTAGTAGGGGAGTTAGGCATAATAGGTGAAGCACAATTCTCAAGAGTTTCAGCATTTTCAATTTCCTTAGTTTTAGCAATTTGTTCAGTAAGAAATTCACCTAGTGGCACAACATTATCAAGCATAGTACTAGCATCATCATGAGTATCATTCATAGCAGAAGTGGTATCATTAATAACTTGCGACATATCAGAATTAATAGCATGTGGTGGTTTGCAAGTTTACTCAAAACAGAAGGTGAATCAAGTGCAAAGCTAGATGGCAGTTCCTTACCTCTCCTCCTCTTAGAGAGAACGATCTTGGTCTTAGCGTCTTTAAGATTCTTCATAGTGATCAACAGATATAAATCCCAAGTGACTTAGCAAATAAAGCTATGTTCCCCGACAACGGCGCCAGAAAAAGGTCTTGATAACCCACAAGTATAGGGGATCGCAATAGTTTTCGAGGGTAGAGTATTCAACCCAAATTTATTGATTCGGCACAAGGGGAGCCAAAGAATATTTGCAAGTATTAGCAGTTGAGTTGTCAATTCAACCACACCTGGAAACTAAATATCTGCAGCAGAGTGATCAGTAGCACAGTAGTATGATAGTTTGATAGTAGTAGCAATAATAGTAACAGTAGCGATAACGGTAGCAGCAGTAGTTTGGTAGCAATTGTAACAGTAGTAGCAACAGTAGTAACTTAGCAAATATCAATATGTGAAAAACTCGTAGGCATTGGATCATTGATATTGTTGGATAACATTCATCATGTAACAGTCATAACCTAGGGCGACACAGAACTAGCTCCAATTCATCAATGTAATGTAGGCATGTATTCCGTATATAGTCATACGTGCTTGCGATAAGAACTTGCATGACATCTTTTGTCCTACCCTCCCGTGGCAGTGGGGTCCATAAGGATACTAAGGGATATTAAGGCCTCGTTTTAATAGAGACCCAGAACAAAGCATTAACACTTAGTGAATACATGAACTCCTCAAACTATGGCAATCACCGGAAAGAATCCCAATTATTGTCACCTTGGGGTATGCGGATCATAACACATAGCAGGTGCGTATAAGTTGCAAGATCGGATCAAGAACACAAATATATTCATGAAAACATAAAGGGTTCAGATCTGGAATCATGGCACTCGGGCCCTAGTGACAAGCATTAAGCATAGCAAAGTGATAGCAACATCAATCTCCGAACATAGTGGATACTAGGGATCAAGCACTAACAAAACTAACTCGATTAAATGATAAATCTCATCCAACTCATCACCATCCAGCAAGCCTACGAAGGAATTACTCACTCCCGGCGGTGAGCATCATGAAATTGGTGATGAAGGATGGTTGATGATGACGATGCCGGAAGATCCCCCTCTCCGGAGCCCCAAACGGACTCCAGATCTGGCCTCCCGATGAAGAACAGGAGGTGGCGGCGGCTCCGTATCGTGAAACACAATAAAACTTCCTCTCCTATTTTTTTCTATGGAATTGTGAATATATAGCGTTGGAATTAGGTCAGACGGAGCCACGTGGGCCCGACGAGGTACCAAGGCACGACAGGGGGGTGGCGCGCCCTGGCGCCTCGTGGGCACTGGGTGGCCCCCTCCAGTGGGTCTTGATGCCAATATTTTTTATATATTCCATAAAAAATCTTGAAAAAGTTTCATCCAATTCCAAGAACTTTTATTTCTGCACAAAAAACAACACCATGGCAATTCTGCTGAAAATAGCGTCAGTCCGGGTTAGTTCCATTCAAATCATGCAAATTAGGGGCCAAACAAGAGCAAAAGTGTTTGGAAAAGTAGATACGACGGAGACGTATCAGCGATCGAAAGGTTGAAGATACTAAGGTTATAATGGCCGCGGGAATAAATGGGGAGGCCGGACGGACTGGAATATCGGCACGTCCGGATGGCAGTTATTGCATCGCGTAACTTCATCGTGCCGCACGTAACTGCATCGTGGCGACGCGCGTGGCACAACCGCGTGCATATGGGGCCCCCAACGTAATTGTGCGTCGGCCCCAACCGCTGGCAGAGCGCGCGCGGAGTGACGCGACCTGAGCGCGCCGCGACACCTCAACGGCGAGCAGAGCGCGCGGAGGGACGCGAGCAGAGCGCGCGGCGGCCGCCTCAACGGCGAGCAAGCACGTGCATAATTATTGCATATAGCAGTTGAACATATATAGCAGGGAATAGCCATCCACAAGCCGACTGATGCATATACCAGATCGCTTACATCTGTACTGTGTTAAAATAACAGACGCACAGTGCAGAAATTAATCGCGTTATATATACACGTGTGCGGTACACGGGCACACATTCTAATTAAAAGAATCATGCGCGATGGTAATAATGAGCGTGCACGGTTGATGGAACAGGTCGTGTGCTGACATCGCCGATTGCAGTGCATCCTACGGTGCCCACGCCACGTACGCATCCGAGAATGCGTGCCCACGTTAATTGTTCATCCGCCGAGTTGAAAAGGGCAAGAACATCTAACTGCGGCTTACAAATGGTACAAAAGCACGAGGATTAATTGTTCATCAGGTTTAGACAAAACCCAGATTGAATAGGGGAATAACATCTAACTCAACCAGAGTTTTCGGCAGTCACAATCATATGGATCGGTCTGATCCATAAAATCAAGATCTTGGGCCAGAAAATCTACTGGTACATGAAGAAAGTTGTTGTAAATAGAAGCCGAGCACGTTCAGACGCCCTTTTGTCCACCTGAAACTTCTTTTTATGATGTTCAATGTGTCCATCCGTGAGAAATTTTTTGTTAAACAACTTAATCCTCACGGACAATAATACCCTCGCATTCAACAGGAACAATGTGACAAAGCTAGTGTTTGCATGGTTGGATGCATATCCTTCCAGCATTATTGTCCTCAAACGAATGTCATGAGAACTGAGAAAATCCCGGTGCTTCTTATGCCACCGATTGGTTATACCTTTTTGTCCATGTGATAGTGCCTAAATAGACATGAAGATTGAAAACAGTTAATGTCTAAAAAAAGAGTATGTCGAAAGAGCGACAGTTGAACGGTTAATTCTAGTACATTATATATGGGCTTTCAATGTGCGTGAAATCATCACCTCTATATATAAATTCTCCAGACATAGAAAGCATCACAGCAAGCCAATAATTGTGTTCAGATCAAAACACCACATATTGATATGTAAGGTCTTGACAGAATCCAGCACCATTGATAGGCTATCCATGGACAAACTCTTCATTGAGCATACAACATAATATTAGTACCAAAACCGTACTCCAAGATGAAATAAAACTTATGCGCACAAATGAAAAATGCAGCTTATGATTACAAAAGTGTTGATGATAATATATAGTACCTGAATAAGTGTGGAGCCAACCACCATCTTGTAACCTTTAAATGGATCACGAATTACACCCAAGGTCTCCAGTTTAGGCGCAGAGACCACAGTTATTTGCGAAGGTACATAACAATAATCAAGGAGCAACCTTTGAAGTGAAGGGGCATCTTCAATGATGAGCTCCTATCCTTTAAACCAAATTCCAATGCTTACAAGGTGAGGCGACTTTATTTGGAGACAACCGATACGGATTTCTTTTCCAAAAACAAGCAGCAAGCGCTCCAGGGCAGGGCAGCTGGAGTGGATGATGCTGTGCAGTGAGGCCTCCGACAGATCAACCACCATAAGCGCATGTTTTTTTAGCAGTGGGAGTCAAAGCATTTGTACCAGATTGTCTGCTAGATGGCACCGGGCCAAGGTGGCGGTGTGGAGATAGGAGGAAAACCATGAGATGGACATCGGTGGTGAGGGCACAGATGCAGCAGTTGGTGGTAAGCTATTTTCATAGTAATGGTAGAACTCAAGTTGCTAGAGTTTTTCGACTTCACGGGATGTCAGCCAGGCGTCCACCGTGCAGGGTATGTGCAGCAGGCAGCATGCTGGGATGCAGAGGCGTTGAACGGAGCCCTGGTGGGAGGAGATGATGGCTCCATGGAGTTCAAAATCATGAACTACAGATAGCTGACGACAGTCGAGATTAAGAGGCGTGGCGTGCCACAGAGGGCGCCACCGAGATGCGAGGACCTGTGTGCGGCAGCCATCCTTGGTGGGGAGAAGGGAGATGATCTCCCCAAGGATGGCGTCCGGGAGATCGTTGACGAGGTCCGCCCGAGATTCTACGGGTTCCTCAGATACAGGGGGGCCGTGGCCACTTCTGCCCGCGCTGCCGGGTGCAGGATCTACAACTGGCGGCGCCGCTGGCCGGAGCCTCATCAGTGTACATACCAATCTGGGATTTTTTTGGCACAAACATATATGTAGGAGATTCAAAATCAATTCTCAAGATCTGGCTACGAATAAGTAGCACGAACGCTAACCCTAGTCGGATTATTAGCAAAAATCATTTGTATAGAACAAACAATTAATCACTAACCCTAGACGGATACCATTCAAACAATCAATACACTACACGGATCTAATGAATCTTACTCTGATTTCATGGACTGAGAAAACATAACCATAGGATTTCTATTCCAAAAAAATGAAGTGGGGAGAGGGAGGGGGTGCAGGATTAACCAGAGAAAACACATGATATATTTGCCGCAAAAATGGGTATAGATGACTAACCGGTTTTCCATCAGAGTCGTTGCCGGAGTTGCTGTGGACCTCCGGCTCTGGCTGGGGAGGCATGGCGGCGGCGACGACGTCAAGGTCGCGCTGCTGCCCGCGCAAGACCTCGTCGGCGGCGATGGCAACCTCTGTGCCCAGCTTCACGCATTGCGCGGGTGCTTCACCAGCCCCGGCGTCACCACTCCCTCCGATGGTGCACTTCGGCGGCATCCACAAACACTCCAGACGGCGGTGACCACTGTGGACGAGGGGTGCGGCCGCCTATTATGACCAACGGATCGGGCGCGCCATTAATATGGAGTAGTGGGAGCGAGATGGGCGTAGGTCAAAGGGCTGGCTCGCCTCCCGGTGAGCCTGCGCAGCGGATTGCTGGCATGCTTATACCGTCATTTCACACAGCTACTAGCACGCCTCCCAGTGACACTGCGCAGCGAACACGCGCACGCCTTCGGTGACACTGGCGGACTGCTCGCATGTGTCCCGTCAACTCACGCCTGCTCGCACAGCACATGGGACGCGTGGCGGCACGTATATTGTTTTTTTATGATTAATTCTGCCGCTTTATTGCTTAACCAAAGCATGGCACTCACATTGTTGGTCTAACGCCCACGGTTCGAATAAATAATCCGTTTGCGATATTGGTTGCCAATTATTAATAATCTCCCATTTGTAAGAAGATTATATCAAAACTTGTCTCAAATTTGACAAAAAAATACAATATCACAGTCTATTGGTGTCCATATGACACCACGATAAGTTTCATGAATTTCAACTAAGTTTTGGATTTATTGGATTTTAAAAATCAAGATTCTCAATGTTTGAAATTTCTTGCATGGGGACTAAACATGCACCCAGGGACACACATATGATTTTCCAATCCATTTTGGTGCACTACCACGCGTGCATGTAGCTCAAATTTGATTTTTGCACATTAAGTCCCTAGGAAATCAATCAATGTATAAAAACGGCCGAATGATCTCTGATTTTTTTTCAAATTTTAACACGACACTCATTTGGTCACATGTTCACTGCAGAAAAAGTTTGACAATGCCTCGAAGTGGCGGTGGTGGTACGGTGTGTGCGTGGGGGGGGGGGTCCGGCAGTACACTACGAGTCATGAGCCTCCGTGTGGGATTGACCGTTTTTGTGAGGCAGGTGCCACATCAAAGTCGTGAATTGGTTATTTAAAACATTACACAACCCTTTCATACATACATGTTCGGTCCACATGCATGCATTGGTGGTCCTCGGACACTCCCTCGTGCAGTTATCAGCGATGTGCCCATTCGTTAGCCCGCGAAGGTTATCACTTTTCACCGATAGCGAGAGGCATTTGACCAGGTGGATTCATGCATCTTGGCATGTGTTGCGGTGTGGATCATGGTGAAATTCCAGATCAAAGTTCGAGCGCGTGCGTACACATGAATCCCTCCCACCGGCTCGAAGTGAGGGGGACTACGCGTCGTGAACCTCTGTGTAGTGTGTTTCCGGTTTGCGAAGCATGTGCCACATCAAAGTTGTGCATTGTGTTCAATTAAATATCACACAACACCCCTTTGGGCCACATCCACGTGGTGGATGTCCTAGGACACTCACTCGCATGTGACGCTCTCTGTTGGCCCGCGAGGTCGTCGTCCATCACTTTGACCTACAGCGAGAGAGATGTTAATTTAACCAACAAGGATGATGTAGGGGAACGCGATAGAAAACAAAAAATTTCGGTACAGCGAGCACGCCCACGATCACTATGGAGATGCATACAAGGTTTGGATCTGATCGTTACCGACTCGTAGCACAGCGAAAGTAGAGTCGATGTAGATCGTCGGTGCAGATCCCCGCAGCTAGGATTTACAACCTCCCAACCGCGAGGATGTACTCCCCCGTATGCTCCTCGGACAGTCCCTCGGACAGCCCTTCGGGAGGCGGTCGGATAGTCCCCCGGACGGTTTCACGGATAGCCCTTCGGGAGGCACTCACAGAAACTCGGACGGTCACTCGGACAGCCCTTCAGGAGGCACTCTCGAACAGCCCCTCGGGCAAAAAGATCGAACCTATGACCTCTATACGGGGTTGCACACATACGGTGTCAGCTATCCGGCAGGGCTTCGCCGTCCAGAACTAGTTCCCAACGTAACCCAGACAGCCTTTCGGCTCTATGAAACTATTTCGTTGGGAGGGAGAGAGATGGCCAGATCATGCATGGCATTTGTATGTGAGCAAGAGTGTGTGTGGAGAGTGCCTCTCCACCTCTATTTATAGGAAAAACCAAGGGGTAGGGTGGCACATGAAAAACCCAAAATGCCCATGCTTTATGTCACACATAAAGGGCATAATGGGGAGGTAAGAGGAGCCCCCTTGGCTGCCCACCCCATGTGCCCCCCCCCCAAAAAAAGGGGTTCCCATCCATCCATGTCATCCCCTAGATCTTTTGGGACAAAGCCCAAAAAGGTGGCTTTCCAAAAAGCAACCATAAAGTGCTTTTCACTATTCACAAAAACATTTTTTCCGCGACCGTTAAATCCGAAAATATTTTTGTAGGTCTTAGAACATTTCCAGTACCCACTAAAATAATATTGGACGTGTTCCGAAACAATTCCGGATTAGTGATTTTCATCTGCGAAAAGCAACCAAAGTGGTTCCGGCAGCTCCGGAACATTTCCGGGTTTTTTCTTCGGAAAAATGCCAGAAGTTCCCAGAACAATTCTGGCACCCTCCAAGAATTTCCAGGCGTGTACCGAAACCAATTCGACTTAATGGTATACCCCGAAACAACTTTTCAGTTTTACCGAAACTCTTCCAGTGTTCTCTCTCCGGAACTCTTCCGTTGTCTCCGAAACTTTTCCGGTGACTTTCTCTCAGACTCCCTGTCTAGCATTCAGCAGATAGATGACCCTTAAGCGTGTGACCCTATAGGTTCGGTGAAGTATAGACATGACCGGAACACTTTCCGATCAATGATCAACATCGGAGCCGTGGACACCCATATTGACCCCTATACCCACACGAATAAATATTCGAGTGAACCTCCAGTTGCCGTGTGCTATTCCTGTTGCTTCGCGATATGTTACAAATACCCAAGGTGAGATTTATCGGCATCCCCGTGAATCAACACTTGTCCACTATGCCAGTTACCTCGTTACCGGTTTTGTTCTTTTTTCTCGTTCCCTTGTTCCGGTATCCCTGTGATCAAATCACAATGTGTCTGGCCAGACGATGATGAATACCGTAACACCGAGAGGGCCCAAAGAATATCTCTCCATCGTGAGAGGAGCAAATCCCAATCTTGAGCTATCAAGTCCCTTGTCATACTTTCCCATGAACCCGTAAGCCGCCGTAATAGCCACCCAGTTACGGATGACGTTTAACAAACCCCAAAGTTCATGAATCAAGCATGAAGGAACTCGATACTCTCATGGTCTAAGGAATTATGCAAATGTTAACTTTCTCTGTGTTATTAACCATTAACTTGTGATGAATGTATCTCCTAGCATAACATCAATACGGGTCGATTCAACACAAATGTTCTTCTAACATTGTGCCCGCAAAGTTGCCGGCATAGACATGCCCATGATCAGGAAAACGTGATCTTCATGCAACACTTGAGCCAGTCTTAGAGGCTTGACTAGGAATACTTTTTACCGTTTATTATTCCACACGTGCACATGGGTTTTCCTCAGAGCCTATATGGATATACGGGTTTGGGAACCATAGCAGTTATAGCATGGAACATAAACTTAATTAGGAACATGGGGATAAATAATAACATTTATTATTGCCTCTAGGGCATATCTCCTACAGACTCCCACTTGCAATAGAGTCAATAATCTAGTCAATGCTAATGCACTTTACACCTATGGCATACTGGTGTAAAATATGCTTCGCCATGTGGTATAGTCTACGTCTAACGGACCTGACATCTTCAGTTCCGTGTGTATCTTTGCATATCCTCGCGTTTTCACGCGTACACAAAATACATATTTTGTGTGGACTTGGCTTTGTATATATGTGAATCACAGGTCAAACCTTGATTCCTCAGACTGAGCTATGGAGCAACTATCTGCAATAGTGCCCGATTGACCAAAGCCATCTTGGAACCATACTAAGTTCATGAATGAACTATATGATTCAACATCTTCTTTGTCGCTTCCAAAGCGTCAACATACTTAGCCTTTGTTATAGAATTCGCCACAGTAACCTGTTTGGAACAATTT
Source organism: Elymus sibiricus (assembly GCA_039707655.1). Taxonomy (NCBI): domain Eukaryota; kingdom Viridiplantae; phylum Streptophyta; class Magnoliopsida; order Poales; family Poaceae; genus Elymus; species Elymus sibiricus. The sequence continues at coordinate 132,260,670 of CM077676.1, read as the reverse complement.
CCAACTACCGTGCCACCATATCGTGTATTACACAAAACCCTTAACTTAAATCTAAAATCGCTTGGAGCATTGATGAAGACTGTATTGATGTATTGCATTACAACGAGTACTTCATAATCTCAGTTTTCAAGAAAACATGTTATCAATGCTACTTTAGCACTCAACGACATTTTTCACTGTTGTCCTATGATCAGTATTTTGATCACTTTGGTATCTTTACTCGCAACTCCTTGGGAGTACCGGACATATCTGGTTGTTTTACATACCATGGAATACATGATTAGTCCAAACACAAAAGTGTGTGGAAATTCCATCATGTATTTTGCTCATCAGTGTTTTAGGACACCGAGTCTTGCAAAAGCCTTTCCATGTGACTTCGGCAAGAATCACTCCTTGATGTTTTATGCTAAACTATTTTAGCATCTTGTCAATATGTATCTTGGCTTTAGCCCTATTAGGCAAGTTTATCTCCGTAGATAATTATGCCTAATAATGAGGCTACCTAGCCCAAGCACTTCATCGAAAAACCAATTTTTCAAAGAAGTCCTAATTTGTGTCAAGAAATTTATATTATTTCCAATCAACAATGTGTCAAGCACACAAGTTTTAGAAATATTATTATGCTCCCACTTACTTTCTTGTAACAACAAGCATCTTCGCTATCCATTGATGAAATCAAACTCTTTTGACTATTTCATCAAAAATGAAGATTCCAACTCTATTTTGCTCTCTTTTGTCCATTGCTGGAACTCTGAAGTTTGCATACTCACTAGCATCCTCCGGATCGACAAAATACTTTGGACTGTATCACATACAAGTCCTAGTTTGTATTCTCATTTCATGGAAATCCTTTTGTCATCCATGTTTCATATCTCATGATTGAAATATGTATTAATTGCTAGTTTAACACGAACCGACTTTAAGCATCACTACGGTGAGACAATCTCATCGTAGTCAATTCCTTGAATTTGTTATTGCAACAAGTCGAGCTTTATGGATAAAACATTTTTATCCGTATCAGTTTATAGTTCCATTAATATTTGTTAGACTCCAAGTCTTCCGAAGGGTTCATCAAGATAAAATCTTGAATTATTTAAATGGATACTATCTCGGATTATATTGGCATTTAGCCAATTTCGGAGTCAGGGCCCATCAACGCTTCCTTGTGTATCGTAGGTATACTATTGTCTAACAACAATATCTCGCTTGCGCACCTGAGAGGTTTGCATGAGTTTTGCCTACGTGGTTCACCTGCAAGTTCGACCGAAGTCCATACATCTCATGTAGAGGCTTCCGTATTAGTCACAGTAGGAAACTCTGGAATTACTTCTAAGGTTTCTTTCCCTTGACCTGATGACGAAGATACTGTTATCTCATCGAGTTGCACAGTCCTCCCACTCACCTTTTTGCAAGAACCATTTTCTTCAAAATCATACCGTTTTTGTGGCAAAACCTTTTGCCTCGGTATAGTGATGGATGAATTCCCAATAATTTGGGATAACCTACAAAGTAGCACTTGTCTGATTTGGAATAGGTTTGTAGACATTTTACACAAGCACTATATTCCAAATGTTAAGAAAAGATATAACATGGTTGGGTGTACCATACCATGGCGCCATTTCAACAGATCTGATGGTGCTCTTTTCAGTGTAAAAGCCGCAGTCTCTAAGGCATTACTTTAAAAGGGATAATGGCAAATTGATTTATGTCATCTTTGATCTTACCATGTCATAAATGGTTTGATTACATCTTCACAGACATTCCACTCACAGTGGTGCTCCAGGAGGTGTAAGTTATGAAACTCTTTTCACAACTCATCAGACATTCGCTAAACTTGTAACTCAAAATTTCTTTCCGCAATCCAATTGCAGAAACATAATTTTCTTGTTACAATAATTTCTTCTTCATTTTGAAAACCTTTTGAATGATTTCAAAAGATCCAGACTTACGTCTCATCAAGCAAATATCCATATATCTACTTGAGTCATTTCAAAAGATAGACAAATCCACTGCCAGCAACAACATTTATCGGACAACACACATCATGATGTATGATCACCAATAAGTTTGTTGCTCGTTCCTTATGGCATGTGAACGGTATTTCAGTCACTTCATGTGACACCCCGATTTTTGGCCCTTTTTTTTGGATTTCTTCGAATTTTTATTTGGATTTTCCTTTTCGGTGGCTCTGTGGTCTTGAAACCTGGGAAGATTATCTCTTCTTCCTCTCCCAAGTGGCTTGTCACTCTCAAATCCATCTCAAAGCCATGTCATTTCCATCTTAGCCCAACTCCAATATTTATTTCTTGGGAATATTCCTTTTTCTATTAAAGGAATAACCCTGTTTGCTCTAGGTTGTGAAGCTACCTATAATTCTGTCTTTCCCAAAATTTCCAAAAAATTCTCATAAATTCTTTGGATCATATATTCCACAAATATGTGAAAACCCATCCTTGCCTAGTTCAAAAATAATTCAGGAATATTCATTTTCGATTCTATCCAGAATCACACTTTGTGAAGAAAGTGCCATTTATATTTTCTTGCTTGCCCTCAAACTTTTTGAGCATTCTGTACTATCCAAATTATTGCCACATGCCAAAATTCAGCTTCATTTTCCTAGTAAATCTTCCTCAGCAAATTTCCAAAGTTTCTGTCCAGAGAGAAGCTTTGTGAAGGAAGTACTAGCTAGACTAATCCAAATGAGTTGAAATTTGGCAGATCATCCATATGATCAAATAATTACTCTCTACAAAATTTAATCTCCATCCAACAATCTACGTGAGCACACCATCCAATCTTTGTTTCTGGTCATAATTTCAGTGTGTGAAGCAACTATGTTTTGTATTGCTTCAAAAATTCTGAAATTAATCTTGGACCTAAATGTCCCTATATCCTTTGAGCATGCAAAAATTCACATCATTTTGCCAAGCCATTATCTCCACAAAATTCCCCCAAGTTTCTGTCCAGTGTGAAGCATTGTGAAGAAAGTACCATTTTTATTTATCCAAATGGTATGAAATTTTTTATAGTACCTTCATATGCCCAAATCATCATCCTTCCCCAAATTTCAGCTCAATCCAATCATCCATGTGAGTGCCACTTCATGATCTAGTTTCTGGACCAGATTTTGTAGCTGTAAAGCAACTATGATAAATCTTGGTCCAACTCCTTTCATATTTCACAGGATTGTAGTCCTTCCTACCCTAAACCCCTGTGACATCTTTCCTAGCTCAGTGGTCAAGTCATTTGACAACAACTTCACGCCCAAGTTTGCTACAGCAAACTTCAATTGATGCTACCCATTAGCACAAAGGTGCTTTAACCAAACCAAGACCACAGTATTACTCCAGCAAGTAGAGCCCACACGCTAGACATATTTTTGCTGGCCAGAACGCACCGCATGCGCCTGTGCATGTGGTGACCACGCGGTCTGGCAGGCCATCCGCGTGCTCTGGACTTTGGGGCCCTCGACCGCCGTCCAAACCACGCGCTCTCGCCACCGCACCATGTCCCCAGCGTTGCCCTCACTCCCCTCCGTCCATGCACCGTCACCACAGCGAGGGCACCGTCACCACGGCTATATAAGCCCTCCCCGAGGCCTCCTGAGCACGGCAAGCTCTTCTCGCTTCTAGCTACATCCCCGACCCACCAATTCATCTCCATAGCCCCTCTTTGCCCCACCTTGGCCGCCATGGCCACGCTTCGGCTCGCCTAAATTCGAGCAATACTGAGCTCGCCTCCCTCTCATTCCACCACCAGAGAGCTCCCTCGACCTCCTAGAACCACCCCAGCACCACCTCTCCTCCTCCGGTGGGATGTGCCTCCGAGCCCGAGCTCGCCCTTCGCCGGTCTCCGCCGCGCTCGAAGGAGCACTCGTGCTCGACCTCCCCGAGGCCAGTGCCCTGCCTGGATGGATGCGGCGCCTCCTCCCGATCCTGCTGGTGGTCCAAGCTCCGCCAGGGATGACCGGAGCCGCCGGGGCAAGCGCCGGCCCGCGCGCAGCAGAGCCCTCTGCTGCTCCCGTCAAGAGGTAGGAGAAGGAGGCGGGAGGAGAGAGAGAGTTAGCGTGGGGCCCACGCGTCATAGACCCAGCAGTCGGGCCTGCACATTTTAAGTGGAGGCGCGCTTCGCGTGTTTACGTCTTCGGTTCAATGAAAACGTACTTTCCTGCGGCTTCAGTTCAAAATACGCTTTCACTATGTTGAAAACGTGTTTCCCTGGAAGGCGCTTTCAGTTTCAGCCCCGCCGGCAAAAACCCTTAAGTTGCGGACGTTCACCCGTTAAGCGCAGAAATGGACAGTTTTTATTTGTTTTTCTGCCTAACGGACGAACGGCCATAATTCTTCAACCGTAACTCCGAATCAGGTGATTCCAAAGCCCACGTTCTCTATTCGCCGAGCCCGTTCTGTTGGTATCATTTTCATGATGTTGTCACACTGTGAAAATGACCATTTTTCCCTTGCCCTCTAATCAGCTCCGCCGAGAGAGAAACTTTTCCGGCAAAAAATTTCACGAGCTTCTTGCACTTTCCCCCGGTAAATCCTTCATCCCCTGGCAATCCACGACACCCACTTGCATGATGGCATTGCAATAGCCATGGTTTCGACTTGAATGTGTGAATAAGTATTTGGTTATGCAATTATTTTGAATGCTACTTATATGCTTGCGAATCCATGCTCATTTCTTATGCCATGTTCATTTTCATCTAATAAGTGAAATGATTAATTGCTAATGTTATTATTATCATGTTTCATTCTTGTAATCATTTCCGATGCTAGTGATAATGATATGCTCATATTGATAGTTATTGGTTGGTTATGAAAATACTTGTGAGATTCATGTTCATCTCCATGCCATGCTCATTTGCATCTGATAGACTAAAGGATTTATTATTGTTGATGTTATGATAAATGGTTATACTGCCCATCCATGTTTAAGTTGATATCATGCTCATATGCAGTGTCAGTTTATTGTGACTCAACTCATCACCATTCAAGTTGAACCTGACATTAATCGAACTTGAACAAGTCTGTTGGCTGAGTCGTGGTGCCACTAAATCGAGCTCACCAGTTGAGGGTGTCCCGGACTAGGGGGTACTCGGGCTGCCGGCCTATCTCTCATAGGCCGGGCTGGTGGGCCGCTCTCTGCACGTCGATGGAAGGCCGGATTGTAGACGACCCCGTGTGTCAGAAGGAAACCTCCGAAGTCTTGGCGTCTCCTCCAAGGAATAGATGGCGTAATCGGCATGTTTATCCCTAGTGGTAACCGACCATATGTAACCCTAGGACCCCCTGGTGTCTATATAAACCAGGAGGTTTAGTCCGCAGAAGGGGAATTATCATATCCATTACCTAGGGTTTAGCCCAATCGATCTCGAGGTAGATCAACTCTGTAAACTTCATACAATCACATCAATACAATCAAGTAGGACGTAGGGTTTTACCTCCTCAAGAGGGCCCGAACCTGGGTAAATCGATGTCTCTACGTTCCCTGTTACCATCGACTCCTTGACCCATAGTTCGGACCCCCTACCCAAGATCTGCCGGTTTTGGTACCGACATTGGTGCTTTCATTGAGTATGTCGCCGAGGCTCGAGGCGATCTGGTCGTCACTGGGTTTTCGGCCTTGCCCGAGGAACCCACCAACCCTGAGGCCTTGACTTCGGATTCCTTCCCCGCCCCCGTCCCCGGGGCAGGCCTCAGCTCGGGTCTGACCTTGAGTCTAGATCTGACCCCCGGAGCCGGAAAACCAAGAGTCACTCTTGGTCGAACACACTCTCGTTATCGGCGCGCCGGAGCCCAACTTCAATGGCTACCCGAACATAGACCCGGCGGATCCCTCGATTTTAAGCGAGATGCTAGACCGGATCCAGATGATAAAAATCGCGGATGGCCCGTCCCCGGACCAGGAGCAGGTCGGACTGGATGCCAGCCGCGGGGAATTTTGCGTCCCACCCACCACCCACTTGGTAGCCACTGTCGAAGATTTAACCGACATGCTGGACTATGCCTCCGAGGAGGCTGACGACATGGACGAGGACTTTGACGTCCCGCCCTACACGGATACCCTCCTTGCCACTGCCAATACTGGAAGGTGGACCGCCACCTCGACCTATGACGTTTACATGGTTGACACTCCCATGAAGGACGGTGACACAACCAAGAAGGACGGCGACGATCCCACCGAAGAACCGCCCAGACGCCGACGACGGCGAGCTAGAGGGCGGGGAAAGGGCAAGGAAAATCACACAGACACGAACGGCACCGGAGATACTGAGACTTCGGACAACTTGGGGGAGCTCGGCGATAACACGCCCGAGCAGCGACCCGACGCCCCAGAGGGGCGCGAGGACCAGGGTGACCCCGAGGACCTCGATGATTCCGAGAACAGTAATTACCTCCCTCCATCCGAAGCGGAAGATAGCCTCGGACCCGAAGACTTTATCGTCCCAGAGGATCCCCTGGAACAAGAAAAATTCGAGCGGCAACTCATCGCCACTGCCCGAAGCTTGAAGATGAAACAACAACAGCTAAGCGCCGAACAGGATACACTCAACGGCAGATGGACGATAGTCCTAGCCGCCGAAGAAGGCCTAGACGATCAACGTCAGGGCCAATATAAGAGTTACCCAAGGCGGCGCCTCCTTCCAGAATTCGAGGATGAGGCCTTCAAGCCCATACCTCCCAGACGAACTTACGCAGACCAGCCCGACCGGCCCCCTCGAGGACGAGATAGGCCGGCTGTGGAAACCGAGCTCCCACCCGCGCCCCCTCGAGGACGAGACAGAGCGGCCGGAGAAGCCGAACTTCCACCCGTGCCCCCTCGAGGACGGGATAGGGCGGCCAGGGAAACAGAATACCCACTCGTGCCCTCTCGCCGAGCTGGCAAAGACCCGGTTCAACCGGATGACCAATACGATCTGCGCCACGACCTGAACGCACGCGGGCTCTAGTCGAGATCCACCTATGGATCCACAGGATACGCACCCGCTGGACGGGACGGATACCAGGCCTGGCGCAATAGAAACGACAGAGCTCGGGAGCAGCACCGTGCCCGGACGACAACCGATATATGGCGCGATGTAGCCCGGGCCAGGGGCGCCGCACACCCAATGTATTTCACTGACGAGGTGATGCAGCATCAGTTCCCCAAGGGGTTTAAACCCGTTAATATAGAATCCTATGATGGGACAACTGACCCAGCTGTGTGGATTGAGGATTTTCTTCTCCACATTCATATGGCTCGAGCAGATGATCTCCATGCTATCAAATACTTACCGTTAAAACTCAAGGGACCGGCACGGCATTGGCTGAACAGCCTATCCGAAAACTCCAGCGGGAGCTGGGAAGAGCTCGAAGATGCATTCCGAGCTAACTTTCAAGGCACCTACGTTCGGCCACCGGACGCCGATGACCTGAGCCATGTCATCCAACAGCCCGGAGAGTCAGCCCGGTAATTCTGGAACCGGTTCTTGACCAAGAAGAACCAGATCGTCGACTGTCCGGACGCCGAAGCAATCGCGGCATTCAAACACAGTATTAGGGATGAGTGGCTCGCTCGCCAGCTCGGCCAGGACAAGCCGAGAACAATGTCGGCCCTTACCTCTCTAATGACCCGCTTTTGCGCGGGTGAGGATAGCTGGTTAGCTCGTCGAAGCAACCACCCCGAATTCCCCGGTACTTCAGAGACCCGGGACGGGAATGGAAAACCCCGGCGCAATACGAACAATAAGCGCCGACATTCAAACAATGGCGGTGAAGCCGATGACACAACAGTAAACGCCGGATTCAGCGGCCCGAAATCGGGACAACGGAAGAAACCCTCTAAAGGGAACCGAGATGGCCCGTCTGCGCTGGATAGAATATTGGATAGGCCCTGCCAGATTCACGGCACCCTCGACAAGCCAGCTAACCACACCAACCGTCACTGTTGGGTAATTAAGCAGGCCGGCAAAGCCACAGCCGAAGAACAGGGCAAGGGCCCCTGCAGTGAGGACGACGACGAACCTCGCGGGCCGAACAATGGAGGCCAAAAACAGTTCCCTCGAGAGGTCCAAACCGTGAACATGATCTACGTCACGCACATACCAAAGAAGGAGCGGAAACGCGCGCTTCGGGATGTCTATGCCTTAGAGCCGGTAGCCCCGAAATTCAACCCGTGGTCGGCTTGCCCGATCACTTTCAACCGTCGAGACCATCCGGCCAGTATACGCCATGGAGGAACGGCGGCTCTGGTACTCCACCCCATCGTGGATGGATTTCACCTCACTAGGGTCCTTATGGACGGAGGTAGCAGCCTTAACCTGCTTTACTCCGATACAGTGAGAAAGATGGGGATCGACCCGTCCAGGATCAAACCCAGCAACACGACCTTTAAAGGTGTAATCCCAGGCGTCGAGGCACGCTGCTCGGGTTCCGTGACTTTGGAAGTAGTCTACGGCTCACCCGATAACTTCCAGTCCGAGGACTTGATCTTTGATATTTTCCCTTTCCGCAGTGGTTACCATGCACTCCTCGGACGGACCACCTTCGATCGCTTTAACGCCGTCCCACACTATGCGTACTTGAAGCTCAAGATGCCAGGACCAAGGGGCGTTATTACCATCAACGGTAATACCGAGCGCTCGCTCCAAACAGAGGAACACACTGCGGCTCTAGCCGCCGAAGTCCAAGCTGCCGAAGAGGCGTTGCAACCCCAGTCCACTGCCAAGACACTGGACGCACGCAAGCGCTCCCGAGCTGCAGCCTCGGTCCCGGCGCACTCCCATGCTCCCCCCAAATAGGGATACGCGCCCCACAGCACGGCCCACCTAGTCGCGAAATATGTACCCCGAGTGCACAATTTCGCGCTCAAAATTCCATGGGCAGTTGTGGGGACACATCAAATAAAGGTCAAGAGCTCGGTTCGACCGACCCATGGCCAACAGATGTATTCAAATCGACATCAACAATGGGCACCATCTAGGGCCTGATCAGCGTCCAGCTGATATACCACGGCGATTTCTCAAAACCCTTCTTCAAGGGCTCGCCCGCCAAAGATTACTACTTCCGCCGAATACACGCCGGACAGCTTCACTTCCACGAAAGCTTCTTGAAGAGGAAAAGGCGCAGACGTGCAGCAGGGCGTAGTAGGGACGTCAAACCACTCATGAAGGCCCTGTGTAAACCTTTACTCTCAATATATACATTCCTTTAAAAGTATCTATTCAAGTTACTTCGGCAATACGGATTGTACGGTTGGACGTCACACATTCAAAGGAAATAAGGACCATTTTATTATGGTATACTCGTGCAGTCATTCACGTTGCATATTCCTTTCCGCCTTTTTCAGCCGAAGTAAACTATCACGATACATTTATTTCAAACCGGCTAATAGACCGGGGGCTCGACCATAGATCTTGCCTTAAAACTTTATACCGGCACTTCTCTTTCTTTCATGTGCTCGGCGTCACGAATATTGCATTATATGAATTAGTTCCGAATTGCGTCTTTGGTCAATAGTTGGGTTGCCCGGCTCCTGTGTTTACCCTCTTACGTTCGGCACTGTTCGGCTAAGAGGGTAAAGGGAGAACCACTGCGATTGTACTTCTAGCTCGCCTGGTTAAGTACCTCAGTGCAAAAAGCCAAAAACTGACTGTCCCAATAAGCGAGAACTGGTCGGCGATCCGATGACTGGTGTTACACCTACAATCGTTGGAGGTTAGCCCGTGTTGTACGAAGGGTTCTCTATTACAGAAACCATGTGATGATGGAATCAACCGCGGCTCGTCCGAATATCACAAACACCGGGGGCTCATCACCGGCCCCCACCGTCAAGCTCCTCTGGTTAAGTGAAAGCAGTAAAACCGCATAGTCTGATTGCCTGGTTTTCCGTACATACAACCTCCTCCGGGCATCGAGACGTCGGCTAAGGGTTTACGTATTACGAGAAAACACCCCATGCAATATTTGCAAGGGGGATGAAGCGGACGACTGGTAACTTTCAGATTACAAATGGCCGCACAGGAGTCAAAATTAACATAAGCAGGCATCTTTGTTCTCAGCCAAACAATTTGCATTACACAAAAAGCACTAGTTTCAACTCCTTGGTTACAAGGAAACTACATCTACTCATAAATTACATCTTTCGAATACTGGGCCTCTACTGCCCGAGCGCCGTCCATCACGACGGGAAAGTACTGCTCGGGCCGCATGTGCTCTATCCCTGGCGGTGGAGGTTCGGTGGCCATCTCAGCTGGCTTTATCTTCGGCCAATGTACCATTGTCTTGCCGAAGGCCATCAGAGCGCCCTCGATGCACGCGGAGCGTTTCCAGGCGTCGACCCGAGCAGGGGCGTCGTACAGCCTCTGCACAAGACCGAAGTAGCTGCTCGGCAGCGGCTCCGATGGCCATAGCTTGACGTAGAGGTCCTTCATCACCGGCCCCGCCATCCGATGCAGCTCCATCAGCTGTTTCATCTGGTTGTTGAGGAGGGGAGGGTGTTCGGGCGCTTGAAATTGCGCCCAGAAAAGCCTCTGCTCAGCCCAACCCTCCTGGCCGGCAAAGAACCTCGTCGCATCCGCCGCAATCTTCGGGAGATCCGCAAAGGCGCCTACGGAACGCCATACCCGCATGAGCAACGCGAACCTGTTACCTCCAAAGACACATTGTAGCAAATACGGCTTACCGTCCGTGATCAGCCTGACTTGGCGGAGCTCTTCTTGATAGCCGCGTGCCTCTGTCCGCGCTTCCTTAGCCACCGCTGCCAACGAGCTCAGCTCGGTGGCCTGCTCCTTATTCTTCTGCTCTAGGGCCTCACACCTTGTGAAGGCATCCCCGAGCTCCTGCTGCACTTCCAGCACCCTGGCCTCGTGCTTTTCACTTGCGGTTCTCACCACCGCCAGCTCGACAGCCGCCTGTTCGGCTGCCGACTTTTGCACCGCCGCATCCACCTGAGCTGTCCTCAGTGCGGCCTTGAGGCTTTCGACCTCCGCGGCGGCAGCTGCAGTACAATCGGTTATCCCCGTTAGGATACTTTGAACACTGCTTACAAACCTACGGCTGTATTCACTATCATAGCTCGGACTTACCTTGCGCCTCATCGAACCACTTGTTCACCAGGCTCAGATCGTCCTCGGAGCTCTTTAGCTTCCGATTCGGCTCGGCCAACTCTTCGGCATTGGCGGCTGCGGCCGAGGATGATGCCTGTGCGCTATTCTACGCACGTTAGTATCCGAGATATCGATTTTTGATCCTCCGACCGGCTTTGCTCAAACCGGTCAGAGTCTCGGGGGCTACTATGTATGAGGCTATACATTTACACAAAGGAATCCTTCTAAAGGAAAAGCATTACTTCGCTCACCTTGAAGCCGATAAGAAGGCCACTAAAGGCCTCCTTCAGTCCGTTGTCCACGGACCGAATACTTTGCAACACCGCGCCCATAAGGGCACGGTGCTCTTCGGCGATAGAGGAGCTGGTTAGGGCATCCTCCATCGCGTCCGGCCACCCAGTCGACGCCTGCTCTGGGGCTGGCGGTGGTGGCGGTGGTGCTTCGACTCCTTCCCTCTCGACGTCCGGGGCACCGGACTCGGGACGCCTTGACGTCTCCGGAGTCGTCCTCGGAAAGAGCTTGGCTCGTTCGGGCTCCTCCTCCTTTTCGTTCACCAGTGGGGATCTCCCCTCCTAGTCTTCGGTGACCGAGGCATTCACCTCGGCCATGATAACGTCGCCTCCTCCCCCTGTATGTGGCACGGGAGGAGTCCTCCTCGACAGGACCTCCCCGGCCTCCTCGACAATCGGGGAAGGCGAGGCGCGGGATTCGGTCCCGCTCTACGCTAGCGCCGCCGGTGGAGAATCCCCCTCCGAGACTCGGTCGGTGGGGAGATCGCGTAGCGGGCTACAAATTTATAAACGGAAGCATAATCAATATCAAACTCAGCTCGGTTATGGACGGTCAAGTAATTATTAGAACGCATACCTTTGAGCCTGTGGCTTAGCCCTGGGGATCTTCTGTGGGACCTCTTCGGAGGCCTCAGAGTCCTCGGCCGAAGCCGAGCTACCGCCGGACAAGGCTACCTTGGCCTTGCGCGGTCTTTTGGAAGCGGGTCGAGGAGGCTCCTCCTCGGCATCCTCGGACGCCGCCCTCTTCCCTGTTTGGGAGGAATCGTCCTCCCCCCCCCGTCCTCTCCCTGCTCCTTCTCCTCTTGCACGGAGGGAGCGTTGGTGTCCCCGGATCTAGCACCAGGGGGTTTTCGGGAGCGAAGGCCCTCTCTGGCCTCCCCTTGTTGGTCCTTCTTCTTCTCCTTCCTATCCGGCGCCTCGTACGGCTCCACGGCCAGCATGGCCGTCAGGAGGGGCGTCCTGGGTCCTTCTGGCAGCGGCGCCGGACTATCGATCCGCTGGGCCTTCTTCAGCCACTTCTGTGGGTGAAAAGTGGTAACGCTGAGTACCTTGTTAAAAGGGAACAGTTCGGATAAAACATACTAAACTTCTCATACCTCCCGTGGGGGATTTGCGGTGTCAAGTCCGATGTCTTCTTCCTCGGCCGGCCAGTCCTTCTGCGGCTTGAATAGCACCCTCCACAGTTGGGCGTGGGAGGTGCGGAAGAAGCTGCGCACGGTGGCCGGGTCTCCGGGCTTATAGGCCCACATGGCGGAAGCCCTGTCCTGGAAAGGGAGAATTCGGCGGCCGAGCATGATCTGGATCACGTTGACTAGCGCGACGCCCTTCTCTATCATTTTGGCAATCCGGCTCTGCAGCAGCACCACCTCCTTATTCGGCCACCAGTTGAGGCCCTTCTTGGTCCATGAGACCAGCCTTGTAGGGGGGCCGGAGCGAAAGGCCGGAATCGCCTCCCAATTTGCGCGCCTCGGCTCTGTGATATAGAACGACTCCTTTTGCCATATCTTGACGGTCTCGATGAAGGTACCGTCTGGCCACTCCACTCGCGGAAGCTTGCTGATCATGGCCCCCCTGCAGTCCGCCTGTTGGCCATCTACTATCTTCGGCTTGACGTTGAAGATCTTCAACCATAGACCAAAGTGTGGCCGGACTCGGAGAAAGGCCTCGCAGACGATGATAAAAGCCGAGATGTGGAGGAAGGAGTTCGGCGCGAGGTCATGGAAGTCGAGCCCGTAGAAGAACATGAGGCCCCTGACGAAGGGGTGAAGGGGGAAACCCAAGCCCCGGATGAAGTGGGGCACGAATACCACTCTCTCGCCCGGCCACGGCATGGGGATGGCCTGACCTGCCTCCGGAGCGCGGTGGGCGATGTCGGCTGGAAGGTAGCCCGCGCTCTTCAACTCCAAAATGGCGTTGTTGGTGATGCTCGAAGCCTCCCACTTGCCCTTGGACCCGGAACCCGCCATTGCTAGATTGGGTGGTGGAAGGAAGGGTTTCTGAGAGGGCGGATCTGGGCGTTGGAGCTCAAGAGATGGGAAATGTAATGGCGAAGGGGAGAAATGAAAGCGTACGAAGGGAATGATGGATGTGCCCCTTTTATGGGCTTTAAAAACCCACGGTCCTTTTACTGCGCCGCAGTCCTCGCCATTTCCCCATGTAACCATGCCATTACACACGCGTGGGGTGGGGGAGATTATTGATCATATCCCGATCTCCATATCGATGGGACGTGCCAATGAAAACCGCCTCGAACCGCGAATCGAGTTTTTCATGTACCAACTCACGGTCGTGGCGAGGTATGACCCTTCGGTAAAAGTTGTCAGATAAGGGCACTGTTCACACCAAAGCGTCTAGCCTTCAGGGCTAAGTTATTATTATACTTCGTTATCGAGGTACAGCTCGGCGCATATACGACCGGGCGATGCTTAAGAATACAACTCGGAGTAGTACATGCCTGTTGCCGGTGTCATAGAGGAAAGTGAACTGGTCCACGAAGCCAATAGTGTTTGGCGTCTACCTCGGCTTTGAAGACTAGTTCGCGGGCTACTGAGGCTGTCCCGGACTAGGGGGTACTCAGGCTGCCGGCCTATCTCTCATAGGCCGGGCTGGTGGGCCGCTCTCTGCACGTCGATGGAAGTCCGGATTGTGGACGACCCCGTGTGTCAGAAGGAAACCTCCGAAGTCTTGGCGTCTCCTCCAAGGAATAGATGGCGTAATCGGCATGTTTATCCCTGGTGGTAACCGACCATATGTAACCCTAGGACCCCCTGGTGTCTATATAAACCAGGAGGTTTAGTCCGTAGAAGGGGAATTATCATATCCATTACCTAGGGTTTAGCCCAATCGATCTCGAGGTAGATCAACTCTGTAAACTTCATACAATCACATCAATACAATCAAGCAGGACGTAGGGTTTTACCTCCTCAAGAGGGCCCGAGCCTGGGTAAATCGCTGTCTCTACGTTCCCTGTTACCATCGACTCCTTGACCCATAGTTCGGACCCCCTACCCGAGATGTGCCGGTTTTGGTACCGACACCAGTGCAGCCACACCTGCCTGGATGGGGAGGCCCTAATTCGGTCTATTGTCATGCCTCTCGCCGGAACCTCCAACTAGGGAAGGTTATGTGTGTGAGTTACCCTGATCAGGTAGGCGGCCATAGCCTTGTGTGCCCGAGTTGTATGGATCCAGAGTCCCCATTTGGGACAGTTTTTATTTTGGCTATGACGGTGGCAGCCACGAGGTGGCAGGATGTCACGAGTTGACATCGGGGCCACCCATGACAAAGCCCAAAGGGGAGTTTGTCAGAGTGGCCGGGAGAGTGCCATGCAATAGATTGGTTTTGTCGAATGTCGTTGGTCCACCCGAATGGGAGCACGAGGCCATGAGTTCCGTGGTGTGGGTACAGTGTGCTAACCTCTCCAGAGTGGATAATCTATCGATAGTCGCGTCCTCGGTCATGGACATAGTTCGTAGTAGGTCACACTATGGGTCAACAGAAATAATAACCTGGATAATTAACAACCCCGGTTCCATGAGAGAAGAAGTTGGTTAATCTTTATGTGGTCACGAGATGATCACGATGGTACTCTTGATGATGGTTGATCATGAGGTGATCGTGTGATGATCACGACGGTAAGAAAGACTGATACCTATGGTGGTTACGAGATAACCTCCGAGCAGAGTAAGTTGGTCCAAGGGACCCTAAACATCCACCCCCTCTCATGCTAGTGCTAGTATCATCATGTTCATACCATGAGTAACATATACATGCCATGTTCATTCTCGTGATTACTCTAGTAGTATCATGATCATTATTGATTTTTAACCTGTAAGTGCCATGATGTTGTTTGTCTTGATTGCTTTGGTTGTTGTGAGCTTGCGAGTACATTCAAAGTACTCACCTGGCATGTCATGCCAGATTGTAGGTGATGCCGTGATTGATTGTTTGTCGAGGGTCCCGAGGTTGCGCTCTAGGATGCGTCCCAGCCAGAGTCCCTGCGGAGTGGAGTCCATCACCATCATCGTTGTTCCGCTGCTAGAAGTTATTCTGCTACGAGATGTTCCGCTGCTAGCATAGAGCTACCTTAGCAGGCCTAGAGTCGTCGTGCCTTTGTAACCTTTGTACCTTCAGAACCCTTGTACTCATATTATTTGTATTAAAGAGCTGATTTGTTGTATGCCAAGCAGTGCCGTATTCCAGAAGACTTGATCTCTGGGCTGGAATGCGGAGTGTTCTGGTTCCTCTGAGCCGGGGTGCCACACTTCACTTTTCGGAGGAAAGTTGCAAGTGTCAGATGATTCATAATCAAACGACTTCAAAATCCATCATTATGGAATTTCTCCATGCGGGTTTCTCCAATGTGACCAAATGCACTGCCACACATGTGTGGTATTCTTTTAGTCTTGCGACATTTAGCGTCAGTGTTATGGATGTATCATATTACCATCAATATTCATAACATACATCCCATCCATGATGGAAGTATGGCCCTTATGATATTCATAATACTCAACAACAGTTGTTGTTTTATGAACAACACTCTTGCAACAAACATTATGCAAATGGGCTAGAGTGTATAAAACTCTAAAATTAATTATGAAAGTAAATACAGAGGTAATGTATTATTATTAATATTCATAACATACATCTCATTCATAATGAAAGTATGGCCCTTATGTTATTCATAACACCGAACATCAAAAGTTCTCTTATGAACAACCTTCTTGCAAGATACCTTATGCAATGGGCTAGAGTGTATGAAACTCCAAAAATGAATTATGAAAATAAATACATAGGTAATACACCGATGGAAGGTATAGTAACATTTACTATGTTCCCAGCGCGTATCTAAACCTCATTCTCGGCAAGTCTTATAGGCCATAGTAGTTCTTGCATCGAGTCGCAACAGAATGCAATAGAGCGGGTATCTCTGTGATCAACTCACAATACCCAAGAATCAGTGATTAACATGTTTAATCATAATTCCCAAGAACTATTTCTTTGACCAGCCTTCTATACATCAATACCTTGTATGACTTTCATACATGAGCTGGATATTCCAGTCTTCTCTCTTTTGCCTTTATACTTCTAACAGTTTTACTTCCAATATTTCTCCTACTCTCAGAAGAAGCATCCAACTTTGAGAGTGGTGTCAGCCTTGGACTTCCTAGGCGTGTAAGTTTCACTAACACCCTTCGGACACTTCCTTTCTCTTTAAGTTGTTGTTTTATTCACCTTCATTTCATGACAGGCGTTCTTCTGGATCCCTCTTGTATTAGTCTAATGCATACTAAACACTTTCACTAATAGTTTGCAAACAAACATTGCTTTGGATATCTCATATCTTTTAGCCTTTGTCTGCATCTGAAAATAATTTTCAGTTCCATGAATATCATATAACTATCCCAAACTTTTGAAGTTTGGGTCTCATGGAAGCAAACATATTGCACTTGACCATAACGGAATTCTAGCTTTTGGATGGCGTTGATGTTAACCCATAACGAGTTCAGGCTATTCTTGAATGGACTCCCCCGAAGAATGTCAAGCAAGTCAGGAGTTTTCTCGGACTCGCCAGCTATTGCCGCCGTTTTGTCGAGAACTTCTCCAAGATTGCCAAGCCTCTGACTGATCTGCTTCACAAAGGCGTTAAGTTTGAGTGGACAGAAAAATGTCAGGAAAGTTTTCAGACACTCAAGGACAAGCTGACATCTGCACCAGTGCTTGCTCCTCCAGATCCCCGCAAGGACTTCGTGATTTATTGCGATGCATCCCGTCAAGGATTAGGCTGTGTCCTAATGCAAGAACGCAAGGTGATTGCCTATGGCTCTCGACAGTTGCGTCCTCATGAAGACAACTATCCAACGCATGATCTCGAACTTGCAGCAGTTATTTATGCATTGAAGTTATGGCGACATTACCTACTTGGTAATTGTTGCGAGATCTACACGGATCATCAAAGTCTGAAGTACTTGTTCACTCAGCCATCTCTGAACCTCCGTCAACAAAGATGGATGGAGGCCATTACGGACTATGACTTGGGTATTTCTTATACCCCTGGCAAGGCTAATGTAATGGCTGATGCTTTGAGCCATAAATCCTACTATTGTGAACTTGAGGTTCAGCTACAGCAACCACTCCGGTATGAAGAGCTTCGAAAGCTGAACCTCGAGATAGTCCCTCAAGGATATCTAAATACCTTGGTTGTTGAACCAGATCTCGAGCACAACATCAAGACAAGGCAGAAGTATGATTCCGAAGTCGAGAAGATCAAGAGCTATCTCTCCAAAGGAAATTCATCGTTCTTCACTATTGATGATGATGGTGCCTTGTTCTTCAGAGGCCACCTAGTGGTCCCCAGAAAGCACAATCTGGACTCGCGCTCGGATGTTATGAAAGAAGCACATGACACACCTTTGTCTATTCATCCGGGTAGTACCAAGATGTACCAAGACATTCGCCAGCGGTACTGGTGGCCTGATATGAAGCGAGACATTGGTCGTTATGTTGCTGAGTGTGACGTTTGCCGTCGCATCAAAGCAGAACATCAAAGACCCGCTGGAACTCTGCAACCACTTACTATTTCCGAATGGAAATGGGACAAAGTTGAAATGGATTTCATTACTGGATTTCCCAGATCGCAGAAGGGTCATGATGCTATTCTTGTCGTCATTGACCGTTTCTCGAAAGTTGCTCATTTCCTGCCAGTCAAGGAGAAAATCACTGCTAGTCAGTTAGTAGACTTGTATGTTTCCAGAATTGTGTCACTCCACGGTGTTCCGTTAGAGATTAGTTCAGACCGTGGCAGCCTCTTTACCTCAAGGTTCTGGGAAAGTTTCCAAGAAGCTATGGGAACTCATCTGTCCTTTACCACCGCTTTTCACACCCAGTCCCAGGGTCAAGTTGAACGAGTCAACCAAGTGCTGGAAGATATGCTCCACGCATGTGTCATCTCCTTTGGCAAGAAATGGGAGGAATCTCTCCCGTATGCTGAATTCCCTTACAACAATAGCTATCAAGCTAATCTGAAGATCGCACCATTCGAAGTTCTTTATGGGCGTAAGTGCCGAACTCCTCTGAATTGGTCAGAAACTGGGGAACGGCCACTCTTCGGTCCAGACATTATCCAACACACTGAAAAGAAAGTCCGTATCATTCAAGAACATCTAAAGACTGCTCAGTCTTGTCAGAAGAGCAATTATGACCGTAAGCACAAGGTAATGGTCTACCAACTTGGCGAACAGGCTTACCTTCGTGTCACTCCGATGAAGGGCAATCACCGTTTCGGAATCAAGGGCAAGCTAGCCCCTCGCTACATTGGCCCATTTTGTATTCTCGCAAGACGTGGAGAAGTGGCCTATCAGTTGGAACTACCGCCGAACCTTTCTCAGGTTCACGATGTTTTCCATGTGTCGCAACTCCGCCGCTGCTTCAAGGACACGATCCGAGCAGTGGATCATGAAGTGCTGGAATTGCAGGATGACCTGTCCTATAAGGAACATCCGATCCGTATTCTTGATCAAGCTGAACGTCAAACCCGTCAGAAGGCAATCAAGTTCCTTAAGGTTCAGTGGTCGAATCATTCAGAAGATGAGGCCACTTGGGAACGCGAGGATCGTCTTCATGAAGAATACCCCGACCTTTTCCCTTCTACCTCTTAATTCTCGGGACGAGAATTTCTTTTAGAGGAGGAGAATTGTAACACCCCCTTGTAATATGCTACAGTGATCCATCGTGATCAATGCCAAGTCATCATCTTTTGTAAAGCACAAGTGCCACTTGTCTTAGAATTCAAATTCAAAATCAAAATTTGAATTGCAAGTCAAATAATTGCATTTTCAAACATGCAAGAAAAATAGTTCATAATGTTGCAAATAATCCCGAAGCAATTATAAAACTAAAATCAACATTAATTGGATTTCAAAATTTACCCTAACATCCAAAAACAGTACCCAAAACAGCATTATTAAATCCATTTTCATTTTGAAAAATTCAAATAATTACATCTAAATCCCAAACTCATAGTGGCAGTGCAGAATGTTACAGGATATTTATTAAGGCTAGTTTCACATTTTTACAAAATCATTTGATGGCAAAAGAAAATGCAACAGAAAAGAAATAAAAGAAACAGCAGAAGAAATAAAGAAAAAAGGAAAAGGCCCACTGTGCCACTGGGCCTAAGTGGCACAGGCACCAGCCCAACCCACCTCCCTGGTCGTCTCCCTCCTCCACGCGTCGATGGCGACCGACGCCGGACGCCGTTCCCGCCGCGCCAACTCGCCGCCCGCGACGCTACAGTCGCCGCGGTGGGGATAAGGACGCCAACGCACGTCTCGGGGACACGGCCGAGATTTTTTCCCCCACCCCTCGCTCTGCTTCTTCTCCTCCCGCCATGGACGCCTCAGTCGTCGCCGTTGCGAGCTCGTCTGAGTAGCCACCGCCACCGTTTCGCCTCGCCACCGAGTCCACGAACTCCGCCGAGCTCCGCTACATCCTCTCCGACCCCGGGCCCGAGCTCTACGCCAATCCAACGCCGGATCGGGGTCGTCGTCCACCTCGGGACATTGGAGCTCCGCCGCTCCGATCCGTCGCCCCTGCAGCTACTAAACCGTCCGCCGGCCTTCCTTGTGCCCCGCGGTGAGCTTCTCGTCGTCTCCCCTTTCTTCTAGCCCCGGCCCCATGCTTCTTTTGAGCTACTGCTACTGCCGTGTCTTTGCCGCCGCCGTGGAGCTCGTTGCCGTCAATGTCGTCACTGCCGTGCCTAGCTGATCATGTGAACGTGCTCAGGGCACCTCCCTAAGGCCGCCTGTGCCGCTAGATCCCCTCCCCATGGCCTCTAGCGCTGACCCCGAATTTACCCGAGCTTCGGCGTCCGCTGCAGTGGTCGCCGTCATCGTTTAGGGCCTCCCCGAGACCAACCAGTAGCACCACGCGACGCGCGGCGACGCCAGCTATCGAACGCGACCAAACACGCGGCGAACGGAGCTTTGTGCCGCGTTTCCGACCATCTCTGGCGAAGTTCCGCCACGGGAATGGTCGCCGGAGTTTTCTCCGCCGCCGACGCCGACGTGGCCGACCTCTGGGCCCCACCCCGAGTCGCTGCCAGTGGGGCCTGGGAACCCAGTTGACCCGTTGACTGAGTCAACAGGCTGACTGGGCAGGCCCCAGTCACTGACTGGTGGCCCAAGTTGACTGGTCAACTAGTCAGTCACTGACACGTAGGCCCCACCATTTTAATTAACTAATTACTAATTAAAACTAATCTGTTAATTAATCTGTCACTGACATGTGGGACCCACCCTGGCACTGTTCATTTGGATAAGGCTGCTGAGTCAGCATGCTGACTCAGCACTGGGACCCACTGTCAGCCACAGATGCACATCTCTGGGAACACTCTCTGTGTACCCATAACATTTTCCTATTTTAATTTCAAATTTAAATTAAATTCCAGAAAATCCAGAAAATCATTTAAAACTTTGAAAAAATCATATAAAATAATCCGTAACTCGGATGAAAATAATTTATATATGAAAAATGATCAGAAAAATCCAATGAATCCGAATATGTCATCTGCATGCATGTTAGAACCCTCTGCGTAGGAGAACCTGTAACTTTTGGCCTGTTTCTGATAGATGAATAGTGCCTGACCTCCGTTAAATAATTCCAACTAAATTCCTAAATCATATAAAATATTTAGAGATGCATTATATCACCTCTGCATATCGTTTAGGCATGTCATGCATAATGATTGCATTTGTTTGCTTTATATTTATTGTTTCTTCCCCCTCTTCTCTCCGGTAGACCCGAGACCGACGCTGCTCCTGTGTACGACTACGTCGTCGACGACCCTTCTTCCTTTTCAGCAGAGCTTCCAGGCAAGCAAACCCCCTTGATCATTCCTATATCACCTATTCCTTCTCCCCCGTGCTTGCATTAGATTTTGCTACTGTATTTGATTGCTCCCATTCTGATGCATAGCCTGATTTTGTAACCTGCTGTTGATACTTTATCTGTTGACCTAAATGCTTAGTATATGCTGGTTAGTGACCCATCAGTGGCCCCACCCCCTTGTCCTTGTTGCCATGCTTTACTACCGATGACTCGATCAGTGTGATCGATGTGTAGAGACCTACACAGCACCGCACACCCCCTTAGTTGTACCACTCTGCAGAGTTACCATAGAGTGCCGAGGGTGATACCTCATACCTCACTTCTGATGATATCTGTGTAGCGTAGCTAGTCGGTTGTGGGTTACCGAGGGTGATTCCTCTTTCACCACCTCCGATGATGCCTCCGTCGTGTAGCCCCTCAAGTGTGGACCCATCGAGGGTGATTCCTCCAGGTTCACCTTGACGGTTACATCGAGTGGGAATCCAACGAGGGTGATTCGTCAAATTCCTCCTTGATGTTATGGACACACGGGTACTTTAACAATTACCACAGTCCTTTGTTGAAGTCGGGTCGATCCCGAGGGGTACCCGCGATAGATACATATGAAAGTCGGGCAGGCCCGGAGAGCACCCGCGAGAGTTACTGTGGCGGCTGGCTGTTTAGCGGTACCACCCAGGTTGTGGTGGTAGCCCCGGACTTGTCCCGACAGCCGTCACTAAAATTAATAATGCACTAGCGAATTTGGGTATTGATCTGAGTTAGCCACTGGCCTATACGCACTACCACCACGCGGGACACTACAAGAAATATGTCAACTTGCGACCATCAATATTGGTCACTGAATGGTCATTGTTTCCCACTTGTGACCTTTTTGTGACCAAAAACAGTTGGTCAAAAGCTGGCCGTCTTTAATGAAACTTAACGACCTTTTTGTGGAATGGTCATAGAAGGTTACGACCAAAATAAAAGGTCGTAGATTCTACGACAAATTGTTTTGGTCACTGGCACCCTGCCCAAACCACGTCAGATCCGACGTGGCAAGCTGACATGGCATAATTGCGACCAAATGAATTGGTCGTCGATTAGAATCAGCCCAGTCCAGTTCTGCCTTTTATATGGGCCGAGCCCACTAATTCAGCCCATTTGATATATTTATTTCTGTTAATTTTTGTCAACTACATGGGCCTAGCCTTACATTTCAGCTCGTTAAATGCCCCTTTTGTGTTTTTTCAATCAAGTTTGGTCAGCTACATGGGCCAAGCCCAACTGTTCAGCCCATTAATTTTTATGCACGTTTGGCCTTTCAAGAATATAGGTACTATTTTGTGCAGCCCATTTCTGGTTTACATTCAGCCTTTTTATACAGTCAAATAATAATTCAATCTTGGAGTTGGTCCATTACTCTTTTCAGCCCATTCACATATACTTGGCCCATATTCATACAGATGATTCTCCTTTCCGATAAATTTTGCAAATAATTTCATAATTTAGCACTAAATATGTTTACATCACAGGCCATAAAGCCCTACAAAATAGTATCACTTGTTCCTATACAAAACTATCAAATCATACGTACAACAAAACAGAATACAAAAAAATTAGTTCATCAAAAATAAATTTTCTTCCTCTTCCATCTTCCAGAACACACAACACCTGGCATTGGAAGGATCAGCCATTAGAAGCATATAGAATACAAGGGAAACAATCAAAATAAAGAACTGAAAGGCACACACTATGAAAATTACGACAACACTAATATTTTTTATATTACCATAACAAACAGAAATGTAATCTGATTGCATAAGACATATGGCATTATCAACAAGGCAAAGCAAAATTTACAGTGCTAGCTCAGGAATAAGGCAAAGCATATTTTACTGTGAGCTTAGGATGCCACCATGCACACTCCAACAAAAACTAAACGGTGGGCAAGAGAGCAGGACACTACTGTACCTGGAAATGCTGCTAGCCAGCGACAAAAGTAAGTTGGTCGGAGCCGAAGAGGGATCTGCCAATGGAGCCAACCATGCCGACGAGGATGAGGTAACCGATGATCTTCTCCTGGTTCTCCTTGATCTTGTCCTCGAAGTTCTTCTGCTCCAGGTTGTCCCGCTGCAGCTCGTCCTACACCGCCCAGAAACAAACAAACAATTCAGATCAACAACTGGATAGATCATCCCTTGTTTGCTTATCTAGACCAGACACTCCTACTTGTTTGCTTATCTAGACCAGACACTTGTGAATATAGCAAATGAAAATACAATGTAAATGGTAAACAACACTTGAGAATATAGCAACAGATTAAGAGCATATTGTTCAGCATCACACAGATAGTAGCACAATGCTACAGGCAACTATTAGGATAAAGTAGAGCTTCTACATACATAGTCAGATATGAAGGACCAAGCAAACTGTTCCGGAAAAGATAAGTTATGGAGCAATCATGCATTGACCATCCTACTAGTAGCAAGGACATAAAGATAATCACTTAACAAGCAGTACGAACATGAGTAAATCACATACCGAAGTGCAATCTAATATCCCAGCTGCCAAAACACCATATCAAGATTCCGTACAGACCGAAAAAGAGCATGCGCTGCAGGACATATAAATATACCATGAGCATTATTCCTATAAGGGAAATCCCTGTAAATATTACAAACATGCCACTGGGTACTAATCAGCCAGTGTAGTGTCATGGCTACCCGAGGAATCACCTAAACACACGGCCTCGAAGAGGATGGCCAGCGCTGCCTGCACTAGAATCACCATGTTGCCTGTAATTCCATCAAGACAAATACAATTAGTATCAGGATCAAAGGTTCAGAACAAGAATAGTGAAGGCGTTTATGCTATAAACAACAAGGAGATGATGCAAACTCTAACGAAGCAGGCATAGAGTAACAACAGCTCCATTACACTTAAGCTGCTGCTACCTGCATATACTAAATGGAACCAGAAGTATGTCGACTACTAGACAACCATGAATGATGCCCAGGAAAAAAGAATGCACAAACACAAACGATAGAGCCACTAATTAACCACAAGTGAGTTATCTCAGAGGTGCTACTCAAGCACTTGGAACCAGTATAGCAAGATAGATTACAAAAAAAACAGTTCAGCGCAAACCATTGCAAGCATGACGAGGTATTTAATCTTTTCACATGCATTGCAATTTTCAGGATATGGAACCAGCCACTAAGCAAAGCTTAGGCGGAGCATTCTTTAGGACAAGCTAATTCAATAATAAGCATATCATGGACTGGAACAATCTATACCACTGTGGATATTGTTTTCCACTATATATCTCCAACAATAACACTCGTATCAAACTTAAAAAAGAAATGCTTGACTAGCTAGCTAGTTTCTGAAAAGACAAGGCAGTAAGAGGTATCATCATTCTTTTAATAACTTGCATTGCAACATTCATGATTAATAGCTATGCACAAATGTAAGAAAATCAACACGACCTGCCCCGGCTCTCTTAAATATTTTCTTCAAGTGGTTTCTTTACAGCTGGGTATATATTGCAGTTGACAAAAGAAGATGTAATTGCAGTTGCCTGCCACTCTGGAATGTCGAGGTGCTGCCTGACCTTCTCAATGTCAGCCACCAAGTCCCAGGTGGTGTTCTCCTCTAGACAAGCATGGGGAGTGCTCTTGCCAGCGCCTCTCTGCAATCAAACACACGCAGATTAAGCACCGCGGTCTCCTAGGAACACCGGTGAATAGACACACGAGGGGATCAAAACGAAACCAACCTGGTCAAACACCACGATCCTGTAGAACTCCGGATCGAAGAATCTGCGGTTGCTGGGCGACGTGCCAGCCCCAGGACCCCCGTGGAGGAAGACGACGGGCTGCAGACAGAACAAAATTCAGCCCAGTTTTGTCAGACAACGGGGAGGCGCGTCGGCGAGGGGCGCATTGGCGCCGGAAGAGAAAGGTCACGGGTGGATTGGGTTGGTCATCGTGCTCACGTGGCCCCCAGGGTTCCTGAACTGCTCGTAGTAGATGGTGTGGACGTCGGAGACCCTGAGGCGGCCGGTGTCGAAGGACTCGACGTGTGGGTACAAATCCTTCCGCGCGGCGGGATCCATCTCGGGGCCGGAGAGGCTGGTGCTGGAGGAGGAGCGAGGGAGGCGGCGGTGTCTCTGCCTGCCGTGCGCACGGAGAAGACCCACGCGCCTGCTGCTGATTGATGAGGAGGTGGAACAACGCCAGAACCACGCCGGCGACACGGTGGCCCAAACCCTAGTGGATGGGGAGGGTTGCGCGTGGCCGCAGGAGGACGCACCCGTCGGATCTGGTCCGAGGAGATGGAGAAGCGGAGCGAGGGGATCACGTGAGTGTGGTGGGTGCTGCCGGAGGCCGTCGGAGGCTGCTGGAATCAGCCGTCGGTGGCGGCGGCGAGGAGAGTTGCGGAGGAGATGGAGAGAGGAGGCGATGAGTGGTTGGGCAGGGTTCGCGAGGACGAGAGTGGTTTGGTGCGGTGGGTTTCTTTTTTTCTCCTTTTCTTTAGATGGATGGATGGATGGACGTTGGATTGCTAGCAATGGATGGTAGGATGTTTGCCATGTCATCGATCCATGCCACAAATGGTTCCACCAATCAAAATCAAGCTTATGTAATTGTGTTTTTTTCTTTTGTTTCTTTTATATTTTTTACCCTTTTATTTCGGGTTAACACTCAACATATTACCCTCATGTTGTATGTTTAAATGACCCAATATTGTGCACATATGTGTATCTTGGGATGTCAAACAATGATGATTTTGTGGTTTTCATTTGCATTGCACACAAAAATCATTTTCAATTTCTCGAGAGACCAAAATGAGTTTTTTTGTGAAGAACCTAGCAAATAATTGTTGCAAAATTGGACCAAATCAATTTTCTAAAATACTAGGCCATATTTAATATATTGGGTGTCAAAAGCTTTTGATCCACCTCTCATGAAAAAGACAAATTTACGCCGATTCAGCAGGAAGCGGGTCAAATTTGAACTACAGCTGCCTCATAGTTTGCTCTTTATTTTTTCCAAAAATCATTTCTAGGTACATAAGTATCTACTTAATCAGAGATACTCCAAAAGTTTTGCAAGATTCAACCCCTAGCTACGAACGGTCATGCCCGCCATTTTGACCGCATTTTGAGACGGGCATAAGAAATTCAAAAAATTGAAAAACCTTCGCATTGTGTCATTATATGTGACCTAGTTTACAGGAAAAATAACAAACTTGGACTACGACAAATGTCTTAAAAAAGTGCTCTCAGAAATGAGCTATCATGTATGAAGTTCCATGGCTTTCAAGGCAAATGGCCAATGTTATGGCAACATTCATGGCATAGTGTGTTCAAATGATATCATATTTTGCACAAGTTTGCATCTTGGAATGACAAACAATTTTCCTAAAGAGTTTTCATTTTCTTTGCACGGAAAATTCATTTTCCATTTTTCGAGTACCCAAAATGAGTTTTTGTGAAGAACCTAGCAAATAATTGTTGCAAAATTGGACCAAATCAATTTTCTAAAATAGTAGGCCATATTTAATATACAATTGACCAAATGGTTGGATGTCAAAAGCTTTTGATCCACCTCTCGTGAAAAAGACAGATTTCCGCCGATTCAGCAGGAAACGGGTCAAATTTGAACTACAGCTGCCTCATAGTTTGCTCTTTATTTTTTCCAAAAATCATTTCTAGGTACATAAGTATCTATTTAATTAGAGGTACTCCAAAAGTTTTGCAAGATTCAACCCCTAGCTACGAACGGTCATGCCCGCCGTTTTAACCGCATTTTGAGACGGACATAAGAAATTCAAAAAAAATCAAAAAAATGCTGAGGGGTCTACTAATTGGGCCGGCCCATTCGCGTGCAGCTAATGAAAGAAAAAGGAGAAGAGAATTGGGGGTGGCTCATGGGAATTGAACCCTGCTCTCCCGGTTAACAGTAAGTGCGGCTAGCCACTGTGCTTGGTTAGTGTTTGTGATATATGAGTAGGGCGACTATTCTTAACACGAAACAAGCCACGTTTTTCACTGTTTATTCTCCGTTTCATTTCCAGTTTTTTTGTTTTTCTCCGTTTTTTCTCTGTTCATTGTTTTTTTTCTTCCCTTCTTTGTTGTCTTTCTTTAGTTTTCTTTTTTTTCTTTTTTCTTCTCCATTATTTCTCTGGCTTTCTTTTTTCTTCTACATTTTTTTTCATTTGTTTTTTGTATGTTTGTTTTCGTTTTCACTCTACATTTCCGTATATGTCAAAAACATTTTTAATAAGTGATCAACACTTTTTTGTATACATGTTCAACATTGTCCGAACGCTTATTCAACATTTTTAAACACTTGCTCAACATTTTACTAATTATTCAACATTTTTCAAATCCATGTTCAACATTTTTCGAATACTCGTTCAACATTTTGCTAATACTTATTCAACATATTCAAATACTTATTCAACATTTCAAATACTTATTCAACATTTTTCAAATACTCGTTCAACATTTTTCAAATACTCCTTCAACAATTGTTAATACTTATTCAATATTTTTCAAATACTTATTCAACATTTTTAATTCTTATTCAACATTTTTAATACTTATTTACAATTTTCAAATACTTGTTCAACATTTTTCAAATACGTGTTCAACATTTTTTAATACTTATTCAACATTTTTCAAATACTTGTTCAACATTTTTAATACTTATTCAAAATTTTCAAATACTTGTTCAACATTTGTCAAATACTTGTTCATCATTTTTTAGTACTTACTCAACATTTTTCAAATACTTGTTCAACATATTTTTAAATGTGTTTTTGAATAGTGTTTATTGTATATATATGTAGAATATTTTAAAATGTAAATAAAAGTACAAAAATAAAGCAAAAATTTGAGAATATAAAACAGAAAAAAAAAAAGACCTTTGCCTCCTGTGCGGCTGGGCCGGCCCATCTGGGCTCGCCCCGACGCGAGGCGTCCCCATTTGCTCACGTAAGGCGATAAATAGGGATGCCTCTCAGCGCTCGCGTTTGCTCTGAGGGCCGACTTTCGGGCCATTTCCATCCGCTCATCACGCTCCAGGCCCAGCAACGAAGTGTTGTTTAAAGAGTGCTGGTGCGTGAGTGTGTCGCATGTGAAGTGGTGGCCTGGTGGTCAGGTTCTACTGGTTAGAAGGGAAGTCGCAGGTTCGACTCCCGGGTGCATTTTTTGCTGCAATTTATCGCCGCCATGGTGCTGAACCTTGGTCTCATGTGTCAGCTTGGGCCCACTTGTCATCTAGCAGGTCCCACAACTCAGACTGGGTCAGGCCGGTGTGTAGCGGGGTCCACGTCACAGTTTGGTTGGGGCCACATGTTAGTTGGTCTCGTAAGTAAGTAGTACGCCCCACGGGTCAGTTTAGTCTTCAAATCAAGTGACACATAAGCGAAAAATGACAAGTAGATAGGACACATAGGCGAAAATGACAAGTAAACGGGCATAAGAAATTCATAAAAAAATCAAAAAGTTGAAAACCTTCGCACTGTGTCATTATATGTGACCTAGTTTTCAGGAAAAATAACAAACTTGGACTACGACAAATGTCTTAAAAAGTGTTCTGATAAACGAGCTATCATGTATGAAGATCCATGGCTTTCAAGGCAAATGACCAATGTTATGGCAACATTCATGTCATAGTTTGTTCAAATGATATCATATTTTGAGCAAGTTTGCATCTTGGAATGGCAAACAATGTTGCCGAAGAGAGTTTTCATTTTCTTTGCCTGAAAAAAAATCATTTTCCATTTTTTGAGTGCCAAAACGTTTTTTGTGTGAAGAACCTGCCAAATATTTGTTGTAAAATTGGACCAACCCTAGATGGGCTGAAATTGGACCGAATATTTGTTAAAAATATTAGACCATATTTGTAAGAGAATAATAGTGTTTTTTCCTCTTTTTAGATGGGCCGAAATGAGAGCCTTGAATATTTTCCCTAGGATAATTTTTGGAATAGATCAACATTTTTTTAAACATGAACATTTCTTGAATATGTGAACATTTTTTAGAAAATATTCACATTTTGTGAATTTTATGAACGAATTTTTAAAATGCAAACATATTTCTTATTTTGAAAAGAAAATCGAAAATTAGAACATTTTTAAATTTTCAAACAAAAACTTGAATTCTTGATCATATTTTTTCAAAATAAATATAAAAAAGAAGAAGAAAAAAAGAATAGGAAACAGAAAAACTACAAAGCGACCAAAAAAGGAAAAAAGAAAAGGTACAAATCCAGAACTACATTTTTCACTCAAGGTAGATCACATTTTATGTATTATTACCAAATTGTTTTACATTCCGAGCTTTATATCTATTTACAGCAATTTGAACAACTTTTTTATTTTTACAGAAAGTAGGTCATGCACTCGAGAAGTCGAGATGACGGAGAAATGAGAAATTCGCCAACGCGAAAGTTATGGATCTCTTCGAGATGAATCAAATTGATTTTAGGGTCATACCCGTCCAAAATCATACGTAAAATTGATGGTGAAATTACTTTTTTAGACTTCTAAAAAGACTGGACTTCCTCCATTTATTTGGGTTCAAATTGAGTATGAAGCCCACATTTGTAGTGGCCTATGGGCCATTCGGAGTTGCAAAAATTTAAAAGAAAAACAAAGGAGCGGAATGGGAGGTCGAAGCCCAGGCCCAACAATGCAGCACCAAGTTAAAATAGCCAAAGTGTGCTTGTGTATCACCAAGCGTTAGATGTTCCAGTGGTCTGAGCTCGATGGTGCAACCGAGGAGTTCGCGGGTTCGAATCTCGGTCCTGCTATTTTTATTACTAATTTCCGTTGACACAAATTTATTTGTTTCTCCCAAAGGCCCCACGCGTCAGCTAGTCAGAGGCAAATCAGTGCTTGGTCCCAGCGGCCCCACCCGTCAGCATCAGACTACTACGAAATATTGACATGTAGGCCCTGACCACTAGTAGATATTGACATGTACACACAAATATCAGACTACTAGTAGATATTGACATGTAGGCCCAGCACGTAAGTGACCACTAGTAGATATTGACATGTACACACAAATATCAAATTTACAGGTAGACCCCACGGGTAAGTGGCACATGTACACTATCAAATTTACATGTGGGCCCCACATGTAAGTGACCATTGATAATAGCCCACGGATATCACAATGGCCACGTCAACATGACACGTAGGTGGAATTGCTTAGGTGTCCGTCTAGTCACCACTTTGTACCTGAAAATATAATGTTATTAAATGTTACGACCATCTAAATTGGTCATAATCGACAAGAAATAATATCGTAAATCATGTTAGCAAATTTACGACCATTTCGTGTAAGGAAACTATGACCTTTCTGATCAAAATGGTCGTTATGTTTTTTACTTTGGACCCTCGCAATCAACTTATGACCAATTAGTTCAAAATGGTCGTAGATTTACGACTATTTCTCCCAGGGTCACTGACAGAAGGTCACAAGTTGACACATTTCTTGTAGTGGGATAATGGTTTAATGGGCCCCTCGGTGCCGTATGTATCAGCTGATAGTTCGGTCAGACGTCCAGTTCGGCATTGTGGCACGGTCGGATCATGCCATCCAGGAGAGGGGTGGCGCTGGTATCGACCCTGCGCACAATGACCCGGAGTGCAAAGGGCGATGGGCCCAAGACCCCTGAGCACTTAGGATGTAGACCGGCGGGGACCTCTCTGTGGAGCATAGGTAGGACTACGTCGTGTCGATCAGCCGAGGCCGGGCATGATCCAGAAAAGTGTGTCAGGCCAGAGTTAATCGAGCGTGTTGGGTAACAGTAGTGCACCCCTGCAGGGAAGATTATCTATTCGAATAGCCATGTCCACGGTAACAGGACGCTCAGTGTTGTATCCCGATCTACTACAACTTGAACTGGATACATGTTACTTTAAATGAATTGTAAGCTCCGGGATCGCTTTCTCGCAGGGAGTCGAGGAAGGATCTCTAGGCTTTGCTACAACATGATTGCTACTTTAATTATATGCTAATCTGCACTCTTCTAATGCTGCAAGACGCTGAAGATGCTAGTCTTCGATAGCCTAGGCCTTCCCCTCTATTCTGGCATTTCTGCAGTATAGTCCATAGATACAGCCCCTTCCCTTTGATACCGATGCATTCTTAGCATAGTTCTGATGTAAGTCTTATGAGTACTTTGGATGAGTACTCATGGTTGCTTTGCTACCTCTTTTTCCCTATACCCGATTGCTGCGATCAGAAGACGGAGCCCCGGAGCCAGCTGATCCCGTCGACGACTACTTCTACCACGGTGGAGCCTACTACTACGTTTAGACCGACGACCAGGAGTAGTTTAGGAGGCTCCCAGGTAGGAGGCATGCGCCTTTTCGATCTAGTTGTCGTTGTTTTGCTCAGCCTTCTTCAGGCAGGCTTGTTTAACCATTGTGTGTGTACTCAGATACTATTTTTGCTTCCGCTAACGCTTGTATGCGGTCTTTTGCATTCGAGCCCTCAAGGCCCCTGGCTTGTAATATAAAGCTTGTATTATTTTATTTGTGTTTAGAGTTGTGTGGTGATATCTTCCCGTGAGTCAGGCTTGATCGTGTGCATTTGCGTGTATGATTAGTGCACGATTAAGTCAGGGGCGTCACAAGTTGGTATCAGAGCCGACTGTCTGTAGGAACCCCCCTTTCCATCTCCCTGGCCGAAGTTGAGTCTTGTTTTGGAAAAACTATTTTACTAATATGGTTGTGTGGCTTATGGGCCCACATCGCCAATGGATGGGTTTAGGATCTTTTATTCCTCTTCTTTACTCTGGGATTATGATCTCTCTTCTATTCGGGTTAAAGTTTTGCTAACACTATCATTAGGTTCTCATGAGAACATCCACCCGGAGATTTGAATCAACCTTCTTTGAATTGTGGGCCAGGTTCTGCTTCACAGTGTTCACGGGCCGCAGGATCCTTTTATCGAGGGCACCCTGCGTTGTCACTTGCAGATTCCTCGCTCCAGTAGTTTTCTCCGATGTGATGTAGCCTTTGCTATGTCTCGTTGTTGTATCTCTCCACCGCGTGCTGCATGCCGCCTAGTTTGTCTAGTTGCGAGTGTTTCCGAACTCGTGCGGTCCGTTTGTATCCAACTCGGTACATAGATTTGTATGTCTTTAATGACTACTAATATGTATCTAATGCACTTCTTGTTCATTGCTCATGTTACATCATGAATGATTCCATACACATGCAGTTGTTCTTGCTAAACTGCCCCTGTTGTTTTAGCAGGATGGCTGATGATCCTCCACCTCCACCCTATATTGCCGCAATGATGCAGCAGTTTGAGCTGAATCGTCAGTTTATGACTGGGGTAATGGCCCAGTTTCCAAACCAGAATGCTCAACAACAACCTGCCCCAATAACACTGCAAGAATTCGTGCGCCTCAACCCGTCCACCTTCCGCAACTCGACTGATCCAATGGATGCTGATGATTGGCTCCGTGACATCACCTTTCAGATGGAGTCGGCTAATGTTGTCCCTGACAGTTACGTCACCTATGCGACGTATCACCTGAGGGGTTCAGCTGCTCAATGGTGGGAAAGCCACAGGCGTATGCTGCCTATAGGAACCGTAACCACTTGGCAAGAATTTCAGTCAGCCTTCCGTGCATGGCACATTCCTCAAGGTCTGATGGACCAGAAGAAGAAGGAATTCCGCAAACTCACACAAGGCAAAATGTCTGTGGATAAATATCAGAGGAAATTTCTTGACTTATCCCTCGATGCTGAGGATGACGTCTGCACTGACGCGCACAAGCAGGAGAAATTCCGTGAAGGATTGCGTCCTGATATAAAGCTAGCACTTGTTGCCCATGATTACACGGACTTTGCGACGCTGGTCAGCCAAGCTTTCCGAACTGAAACTAGTTTGACTAAGTACCAGGAGTCGCTCAAGCGCACTCGTGATGTTGGCTCATCCTCGGGTCAGCCTGCTCAGAAACGTCAAGTCTGGATTCCAGACAATGTTCATCACCGACCTGCTCCAACCCTAAGGCCGTCTTATGTTGCCCCACGTCTTCCTCCATCGCCGAGACAGCTAACAATTCAGGGTGGACAGCCCAATGCTATAGCTCCTCCCCATAATGATGGTTTATGCCACAAGTGGGGACAGCCAGGGCACCTTACTATCAACTGCTGCCCGGATCAGCCTCAGGGTGCACCACGTCCTCCTGTTGGTCGTAAGAAGAGCAGTCAAAACCGTCGTTTCAGAAGCTGTAATGCCAGGCCATCTGCTATGAGCTGTGGTCAAGTCACCCATGTCAAGATTGAAGAAGCTCGTGAGGCCCCAAAAATCGTGATGGGTACCCTTCGCATTAATTCAGTGCCAGCCTCTGTTCTCTTTGATTCAGGAGCATCGCATGCCTTTGTTTCCCAACAATTTGCTCAGTTTCATGGGTTAGATATGGAAAATTTGCCCACTCCTTTAGCGGTTCAATCTTCGGGGGGCAAGTGGCAAACCACAATGGTAAGCCCTCGCAACCAAATCGAAATTGGAGGTCTACTTTTTCCGGCTACTCTCACTGTGCTCGGACCTTCCAACATAGACATCATTCTTGGTATGCAATGGTTGGCAGCCTATAATGCTTTGATCAACTGTGCCGCCAAGACAGTCCAGCTCACACACCCTTCTGGCCAGGTGATCAACTACTCAGCCCAGATAATCCAGAATGCTGAGAGTCAGATATATGCACAAAATGCCTTGAATGCTTCACCTCTTGAAGGCATCGAGAACGTTCCAGTTGTTCATGATTTTCAAGATGTCTTCCCAGAGGAACTTCCAGGAGTACCCCCTACTAGAGCTGTCGAATTCGTTATCGACCTGAAACCGGGCACTACTCCCATTGCCAAGCACCCATACAAGATGCCGCCGCATGAACTCCTTGAACTTAAGGAGGAAATTGACAAGTCACTTTGTAAGGGTTTCATTTGCCCCATATCTTCTACTTGGGGAGCACCTTCTCTATTTGTTAAGAAGAAGGATGGAACGAATCGGTTGGTTCAAGATTATCGACCTATCAACCAGGTAACAATTCAGAACAATTATCCGCTTCCCAGAATCAACGATCTGTATGATCAACTTGTTGGTTCCTCAGTATTCTCTAAACTTGATTTGAGGTTGGGAAACCACCAGATCCGAGTTCGTGAAGAGGACATTCCGAAGACAACCTTCGTTACTCGCTATGATTCTTACGAGTACATTGTCATGTCCTTCGGCTTAACCAATGCTCCAGCAACCTTCTCTCGGTTAATGAACTACATTTTCATGGATTACCTCGACAAATTCATCGTGGTATATCTGGACGATATCCTTGTATATTCGAAGAATGAAGAAGAACATGTTGAACATCTTCGGCTTGTACTGCAGAAGCTGTGTGAACATCAACTATACGCCAAGTATTCCAAGTGTGAATTCTGGTTATCTGAAGCAACATATCTCGGCCACGTGATTTCCAAAGATGGCATTGCTGTTAACCCAGAACGAGTTCAGGCTATTCTTGAATGGACTCCCCCGAAGTATGTCAAGCAAGTCAGGAGTTTACTCGGACTCGCCAGCTATTACCGCCGTTTTGTCGAGAACTTCTTCAAGATTGCCAAGCCTCTGACTGATCTGCTTCACAAAGGCGTTAAGTTTGAGTGGACAGAAAAATGTCAGGAAAGTTTTCAGAAACTCAAGGACAAGCTGACATCTGCACCAGTGCTTGCTCCTCCAGATTCCTGCAAGGACTTCGTGATTTATTGCGACGCATCCCGTCAAGGATTAGGCTGTGTCCAAATGCAAGAACGCAAGGTGATTGCCTATGGCTCTCGACAGTTGCGTCCTCATGAAGACAACTATCCAATGCATGATCTCGAACTTGGATTAGTTATTTATGCATTGAAGTTATGGCGACATTACCTACTTGGTAATCGTTGCGAGATCTACATGGATTATCAAAGTATGAAGTACTTGTTCACTCAGCCGTCTCTGAACCTCCGTCAGCAAAGATGGATGGAGGCCATTACAGACTATGACTTGGGTATTTCTTATACCCCTGGCAAGGCTAATGTAATGGCTGATGCTTTGAGCCGTAAATCCTATTGTTGTGAACTTGAGGTTCAGCTACAGCAACCACTCCTGTATGAAGAGCTTCGAAAGCTGAACCTCGAGATAGTCCCTCAAGGATATCTAAATACCTTGGTTGTTGAACCAGATCTCGAGCACAACATCAAGACAAGGCAGAAGTATGATTCTGAAGTCGAGAAGATCAAGAGCTATCTCTCCAAAGGAAATTCACCGTTCTTCACTATTGATGATGATGGTGCCTCTTTCTTCAGAGGCCGCCTAGTGGTCCCCAGAAAGCACAATCTAGACTCGCGCTCGGATGTTATGAAAGAAGCACATGATACACCTTTGTCTATTCATCCGGGTAGTACCAAGATGTACCAACACATTCGCCAGCGGTACTGGTGGCCTGGTATGAAGAGAGACATTACTTGTTATGTTGCTGAGTGTGACGTTTGCCGTCGCATCAAAGTAGAACATCAAAGATCTGCTGGAACTCTGCAACCACTTCCTATTCCCGAATGGAAATGGGACAAAGTTGAAATGGATTTCATTACTGGATTTCCCAGATCGCAGAAGGGTCATGATGCTATTCTTGTCGTCATTGACCGATTCTCGAAAGTTGCTCATTTCCTGCCAGTCAAGGAGACAATCACTGCTAGTTAGTTAGCAGACTTGTATGTTTTCATAATTGTGTCACTCCACGGTGTTCTGTTGGAGATCAGTTCAGACCATGGCAGCCTCTTTACCTAAAGGTTCTCGGAAAGTTTCCAAGAAGCTATGGGAACTCATCTGTCCTTTAGCACCGCTTTTCACCCCCAGTCCCAGGGTCAAGTTGAACGAGTAAACCAAGTGCTGGAAGATATGCTCCACGCATGTGTCATCTCCTTTGGCAAGAAATGGGAGGAATCTCTCCCGTATGCTAATTCTCTTACAACAATAGCTATCAAGCTAGTCTGAAGATGGCACCATTCGAATTCTTTATGGGCGTAAGTGCCGAACTCCTCTGAATTGGTCAGAAACTGGGGAACGGCCACTCTTCGGTCCAGACATTATCCAACACGCTGAAGAGCAAGTCTGTGTCGTTCGAGAACATCTGAAGACTACTCAGTCTCGTCAGAAGAGCAATTATGACCGTAAGCACAAGGTAATGGTCTACCAACTTGGCGAACAGGCTTACCTTCGTGTCACTCCGATGAAGGGCAATCACCATTTCGGAATCAAGGGCAAGCTAGCCCCTCGCTACATTGGCCCATTTTGTATTCTCGCAAGACGTGGAGAAGTGGCCTATCAGTTGGAACTACCGCCGAACCTTTCTCAGGTTCACGATGTTTTCCATGTGTCGCAACTCCGCCGCTGCTTCAAGGACACGATCCGAGCAGTGGATCATGAAGTGCTGGAATTGCAGGATGACCTGTCCTATAAGGAACATCCGATCCATATTCTTGATCAAGCTGAACGTCGAACCCGTCAGAAGGCAATCAAGTTCCTT
Source organism: Elymus sibiricus (assembly GCA_039707655.1). Lineage (NCBI taxonomy): Eukaryota > Viridiplantae > Streptophyta > Magnoliopsida > Poales > Poaceae > Elymus > Elymus sibiricus. Next base: position 132,223,825 of record CM077676.1, on the reverse strand, counting down.
AAGGTTCAGTGGTCGAATCATTCAAAAGATGAGGCCACTTGGGAACGCGAGGATCGTCTTCGTGAAGAATACCCCGACCTTTTCCCTTCTACCTCTTAAATCTCGGCACGAGAATTTCTTTTAGAGGAGGAGAATTGTAACACCCCCTTGTAATATGCTACAGTGATCCATCATGATCAATGCCAAGTCATCATCTTTTGTAAAGCACAAGTGCCACTTGTCTTAGAATTCAAATTCAAAATCAAAATTTGAATTGCAAGTCAAATAATTGCATTTTCAAACATGCAAGCAAAATAGTTCATAATGTTGCAAATAATCCCAAAGCAATTATAAAAATAAAATCAACATTAATTGGATTTCAAAATTTACCCTAACATCCAAAAACAGTACCCAAAACAGCATTATTAAATCCATTTTCATTTTGAAAAATTCAAATAATTACATCTAAATCCCAAACTCATAGTGGCAGTGCAGAATGTTACAGGATATTTATTAAGGCTAGTTTCGCATTTTTACAAAATCATTTGATGGCAAAAGAAAATGCAACAGAAAAGAAATAAAAGAAACAGCAGAAGAAATAAAGAAAAAAGGAAAAGGCCCACTGTGCCACTGGGCCTAAGTGGCACAGGCACCAGCCCAGCCCACCTCCCGGGTCGTCTCCCTCCTCCACGCGTCGATGGCGACCGAAGCCGGACGCCGTTCCCACCGCGCCAACTCGCCACCCGCGTCGCTACAGTCGCCACGGCGGGGATAAGGACGCCAACGCATGTCTCGGGGACACGGTCGACATCTTTTTTCCCCACCCCTCGCTCCGCTTCTTCTCCTCCCGCCATGGCCGCCTCGGTCATCGCCGTCACGAGCTCATCTGAGTAGCCACCGTTTCGCCTCGCCACCGAGTCCACGAACTCCGCCGAGCTCCGCTACATCCTCTCCGACCCCGGGCCTGAGCTCTACGCCACTCCAATCCCGGATCGGGGTCGTCGTCCACCCCGGGACACCGGAGCTCCACCGCTCCGATCCGCCACCCCTGCAGCTACTAAACCGTCCGCCGGCCTTCCTTGTGCCCCGCGGTGAGCTTCTCGTCGTCTACCCTTTCTTCTAGCCCCGGCCCCGTGCTTCTTTTGAGCTGCTGCTGCTGTGTCTTTGCCGCCGCCATGGAGCTCGTTGCTGTCAATGTCGTCACTGCCGTGCCTAGCTGAGCACGTGAACATGCTCAGGGCACCTCCCTGAGGCAGCTCGTGCCGCTAGATCCCCTCCCCGTGGCCTCTAGCGCTGACCCCGCATTTGCCTGAGCTCCGGCGTCCGCTGCGGTGGTCGCCGTCGTCATTTAGGGCCTCCCCGAGACCAACCAGTAGCACCACGCGACGCGCGGCGACGCCAGCTATCGAACGCGACCAAACACGCAGTGAACGGAGCTTTGTGCCACGTCACCTCTGCATATCGTTTAGGCATGTCATGCATAATGATTGAATTTGTTTGCTTTATATTTATTGTTTCTTCCCCCTCTTCTCTCTGGTAGACCCGAGACCGACGTTGCTCCTGTGTACGACCACGTCGTCGACGACCCTTCTTCCTTTTCAGCAGAGCTTCCAGGCAAGCAAACCCCCTTGATCATTTCTATATCACCTATTCCTTCTCCCCCGTGCTTGCATTAGATTTTGCTACTGTATTTGATTGCTCCCATTCTGATGCATAGCCTGATTTTGTAACCTGCTGTTGATACTTTATCTGTTGACCTAAATGCTTAGTATAGGCTGGTTAGTGACCCATCAGTGGCCCCACCCCCTTATCCTTGTTGCCATGCTTTACTACCGATGACTCGATCAGTGTGATCGATGTGTAGAGACCTACACAGCACCGCACACCCCCTTAGTTGTACGACTCTGCAGAGTTACCATCGAGTGCCGAGGGTGATACCTCCTACCTCACTCCTGATGATATCTCTGTAGCGTAGCTAGTCGGTTGTGGGTTACCGAGGGTGATTCCTCTTTCACCACCTCCGATGATGCCTCCGTCGTGCAGCCCCTCAAGTGTGGACCCATCGAGGGTGATTCCTCTAGGTTCACCTTGATGGTTACATCGAGTGGGAATCCAACGAGGGTGATTCCTCGGATTCCTCCTTGATGTTATGGACACACGGGTACTTTGACAATTACCACAGTCCTTTGTTGAAGTCAGGTCGACCCCGAGGGGTACCCGCGAGAGATACATATGAAAGTCGGGCGGGCCCGGAGAGCACCCGCGAGAGTTACTGTGGCGGTTGGCTGTTTAGCGATACCACCCAGGTTGTGGTGGTAGCTCCGGACTTGTCCCGACAGCTGTCACTAAAATTAATAATGCACTAATAGATTTGGGTATTGATCTGAGTTGGCCACTGGCCTATTCGCACTACCACCACGCGGGATAATGGTTTAATAGGGCCCTCGACGCCGTATGTATCAGCCAAAAGCTCTGTCAGACATCCAGTTCAGCATTGTGGCACGGTCGGATCGTGCCATCCAGGAGAGGGGTGGCGCTAGTATCCACCCTGCGCACAATGACCCGGAGTGCGAAGGGCGATGGGCCCAAGACCCCTGAGCACTTAGGATGTAGACCGGCGGGGACCTCTCTGCGGAGCCTAGGTAGGACTACGTCGTGTCGATCAGCCGAGGCCGGGCATGACCCAGAAAAGTGTGTCCGGCCAGAGTTAATCGAGCATGTTGGGTAACAGTAGTGCACCCCTGCAGGGAAGATTATCTATTCAAATAGCCGTGTCCATGGTAATAGGACGCTCAGTGTTGTATCCCGATCTACTACAACTTGAACTGGATACATGTTACTTTAAATAAATTGTAAGCTCCGGGATCGCTTTCTCGCAGGGAGTCGAGGAAGGATCTCTAGGCTTTGCTACTACATACTTATTGCTTTATTATATGCTACTAATTTGTACTCTCCTAATGCTGCAAGACGCTGAAGATGCTAGTCTTCGATAGGCTAGGCCTTCCCCTCTATTCTGGCGTTTCTGCGGTATAGTCCACAGATACAGCCCCTTCCCTTTGATACCGATGCATTGTTAGCATAGTTCTAATGTAAGTCTTGCGAGTACTTTGGATGAGTACTCACGGTTGCTTTGCTACCTCTTTTTCCCTATACCCGATTGCTGCGATCAGAAGACGGAGCCCCAGAGCCAGCTGATCCCATCGACGACTACTTCTACCACGGTGGAGCCTATTGCTACGTGGAGACCGACGACCAGGAATAGTTTAGGAGGCTTCCAAGCAGGAGGCCTGCGCCTTTTCGATCTAGTTGTCGTTGTTTTGCTCAGCCTTCTTAAGGCAGGCTTGTTTAACCTTTGTGTCTGTACTCAGATACTATTTTTGCTTCCGCTAACGCTTGTATGCGAGCTTTTGTATTCGAGCCCTCGAGGCCCCTGGCTTGTAATATAAAGCTTGTATTATTTTATTTGTGTTTAGAGTTGTGTTGTGATATCTTCCCGTGAGTCCTTAGGCTTGATCGTGTGCATTTGCGTGTATGATTAGTGCATGATTAAGTCGGGGGTGTCACATCGGCACTCTTGAGGACAATCCTCACATTATGTTACCAATCGTAAAGTTTAACCAGATATTTAACAGCTATTCAGTTTTAATAGGGAAGGTGGAAACGCGAGCCATTGTTCTGTAACTATTATGCAAATTTCACTTAGACAATGTTCATAATTAATTGCACTGAGAATTAAACAAGTTAATTCTACAGTGCGCTCCCACTCAAACCAATATCTCTCATAATTGATTGTGAGTGATACAAGATCCGCATTTCAATTCAACGCCATTGACGGGTTCATCAGTGATGACGCGGATTTTAATCGGTAGGCCAACTTGCCAATCACATCTCTATGTGACTCTTGTTCATCTTTCGATGGGCGTGTTCTGAGCTCAGGACGATCCTGCCTGAACGTCAAAGACAACCAAGTAATCTTGCTGCGAGGTCTGACCTCACCCGCCTCATTCCTCTCGATTCGTTCGTGCTCATGTGTATATGGCGCACCCCGAAAAGATACGAATTTCAGACGGTGCTACATTTGGGTGAACACTAACTACTTTGATATTTTAAGTGAGAGATCACCCTAATAAAAGCGACTACCGCGCAATCCAGAAGGGTGCATCATAAGGGATAAACATCTCAGGCAATTCATAATAGCATGATATGGTATAGCCCTTTCTAACGGAGAAGTCTTTCATTTCTTCGTCTTCGGCATTCGCGTCGGTGTTCACCTTCGCGAAGTTTGCCACCACCTTGTCGATGCAATAAATAATACTGCTATCTCTATAGCTAATAAAATAATGCATTATAACAAGGTTGACACGTAGGTCATTAAAGTGACAATCATATGGCTCCAGCCATCATGCCGAATCATGACACGCGGGTCATGTTAATTTACATTATATAGTTATCTCATACATAATCAAATTAAATATGATGAAGACTATACCACATCTCATGTACATCTCATGTCATCCTGCAAAACCAAGTTAGACGCCTCTAATCGGTTTATGCAAAAATTTATTTTACGTGGCTTCTAAGGTTTCGAAACAAACCGAAGCTACCTACCTCCATCATCAAGTATGATTATTCAAGTCGCTAGATTAACTTTACGGGGCATATGAAACATGAGATAATAAAATCTAGAGCCCCATACTGAACTTCATCATATGCATGACCCCCGTGCAGATCATATCTGCATTGCCCTTTGGTCTGCGAAATTTCATCTTTCTTTTAACTATGGTGGAATTCAACGAACTGTTAGCACTTCGTTGATCAATCAGGATTGCTGATTGCCAAACTTTGAACCTCCACCATACCGTCATCAAGATCAGAAATACGCAAATTCTAGGGAAGCAACAAGAACATCGGGTAACAGATTTCATCTCCTACCTGCACAAATAATTTTCAGTAATAGAACTCATCTACTACAAATTATATTGTGCAACACCCATACATCTCTATGTATTCTAGATCGTAACCTGCATCCATGGATAGCACGGCTCATGATGCCACTGTAGGGTAACACGACAGAAAAACAAAAAAAATCGGTACAACGAGCACGCCCAGGATCACTATGGAGATGCATACAAGGTTTGGATCTGATCGTTACCGACTCGTTGCGCAGCGGAAGTAGAGTCGATGTAGATCGTCGGTGCCGATCCCCGGCTAGGATTTACAACCTCCCAACTGCGAGGATGTAATCCCTCATCTGCTCCTCGGACAGTCCCTCGGACAGCCCTTCGGGAGGTGGTCGGACAGTCCCCCGGACGATGTCACGGACAGCCCTTCGGGAGGCACTCACAGAAACTCGGACGGTCACTTGGACAGCCCTTCGGGAGGCACTCTCGAACAGCCCCTTGGGCAAAAAGATCGAACCTATGACCTCTCTATGGGGTTGCACACATACGGTGTCAGCTATCCGGCAGGGCTTCACCGTCCAGAACTAGTTTCCACCGGAACCCAGACAGCCTTTCGGCTCTACAAGACTATTTCGCTGGGAGGGAGAGAGAAGGCCAGATCATGCATGGCATTTGTATGTGAGAAAGAGTGTGTGTGGAGAGTGCCTCTCCACCTCTATTTATAGGAAAAACCAAGGGGTAGGGTGGCACATGAAAAACCCAAAATGCCCATGCTTTATGTCACACATAAAGGGCATAATGGGGAGGTAAGAGGAGCCCCCTTGGCTGCTCACCCCATGTGGGCCCCCCCCCCCCCCCAAAATGGGGTTCCCATCCATCCATGTCATCCCCTAGATCTTTTGGGACAAAGCCCAAAAAGGTGGCTTTCCAAAAAGCAACCATAAAGTGCATTTCACTATTCACAAAAACATTTTTCCGCGACCGTTAAATCCGAAAATATTTCTGTAGGTCTTAGAACATTTTCAGTACCCACTAAAATAATTTTGGACGCGTTCCGAAACAATTCCGGATTAGTGATTTTCATCTGCGAAAAGCAACCAAAGCGGTTCTGGCAGCTCCGGAACATTTCCGGGTTTTTTCTCCGGAAAAATCCCAGAAGTTCCCAGAAAAATTCTGGCACCCTCCAAGAATTTCCAGGCGTGTGGCGAAACCAATTTGACTTAATGGTATACCCCGAATCAACTTTTCAGTTTTACCGAAACTCTTCCGGTGTTCTCTCTCCGGAACTCTTCCGTTGTCTCCGAAACTTTTCCGCTGACTTTCTCTCAGACTCCCTGTCTAGCATTCAGCAGATAGATGACCCTTAAGCGTGTGACCCTATAGGTTCAGTGAAGTATAGACATGACCGGAACACTTTCCGGTCAATGATCAACATCGGAGCCGTGGACACCCATATTGACCCCTATACCCACACGAATAAATATTCGAGTGAACCTCCAGTTGCCGTGTGCTATTCCTATTGTTTCCCGATATGTTACAAATACCCAAGGTGAGATTTATCAGCATCCCCGTGAATCAACACTTGTCCACTATGCCAGTTACCTCGTTACCGGTTTTGTTCTTTTTTCTCGTTCCCGTGTTTCGGTATCCCTGTGATCAAATCACAATGTGTCTGGCCAGATGATGATGGATACCATAACACCGAGAGGGCCCAAAGAATATCTCTCCATCATCGGAGAAGCAAATCCCAATCTTGAGCTATCAAGTCCCTTTTCATACTTTCCCATGAACCCGTAAGCCGCCGTAATAGCCACCCAGTTACGGATGACGTTTAACAAACCCCAAAGTTCATGAATCAAGCATGAAGGAACTCGATACTCTCATGGTCTAAGGAATTATGCAAACGTTAACTTTCTCTGTGTTATTAACCATTAACTTGTGACAAATGTATCTCATAACATAACATCAATACAGGTCAATTCAACACAAATGTTCTTCTAACATTGTGCCCTCAAAGTTGTCGGCATAGACATGCCCATGATCAGGAAAACGTGATCATCATGCAACACTTGAGCCAGTCTTAGAGGCTTGACCAAGAATACTTTTTACCATTTATTATTCCACACGTGCACATGGGTTTTCCTCAGAGCCTTTATGGATATATGGGCTCGGGAACCATAGCAGTTATAGCATGGAACATAAAATTAATTAGGAACATGGGGATAAATAATAACATTTATTATTGCCTCTTGGGCATATCTCCTACAGATGATTCTTTTTTGGTTTGTGTACGTTACGATAGGAGTATATAGTACGCGTCGAAGAGGGGGGGCCAACATATACTACGCGTCATGAACCTCGCTCCGTGTGGGGAATTTCCGGTTTTTGAGGCAGGTGCCACATCAAAGTTGTGCATTGGGTATTCAAACATCACACAACACCTCCTTGGGCCGCATGCAGGCGGTGGTTGCCCTATAGGATACTAGCTCGCGTGCGACGCTTCCATCCATGGGCCCGCGAGGTCATCCTCCATCACTTTGCCCAACGAGAGAGGTTAATTTGACCAACAAGGAGGATTCTATTTGGTTTGTGTTACGGTAGGAGTATATAGTACGTGTCGAAGAGGGGGCCGGGGGGACCAGCATATACTATACGTGTCATGAACCTCGCTCCGTGTGGGGATTTTCCGGTTTCTGAGGCAGGTGCCACATCAAAGTTGTGCATTGGTATTCAAACATCACACAAACACCTCTTTGGCCACATGCAGGCGGTGGTTGTCCTTGTTGGGGAACGTTGCATGGGAAACAAAAAAAATTCCTACGCACACGCAAGATCTATCCATGGTGATGAGCATCTACGAGAGGGAGAGTGAATCTACATACCCTTGTAGATCGCTAAGCGGAAGCGTTTAAGAAATGCGGTTGATGTAGTCGAACGTCTTCGCGATCCAAATCGCAAGTCGTTCCTCGATCCAATCACGATCTAGTGGCGAACAGACGGCACCTCCGCGTTCAACACACGTACAGCTTGATGACGCCTTCACCTCCTCGATCCAGCGAGCGGTGGTGAAGTAGTAGATGAGTTCCGGCAGCACGACGGCGTGGTGACGGTGATGGTGAAGAACAATCTCTGCAGGGCTTCGCCAAGCACTACGGAAACTGTGACGGAGGATGAACTAGAGGGACAGGGTTGCCGGCACACGGCTTGGGGATTCTTGATGTGTTTCGGGTGCTAGCCCTGCCCCTCTATTTATATGTTGAGCCCTGGGGTCGAAACTTGGAGAAAAAGCCTCCTCAAAGTCGGTTTGGCCTGCAAGGCAAGAGTCCTACTCGGAGTCCAGGACCGCATACAAGCGGTAGTACCGCTTACGAGCGGTAGTACCGCCTATGAGCGGTAGTACCGCCCCAGGCCTCCGCAAAACTTCCTTTTGCACCTCCCAAAACCTCGCGGGCTTTACCCCTTGGCCCAAATAAAGTGTTCTCGTACCCGAACATTTCGGGAAACATCTGAAACCCCTTCCGGTGAATTCCGGAACCCTTCCGAAGACCAAACACTACTATCCCATATATCAATCTTTACCTCCGGACTATTCCGGAGATCCTCGTCACGTCGGGGATCTTATCCGAGACTCCGAACAACCTTCGGTCACCAACATAACAACTCAACTATACTTATATCGTCACCAAACATGAAGTGTGTAGACCCTGCGGGTTCGAGAACTATGTAGATATGACCGAGACACCTCTACGGTCAATAACCAATAGCGGGACCTGGATGCCCATATTGGCTCCTACATATTCTACGAAGATCTTTATCGTTCGAACCTCTATGTCAAGGATTCAGTCAATCCCGTACGTTGTTCCCTTTGTTCTTCGGTATGTTACTTGCCCGAGATTCGATCGTCGGTATCTCTATACCTAGTTCAATCTCGTTACCGGCAAGTCTCTTTACTCGTTCCGTAATACAAGATCCTGCGTCTAACTCTTTAGTCACTTTGCTTGCAAGGCTCATTGTGATGTTGTATTACCGAGTGGGCCCTGAGATACCTCTTCGTCACACGGAGTAACAAATACCAGTCTCGATCCATGCCAACTCAACAAACACCCTCGGAGATACCTGTAGAGCATCTTTATAGTCACCCAGTTACGTTGCGATGTTTGATACACACAAGGTATTCCTCCGATGTCAGTGAGTTGCATGATCTCATGGTCATAGGAACAGATACTTGACATACAGAAAACAATAGCAATAAACTAACACGATCATATGCTATGTTCATAGTTTGGGTCTTGTCCATCACGTCATTCTCCTAATGATGTGATCCCGTTATCAAATGACATCTCATGTCTATGGCTAGGAAATATTTACCATCTTTGATCAACAGGCTAGTCCACTAGAGGCATACTAGGGACACAGTGTTGTCTATGTATCCACACATGTACTAGTGTTTCCAATTAATTCAATTATAGCATGGATAAGAAATGATTATCATGAACAAGGAAATATAATAATAACTACATTTATTATTGCCTCTAGGGCATATTTCCAACAGTCTCCCACTTGCACTAGAGTCAATAATCTAGCTCACATCACTATGTGATTTACATTGTAATGAATCGAGCACCCATGCAGTTCTGGTGTTGTTCATGTTTAGCCCTTGGAAGAGGTTTAGTCATCGAATCTGCAACATTCAGATCCGTGTGTACTTTGCAAATATTTATGTCGTCCTCCTTGATGTAATCGCGGATCGAATTGAAACATCGCTTTATGTGTCTGGTTCTCTTGTGAAACCTTGGTTCCTTGGCTAGAGCAATGGCACCAGTGTTATCACAGAACAGAGTCATTGGGTTTAGTGCACTAGGCACTACTCCAAGATCTGTCATGAACTCCTTCATCCAGACACCTTCCTTCGCCGCCTCCGAGGCAGCGATGTACTCCGCTTCGCATGTAGAATCAGCTACTACGCTTTGCTTGGAACTGCACCAGCTAACCGCACCCCCATTAAGAATAAATACGTATCCGGTTTGCGACTTAGAGTCATCCAGATCAGTGTCAAAGCTTGCATCGATGTAACCCTTTACGACGAGCTCTTGATCACCTCCATAAATGAGAAACATGTCCTTAGTCCTTTTCAGGTACTTCAGGATATTCTTGACCGCCGTCCAGTGTTCCATTCCTGGATTACTTTGAAACCTTCCGGCCATACTTATGGCAAGGCTGACATCGGGTCTTGTGCACAGCATTGCATACATGATAGAGCCTATGGCTGAAGCATAGGGGACGACACTCATCTTTTCTCTATCTTCTGCAGTCACTGGGCATTGAGTCTTACTCAACTTCACACCTTGCAACACAGGCAAGAACCCCTTCTTGGACTGATCCATTTTGAACTTCTTCAAAACTTTGTCAAGGTATGTGCTCTGTGAAAGTCCTATTAAGCGTCTCGATCTATCTCTATAGATCTTGATGCCTAATATGAAAGCAGCTTCTCCTAGGTCCTTCATTGAAAAACTCTTGTTCAAATATTCCTTCACGCTTTCCAATATTTCTATATTGTTTCCAATCAGCAATATGTCATCCACATATAATATTAGAAACGCTATAGAGCTCCCACTCACTTTCTTGTAAATACAAGCTTCTCCGTAAACTTGTATAAACCCGAACGCTTTGATCACCTCATCAAAGCGAAGATTCCAACTCCGAGATGCTTGCACCAGTCCATAAATGGATCGCTGGAGTTTGCAAACTTTGTCAGCATTCTCTGGATCGACAAAACCTTCTGCTTGCATCATATACAACTCTTCCTTAAGGAAATCGTTAAGGAACGTTGTTTTGACATCCATCTGCCAAATTTCATAATCAAAAAAGGCAGCTATTGCTAACATGATTCTGACGGACTTAAGCATCGCTACGGGTGAGAAGGTCTCATCGTAGTCAACTCCTTGAACTTGTGAAAAACCCTTTGCCACAAGTCGAGCTTTATAGACGGTGACATTACCGTCCGCGTCCGTCTTCCTCTTAAAGATCCATTTGTTCTGAATGGCCTTACGCCCTTCAGGTAATACTTCCAAAGTCCATACTTTGTTTTCATACATGGATCCCATCTCGGATTTCATGGCCTCTAACCATTTCTCGGAATCCGGGCCCATCATCGCTTCTCCATAGCTCGTAGGTTCATCATTGTCCAACAACATGACCTCTAAGACAGGGTTGCCGTACCACTCAGGAGCAGTACGCGTCCTTGTCGACCTACGAGGTTCGATAGCAACTTGATCCGAAGCTTTATGATCATCATTAACTTCCTCTTCAGCTGATGTAGGCTCTACAGAAACATCTTTCTGCGCTACGCTACTCTCAGGTTGAAATAAAGGTTCAACAACCTCATCAAGTTCTATCTTCCTCCCACTCAATTCTTTCGAGAGAAACTCTTTCTCAAGAAATGTTCCATTTTTAGCGACAAACACTTTGCCCTCGGATCTGAGGTAGAAGGTATACCCAACTGTCTCTTTTGGGTATCCTATGAAGACGCATTTCTCCACTTTGGGTTCCAGCTTTTCAGGCTGAAGCTTTTTGACATAAGCATCACATCCCCAAACTTTAAGAAACGACAGCTTTGGCTTTTTGCCAAACCAAAGTTCATATGGCGTCGTCTCAACGGATTTTGATGGTGCCCTATTTAAAGTGAATGCAGCTGTCTCTAATGCATAACCCCAAAACGATAGTGCCAAATCGGCAAGAGACATCATAGATCGTACCATATCTAATAAGGTTCGATTACGACGTTCGGACACACCATTACGCTGTGGTGTTCCAGGCGGTGTCAATTGTGAAACAATTCCACACTGTCTTAAGTGACTGCCAAACTCATAACTCAGATATTCTCCTCCTCGATCAGATCGTAGGAATTTAATCTTCTTGTTACGATGATTCTCAACTTCACTCTGAAATTGCTTGAACTTTTCAAACGTTTCAGACTTGTGTTTCATTAAGTAAATATACCCATATCTACTTAAATCATCAGTGAAAGTGGGAAAGTAACGATAACCACCGCGCACCTCAATGCTCATCGGACCGCACACATCAGTATGTATGATTTCCAACAAGTCACTTGCCCGTTCCATTGTTCCAGAGAACGGCGTCTTAGTCATCTTGCCCATGAGGCATGGCTCACATGTGTCAAGTGATTCAAAATCAAGTGACTCTAAAAGTCCATCAGTATGGAGCTTCTTCATGCGTTTTACGCCAATATGACCTAAACGGCAGTGCCACAAGAAAGTGGTATTATCATTATCAATTTTACATCTTTTGGCATCAATGTTATGAACATGTGTATCATTACTATCGAGATTCAATAAGAATAAACCCCTCACATTGGGTGCATGACCATAAAAGATATTACTCATATAAATAGAACAACCATTATTCTCTGATTTAAATGAGTAACCGTCTCACAATAAACAAGATCCAGATATAATGTTCATGCTTAACGCAGGCACTAAATAACAATTATTCAGGTTCATCACTAATCCCGATGGTAATAGAAGAGCGAGCGTGCCGACGGCGATCACATCAACCTTGGAACCATTTCCCACGCGCATCGTCACTTCGTTCTTTGCCAGCCTCCGTCTATTCCGCAGTTCCTGTTTTGAGTTGCAAATGTGAGCAACCGCACCGGTATCAAATACCCAGGCACTACAACGAGAGTTGGTAAGGTACACATCAATAACATGTATATCATATATACCTTGTTTGTTGTTGGCCGCCTTCTTGGCAGCCAAATACTTGGGGCAGTTCCGCTTCCAGTGACCAGTTCCCTTGCAATGAAAGCACTCAGTTTCTGGTTTGGGTCCAGCCTTGGGTTTCTTCGCGGGAGGGGCAACTGCTTTGCCGCTCTTCTTGGAGTTACCCTTCTTACCCTTGCCATTCTTCTTGAAACTAGTGGTTTTATTGACCATCAACACTTGATGCTCCTTCTGAATTTCAGACTCAGCGACTTTCAGCATCGCAAACAGCTCGGCGACTGACTTGTTCATCCCGTGCATGTTATAGTTCAACACGAAGCTCTTGTAGCTAGGTGGCAATGATTGAAGAACTCTGTCAGTGATAGCCTCTGGCAGAAGGGGCATCCCCAATTCAGCCAGACGGGTAGAGTACCCAGACATTCTGAGTATGTGATCACTAACAGACCCGTTCTCCTCCATCTTGCAAGCATAGAACTTATTGGAGGTCTCATACCTCTCGATCCGGGCATTCTTCTGAAAGATAAACTTCAACTCCTGGAACATATCATATGCTCCATGACGTTCAAAACGTCTTTGAAGTCCCGGTTCTAAGCCATACAACATTGCACATTGAACTATTGAGTAATCATCAGAACGAGCCTGCCAGGCGTTCACAACGTCTTGAGACTCAACTGGAGCGGGTGGATCACCAAGCGGTGCATCAAGGACATAAGCCTTCTGGGAAGCCGTAAGGATAATCCTTAGATTACGGGCCCAGTCCACAAAGTTACTTCCATCATCTTTCAACTTAGCTTTCTCTAGGAACGCATTAAAATTCAGGGGTGCTACTGCGCGAGCCATGATCTACAACATAAAAATTGCAAAGACAACTTAGACTATTGTTCAAGATAATGAGTTTAGTTAATCATATTACTTAAAAAACTCCCACTCAAATTGACATCCCTCTGGTCATTCGAGTGTCACATGATCCACATCCACCAACTCAAGTCCGATCATCACGTGAGTTGAGGTGGTTTTAATGGTGAACATCTCCATGTTGATCATATCTACTATATGACTCATGTTTGACCTTTCGGTCTCTTGTGTTCCGAGGCCATGTCTGTACATGCTAGGCTCGTCAAGTTTAACACGAGTGTTCCGCACGTGCAACACTGGCTTGCACCCGTTGTATGCGAACGTAGAGTCTATCACACCCGATCATCACGTGGTGTCTCGAAACGATGAACTTTCGCAACGGTGCACACTCGGGGAGAACACAATTTTATCTTGAAATTTAAGTGAGAGATCACCTTATAATGCTACCGTTGTCCTAAGCAAAATAAGATGCATAAAATGATTAACATCACATGCAAATCATAAGTGACATGATATGGCCATGAACTTGTGCTTTTGATCTCCATCTCCAAAGCACCGGCATGATCTCCATCGTCACCGGCATGACACCATGATCTCCATCATCTTGATCTCCATCAACGTGTTGCCATGAGGTTGTCGCGCCGACTGTTGCTTCCACGACTATTGCTAACTCATAGCGATAAAGTAAAGCAAAATGGCGAAAATAATTAAAGACAACCCTATGGCTCCTGCCGGTTGCCGTACTCATCGACATGCAAGTCGTGATATTCTATACAAAACATGATCATCTCATACATCACATATATCTCATCATGTAATTGGCCATATCACATCACAACATACCCTGCAAAAACAAGTTAGACGTCCTCTAATTATTGTTGCAAGTTTTACGTGGCTGCTACGGGTATCTAGCAAGAACAATTCTTACCTACGCAAAAAACACAACGGTGATATAAAAATTGCTATTCCACCTTCTCAAGGACCGCCTTTGTCAAATCCGATCTGACTAAAGTAGGAGAGACAGACACCCGCCAGCCATCTTTATGCAACGAAGTTACATGTCAGTTGATGGAACCGGTCTCATCCTACAATACCGCCGAAACAAGAAAAGACCAAGGGAGGAAGCAATCTGAATATCAACGCCCACAAACTCCTTTGTGTTCTACTCGAGATCTCATCTACACATAGACCTGGCTCTGATACCACTGTTGCGGAACGTTGCATGGGAAACAAAAAAATTTCCTACGCACACGCAAGATCTATCCATGGTGATGAGCATCTACGAGAGGGAGAGTGAATCTACATACCCTTGTAGATCGCTAAGGGGAAGCGTTTAAGAAACGCGGTTGATGTAGTCGAACGTCTTCGCGATCCAAATCACAAGTCGTTCCTCGATCCAATCACGATCTAGCGCCAAACAGACGGCACCTCCGCGTTCAACACACGTACAGCTTGATGACGCCTTCACCTCCTCGATCCAGCGAGCGGTGGTGAAGTAGTAGATGAGTTCCGGCAGCACGACGGCGTGGTGACGGTGATGGTGAAGAACAATCTCTGCAGGGCTTCGCCAAGCACTACGGAAACTGTGACGGAGGATGAACTAGAGGGACAGGGTTGCCGGCACACGGCTTGGGGATTCTTGATGTGTTTCGGGTGCTAGCCCTGCCCCTCTATTTATATGTTGAGCCCTGGGGTCGAAACTTGGAGAAAAAGCCTCCTCAAAGTCGGTTTGGCCCGCAAGGCAAGAGTCCTACTCGGAGTCCAGGACCGCGTACAAGCGGTAGTACCGCTTACGAGCGGTAGTACCGCTTAAAGCGGTAGTACCGCCCCAGGCCTCCGCAAAACTTCCTTTTGCACCTCCCAAAACCTCGCGGGCTTTACCCCTTGGCCCAAATAAAGTGTTCTCGTACCCGACCATTTCGGGAAACATCCGAAACCCCTTCCGGTGAATTTTGGAACCCTTCCGGAGACCAAACACTACTATCCCATATATCAATCTTTACCTCCGGACTATTCCGGAGATCCTCGTCACGTCGGGGATCTTATCCGAGACTCCGAACAACCTTCGGTCACCAACATAACAACTCAACTATACTTATATCGTCACCAAACGTTAAGTGTGTAGACCCTGCGGGTTCGAGAACTATGTAGACATGACCGAGACACCTCTACGGTCAATAGCCAATAGCGGGACCTGGATGCCCATATTGGCTCCTACATATTCTACGAAGATCTTTATCGTTCGAACCTCTATGTCAAGGATTCAGTCAATCCCGTACGCTGTTCCCTTTGTTCTTCGGTATGTTACTTGCCCGAGATTCGATCGTCGGTATCTCTATACCTAGTTCAATCTCGTTACCGGCAAGTCTCTTTACTCGTTCCGTAATACAAGATCCTGCGGCTAACTCTTTAGTCACTTTGCTTGCAAGGCTCATTGTGATGTTGTATTATCGAGTGGGCCCTGAGATACCTCTTCGTCACACGGAGTAACAAATACCAGTCTTGATCCATGCCAACTCAACAAACACCCTCGGAGATACCTGTAGAGCATCTTTATAGTCACCCAGTTACGTTGCGATGTTTGATACACACAAGGTATTCCTCCGATGTCAGTGAGTTGCATGATCTCATGGTCATAGGAACAGATACTTGACATACAGAAAACAATAGCAATAAACTAACACGATCATATGCTATGTTCATAGTTTGGGTCTTGTCCATCACGTCATTCTCCTAATGATGTGATCCCGTTATCAAATGACATCTCATGTCTATGGCTAGGAAATCTTTACCATCTTTGATCAACGGGCTAGTCCACTAGAGGCATACTAGGGACACAGTGTTGTCTATGTATCCACACATGTACTAGTGTTTCCAATTAATACAATTATAGCACGGATAATAAACGATTATCATGAACAAGGAAATATAATAATAACTACATTTATTATTGCCTCTAGGGCATATTTCCAACAGTCCTATTGGACACTCACTCGCGTGCGACGCTTCCATCCGTGGGCCTGCGAGGTCGTCGTCCATCACTTTGACCCAACGAGAGAGGTTAATTTGACGAACAAGGATGATTCTTTTCGGGTTGTGTTACGGTAGGAGTATATAGTACGCGGCGAAGAGGGGGGAGGGGGCCAGCATATACTACCCGCCATGAACCTCGCTCCGTGTGGGGACTTTACGGTTTCTGAGGCAGCTGCCACATCAAAGTTGTACATTGGGTATTCAAACATCACAACCACACACCTCCATACATATGTTTGGCCCACATGCAAGCGATGGCGGTTGTCCTCTAGCACTCACTCACGCGGTTATCGGCGATGCTTCCATCTATGGGCCCGCCTGGTCCATCACTTTAACCGATAGCGACAAAGGTTAATTTGACTTAATTAGGAGGGGATTAATTTTTGGTTTGTCTTAATTACGGTATAGGTCATGCTGTGACATTACATAATATACTTTGAGCGCATGTGTATGCATGAATCCCTCCCACCGGATCGAAGTGGGGGGGGGGGCAGCACACGACGCGCCATGAAACCTCGCTCTGTGTGGGGACTGTGCGATTTTCGACGCATGCATGCGCCACATCAAAGTTGTGCATTGGGTATTCAAACATATATGCATGCATCACGCACCTCCATACATATGTTTGGGACACATGCATGCAGTGGTTGTCTCCGGACACTCTCCCTCGCTTGGTTATTGGCGGCAAGCCTATATATTCGTGGGCCCGTGTGGACGTCCATCACTTCGACCGACAACGAGAGAGGTTACCAGGGTGGATTCTTCAAATTCTTTGGTTCATGTTACCGTATAGTGTAGGTCGATCATGGTGAGATTCCAGACCTAAGTTTGAGCGCATGCGTATGCATGAATCCCTCTCACCGGCTCGAAGTGGGGTGACATACGTACATATATACTACGCGTTGTGAACCATCGCTCCGTGTGGGGACTTTTCGGTTCCAAAGCACGGTGCCACATCAAAGTTGTGCATTCGGTATTCAAACACCACACAACACTTCCATACATATGTTTGGGCCACATGCACGCAGTGGTTGTCTTCGGGCACTCCCTCGTGTGGTTATCGGCGACAAGCTAGCCCATTTGTGGGGCCGCGTGGACGTCCATCACTTTGACCAACAACGAGAGAGGTTATACGACCAAGGTGGATTCTTCTTGGTCCGTGTTACAACACGTATTGGTGAGATGCCCCCCCCCCCGACTCAAACTATGTGTGTGGGGGGGGGAGGCTCTACTTCGCACTTCCTGAACCTCCGTGGGGTTGGGGATGTCCGGTTAATTTGCGAGGCACATGTGCCACATCAAAGTTGTGAGAATTGGGTATTTAAATATCACACCACACCCTTTTCATACATATAGTTGGGCCACCCGCAGGTGGTTCATATGTGGTCTCACCCATCTCGCACCACAAAGCACACATTTGTGGGCCCGCACACGGTCCACCTTTGTCCGAAAGCGAAAGGGGGGTTTGACCATGATGGACTCCTATAGGTTTTGTGTTACGGTAGGGTGAGATGTCAGACCTAGCTATTTGGGGGCATGCATTCATAGCTAGGATTCCCCTCCTGCCGACACGAAGTTTCGGGGGGGGGGGGGGGGGGGGGGCTAGCAATAATTAATGTGCACTTTGTGAGACAGGTGCCACATCAAAGTTGTGCATTGGGTATTTGAACATCAAACCACCCTTTTCATACATATATTTGGTCCACATGCAAGTGTGTTCATGTTCTAACCCTTTCCCGCGTTTTTTTTGCCAAATTTATAAACAACAGACGAGTCGGATGCAACAACCGTCTGTGATTGTAGGCATAACAGACACGGTTCTCTCAGACTACCCGTGTGCCACGCCGGTGCCCCTGTCACTCACATCAGCACAGCAGATTGGGCTCCACGAGGCTTCCCTCCCAATCTCAAAAATATATACCCGCCTGGAGGGTTTTTCTGTTTGATAGCACACGATTATTATGTTTCGACCGTGTGCGATGTTTGTTGCTCCCGCTCCAGCTCCTGCCAGCATCCCTCGCAATCTCAAAAATATATACCCGCGTGGAGGGTTTTTCTGTTTGATAGCACACAATTATTATGTGTGGACCGTGTGCGATGTCTGTTACTCCCGCTCTGCTTCAATCCCTTGATCCAAATTTTCAGTAGCCCCGGCATTTTACTCCCGCCTGCATCCCTCGCAATCTCAAAAATATCTGCTCGCCTGGAGGGTTTTTCTATTTGATAGGACACGATTATTATGTTTGGACCGTGTGCGATGTTTGTTACTCCCGCTCTGCTTCAATCCCTTGATCCAAATTTTCAGTAGCCCCGGCATTTTACTCCCGCCTAGTAAAATTTTCAGTAGCCGCGGCATTTCCTCAAGCACCACCTTCGCCCCCCTCCACACACACCCCAAAACCTCCGCTCACACACACCACCCCTCCCTCGCTCAAAACCCTAGCTAGGTCACCGCCGCCGCCGCTGCCGTGCTACCTCCATCGTCAACATTTGCCAGGTTGCCGGTGCAGGATACCCACCGATCTTCATACCCTAGCCGCCCTGAGTTTCTTAGATGACGCCTGCCAAACGCCCCCTTTCCCACAGATCCCTATCCCCATCGCCCCCCCCCCCCCCCCCACTCCAGAGCGTCGCAGCGTAAGCCCGGCTACGCTTCCCGGGGAGCTCGAGGAGCGAATGGCCCAAAAGAGGTTTATCGCGGCCTCTTTGCCCAACGTCGGTGAGGTGGCCGCCAAGGAAGCTGACAACGATGACTGGCCGCAACCTTTCAATCAGCAGGCTAGAGTATTCTGGTATGTTGCGGACGCCGGCTACGACATCGAGGTCATCGACAGCGATGGCTTGACCCGGGCTATGTCACAGGTTAAGTTGCCCACCCCCAACCCCTTGGGTTCGACCATCGTCGATCTCATTGATGGCCCTGCCGCTAATCTCCTCTGGCTCGTTGTCAACAATTTGCCATCCTTCATCGCCATGGAGTCCCTTTTGTCATTTCTGAAGGACATGTTCTGCGACGCTGGCTTGGGATCCTCAGCTGCCAAGTCAGACCTCCTCGACGGCGACCACGATTTGTGACAAGTGAGGAAACTCATGATTTGTTTTGCCGTGCCTCTTCACAGGGGGAATCCCATGATTTGTTTTGTTGAACCCCTTTTGTAGTGAGAACATGTCCAGTTTTTATTGCTATATTTGGTTGTTTGCATTATGCCTTGTTTATTTCAGTTATTCACAATGTGATGCTCTATATGTCCAACTATTGACTGTGTAGTATAATTTCATCAATACCAGTTCAACGACCATATTTGTTTTCTGTTAAGCCTGTTGTAGGTAATACGCCCCCTCTTTTTTCACATTGTGATGTTCAATTATATAATTTGATGTTTAAGCACAAGCTACGTTCTATGCAATTTCAGCAATACCACTATGAGTGACTATATTTGCTTGCTGTTAAGCCTGTTATAGCTAGCATATGCCTCTTTTAACGATTTTTGGTTGTTCGGTTGTTTGTAGTTAGCATATCTCCAGTTTCAATTGCTGTCTTTGGTTGTTCGTAGTACGCCTTGTTTATTTCAGTTATTCACAATGTGATGTTCTATATGTGCAAGTATGAACTGTGCAGTTCAATTTCATCAATACCAGTTTCAACAATACCACTATGAATGACGATATTTGGTTGCTATTAAGCATGTTGTAGTTAACACGCCTTTCCATTTTGATTTAACAATAAATACTGTACTTAGACCTGCACAATACCAGTTTGAATGACTATGTTTGCTTGTTTTTAAATGTTAGGCCTGTTGCAGTTAACACACCTTTCCACTTCTTGTTTTGCTTAACTAACGTGCTTAAACCTGCACACTGAAGCTATCATTTGGAGATTATGTTGTCTACCATGGATATATTTAGTTGATGTTTAGCCTGTTGTGCATAACATGCCTTTAGATGTACTTACACAGGACAATATTGGGAACAACTGTTGTCTTCCATCGAAGTTAGTTTCATCCCATGGCTTATATATACTAACTGTTCAGGATATCGGTAGCTGGTACCATATAGCCCGGGGGCTGATAAGTGATTAATCGGCGAATCAGACATTTAACTGAATATATCTGTAACCCATTTATCGATAGGTTAACTAGGGCCATATCTAATATATCTGAGGCTACATAGCAACATGCATTGTACTGAATGGCTAAATATGCAATCCTAGGCTACATAACAACAACAACAACAACAACAACAACAACAACAACAACAACAACAACAACAACAACAACAACAACAACAACAACAACAACAACAGCAGCAGCAGCAGCAGCAGCAGCAGCAGCAGCAGCAGCAGCAGCAGCAGCAGCAGCAGCAGCAGCAGCAGCAGCAGCAGCAGCAGCAGCAGCAGCAGCAGCAGCAGCAGCAGCAGCAGCAACAACAACAACAACAACAACAACAACAACAACAACAACAACAACAACAACAACAACAACAACAACAACAACAACAACAACAACAACAACAACAACAACAACAACAACAACAACAACAACAACAACAACAACAACAACAACAACAACAACAACAACAACAACAACAACAACAACAGTTAACTGCAGTTAATCGGCCAATATTTGTAACAATGTAATAAACTCCCTCCGCCCCATAATATAAGATGTTAATCCATCCAATATGTGAGTATATTGGATGTTATAAGATCTTATATAATGGGACGGAGGGAGTGTTGTACTACATCATTATGCAATTGCTGTTTAGCTTCTAATATTAACTTGGTGCTTTTAGGTACATATGTCATTGGTAAAGATCCGCACTTCGACCCCTTTTGCGTATGGGGCAATGAGATATTCATGAACCAACATCAAGTGAGGAAACTGATAAAGATTGTTAGTAAAATGGGTCAAAAGATGGCAATTAAACTATTTGTTTACACTTTATCCAAGACAACAGTGAACTGCAGGGTGGTAAGTAAGAACTCTGCAGCCTTCCTTTTACTGCCCATAATGAGTTGTGTTAGATGACAATGTTTGAATATTTTTCCTTTGCAGTGGTACCGGAAGCAGTTTACTCAAGATTACCTCTCAAACTACATGATTGGTGGGCATGCAAAGGTTAAAGTATTTCTACCAGAACACAATGACTATCTAGATGTCCTCATGAAGACAGTGAAGGATGGGCGGTCGGCCATCACAAGGGGTTGGACTAGAGTCGTGCGTGCCTTCTGCATGGAGGAGAGCACAATACGGGCATCCCGCTTCACGTTGTTCAGCAACCAGAATGTCTTTCGTCTTTTTTTTACCGTCTTTAATAGTACAAGTAGACAACCCTGGTTCATCATTATTTATTTGGTGCTTATGTAATTCTTGAACATATGTACCTGTGAATCGAATAATGCATTGGTTGTTGAACCTGATGGATATGAATAAAGTTATAGCCTACTTTCAAATTTAAATTCGGTACAATTTTAAATAGCAGTGATTAAATTAGGGTGAAAATACGCTCTACAGGTCGTTACGGCGCACACGTTCTGTAAATCACAAACGTGTGTGATATACATCATAATCCAACACGATTCACAGAGAGGAAACGTGTGCGACCATGCACACAATTGCCGTTTGCAAAGCGTGTGTGATGTCAGACAATATCACAAACTGTGCGAGCAAACTAAATGTTTGTGATAGTCGCCTTATCGTACACGCTTTACAATCATGAACTGTTTCTGGTGTCGTACGCATCGTAAACGTTGAACCACAGAATAGCGTGTGCGATAGTTATCCTGTACGACACTGGTACGATAGTCCGACGTTTCGTAATCCTATCCGACACTCGTACGATGATTAGCCAATCTTCTTAATTATATATCGCATACAGTTCGGGAGAAGTGAATGTGTGTGATAATCTCCTTATCATACACGCTTTACAATCATGAACTGTTTGTGATGGGGTGCGCATCGTAAACGTTGCACCACAGAATAGCGTGTGCAATGGTAATGCCAGCACACACGAGTAGCAAGGATGGAGCGTTTGGGATATTCGATATATCACAAACAGTTGTGTGACGAATCACGTTTGGGATAGATGCGGGCATCGCATACGCTTAATTCTGGAAAACGTATGCATTCCTACTCCCTATCCCCGACGGTTTCTAGGTCGTGTGAGAAGTACCCCCTATCGCACACACAGGTAAGGCGACGGTTTAAAACTCCGTCGCGGAAAGGGGTTAAAAACCGTTTGTATAGCAGCTCGCTGTACCAGTGTATATATGCATTGGTATGATCACGCAAAACATTTTTGTGCGGGCTACCAAACTGAATCTTTAGTTCTACTGCCATTTTTTATACCTTTGCTTGGATGCTCTCAGATGGGCCACTGCCACCTCCTGCAGTAGCATCAGGAACTACAGACGGTCCAGTACCTCTGGTTCCGATAGTAGCAGCATCAGGATCCACAGATGGCCCAGCAGTGCTTGTAGTAGCAGCAACAGGACCCGTTGGTGGCCCAGCTGTGCTTGCAGCCAGTGTATCGAAGTCAGCAATGGTTCCAGGATCGACGCCACCGGGGGTTGCAGTAGTTGCATCGCCATCCACAATCTGCAAGAAAAACATGTAGCTTAAATAAAAAAAAACCACCGCCCTCGTATGTTTTCATTCGCATAAAAAAATGTGCACAGGCATAGTGACATAATCGTTTTTTCTCTCTTACATTGATGGAGCTGTTGATGAAAAGCTTGTGGGGGATTTCTTCAACATTTTTTGCATGTGTGACTTGCTGTAGTCCCCAATGCGGGGAGATGGCAATGCATCCAAGGCATCAACCCCATATTCCATAGCATCCATAGGGAAAACACAGGTTAGTCAGCAAATAAGAAATGAAAATCGCAAATAACAAACAATAGGACAACAATCGCGTACCAGCGGCACTAGTAGGCATCCTGGCAGTATCATCTTGCTTGGCTGAAGCGGCAGCAAATCCCTTGCAGCCAGCGCCCCCTTACGCAACACATCGACCACTAGACAGCAAATGTCAAACTCTAATATGCGCCCGGGGTCTTCAACGATAGGAAGAAGCTCATCTGGCACACGCGCAGTTACCGATTGTGGTGCGAGGAAAATAGCTCCGGTGTACAGTGAATATGCCGCCAACAATTTCCTCTCTCTAGCTGCATCTACCTCACCGTTCATGCCCCTCTCTAGTGAATACTAGCGCCAAAGAAGCGCGGCGCACGCCGCGCCCGTGACCGATTCCGTCTATATTTTACGAAAATAAGCAAGAAAACATCATGTATCACGCGAGAAAATAAAATAAAAAGAAGAATATTAATTCTATCTTTACCCCGTGATCTACGTAGGCACGTAACAAACATTAAATGATTTAACAAATTAGGTAAACCGGCTGGTCTATTATTATTTTTTCATAAGAACGTATTTTTCCCTTTCATAAGTAAGAAAAAGTGATGGGCACGGTAGTAATATGTAGTTGAATTCATTCTCACATGGCATGTTTGATCAATAGTGAGATCGAATGGGGTTGCTACCAATGTGTAGACCCTATAGTAGGAAAATATTTCTTGTCCTGTTTGTGCATCTTTTTCACCTACATTTCATATCTAGTTCCTAGTCGGCATTCTTTCATTCTCTCTCAAATATGGATATATTTAATAAAATTCAAAATTCAAATTTTATAAGTAATTTAAACCCCAAATTTGTCGTAGTGTAAAAATGGATAGTAATTGGCGGAAAGCTTATTTTAACGCACTATCTATGAATGGCTAACCTGATAATAGGACGTTCAACCCAATGCGCTTTTCAAATTGTGATATATGATAAGTGGTATATCCATACTTCGGGAAATTTTGGCAGCTAAGGAACAACTGGTTCTACAATAGTTTTTTGAGCAAACACTACCCTCGGATGATCTATTGTCTTGTATTTTTTTTTCTTTTTCCTTGAATCGGTCAAAGAAATAGAATAGGGAGTGGAGTGGAGTGAAGAGGTTGGTCGAGTGACAGTTTTTAGTTTCATGTTGCCTCTTGTCGTTGGTTGCTTATAGACTACCGTGATGGGGTGCGTCGTAGAGGTGGCTTCAGAAATCACATTGTGGTTAAAGCCTCGATCTGGTTGGCCACAGGGAAAGAGAAGGCGAGGTAGACGACGACAATAACACCGGTTATTCTTCTTGCGTAGGTGAACGCACCGAGGGAGAAGGAGTCTTAGTTTTTTGGGGATTTTTTTCCTGACATTTATTTTGGAAGCATGGTACTGATTTATTGTTTTTATTGTCCCGCTTTATTCGGGTGTATTGCTTTGGATTACAATTCGTGTACTGTTTTGGTTTATGGTTTGGATGGGCTAATGTTTCCGGTGTACTCATGTGTTGTTCCGTTTCATTGGTTTTACTGTTCCGGGTCGAGGAAGAAGGAGTCTAAAAAAAAATTGGGTTTATTTTTTATTTTTGGTTTTCCTTTCTGGATTACTGTTCACATGAATGCATAGTGCTGGTTTACTGTTTTTGTTGTCCCAGTTTATTCGGGTGTATTGCTCTGGGTTACAATTCAGTTATTGTTTCGGTTAAAAATATGTTGGAACCCCTTAAACCTTAAAAATAAAAAAGAATGGAATCTCATAACGCCACCCATTATTATATGAAACTCGTGTTAAATTATAGTGTATGTATGTGTGTAATGGTGCATATTTTAATATTTTTAAATATGTTGAGACAGATACACTACAGGAATCAGCTAATTTGCCGTCTGTGGAACTCTTTGCCGTCAGCTTTTCGTCGGGGCTGACGGTAAAGACCACTTCGTCGTTTGTAAAAAAACACAGACGTCAAAGCGTGACTTGGAGTGTTGGGCTGAGACCAACCAATTGCCTGTAAATCACCATTAGGCACTTAAAGAATAAAAAAAAGGAAAAAACAAAGCCTTACTGGTTAACCCTTTACGTAATTCTTTGATCTAAGCAGCACAAAAATAAAATTAAAAAAAGAGACCAATCCACTGCTGCCTTAGTATATGTGTATGTGTATATGTAAATTTTTTAACTGATATGTATATATTTTTTCCTGAAGCTACTGTTCAAAAGGAAGTACTGGTTAGAACTAATTACTGTTCATGCACGATTATTGTTTGAACTCGGTTACTGTTCACATATGATTGTTCACGGGAGGGGGTACTGTTCACTGGATGGGGACGTGGCAGGACTAAACAGTAAAATATACAGTAGATAGAAAAAATTTAAAAAGGAGAAAAAAAGAAAGCTTCCTGCTTTAGTATTGTTACTTATTATGCCGATGCATGTCACGCGCGAAGCCGCATCGCCCATGTTCGCGTGCTGGAGGGTCAAGCCCCATGCATTGTCAAATCAGCCACCCAGCAGCTGGCGGAGGCGAAAGCGGCTGCATCATCCACCATGGTCTGCTCTCGCGTCCTCGTGCAGGACGGGTGAGCGCGCCGGCGGCGGCGCCCCGATCTCCTTCCTCCGGCATCCCCTGCCCCTGCCTCGACCGGATCTGGGACCTCCACCGCGCCCTCTCTCCACCGCCCCTCCTTCAAGCTCCTCCACCTCCCTGGCCGATGCAGTCGAGCTCGCGTGCCTCCCGGCCGGCGGCCGCTCCGACCTCGCCGCCTGCTACCCTAGCTCTCGCCGCTCAGCTTGTTGTGGTGGCCCTCGCCCTTCGCAGGGCGGGCCCGGCCATCCGAGGCCACCTCCGGAAGCCTGCGACGACGGCAGCCGCTCCGACCTCGCCGCTTGCTGCCCCGACTCCCGCCGCTCAGCCTCTCGCCCTAGCCATCTGAGGCCACCTCCACAAGCCAGCGATGACGGCGGCCACACGACGCCACCGACCGTCGGCGCCTCAGCCGGCTTGCTGCTACCGCCCCCAGCGTCGGGCCTTGTTCAGACGGTTCTGGAAGCAGAACCTCCGTTGCGCCCCTCCTGCGGGCAGGTCCAGATGGATGGGGAGGCCGAAGGCCGTCGTCACTACTAGTGTGGGCTCCGACCTGGACCTTGGGATGTTGCTGCCTTCACCATCGGGCGAGGTCCCTGGAGCCCTTCCTGGGTTTCTGTGGGTTGGGATCTCCGTTGATGCCACCGACGACAACACCGATGAGGAGGAGTTGGCACCGCAGACGCCGTGGGCTGCCTCTGTGACGTGTGTGGAGCATGAGGCGGAGGTGTGCGGGGACCGGCAAAAGGTGGCGCCTCCTATGCGTCCGGGGTGGGGAGATTGGCGATGATGTTTTGACCGTGAGCCGGTGGCGGCAATTCCTGAGCGTCACGCTCCATGCGGGAATGCGTTGGAGGGCTGGCAGCTCGTCTCGAGAGGGCGTCACCCAACTGCTTTCCGCCGTCCTGCTGTCAATGTGCGGCGCCCACCTCCGGCATGGCTGAGAGACAGGTGTTTTCGGTGTCTCTGTCGAGGTCATCGCGCACACTCTAGTAGGGATCCTGTCCGATGCACGGACTGCTTTCGATCCGGTCACATTGCCCGCTTCTGCCGTGCAAAGAAGCATGCTCACCAAACTTCGCCGCACCAGTGTGCTGCTCCATCGCCTGCACCCACCAGTGAAGTCACCACATCAGATGTGCAGTTCCAGACTGTCTTGACTGTGCAAGCCGAATTGGCAGAGGAGACCGAGTTGCTTCGCGGCTGCCTTGCGCGAGTTGAGAGTGTTTTGGGGAGAGTAGAGGCCGCCCTCACCAAACTTGAGGTTGTGCCAGTTGTGTCTTCGCTGTCTGAGCTTCAGATTGGGTCTTCAATTGGGGAGGAAGCAAGTCTTTATGGACATTTCTCCCCTCATGCTACATCATGTCCGCTGTCGAGGCCTGTGCTGCTGACTGCCTCTGGGAGTGTAGTCATCGACGAGGTCGTGACTCCAGTGCTACAGATTATGCCCGAGCTGCAGGAGCGTTGTGGCGAGCCCACTTCACCTCTTTCAATGGTGCTTCCGAAGGAGATGGGGCATGTGATGTCTGTGGGTGACGAGGTTGATGAGGTAGGTGCTTTGGCACCTAATTTTGAGGCTCAACTACATGGTTCGCCTCTGCCATGTGGGCAACTGGAGGCGCCAGAGTCCATCGTGTCGGTGGTACCCGTGGCTGATGACGTTCTTGCGGTGGTGTCTGTGAGGGACAAGGTGGCGTCTGTGGATGCCGAGGTTGATGAGGTAGGGGTTTTGGCACCTCATTCTGAGGCGCTGAAGTCCATCCGATCGACCGTCTTTGACCGTGAAGATATGTTGGCACGTATTGACGAAGCGGTCTTCAAGAGAAAGCTTTGTGGCTTGCTCGTCTTCCTGGAGGCAGCTAGCCCTGGGTCTGGCAAGGCGAATTTTTGTTCAAAAAGACCACCTACCCAACGAAATTGACAAAAAAAAAACCACCTCCGAATGAAATTGATAGAAGAGACCACCCCAGCCGTGGCGGCAGGCGCGTCAGCCGACGCGTGGCACCTGCCGCCACACGGCCAGGCGGCAGCCCGCGCGTAACAGCCAGGCAGTGCCCGCAATGGAACGGGGGACTACAGGTGGGCCCTGCCGCCAAGTGGCGTGGCGGCAGGACTGTTCCTGCGTACGCATGCATGCACTTGCGACTACGCATCGGCCAGTCCGCAAAAAAAAAAAAGAAAAAAAGACTACGCATAGGCCAGCACACGCATGCATGCATGCACCTGCTACTACGCATGGGCCAGCCCGAAAAAAAGAAAGACTACGCATCGGCCAGCACACTGCACACGCATGCATGCATGCACCTGAGTATGCTTGCATGTCGCGTCGCGAAGCAGCAGGCAGGAACAGTCCTGCCGCCACGCCACTAGCCGGCAGGGCCCACCTGCAGTCCTCCGTTCCGTTGCGGGCGCTGCCTAGCTGTTACGCACGGGCTGCCGCCTGGCCATGTGGCGGCAGGGGCTGCCGTCTGCTGGCGTGGCGGCAGGTGCCACGCGTCGGCTGCCGCGCTTGCGCCGGTTGGGGTGGGCTCTTCTGTCAATTTCATCCAGAGATGGTCTTTTTTGTCAATTCCGTTGGGCAGGTAGTCCTTTTGGACAAAAATTCTGGCAAGCGATTGCTTCCCTTCTAGCGGAGGAGTCTTCTACGGGCAAGATCAAGAAGATAAAGAAGGCTCTCAGGAGCATAGGCAAGAAGAGTGGCGCCCTTGGCTTAATGAATGATTCTCAGTCTCTTCGACCACCATCTCGGATTGGCTCGTCTCCGTGGATTTGGTATTGTCCGTTGTCTTCAACTTTGGTTTCGTTGGGGGTTTCTTTGCGACGTAGAAGTGTGAGGGATTGTGGTTGTTGTGTGTTATGTATGTTTGTTGGGTTGACCATGGGTCATGGAGTTTCTTTCTTAGCGAGTAGTCCACATGTGGTCTATATGTTGTTGAAATATATTGCCTGCCTCCCTCCATCAGTTCGGACTTTTGGATGAGTTGGCTGGAGCATGAATTCAATATGGTATCAGCCTAACCGATCCAAACCCTAGCCGCCGCCCGTCGCTTCCGCTCCGCGCCGCCCCCGGGGCGGTTGATCTCCATGACCGCCGCCGGGGGCCGCGCCGCCCGTACCTAGGGTTCATCCGCCGGTCATGTTGACCGGCTGCCCTAAAAAGTCTTTTTCCCGAGCCCTTGCTCCGGGTTTTTTTCTCTCTCGCCGTTCGTCTTGATCGGCGTTTTCTTTTTGGTTTTCCGATCTAAGATCGGTTTGCGTCGTCCGCCGCCGCCGTCGACCCGCGCCTCTACTCCAACACCGGCGCGACCACCCGGCCTCTTGTCCGACTGGGCGGCCTCGCGCGACGCGGCGGCCTGTCACGGCCACCATCCGCGCATCTGCCCGCCCGTCGCTCTGCGCCGGGCGTCACCGCCTTGTCCCCGAGTTCAGCGCGCCCCTCCACCGATCGAGCAACGGGTTGCCGCTGCGTCGCCCCGTCGGGCCGTAGCGCCGCTGCCCCGTGGTTCTCCCCGTGGCTGCACCGATCCGCGCCGCCGCTGCGTCGCCCCTTCGGGCCATAGCGCCGCGGCACATGGTCCCCGCCGCCGCCCTGAGGCCGTTCGCGTGGTTGCACCAACCCACGCGCTGCCGCTGCGTCGCCCCTTCGGGCCGTAGTGCCGCGGCCTGCGGTCAACCGCCGCACTGAGGCCGTCCGCTCCAGGCCGTCCCCGAGGCTGCACCGACCCTCGCGCTGCCGCTGCGTCGCCCCGTCGGGCCGTAGCGAGCGTGGCACGCAGTCCCTGCAACCGCCCTGAGGTCTTCCCCGCCGCCGCCCCGACACGCGCGTTGCCGCTGCGTCGCCCCTTCGGGCCGTAGCGTCACGGCGCGCGGTCCACTCCGCCGTCCCCGCGCGTCGACTTTCACGTGATATGCGCCGCGTCACCTCCCTTGGCGCGGGAACGTCACCGTCCGCGCCGGTCTTCGTCACGCTGTCGGGTTCTTTCTCGCCTACTTCGAGCACCGCCGCCGCGCTCCTTCCCTAGCCGCCGCCGCCGTCGCCGCGCTCATTCCCTAGCCGCCGCCGCCGCCGCTCTTCTTCCGCGGCTCCACGGCAACTATCTCGACACCGGCCACCCCGACTCGACATCGACCACGGCGTTCTTCGCACGGCTACCTCGACCACGGCTACACCACCCTACGCTCTCGGCTACCTCGACAACGACACAAAGGGCTATCACCTCGCTTGAGCAACTCGACGTCTTCCTCTACAGTCCACGCGTCCGCTACGCGACACCGTCCACGACGCTCCCGCTGCGACTGTAGGGGGATGTCAGCCCGTCGGCTGCTATTCTCTCCAGTCTGACCGTCCGCGACGCTCCTGTTGTTCGCAACGCTACCACTACGACTGCGGGGGGATGTTAGAGATATATTTGGTATTTAGAGATTGTCCGGGATTAGATAGGAATTGTTTCCATCTTATCTCCAGGAGGCGTCTTGCCCGCAGGCCGCGGCACTACGGCTCGAAGGGGCGAGCCAAGAGGTCTTGAGTTCAAGACCCTGCTAACGCAGTATTAAAAATAAAACGATTCTGCGGCCTACATCGATCCCACGTCTAAGGACTAAAATAGCCTAGACATGAGGGGGAGTGTTGAAATATATTGCCCGCCTCCCTCCATCAGTTCGGATTTTTGGATGAGTTGACTGGAGCATGAATTCAATATATGTATCGGTTTTCGCCGGGTTTTCCGTTAATTAACTGGGCAATTTTTTTCTTCTTAATTAATCGATGAGAAAAATCTTTATCCCCATGAACCGAAAAGACTACTAATCTTGAAAATACATCAGATGCCGCGCTCTCGCGTCCCCGCGGGCGACCACCAGCCCCAATAGCCGGCGGCCATTCCGGCGCCGTCGACCACCCTCCCCAGCCCTCCCTGCCCGTCCAGCCACCTTCCTCCGGCGCCACCCCTGATTTGGGGCTTCCCCCCTTCCCCAGCGGCGCGCCCCGGCGGGTCGCCTAATGGGGATCTAAATCTGGACTGGGCCACCCCGCCTCCTCCGCCTCCGGGAAGGCCAGCCGCGGCTGATGTGGGGGTGCAGATGGTGCCCGAGACCCCTCCTGGGCTGCAGGGGAACGCGTCTCGCTCCGGCACCCGCGCGCTCGCACCCGCCTTCAATGCTGATGTCGCCGCGTTCGCTGCCCTGGAAGCCAGCCGCATTAACTCGTCGACGCGTCCTGGTGGGTGGCTGGCGTGCTTCAATGCGGAGCGCACTCCGGCTGGCCGCGCGGATACCCATGCCCATGCGCATTCATCGCCCGCCGCGCGCGAGGAGCCCGAGGCCGACGCGACGGCGCCCTGGGTTCTGGTCACCTCCCGTCGCCCGCGCCGCCCGGCTTTGCCTGAGCCAGCCTTCAAGCCGCGCCCTCCTCCTCCAGCCTGGATCGTCAACCTCTGCTTCAACTGCTTAAAGCCGAGGCACAAGGCGTGGAAATGCCGCAACCCCGTCGTCTGTAGGCGTTGCTTCCAACCTGGTCACCGCGCCCGGACGTGCACCAACAAGCCTGCGCCCCACCTGCGTCCTGGTGCTCGCCCTGCTCCCTACCCCAACAGGCCGCGCGCGGCCGCGACGCCTCCCACCGCTCCGCCGCCCCGGCAAGCTGTTGCTCCGCCTCCTCGCCAGGCCGAGCCACCAGCCCACGACCGCACCATGGCCTGGAACGACGACCACGCCTCGCGCCCCGCCGAGGTCTTCTCCGTCGTCCACGCGACCCCCGCGATGCTGCAGGTGGCGGCGGTTCTCGGCTCCAACGCGATGGTCGCTTGGTTCGACCGTGATGTGCGTGTTGGCAAGGAGGACGTCTCCAAGGCTGTCTGCAAGGCCACCGGCGCGCTGGCAATTGACGTGGCGGTCACCGACCACCACCCGGAGGCCTTTCTGGTGCGCTGCGTGCATCAGCACCACTGCGCTCTGGCGCTATCCCAGCGCGAGCTACCTTTCGGCACGGCGCACCTTCAGGTGCGGCCCTGGCGGCTCGAGGCGCACGCCGAGCACGTTGACCTCAACCACCACGTGCGGCTCTGTTTGGAGGGATTGCCGCTCCATGCTTGGGACGAGCACGCGGTAGCGGCGGCCATTGGCGCTGGCTGTGCCCTGGACTACATCGAGCCGGCGTCAAAGCTCAAGACGGAGACGAAGGTGCTTGGGCTTTGGGCTTGGACGGCGTGCCCTAGCCGGGTGCCCAGGCTGAACTGGATCACCCTCCCGGCGCGTGACGGTGGCCGCCCTGCCTACGGTCGCCGCGGGCTCGAGCACAGGGTCCTTGTTCATCTCGCGATCCATGAAGACCCTACAGGAGAGACCATTATCTCCACCCCGTACACCTGACCTGGAGATACATGGTGCTTGACGGGGAGACTGAGCCTCGCGATCGCCGTGAGAGGGTTTCACGCCCGGCTCTGCGGCACGATCGCCGGGACCGAGACCGAGAGACGAAGACGACGACCGTCGCCGCGATGACCCTCGCCGTGGTCGTGATGACTCCAGAAACCGATCCGGCTGGGGTGCAAGGCTCCGACGCAGCCTCTCGCGTGCGCCAAGGGATGACGACCGCGGCCGCAACCAGCACGGCGGCAGGGACGACAGGCGTAGGCACGCCAGCATTGGGCAGGCAGGACAGGTTCTGCGTGGATCAGGGTCATCCAGCGGTGACAGGCTCACGGAGCACACTGTGCTGGCTGCTCCCACCATCCCCCTCCTCACCCGGCAGCAAGCTTCTCCCAGGGAAGATGGCCGCGGCCGCAGAACAGAGATGCATCCCCCCGGTCTGCTCGGCGTCGCTCAAGGGACAACCTCACGCCACCTACATCGCCAACATCAGTGCTGCCCTCCACGCCTCCCTCCAAGCGTGGCTCTGCCCAGACCACTGCGGGTGAAGCTGGCGTGATCAGCCCGGCCCTGCTGCACCTCTGCTCACCAACGTCGATGCTCCCCCCGCTCATCTCGCTGTCACCCGCAAGACCGTCGGGGTTCGAGGCCTCTCCAACACCACCTCTTCTGTGCAGCCCGTTTCGCCGCACCCCAACGCCGGAGAGGCTCCACCAGGAGACAGCCAACCTGGAGCCAGCCAGCCCTGAGATGTCGATGGGCCTCGATGCTCTGTTCGCGCCTGCTCAGGGTGCGCTTCTGCCGCTGCCGTCTGTGTCACCACCACCACGCCCGGCCACTGCAAGGCGGAAGACGCTCGCTGGAGTGGACATATGCTCTGATGGAGGTGGATTGGTGCTCAAACGGACCAGTGTGCGCATCAAGAAGCGTCGACAAATTCCGGTCCAGAAGCAAGCTGAGGCTCTGGTGTGCCGCATCATTGGCATCATCCAGGACGGAGAAGACATCACCGAGGCCACCCTGAACTCTTTTGCCGCTCGCTTCAAGGATCAGCTGCCTGAAGAGGTCATCGGAGCCATGCGTGCCCTGTTCAAACTTGATGACATGCATGCTAATGCTGTGGAAGATGCACTGATTGACCGTGGGGGTGAAGATGGCCTTGACCAAGAGGTGGACACGGTGCTGCAAGCTGCTGCCTGATGCTCTGGCCTGCCACTAGAGATGCTTAGTTTTCCATGTTAGCAAAATCTCATGTATCACTGCAGTGGCACCGGTCACTGGCAAGTTGGGATGTATCTTGCTGTTCTTGTTCTAGTTGCTCTAGCCGTAGGTGCCATGCTCCTGTTGCATTGGCTGTAGCTCTTCTAGCTTTCTGTTACTTCTCCAGTTGCATGTACTCTGCCCATGTTGGCCTACTTGCTGTTGCCCAACAGCTAAATTTCTTTGTGTCTGTCTTCTGCCATCGGCCTTGTCCCAGGGAAAATGTGGTTTACCCATGTTTGAACAACCAGTTAACTTGCTTAGCTGGAATGTGAGGGGCCTAAACTGCCCACACCGTCGCGCAAGCGTGCATGAGACGATTGCTGCCTCCTCTTGCCAGATCGTCTGCCTCCAGGAAACCAAGCTGTGCTCCGTCGATGCTTTCACTGCCGCTTTCCTTGGCGGCCACAGACTAAGAGGATTCGCGCAAAGACCGGCTACCGGAACCAGAGGGGGGATCCTCATGCTATAGGATGACCACGCGGTGGAGATTACTGACATCCACACCACCGACTACTGCCTTTCAGCAATGGTGTGCATTGCTTCTTCCGGCGTTCGATTCAAGATCACCTCGGTCTACGGCCCAACTGCGTCCACCCTCAAGGAAGCTTTTTTCGCTGACCTCACCAATGAGAAGCCTCCGGTCGAACAATGTGGCTCGCTCTGGGCGACTTTAACCAAATTTATAGAGCGCGACAAGAACAAGAGAAATGTCAACACTAGACGCATTAACCGTTTCCGCAATGCTTTGCAAGCCTTCGAGCTCAAGGAATTTCATCTCCAGAATAGAAGGTTCACCTGGAGCAACGAAAGACTGAACCCAACTCTTTGCAAGCTCGACTCTTTTTTCTGCAACGCCGAGTGGGACATCCACTTCAACACCCACATTCTTCACGCTTTGTCATCTTCTCTCTCCGACCACTGCCAGCTCCTGCTTGCGGATGATAAAGGGCCTAGAAGACCACCAAGTTTCAAGTTTGAGAATTTCTGCACTTCCATCCCAGGGTTTAATGATGTGGTGCTCAAGGCTTGGGGTGAAAACACCAACCACACGGAGCCATGCCAAGTGCTCTTCCACAAGCTAAAGAAAACAGGGACCCGCCTCACTCAATGGAGTAGAGGTCTTTTTTCCAAGGCAAAGCTCCATTTGCACGCTGCCCTGCTGGTCATTCTACATCTTGACATGGCTCAGGAAAACCGTCAACTTTCCACAGAGGAGCATGATCTCCGCTCCAGACTCAAGAGGAGGGTTGTTAGTCTTTCGGTGCTGGAAAGGGCAAGGAAAAAAACAATGTGCTCGAATTGCCAACCTTAAAGAAGGTGACTCAAACAGCAAATATTTCCACCGCCGCATCAACGCCCGAAGAAGGAAAAATCACATCCACAGAATAAGCCACAATCAAGGATGGGTCACCGAGCACGAGCATAAGGAGAAAATCATCCACGACCACTTTGCCGAGGTCTTGGGTAAAGGAAATTTGAGATCCAAAGACTTCAACTGGGATGAGTTAGATCTTGAATCTCATGATCTATCAAGCCTTGCGGATCCGATCATAGAGAAGGAGGTACGGGATGCCATCAACCAAATGCCTGGCGATAAGGCGCCCGGTCCGGACGGCTTCACCGGTATGCTCTTCAAGAGATGTTGGGATATCATCAAGGATGATGTCATGAAAGTGATCGAACTTTTTGATAGGCTACACACGACAAACTTTCACTGGCTCAACTCAGCGAACGTGGTGCTTCTGCCAAAAAAAGAGGGGGCCGAGGGGATTTCGGATTACAGTCCCATTAGCCTCATCCACGCCATCGCAAAGATTCTGACCAAGGTCCTTGCGAACAGACTGAGCCCATTCATGAACACTCTTGTTTCCAACGCCCAGAGTGCCTTCATCAAGTCTCGTAGCATTCATGACAACTTCATGTACGTGAAGAATTTTGCACGCCGGCTACATCAAAGAAAAACACCAGCTCTTCTATTCAAGCTGGATATTCGGAAAGCCTTCGACTCGGTTCGATGGGAGTATATCCTTGACCTTCTCCAACGGAGGGGCTTCCCGAGCAAGTTCCGGGATTGGATCACGGCGCTACTGTCCACTTCCTCATCGCGGTTTCTTCTCAACGGTGTGGCTGGCCCACACATCAAGCATGGCCGCGGCTTCCGTCAGGGTGACTCCCTCTCCCCGCTGCTCTTTGTCATCGCCATTGACCATCTCCAAAAAATCTTGGGGTTAGCCACGAGAAAAGGGCTGCTACACAAAATTAGAGGCCGCGGGCCTCTCATGCGTACCTCTCTTTATGCGGACGACGCGGCGGTTTTCATGGCACCCATCAAGGGCGACATCGACAACCTATCAAACATTTTGAAACTTTTTGGCAACGTCACGGGTCTCGACACCAACTTCCACACAAGCTCCGTCGTCCCTATTCGATGTGCGCATCTCAATTTATCTTCCATTCTCCAAAGCCTGCCGGCGGCCCGGACCTCGTTTCCCATGAAATACTTGGGCTTCCCACTCTCGGTGTGGCGGCTCAAGGAGGCGGATTTCCAATTTCTTGTGGACAAATTTGCAGCAAGGTTGATAACGTGGGATGGGCAAAACATCACCGCCATGGGACGCACATCCCTAGTCAAAGTCTGTGCTAGCATCCCTTGCGATCTACCATAGCACACCAATCATCCTCCCAACAGGCACCTTGAAGAGCATCAACAAAATCGAGTGTGCCTTTCTTTGGGCCGGAACGGACAAGACCACCGGGGCAAAATGCAAAGTAAATTGGAATGCCATCTGCCGCCCTCTTGAATACGGAGGCCTTGGCGTGCTCCACATTGAAAATTTTGCTAGGGCTCTCCATCTACGATGGCCATGGTTCGAATGGAAGGAGCCGTCCAAGATGTGGGTTGGGATGGGGAATCCATGTGACGAGGCGGACCTTGACTTGTTCTATGCATCAACTACTATCATTGTCGGAGATGGTGCACGCACCCCTTTTTGGGACTCCCCTTGGGTTCTTGATCGGAAGCCAAAAGACACTGCCCCCCTCATCTATGAGGCATCAACAAGAAAAAACTGGAAGGTCGGTGAAGCCTTGAAAGACGAGGCTTGGGTCTCCAAGATAAAACTTTTGGCCAACTTCACCATCAACCACTTCCAGCAATTCGTTCGGCTATGGGCCTTTCTCCATGAGTTCCAACTCAATGCAAACGTGGATGATGACATTGTGTGGAAACACACTGCTAGTGGCCACTACTCGGCAGAATCCGCATATAAGGCGCAGTTCTTGGGTACGGTGAGATCCCCGATGGTGAACACGATTTGGAAGGCTTGGGCCCCTCCAAAAGTCAAGTTCTTCACGTGGTTGGCCATGCAAAACCGGATATGGACGGCGGATAGGTTGGCCAAAAGAGGGTGGCCGAACTGTGGCCTCTGTCCACTATGCAAGCGCGAGCAAGAATCAGCGGACCACCTCTTCTTCAGATGCCGGTTCTCTCTTCGCATTTGGAGATTGCTCAAGGATTGGTTACAACTTCATCACTTAGACAGTGTGACATGGCACACAAAGCCAACCATCATGGATTGGTGGATTGGCATGTCTGATGAATCCGTCCCAAATAGGAAGGCCATGGCCTCGCTAACAATGCTCACATCTTGGACCTTATGGAACGAAAGAAACGCAAGAGTCTTCCGCCACAAGAGCACTCCATCGACGATCCTCCTTGAGGGTATAAAGAGTGAGGCAAAGCTTTGGGTCGCCGCCGGAGCGAAAAAATTGAGGTTGATCATGCCGGGAGAGTAATGACCTAATGTAATTGATTTTGGGCCACAGGCCATGTAACAAAACTCTATTCTCTCTTAATTAATTCTCTTAATTAATACATGAGGCAAATCTTTTGCCTCCGTTTAAAAAAAATAAGGCAAATCTTTTGCCTCTGTTTCAAAATGAAAAAAAAATCAGCCACCCAGCTAGTCACTGAGCAGCACCGTAGCTAGTAGTCGAGTACAGCTAGTAGACCAAATGGAGATGTTCACACGGCAAGCACGGGCCAGCGTAGATATGTCCAATTGACAGGTTTCTCCGCCAAGAAGTGAAACGATCTAGTCAGCGAGAAATAATTAGTATTATTTTTCGATTCAAGCCTAGTGGTTATATGCTTGGATGGTTTCAGTCCTTTAGCAACTCAAAAGGCAGCGAAGCAATTTGTCCACGCGTGTCCGTTTGAGTCTGTATGGACAAACAAACACAACCCAACGCAGAGATCTTTTTCCATCTTCTGTCTGTTCCATTTCTGTCCTAACTCTGGGTCGCAGACGTTTCCGTGTCCTCATTTTGTCCGCACCTGCCCATTGCATGTCTCGCCTAGCCCACCTGCCATCCACCTTTTCATTTATTTTCCTCTCTCCACGATGCACACCTCGCCCTGTAGCAGTTGAGGCATCGCCCCGGATAGACCTACTGTGCAGTGGCTCCATGCCGCATTCCTCCGGGACACCATCGGGACGGGACAACACTGCGGGCGATGCCGCATGGTAAGGAGTAGCAGTAGCTGGGCACGCTTGGAGTATCACGCCAGTGGGTGCCGGCGGCGTGCAGGGCCGGCCCTGTGTTTTGGGAGGCCCTAGGCGAACTCGACGACATGGCCCCTATGTCCTAAGTCTTAAGACCATATATATGTATGCGTGTGCGTTATATATATAACTTATTAAGAGTAACTTTTAATCACACATCTTTAGTTTAAAATTTGACTATAATAATTCAAATGACTCCATCGAGAACAATAATAACCAAATTCGAACTGACTCCATCAACAACAATAATACTAAAATGATCGCAAAATGAAACTAACATGACATGATTACCTCAAATAAGAACCAAATTAGACTGACTCCATCGACAACAATAATACTTCAGTGCTTCAAAAAAAGTTTCTTCGGGCATTTCTTGATCCAAAGTCATTAAGGGCACAATCAAGATCAACATTGTCCAAGATATCCTTCTCAATGCAGCACATAGCCAGGCCATTCAATCTATCTTGCAACATAGTTGACCTCAAATAATTTTTCAGTAGTTTCAGTTTAGAGAAACTTCTTTCAGCTGAGGCTACAGTCACAGACACTGTTAAGAGGGTCCGATAGGCAACAGAGACATTTGGATAGCAATCTACAGCCATAACAAACTGAAGAATCTCAAGCGCTGACATCAAACCATCTGGCAAAGTTACCTGCAACACTTTTAACTCAGAGACAAAATCATGAAGATCAACATCAGATGATTTATCATCAGAAAAAGCTTTTGCAAAAGTAGTGCAACATTCCTGTAGATTGCTATCATCCAAGGACTTCAGATTTTTTGAATTGAATAAGAAACCAAACACCTTTTCAAATTTCTTCAACTGATCAAAGCGACTGGTTAATGAAAGAATTGCATTGTCAACGATGACTAGAAAGTAAGTAACTCTGAAGGATTCCATTGCTGACAACTGTATTTCTTCGTCTTGATCATTCATTTCATCGTAATGCCTCTTTCTTTTCCGTTGACGTTTTGAAGGAAATTCTGGCTCTATGTCCATATCAGATGCAATGGCTTTTGCTATCTCAATACTAGCTTGAAAGCCTTCATCTCTGTACTTCTTAAAATATGATATGACCCCTTGAATGTGTTTTATAGTAGCATCAATGCACACCATCTTTTCCTGCAACTTTTGGCTCACCATATTTACAGAGAACAAAACATCATGCCAGATAACCATGCCAACTAAAGGTTCAAAATTCTCAAGTGCACTGACCAAAGATTGAGCATCACTTACAGCTGCTGGGTCATCAGTAGAAGTCTCCTCCAATTCCTTCAAAGCTGAAATTACATGGATAGTTTGGTACCTGATAGGTTGCACACTCTTTATTCGACTCTCCCAACGAGTACTAGACAAAGGCTTGAGAGTTAGTTTTGTTCCTTTTGGAAGATTGTCAAGTAAAATTTTCCACCTTTTAGTAGAACGTGAAAACAACATGTATATCCGTTGTATAATACCAAAGAATGTAATAGCTTGTTTGCAAGATTTTGCCATATCACAAAGAGTGAGATTTAAACTATGACATGCACATGGCATATACAATGCTTTGGGGTTTTCTTTAAGGAAGCGACTCTGAACACTTTGGTATTGTCCTTTCATGTTGGAACCATTGTCATAACCTTGACCTCTCACATCAGCAACATTCAAATCAAAAGAACTCAATGTATCCATCAATACCTTCAAAAGCCCCAATCCCGATGTGTCCTCAACCTTTAGGAACTCTAGGAAAAACTCCTCCACTCTCGGAAGGTTGCTTGACATATTGACACAACGCACAATGAGAGTCATTTGTTCTTCATGGCTCACATCCGGGGTACAATCCAAGATAACAGAAAATACTTGGCATCTTTGATGATCTTTAAAATAACCTTTCTCACAGCATCAGCAAGAACCGAGATCAACTCATTCTGGATTTTGTGGCCAAGATAGTGATGATGAATTTCTCTATTTTGAATGCGCCGGATGTGTTCTTGCATAACAGGATCAAATTCAGCAATCATTTCAATCGTGCCCAAAAAATTACCATTATTATCTTGATACAACTTCTCATTTGATCCACGAAAAGCCAAAGTATGTTTTGCAAGAAACTTCACAGCAGAAACTATTCTTACCAAAACTTGTCTCCAACGCTCCTTCTCCTTTGCGATCTCCCTTTGCATATCATCATCAATCGTCTGATTTTTGCCTAGTCTCAACCTAACTTCATTCCATGTATTCATGTTTGTTAAATGCTCAACACTGTTCTCATGATCTTTGAGACGCACACTCAAACGCTTCCAGTCATTCAATCCATCAGATGCTAGCATAGGCTTGCTCAGTTTTGATTTGAACAACTTGCAACAAAAACAATATACTTTGTTTGCACCCTTATGGTAAACCAACCACTTTCTGTCAACAAACTCACCATTACTTAACTTTCTGGAGTAAAAATCATATGAAAAGTGTCTACCAATGTTGTCCTTCTTGAACTCCAGATCCGGTACTCTAATAGGTCCCTTCTCAATTAAAATATCCCTTTTGCTATTGTCAAGAATTTCCCATGTTCTTGGATAAAAAATAAATGAAAGGGAATCTTCCTGTTCATCATTAGCGGAAGGCTGCAAATTTTCCTCCTCCCTTGTACTGTCAGCATCAACTTCAAAATTTATTTGCTCCCCTGTACTTGCACCATCTTCATTGACCTCAACATCTGAATTTTCATGCTCGGGGGTAGTTTCTTGCCCTTGTTCTTCACTGACATCAACATTGCTTGAAGATGTAAAGAACTTATTCAAAGAACCCTTCAGTGGTAGAATTTTCAGATCACTTTCTTTCTTTTTCCTCCTTTTTTCAGCACCCGACAATTGCTTCTTCTTAGGTAACATGGCAGGCTAATGTCCTAAAATCATGAAGAAAAGATCAAAAGAGGATACAAAGAATTAGGAATTTATACATCGGACTTCAAGACTTGCAGTCGGCCAAGTAGCGGACAGCGGACTTGCCGGATGACGGATGTATACTTGTATAGGTATTGCCGCGGTGCTGCCTTGCCGGATGCCGGATGGTCGGGCTGCCAGACTGCCGTGCGGCGCGCGCAGCTTCAGCGGCGGCCGAGATGAGGGCGACGCGGCAAGGCGCCGAGCGAGGAGGCCGATGGGCGTCACGGGCGACGGTTCACCGTTCACGGTCGACGAACCTACGAAGGAAAACGAGCAGTCGTGTGCCTGGCAACTGGCGTGAGTCATGGCGCCTGACGCTTTGCATTCGCTAATCGATCAGCGATCGCTAGCTAGCTATCTGATGGGCCTAGCCCATCTTATTTCTTTTCTTTTGTATTTTTTTACCTATTTTTTGCTGGGCTATAGTATATATATATATACTCCATCATGGCCCCCCCCCTCGCCTGGGCCCTGGGCCGTCGCCCCCCCGGCCATACCCCAGGGCCGGCCCTGGCGGCGAGAGACGAGCTCGTGGGTGCATCACCATGTTTCGTATCTCCGGCTGGCGCTGGCGCAGCAACTGCCGTGCCTCTCGCCCGCGCCCGGTTGGTGCTACCCACAGTCCTTCATGCTCGCCGTGCCGTGCCGCGATCGATCCTGCCTCGATGCGGCGGGGCACCCCTCAAAACCGGGTTTGTTCTCGAGACGCATGTCGCGCCCTGTCAGCGTCGTGCACGTCTCTTATCAGCATTGGGTGAGCCGGACTGTTTTTTTGGGTGGGAGGGGGTTGCGGTTACCTGTTTGGGCCGTGGATCATGTTCGTCTCGATCCAAACGGATTGGGTCGAATCAAACTCGGCTATGCGTTGGACCTCGCTTTTCCCCCCGAAAAATTCTACTCGAAAACAAAAATACCACCTTCTACCACACATTTCAGGTAAAACATTTTCCGTATTTATCTTTTTTTAGCAATTATCTACTGCTCATTTTTGCTACGATATCCATACCCTAAAACAGCTCACCGGCGTAGCAATATTTATTTACAGCAAACATCCAGAGGTGCAGGCAGCAAAGATCTTTTTGCATGCATGTTCTCGGAGTGGAGAGCACTTCCCCTCGCGGCCAATTTTCGTGTTTTGACCCTTTGGGCAAAGTTTAGCCGGATTTGACCCCGGTTCGAAAGTATTTCGGGATCTGACCCTTTTCCTATCGCTGGGGAAAACGGCGGTAGGGTTGTGCAGGCTACCGCTAAGCCATGCGGCGGTAGGTTAACGGCAGCCGCCGTGAGCCAACCGTATTGGGGCGGACGTGGCGTAACGGCACTACCGCCAGGGCTGACGGCGGTAGGGTAGAAAAAGCTACCGCCACCAACCGTGGCGGTAGGGTGTGCCAGGCCCTGCGCGCGCGCCAGGGTTCTGTAACAGAAAATGGACTATATTTTACGGTAGGGTATCACACCTTACCGCCAAGGGGTCAGGCGGTAGGGTCTGCTGTAGCGGCTAATCGCAAAGATTTTGCGGTAGGCTGTGAGATCCTACCTCCGCAGTCCCTGGCGGTAAGGTCCTCTGTCACTTATTTTTTGAGAAGATCTTGATCATTTCAACTACAAATAGGAATGATAGTTCAACACAGTAGTAAATAGTGTTTGCAAACACGAAAAATATGATGATCTCACACATTGTATGCAGCAGATGGACAACACCAAATAGGTAGGTATCAAATTGACATATCAAATAGGTTCAACATATCAAATAGGTTCAACATAGTAAAAAGGTAGAAAATTGACAACACCAACATAGCATACAAGTTCTTGTTCACAACTAGTTCAACTAAGCGAGTTCAACACGACCATATCACTTGTTCCTCCCCCTATTGGCGGTACGGTCCTCGTTTCTCTTCGAGCGGGTTTCGTCCGGCTTCTTCGTGCGACGACGAGTACGCTCTTTCTAAAACGGGGGTGGACTCTTCCAGTCCTTCTTCGGCTGTTTCCCTCTCTTGTCCTGGGTTGGCTGAGTCGGTGGAGGTCTGTCATCGTCATCGTACTCCTCCTCCTCACCACCTCCGTCATCGGATTGCTCCTCTTCCTCGTTTTCTTCTTCCTCTTCCTCGTCAGCTTCTTCCTCTTCCTCCTCAACAACGCGAGACGACGAGGCGGCATGGGTAGAGGAAGCTCCGCCGGCGTGGCTCGATGAAGCGATGGCACACATCGACCTTCCATGAGCAGGATCATGGACATCGGCCGCGCGAGCGCACCCAAGCATACCCACTATCTTACGACAACGGGTCATGAACTTTTGCAATAACAAACAACCAAGAACATAATACATATCAACTTTAGGGTTACAATTAAACTATAACATGGCTAGGAGGCTCGATGTTACCTTCATCGTTTCCCTCATGTTGCTATCAGATTCCACAGTTCCGGGGTCATACGCAAGCACGTTCGAGCCATCAAGAATGCTTCTGTTAAGCTCCGAAGCCTGCACATGTAAGCATCATTTGTAAGTCAGTGACACTAACTAAAGCAGTTTTCATCCAACCGCTCACAGCTCAAAACAATAGAGAACACCACTTGCCACTCTGTTCATCAGGGGTGCATACTCACTGAATTCACCTTTGAGGTCTCTGAGGTGGTCACGGTAGGCTTCATCCTCGGAGTCATCTTCCTCCAATGATGCGATATCGGCTTCCGTCCACTGTGTCCTCAGGCGTAGACGGTACTTCACGCCATCGTCATACCACTTCATGTGTTCATGGTACGCGTCCCAGTCAACCGTTCTCCTCTCGCCGTCTTTGCGATACCTCCTCTCGTCCCACGCTTTCACGTGATCCGCGTGCTCGTGCCCCCAGTCTGTGATCAACTGACAATTCTTCCTACTCTTCCTGCAAGGCATAAGAAGCAATAAAACATAAAACATCATGATAACGTCAAACAGAATGAAAACATGGCAATAGAGAACAATGTCCTCACCAGTGAAGCTCGAAGCCACCGGTGTCGGTTGGGCGCGTCGGTGGGGTATTTTGGAATCTACCAAATTGCATGGCCAGACGCTGTGGCAAGTGCCACTCCACGGCGTACACACATATCATGGGCACAATGCACCGCCAGGCAAGACTGTCCTCGAGGCACATCGCGTTGAGCTCGAACCCCCATTCTCGGTCATGGTACGGCCACCAGTTGACCTACAAAAGGATTGGTAAGAACCGTGAAAGTGGCTACAAAACGATTGGTAAGCTACTTGGTATACCTGGTAAGCTGACAGGTTGTCCAGCTCATTGGTGAAG
This sequence comes from Elymus sibiricus, assembly GCA_039707655.1. Lineage (NCBI taxonomy): Eukaryota > Viridiplantae > Streptophyta > Magnoliopsida > Poales > Poaceae > Elymus > Elymus sibiricus. The sequence continues at coordinate 132,179,464 of CM077676.1, read as the reverse complement.
ACCTTGTACAGCGTACTGGCCTTGCCCATGTAGACCTTCACCTTGTCCCAAGCGTACGCGACGGTCGGGTATCGAGCACTGTCGCCTTCTTCGCCATAATCCATCCATATATGCCGGTCATGTCTCTCAGGACGGTCGACCAGCAACCGCTCCCACATCCAAATAGAGAGGGCCCAAACAAATCCACACATGCCGGAGCTCTCTTCGATCCTCTGCGTTGCGTCGTCCAGCTACAAACACCAAATGATGATCAGATAACACAATCTAAAGCAGCATACATACGTCAAAAAATGAATATTGAGATATTTATCGTATCGAGCAATATAGATACACGAGGCCGGCGGACCCCCAGCTGTACCCCGCATCCCAGTCCTCTAGGAAGCCGAGATACATCCATAGGGCGCTATCCCCCGAGTAGTCTGGAAACACGACCTCCGTCAGAAGGTACCACAAGTAGGCCCTCGCGTACTGCTCCACGGTCCGCTCATCGGCATCTTCCGGGCATATGGACCAGTTCTCCTGGAGCCACTTGAGTCGCACACCGGATGTTCTGTTCCCCTTCATGGGAGGGCAGTCGCCGATGAGGGCGATAACCCTCTCCTGCCAGTTGGTCCTCTCCACTCGCCCAGTGAGAGCATGGCACTGGATCGGTAGGGCCGTGATCATGGCGAAGTCCTCAAGTGTCACCGTCATCTCACCACATGGGAGATGAAAACTATGCGTCTCGGGGCGCCACCGGTCGATCAATGCTGTGAGAGCCGAGTGGACGAGCGTCGGCGGCTGTCGTTTGAACTGAAGCACTAAACCTAACAGTCGTTCTCTCCTGAAGTACGGCGTGTAGCGCTCGTCATACTGCATCTGAACGGCTTTCGTGTGGTCCCTCATCCGCAATGGGGGTAGCATCTGTCAAAATGTAAACGGAAATAGTTAGTAATTTCATTTCTCATAATAACCAATAACTTCTGCAACAACTTGATCATAGATATTACCACTCCATTCTCCACAAAACGGGCGCGATGACCGTTGTCGAAAGCATGGTCAAGCATGGTGTACTTGACGCCGATGTTGGGCGCGGGGGGGGGGGGGGGGGGGGGGGGGCTAAAACAATTGGAAATGAATCAAGTTCAAATATAAATGATATCATTTTCAACCAACATGAATCATATCATTTTGAAATATAAATGATATCATTTTCAACCAACATGAATCATTTTCAACCAACATGAATCATATCAAGTTCAAATATAAATGAATCATATTCAACCAACATGAATCGTATCATATTCAACCAATATAAATGATCAATGCAAATGAATCATATTGAACCAACATCATTCATTCAACAACATTCAACCATCCAGATTTTTTTTTGAAAATCATTCATTTATTTATCCAACATTTATAAAAAAAAAATTGAAATACGCATATGCATAATTCACCAAAATCCATCATATTCAAACATTGTACTATATGTATATGATTCATTCATTCAACAACATCCATCATATGTAGCCAACTAGTTACAATCCCTCCAACATCCATCATATGACCATTCATTAAAAAAATTGGTGATGAACTAGGGTTCATATGGAAACTACATAGAATCTCTCCAACCAGTTACTAGAGTTCATATTCAACCCCATACATCATATAGAATCAAGCTAAGCAAACCTAGCATCAACCAAAATTAAAATCTAGTAGAAAAATAGGATTCATTTGTACCAAATAATGCATCGAATCAACGGCAGGGTCTCCGGCGGTAGGGTTGCACAGCCTACCGCCGGGGTACCTGGCCCCGTGGTTTATAACTGTTCAGCATCTACCGTCAGGGTCTCCGGCTGTAGGGTTGCACAGCCTACTGCCGGGGTTTCTGGCGGTAAGGTGGACGGCAGGAGACGGCTGCCGTTTACTCGGGCTGACGTGGATGAGTGAGCTACCGCCTAGGCTTTTGGCGGTAGCTTGCACAACCCTGCCGCCATGGACCCTGGCGGTAGGAAAAAGGGTCAAATCTCAAAATATTTTTGAACCGGGGTTTAAACTTTTCGAAAAGGGTCAGAACACGAAAATCGCCCTCCCCTCGCTGTCGCGTCCGGCATTGAACTCATGCATCAGCTCCGACACACGCCGCCCGTCGTAAGCACCCCTCGCCCACATGCATGCATTGTGTTGTCCACTGCGGCAGGGCGTCTGCGGCAAAGCCACATCAATGTGGTCCTTGTACAATTTCCATTCCAAAAGTGCAAGCTAGCTACAGTCGTCATCAATGTCTCGAAGCCATCGGCCAGGAGACTCGCGGTGGGAGAGAGCTGCCTTGCCCGACCAGCCCCAATCGCTCCATCAACCACCACCCGGAGATGCCATTATTTTTGCATTGCCAAATATTAGAAATCATCCATCTAGCACCAATCATTTTTGGCTATGTGGGCAATGTTTTTGTTCTCTATCCACCCATTTTAATTTTTTCAATGATAATCCATCCATTCCAAAAAAAAATTGATGTGGATTTTTAGTCCAAACCTGAACTGATAAGTACTCCCTCAGTCCCATAATATAAGAACGTTTTTGACACTAGTGTAGTGTCAAAAATGTTCTTAAATTATGGGACGGAGGGAGTATGTTTCTAGCATTTATCGCCATTTGTTTTTTTATCAAGATCAGACATGGTAGAAAATGAAAAATAAAAAAGAAAGCCAAAATGTCGTATGAAGCATTCACATCTTTTTTTTACTCGCTGCTGCATAATCATGGTGGTTTCATTTTTCCGCAAAACATGTGGGGTTGGAAAATGATGCGGTGGATGTGGCACCACTGTCAGGCAGGTAGGATGTGGCATCACTCATTCTGCTCATCCTAACCGTCACGATTACAAAATGCGAATATAACACATAAGGAGCCTCCATGCGAGCCCACGGGCTAGTGTTGCAAATTCCTTTTCTCTATTTGGAAACATTTTAGGAGTTCGATATAGGCCAGCTGGCACATTCTCCCATGGAGGCTACCACCACATCTGCCGGAACACACTAGGTCGGTTGTTCCGTCCATACCTAAATGGATCAAATCAAAATTCATTGGCGGCCTGGGGAACCCTACTTGCGGGGCTGCACAAATCGGGCCTGTCAGCTTGTATATGCACACATTAGAAGCAGTGACCATATTTTTTTGTGGGATATGGCTTCAATTGCTCAGTTCATCCTATCGACACGCCCACAGAATGCAAACGGCCCATTGGCTATGTGAAGGGCAACAACCCTCACGATCCATGAAAGGCTTATCCGTAGTCAAATTTGTCCGTAATGGGTATATAATCATGTTTCACTGGTACAAAAATACATCTTTGCATGTTGTATTTTCTCCTGCTTGACAAGCGCCAGAGGAACTTTGGCTTTTTGATAAGCATCACACGTTTATCAGAGGAAGAGCAACTGTCGCATGATCCATGAAAGTCCTCTCATTTGTCGGCATTCTACTAGTTGATGCAATGTAGCTTTAGTTGTTCTGTTCATCCTACCAGCGCGATTGCAGAATAAAATGGCGCAATGGGCTCAAGAAGGGCAACCGCCCACACTATGCATGAAACGCTTATTCATATACAAAATCGCCCTTAATGAGTACAACATCACCACATATTGTACATGACGACCCTATAATGTAGCAATCATCTTGAATTCCTCGAAAGGTCTTTTAAGGCTCATACTTTTTCGTTGATACTCTGCAGATGATGTCCACAAAAGGGGAGCGTGGCACAAATGGATCCAACAAATACATATCGCAAAATTGTATTTTTCTCCCCTAGAAGGGAAATGGCCAGTGGGCAGGCCGACTTTGACAAGCGTCACACTTTTTTCTCACCGGATACATGAAAAGACATCTCGTCATCGGCAATCTACTAGTTGGTGTGGCGTTGCTCTACTTGTGTTCATCATCCTATCGGCACGATCACACAATTGAAAAACGACACAATGGCTATGAGAGGGGCAAGCACCCACACGATCGCAATGAGCGGGTCATTCTGTTTCTGCTGATACTCTCCCGCTGATGCCGATGATGTCCACAAAGGGGGGAGTGGCACATTTGATCCAACAAATATATCTCACAAAATTCAATTGTTTTCTCCGCCCCAAGAGTGTGTGGCGATCATGGTGGCTACGAGAATAGGAAACCACCCACGACGCATATATGATGTGTGTTTAACGCCCATCGGCACCCATGACGCCTATATGATGTGTGTTCAACTCTCATTCTGTTCTGGTTTTTGGTACTCTACCGATGATGCCAATGATGTCCACAAGGGGGGGGGGGGGGGTGTGGATTGGCACATTTGATCCAACAAATATATCTCGCAAAATCCTTTTTTTTTCTCCCCAAGAATGTGTGACGCTCATGACGGCTACGAGAATGGGAAACCACACACACACACGATGCATGCATCGCTTATATGTATACAGAATCGCTTGCACTGGGTATATCAGCATCATATCTAGAACACGATGAGCCAACACGCAGCCAGTCAAAGGGTCCCACCTTGCATTTTTTTCCCTTCTCAACCGAGAGCACGCTCATGGATGACCTTTTTTTTTATCCTACCCGCATTCATTTGTTGGAAACTTTTCATCAGGTCAGTGCAGGCATATGGCATAGCCCGATCCATGGGCCACGCCATGTGAGATGGCACCTGTTACATGAGTATGGTCAACAAATATATCTCGCAAAATTGGTTTCTCTCATCCAGAAGGCAGACGACCAGTGATGATGCATGGAAGACCTATCAAGTAAACAAGAATAATCGTCGTCCCATAAAGGCCTATCAGTAGTCAGAATCATCGCCGGCAACGGGACTAGTTCACAATCTACGGCATGCGATCCAAAATTGGTGGCACATGATGAGCCTATATGTTGCGACTCAAAGAGCTTCACCTCGCAAGGGGACTATCACCTTGAACTTCTTGAAAGGTGCACCCACGACGACTATGTGATTTGTCTTTCAAGGCTCAACCTGTTATGTCGACACTCTCCCGGTGATGCCGATGATGTCCACACGATGCATGAAACGCATATTCCTATACATGATCGTCCCTAATGAGTACAACATCACCACATCCGGTACATGATGACCCTATATGTAGCAATCATCTTGAACTCCTCAGAAGGTCTTCAAGGCTCATACCGTTTCTGTGGACACTCCGCAGATGATGTCCAGAAAAGGGGGAGTGGCACAAATAAATTCAACAAATACATAACGCAAAATTGTATTTTTCTCCCCTAGAAGGCATATGGCTAGCGGCAGGCCGGCTTTGACAAGCCTCACACAATGTCTCACAGGGCCCATTGAAAGACCTCCCGTAATCGGCATTCTAGTAGTTGGTGCGACGTTGCTCTACTAGTCCTGTTCATCTTATCGGCACGATCACACAATGCGAATGGCACAATGGCTATGAGAGGGGCAAGCACCCACACGATCGCTACGAGAGGCTCATTTTGTTTCTGTTGATACTCTCCCGACGATGCCGATGATGTCCACAAAGGGGGGGAGTGGCACATTTGATCCAGCAAATATATCTCACAAAATTCTTTTTTTTCTCCCCAGGAGTGTCCGCCGCTCACGATGGCTACGAGAAACGGGAAACCACCCACGACGACTACATGATGTGTGTTTAAGGCCCATCGGTACACACGATGACTATATGATGTTTGTTCACCTCTCATTCTGTTCTGTTTTTGGTACTCTCCCGATGATGCCTTTGATGTCCACAAAAGGGAGGGGAGTGGAACATTTGATCCAAGAAATGTATCTTGCAAAATTCCTTTTTTTTCCTCGCCAAGAATGTGTGACGCTCATGAATCGTTTATATGTATATAGAATATATTGCACTGGGCATATCAGCATAACCTGCAGAACATGATGAGCCCACACGCAGCCAATCCAAGAGGCCCACCTTGCATTTTGTTTCCCTTCTTACTCGAGAGCATGCTCATGGATGACTATTTTTTGATCATACCCGCATTCATTTGTGGGAAAATTTTCATCAGGTCGGTGTAGGCAATTGGCACAGCCCAATCCATGGGCCACACCATGTGAGTTGGCACCTGTTTCACGAGTATTGATCAAAAAATATATCTCGCAAAATTTGTGGCCTATCAAGCAAACAAGAATCATCGTCGTCGGTAAAGGCCTACGAGTAGTCATAATCATCGCCGGCAACGGGACTAGTTCACAAACTACAACATGTGATCAAAATGGGTGTGATACGTCTCCAACGTATTTATAATTTTTTATTGTTTCATGCTATTATATTATCAATCTTGGATACTTTATACTCCCTTCGTCTGGAATTACTTGTCGCGGAAATGGATAAAAGTGGATGTATCTAGAACTAAAATACGTCTAGATACATCCATTTCTTTGACAAGTATTTCCGGACGGAGGGAGTATGTATTTTTATACTATTTTATATCATTTTTGGGAACTAACCTATTAACCCAGTGTTCAGTCCCAGTTCCTACTTTCTGCTTCTTTTTGGTTTTCCAGAAAATCAGTACCAAACGGAGTCCAAACGCTACGAAACTTTTTGACTTTTTTTTTCTGGACATAAGAGACCCTGGAAGCTTCAGGAGGAGTCCAGACGACGAACGAGGAGACGACAAGGCAACAGGGCGCGCCCAGGGGCGCCCTATTACCTTGTGGGCCCCACGAGGCTCCGTCTGACCTAATTCCACTTTTATAAATTCTCAAATATTGGGAAGCCCCCAGGGAGCCACCCGAAACACTTTTTCCGCCGCCACAAGCTTCTGTTCTTCCGCGATTCCATCTGGAGGCCTTTTCTGGTACTCTGCTGGAGGGGGAATCGATCACGGAGGGCTTCTACATCATCCTTGCTGTCGGTGTCAAAACCGGCAGATCTCGGGTAGGGGGGCCCGAGCTGTTAGATCGGATCAATGGGTAATAGGAGAAGAACACACAGCGGATTTACCCAGGTTCGGGCCCTCTCTATGGAGGTAAAACCCTACGTCCTGCTCTTGTTTATATTATGAAGGTATCGAAGTACAGAGTTGATCTACCTCGAGATCGTAAGTTGTGGTCTAAACCCTAGGGGTATGATGAATGACGTATGGATGGATTGAATGCCCTCTACGGACTAAACCTCCTGGTTTATATAGGCACCAGGGGTATCTAAGGTTACACATGGTCGGTTGCCATCGAAGGATTTACATGCCGAATCTAAATATGCTTGAAGTACACGCCAAGTCTTTGGTCGCCACTCTTTGAAGGTCTCCGGAGTCATGCTTCCTCAATGGGCTGGTAGTCTGGCCCATACATTAGGCCGGCTGGGCTAGGACCCCCTAGTCCAGGACACCGTCAGTAGCCCCCGAACTTGTCTTCGAAGCCGAGGTTGTCCATCTTCGTCGGGTAATGTCTTCGGCTTGGCGGTCTTCGGCTTGGCAGGCAAGTTCCACATCTTCGGACAGGTATGATACTTAGTGAGCCTTCTTAATGGATCATTATCTTTGGCAGAGGCTCAAGCGAGTCCAGCCATGCGCCGCTCAAGGCGTACTGTTGTTCATCAAAATACAAAACTTGCTTAGCCCCGAAGACTAGCAGCGTAGGTGAGCTCGGGGGTTAGTTATTGGCAGCCTTTTACTGAAGCGTCACCAACCCTGACACGGCATACGCCAGCCACTACTTATTCGAATCGTGGTTCGAGGCAAACCTCTTACTGGCATGTCATATCAAAACAGAGATCGTGCCCCGCATTTTGGGGGATATCATCAATCCATTGCTTCTCCCCATGCGGCTATAACGACACGGTAAGCCGAAACATGGCGATTTTTACGGCGCTGAAGAGGGACGCTTTGCCTTTTACTGGCTTTATAAAGAGCAAGGAGGGGGTAAATCGAACTTCACACTCTCCTCCTGCTCCAGCGCCCAAACCCTCAACCCTTCTCATTTCTAATCTCCAGCCCAGAACTTCACCCAAGCTTCCGCGCCCGCATCAATGGCCGACGCGGATGTGAAAGGGAAGTAGGTGGCCTCCAAGGTCACCGATGCCAGCATCACTGAGCTTCGCGCGGCGGGGTACATCCCTGCCAACGTCGCCTGCCGGGCACCAGAGCCCGGCCAGCGCGTCCCCACTCCCAAACCAGGGGAGCGGGTCATTTTCGTCCCCCACCTCGTCCGAGGTCTGCGGTTCCCCCTGCATCCCTTTGTGCGGGGGATTCTCTTCTTCTACGGGCTAGATGTCCACAATCTAGCCCTGAACTCCATTCTCCACCTCACCACCTTCATCATAGTGTGTGAGGCCTTCCTTCGCGTGGAGCCGCACTTCGGCCTGTGGCTGAAGACCTTCTGCCTCAAGCCAAAGAGTGGAGGCGCTGAATTCACCGAGTGCGGCGGCGCCATGATCAGAAAACTCCAAAAGCCAATCTGGCTGCAGGGGACCTTCATTGAGACCGTCAAGATTTGGCAATGCGAGTGGTTCTACATCACCAAGCCACTTACCCCGGGTCAAGCCGTGGTTCCGGTTTTCACCGGCGCTCCTCCGAGGAAGCTGGTGTCCTGGCAGAAGCAGGGCCTTGAATGGGGAAACCCGGACGAGGTCGAGGCACTCCAAGAGTGGCTCCGGGCCCTCCAGAAGAAGTTCAAGCTGGTGGATGTGGTGGATGTGATGCTTCATCGGTACATCCTGTTGGAAATATGCCCTAGAGGCAATAATAAATTGGTTATTATTATATTTCCTTGTTCATGATAATCGTTTATTATCCATGCTATAATTGTATTGATTGGAAACTCAAATACATGTGTGGGTACATAAACAACACTGTGTCCCTAGTAAGCCTCTAGTTGACTAGCTCGTTGATCAAAGATGGTTAAGGTTTCCTAGCCATTGACATGAGATGTCATTTGATAACGGGATCACATCATTAGGAGAATGATGTGATGGACAAGACCCAAACTGTAAACGTAGCATTTGATCGTGTCAGTTTATTGCTATTGTTTTCTGCATGTCAAGTATCTGTTCCTATGACCATGAGATCATGCAACTCCCTGACATCGGAGGAGTACCTTGTGTGTATCAAACGTCGCAACGTAACTGGGTGACTATAAAGGTGCTCTACAGGTATCTCCGAGGGTGTCTGTTGGGTTGGTATGGATCAAGACTGGGATTTGTTACTCCGTGTGACGGAGAGGTATCTCAGGGCCCACTCGGTAATACAACATCACAATGAGCCTTGCAAGCAATGTGACTAAAGTGTTAGCCACGAGATCTTGTATTACGGAACGAGTAAAGAGACTTGCCAGTAACGAGATTGAACTAGGTATAGAGATACCGACGATCGAATCTCGGGCAAGTAACATACCGAAGAACAAAGGGAATAGCATACGGGATTAACTGAATCCTTGACATAGAGGTTCGACCGATAAAAGATCTTCGTAGAATATGTAGGAGCCAATATGGGCATCCAGGTCCCGCTATTGGTTATTGATCGTAGAAGTGTCTCGGTCATGTCTACATAGTTCTCGAATCCGCAGGGTCTACACACTTAACGTTTGGTGACGATTAGTATAATTGAGTTATTATGTTGGTGACCGAAAGTTGTTCGGAGTCTCGGATAAGATCCCGGACATGACGAGGATCTCCGGAATAGTCTGGAGGTAAAGATTGATATATGTGATAATAGTGTTTTGATCTCCGGAAGAGTTACGGAGTTCACCGGAAGGGGTTCCGGATGTTTGCCGAAGTGTTCGGGTGCAGCAACACTTTATATGGGCCAAGGGATAAAAGCCCACGAGGTATTGGAAAGTGCAAAAGTAGTTTTGCTGCCGCGTAAGCGGTACTACCGCTTGGTGAAGCGGTACTACCGCCCGAGCGGTACTACCGCTTGGTGAAGCGGTACTACCGCCCGAGCGGTACTACCGCTTGTGTAAAGCGGTACTACCGCCCAAGCGGTACTACCGCTTGTGTGAAGCGGTACTACCGCTTGTGTGCGGCTGTGCACGGTTCGGCAGGGATCCGAGTTGGACTCTTTCCCTGCGGGCCAAACCGACCTTGTGCGGGCAAAACCGACCTGGAGGAGGCTTTTACTCCAAGTTTAGACCCCAAGGCTCAACATATAAATAGAGGGGCAGGGCTAGCACACGGGATACATCAAGATTTCCCCAAGCCGTGTGCGGCAACCCTAACCCTCTAGTTCCTCCGTCATAATCTCCGTAGCGCCTGGCGAAGCCCTGCAGAGATTGTTCCTCACCACCATCACCACGCCGTCGTGCTGCTGGTACTCAACCACTACTTCACCATCGCTCGCTGGATCGAGGAGGTGAAGGCGTCATCAAGCCGTACGTGTGTTGAACGCGGAGGTGCCGTCCGTTCGGCGCTAGTTCGTGATCGGATCGAGGGACGACTTGCGATTTGGATCGCGGAGACGTTCGACTACATCAACCGCGTTTCTTAAACGCTTCCGCTTAGCGATCTACAAGGGTATGTAGATTCACTCTCCCTCTCGTAGATGCTCATCACCATGGATAGATCTTGTGTGTGCGTAGGAAAATTTTTGTTTCCCATGCAACGTTCCCCAACAGTGGTATCAGAGCCAGGTCTATGCGTAGATGAGATCTCGAGTAGAACACAAACGAGTTGTGGGCGTGGGTGTATACATATTGCTTGCCGTTACTAGTTGATATTTGATTCGGCGGTACTGTGAGATGAAGCGGCCCGGACCGACATTACGCGTACACTTACGCGAGACAGGTTCCTTCAACTAACATGTAACTTCGTTGCATAAAGATGGCTAGCGGGTGTCTGTCTCTCTCACTTTAGTTGAATCGATTTCAATGAAGAGGGTTCTTTTAGAAGATCAAAAAGCAATCACTACACCACGTTGTGGTTTTGCGTAGGTAAGAACGGTTCTTGCTAACCCGTAGCAGCCACGTAAAATTTGCAACAACAATTAGAGGACGTCTAACTTGTTTTTGCATGGTATGATGTGATATGATATGGCCAATTACATGATGAGATATATGTGATGTATGAGATGATCATGTGTTGTATAGAATATCATGACTTGCATGTCGATGAGTACGGCAACTGGCAGGAGCCATAGAGTTGTCTTTAATTATTGTATGACCTGCGTGTCAATCATTAAGCGCTATGTAATGCTTTACTTTATCGCTAAACGTTAGCAATAGTCGTGGAAGCAACAGTCGGCGCGACAACCTTATGGCGACACGTTGATGGAGATCAAGATGATGGAGATCATGGTGTCATGCCGGTGACGATGGAGATCATGCCGGTGCTTTGGAGATGGAGATCAAAAGCACAAGTTCATGGCCATATCATGTCACTTATGATTTGCATGTGATGTTAATCCTTTTATGCATCTTATTTTGCTTAGGACGACGGTAGCATTATAAGGTGATCCCTCACTTAAATTTCAAGATAAATTGTGTTCTCCCCGAGTGTGCACCGTTGCGAAAGTTCGTCGTTTCGAGACACGCCGTGATGATCGGGTGTGATAGACTCCACGTTCACATACAACGGGTGCAAGCCATGTTGCACACGCGGAACACTCGGGTTAAACTTGACGAGCCTAGCATGTACAGACATGGCCTCGGAACACAAGAGACCGAAAGGTCGAACATGAGTCATATAGTAGATATGATCAACATGAAGATGTTCACCATTGAAACCACCTCAACTCACGTGATGATCGGACTTGAGTTGGTGGATTTGGATCATGTTACACTCGAATGATCGGAGGGATGTCAATTTGAGTGGGAGTTTTTAAAGTAATATGATTAACTAAACTCATTATCTAGAACAATAGTCTAAGTTGTCTTTGCTATATTTATGTTGTAGATCATGGCTCGCGCAGTAGCACCCCTGAATTTTAATGCGTTCCTAGAGAAAGCTAAGTTGAAAGATGATGGAAGTAACTTTGTGGACTGGGCCCGTAATCTAAGGATTATCCTTACGGCTTCCCAGAAGGCTTATGTCCTTGATGCACCGCTTGGTGATCCACCCGCTCCAGTTGAGTCTCTAGACGTTGTGAACGCCTGGCAGGCTCGTTCTGATGATTACTCAATAGTTCAATGTGCAATGTTGTATGGCTTAGAACCGGGACTTCAAAGACGTTTTGAACGTCATGGAGCATATGAGATGTTCCAGGAGTTGAAGTTTATCTTTCAGAAGAATGCCCGGATCGAGAGATATGAGATCTCCGATAAGTTCTATGCTTGCAAGATGGAGGAGAACGGGTCTATCAGTGATCACGTACTCAGAATGTCTGGGTACTCCACCCGTCTGGCTGAATTGGGGATGCCCCTTCCGCCAGAGGCTATCACTAACAGAGTTCTTCAATCATTGCCACCTAGCTACAAGAGCTTCGTGTTGAACTATAACATGCACGGGATGAACAAGTCAGTCGCCGAGCTGTTTGCGATGCTGAAAGCCACTGAGTCTGAAATTCAGAAGGAGCATCAAGTGTTGATGGTCAATAAAACCACTAGTTTCAAGAAAAATGGCAAGGGTAAGAAGGGTAACTCCAAGAAGAGTGGCAAAGCAGTTGCTCCTCTCGTGAAGAAACCCAAGGCTGGACCCAAACCAGAAACTGTGTGTTTTCATTGCAAGGGAACTGGACACTGGAAGCGGAATTGCCCCAAGTATTTGGCTGAGAAGAAGGCGGCCAACAACAAACAAGGTATATATGATATACATGTTATTGATGTGTACCTTACCAACTCTCGTTGTAGTGCCTGGGTATTTGATACCGGTGCGGTTGCTCATATTTGCAACTCTAAACAGGAACTGCGGAATAGACGGAGGCTGGCAAAGGACGAAGTGACGATGCGCGTGGGAAATGGTTCCAAGGTTGATGTGATCGCCGTCGGCACGCTCGCTCTTCGATTACCGTCGGGATTAGTGATGAACCTAAATAAGTGTTATTTGGTGCCTGCGTTAAGCATGAACATTATATCTGGATCTTGTTTATTGCGAGACGGTTACTCATTTAAATCAGAGAATAATGGTTGTTCTATTTATATGAGTAATATCTTTTATGGTCATGCACCCAATGTGAGGGGTTTATTCTTATTGAATCTCGATAGTAATGATACACATGTTCATAACATTGATGCCAAAAGATGTAGAATTGATAATGATAATACCACTTTCTTGTGGCACTGCTGTTTAGGTCATATTGGCGTAAAACGCATGAGGAAGCTCCATGCTGATGGACTTTTGGAGTCACTTGATTTTGAATCACTTGACACATGTGAGCCATGCCTCATGGGCAAGATGACTAAAACACCGTTCTCTGGAACAATGGAACGGGCAAGTGACTTATTGGAAATCATACATACTGATGTATGCGGTCCGATGAGCATTGAGGCGCGCGGTGGTTATCGTTACTTTCTCACCTTCACTGATGACTTAAGTAGATATGGGTATATTTACTTAATGAAACACAAGTCTGAAACATTTGAAAAGTTCAAACAATTTCAGAGTGAAGTTGAGAATCATCGTAACAAGAAGATTAAATTCCTACGATCTGATCGAGGAGGAGAATATCTGAGTTATGAGTTTGGCAGTCACTTAAGACAGTGTGGAATTGTTTCACAATTGACACCGCCTGGAACACCACAGCGTAATGGTGTGTCCGAACGTCGTAATCGAACTTTATTGGATATGGTGCGATCTATGATGTCTCTTGCCGATTTGCCACTATCGTTTTGGGGTTATGCATTAGAGACAGCTGCATTCACTTTAAATAGGGCACCATCGAAATCCGTTGAGACGACGCCATATGAACTTTGGTTTGGCAAGAAGCCAAAGCTGTCGTTTCTTAAAGTTTGGGGATGTGATGCTTATGTCAAAAAGCTTCAGCCTGAAAAGCTGGAACCCAAAGCGGAGAAATGCGTCTTCATAGGATACCCAAAAGAGACAGTTGGGTATACCTTCTACCTCAGATCCGAAGGCAAAGTGTTTGTCGCTAAAAACGGAACGTTTCTTGAGAAAGAGTTTCTCTCGAAAGAATTGAGTGGGAGGAAGATAGAACTTGATGAGGTTGTTGAACCTTTACTTCAACCTGAGAGTAGCGCAGCGCAGAAAGTTGTTTCTATGGAGCCTACATTAGCTGAAGAGGAAGTTAATGATGATGATCATGAAGCTTTGGATCAAGTTGCTATCGAACCTCGTAGGTCGACAAGGACGCGTACTACTCCTGAGTGGTACGGCAACCCTGTCTTAGAGGTCATGTTGTTGGACAACGATGAACCTACGAGCTATGGAGAAGCGATGATGGGCCCGGATTCCGAGAAGTGGTTAGAGGCCATGAAATCCGAGATGGGATCCATGTATGAAAACAAAGTATGGACTTTGGAAGTATTACCTGAAGGGCGTAAGGCCATTCAGAACAAATGGATCTTTAAGAGGAAGACGGACGCGGACGGTAATGTCACCGTCTCTAAAGCTCGACTTGTGGCAAAGGGTTTTTCACAAGTTCAAGGAGTTGACTACGATGAGACCTTCTCACCCGTAGCGATGCTTAAGTCCGTCAGAATCATGTTAGCAATAGCTGCCTTTTTCGATTATGAAATTTGGCAGATGGATGTCAAAACAGCGTTCCTTAACGGTTTCCTTAAGGAAGAGTTGTATATGATGCAACCAGAAGGTTTTGTCGATCCAGAAAATGCTGACAAAGTTTGCAAATTCCAGCGATCCATTTATGGACTGGTGCAAGCATCTCGGAGTTGGAATCTTCGTTTTGATGAGGTGATCAAAGCGTTCGAGTTTATACAAGTTTACGGAGAAGCTTGTATTTACAAGAAAGTGAGTGGGAGCTCTATAGCGTTTCTAATATTATATGTGGATGACATATTGCTGATTGGAAACAATATAGAAATGTTGGAAAGCGTGAAGGAATATTTGAACAAGAGTTTTTCAATGAAAGACCTAGGAGAAGCTGCTTTCATATTGGGCATCAAGATCTATAGAGATAGATCAAGACGCTTAATAGGACTTTCACAAAGCACATACCTTGATAAGATTTTGAAGAAGTTCAAAATGGATCAGTCCAAGAAGGGGTTCTTGCCTGTATGGCAAGGTGTGAAGTTGAGTAAGACTCAATGCCCAGTGACTGCAGAAGATAGAGAAAAAATGAGTGTCATCCCCTATGCTTCGGCCATAGGCTCTATCATGTATGCAATGCTGTGCACAAGACCCGATGTCAGCCTTGCCATAAGTATGGTCGGAAGGTTTCAAGGTGATCCAGGAATGGAACACTAGACGGCGGTCAAGAATATCCTGAAGTACCTGAAAAGGACTAAGGACATGTTTCTCGTTTATGGAGGTGATCAAGAGCTCGTCGTAAAGGGTTACGTCGATGCAAGCTTTGACACTGATCCGGATGACTCAAAGTCGCAAACCGGATACGTATTTATTCTAAATGGGGGTGCGGTTAGCTGGTGCAGTTCCAAGCAAAGCGTGGTAGCAGATTCTACATGCGAAGCGGAGTACATCGCTGCCTCGGAGGCGGCGAAGGAAGGTGTCTGGATGAAGGAGTTCATGACAGATCTTGGAGTAGTGCCTAGTGCGCTTAACCCAATGACTCTGTTTTGTGATAATACTGGTGCCATTGCTCTAGCCAAGGAACCAAGATTTCACAAGAGGACCAGACACATAAAGCAACGTTTCAATTCCATCCGCGATTACATCAAGGAGGACGACATAAATATTTGCAAAGTACACACGGATCTGAATGTTGCAGATCCGATGACTAAACCTCTTCCAAGGGCTAAACATGAACAACACCAGAACTGCATGGGTGTTCGATTCATTACAATGTAAATCACATAGTGATGTGAACTAGATTATTGACTCTAGTGCAAGTGGGAGACTGTTGGAAATATGCCCTAGAGGCAATAATAAATTGGTTATTATTATATTTCCTTGTTCATGATAATCGTTTATTATCCATGCTATAATTGTATTGATTGGAAACTCAAATACATGTGTGGGTACATAAACAACACTGTGTCCCTAGTAAGCCTCTAGTTGACTAGCTCGTTGATCAAAGATGGTTAAGGTTTCCTAGCCATTGACATGAGATGTCATTTGATAACGGGATCACATCATTAGGAGAATGATGTGATGGACAAGACCCAAACTGTAAACGTAGCATTTGATCGTGTCAGTTTATTGCTATTGTTTTCTGCATGTCAAGTATCTGTTCCTATGACCATGAGATCATGCAACTCCCTGACATCGGAGGAGTACCTTGTGTGTATCAAACGTCGCAACGTAACTGGGTGACTATAAAGGTGCTCTACAGGTATCTCCGAGGGTGTCTGTTGGGTTGGCATGGATCAAGACTGGGATTTGTTACTCCGTGTGACGGAGAGGTATCTCAGGGCCCACTCGGTAATACAACATCACAATGAGCCTTGCAAGCAATGTGACTAAAGTGTTAGCCACGAGATCTTGTATTACGGAACGAGTAAAGAGACTTGCCGGTAACGAGATTGAACTAGGTATAGAGATACCGACGATCGAATCTCGGGCAAGTAACATACCGAAGAACAAAGGGAATAGCATACGGGATTAACTGAATCCTTGACATAGAGGTTCGACCGATAAAAGATCTTCGTAGAATATGTAGGAGCCAATATGGGCATCCAGGTCCCGCTATTGGTTATTGATCGTAGAAGTGTCTCGGTCATGTCTACATTGTTCTCGAACCCGCAGGGTCTACACACTTAACGTTTGGTGACGATTAGTATAATTGAGTTATTATGTTGGTGACCGAAAGTTGTTCGGAGTCTCGGATAAGATCCCGGACATGACGAGGATCTCCGGAATAGTCTGGAGGTAAAGATTGATATATGTGATAATAGTGTTTTGATCTCCGGAAGAGTTACGGAGTTCACCGGAAGGGGTTCCGGATGTTTGCCGAAGTGTTCGGGTGCAGAAACACTTTATATGGGCCAAGGGATAAAAGCCCACGAGGTATTGGAAAGTGCAAAAGTAGTTTTGCTGCCGCGTAAGCGGTACTACCGCTTGGTGAAGTGGTACTACCGCCCAAGCGGTACTACCGCTTGTGTGAAGCGGTACTACCGCTTGTGTGCGGCTGTGCACGGTTCGGCAGGGATCCGAGTTGGACTCTTTCCCTGCGGGCCAAACCGACCTTGTGCGGGCAAAACCGACCTGGAGGAGGCTTTTACTCCAAGTTTAGACCCCAAGGCTCAACATATAAATAGAGGGGCAGGGCTAGCACACGGGATACATCAAGATTTCCCCAAGCCGTGTGTGGCAACCCTAACCCTCTAGTTCCTCCGTCATAATCTCCGTAGCGCCTGGCGAAGCCCTGCAGAGATTGTTCCTCACCACCATCACCACGCCGTCGTGCTGCTGGTACTCAACCACTACTTCACCATCGCTCGCTGGATCGAGGAGGTGAAGGCGTCATCAAGCCGTACGTGTGTTGAACGCGGAGGTGCCGTCCGTTCGGCGCTAGTTCGTGATCGGATCGAGGGACGACTTGCGATTTGGATCGCGGAGACGTTCGACTACATCAACCGCGTTTCTTAAACGCTTCCGCTTAGCGATCTACAAGGGTATGTAGATTCACTCTCCCTCTCGTAGATGCTCATCACCATGGATAGATCTTGTGTGTGCGTAGGAAAATTTTTGTTTCCCATGCAACGTTCCCCAACACATCCTTCCCCTCCAGCTCCGGGCTAATCCTATGTGGCTCTACACGCCCGAGGACACGCCAACCCTGCGGAACTTTTTCCGCACCGACATCAAGGGGATGTGGACGGCTCTCTTCAAGCCGTCCCAAAATGAATTCCCCAATGACGGGCCTGACAGCGGCTACAAAGCCGCATGCGGGCCTTCCGAGGTAAACAATACTCTTCGTGTCTCATCATCAGCTTTACATTTTGCATTTGTCTGAACCTTCCCTCCCTATTTCCGGAAATGGGTGTCTAAGGCGGCGCTCATTGCGTGCCCGACCCAAGGTCCCTCGAGCTGCAGGCCCTCCTGGCCGTGGTGCCTCCAAAATCCCCGGTCAAGGATAAAGGGCCAGAGAAGAAGAGGGAGGGTCTCCGGATCCGAGATCCGGTGGATGCTAGGTCCGAGAACATCCGACTCATCTCCTCGGTCGAAGAGGAGAGGAAAGACGGGGAAGGGGAGGAAGGCACCTCCTCCCCAAAGAAGAAAAGGGCGGCGTCCGAGGACATCGCGGGGGCTCACACCCGGAGACGTCGGCACCTCGTGAAGGTTGCCGATGCCATACCCCGCGAGGCGCCTGCCACCGCCAAGGTCGACTCCTCTGAAACGGAGGAGGACCTCGTCGAACCGCGGCGGCCAAGGCTGCCACCAAGGAGGTACGCCTCTTTCCCTTGTGAGTAGTAAGTATCCTAGCATAATTATTTGTACTCTTTGATTGATCATTTGTCTTTTATTTGCAGCCTGCGGCGCTCCCATATAAGCGACGTGAAGTCGTCGAGTGGGCTTCCTCCTCTGAGCACCTCAGAGGAGCGCCATCCCTCCCCCACCACCTAGGAAGGGCTGGGGGAGGCAACCCCCAAGCAGGCTCGTCCCGAGGCCCCTACGGGGGGCGGGGTCGATACCCTTATGGCCGAGGTGGAGGCCTCGGCCTCCAAGGACCCCATGGAGAAGAACCCCTCCTCTATGGAGGGGGAGAAGCTGGGGCAGCCGAGCAATTCGGCGCCCACCGACCCAGAGCCACCTCGGCAGCCCTTTACGGCGGCCATCCCTCCCATGACGGGGAGGGCCGAGGTGGCCCATCCATCCTCCCCTGCCATAGGGCAGGAGTTGGCAGGTTGGACCAAAGAGATGGAGGTGTCCAGGATGGACTCCTCCATATGGACGCGGCGCTACAGAGCTACTGGTCCGCAGAGACCGGTATCAGGGGGGCCTTCAGGGGCCTCTTTCATGGCTTTGATGTACACCTTTCTAGCCCTTTCCTTAGGTTTTACATCATCTTACAAGAAAAAATAGCCTCAGCTAGATGCATGTGCTGGCCCTTAGAGCTGATAGGCGAAAAAGTAAATTTGTCCGAAGACCTCTATCACTGCGGACACGTACAATAGAGGCGTAACTATAGTAGCCCCCGAGCCATGAGTGAGATATTAAGATCTTGCTCGGGGGTTGTAACATCCCCAGGTATTAAGCACAGTGATCACCTCTTAATCATGCCAAGTCATCATGCTTAATAGTGCTTGATCATCATTTAGATCATATCTCATTTCAAATTCCAAATTCAAATCTAAAGTGGATTTAAAAGTTGTTTAAATTTGAAAACATAATAGTTCATAATATTGTAAATATTCCCAAAGCAATTGTAAAAATAAAATCAACATTATTAAAATTCCCAATATGACTCTATCTTCCAAAAACAGTAGCAAAATAGAAGTATTTAATCCATTCACATTTAAATACATTTCACATAAAAACATCTGGCTTGCAAACCTTTTTATGGCAGTGCTAGATACTGCACTATAATTGTGTGGCTAAGTCACCTAATTTACAAAAGTGAAAAGGTGGCCACACATTTTACTAAACAGAAACTAAAAACAGAAAACAGAAAATAAAAAGAAAAGGCCTAATGTCTACTGTGCATATGGGCTCTAGTCACTACAGGCGCCGGCCCAGACAAACACTCCCCTCGTTCCTAACCTCGCGCCGGTCAGCCGTCCAGAACGCCGATCGCGCGCGCAGCAGCGCGGATGCCGACACGCAGCCGCTAGAGGAGCTCCTGGGAGACGATAAGGACGCCAGCCATCCCCCTCGCCCAGCCCTAGCTCGCGTTTTTCCTCTCCCTGCTTCTCTCCCTCTCTGCGCTCGCGCCCAAAATCGGCCGCCGCCGCCGCTCGCCATTGCGGTGGCCGCTGGCCTCCCCACGGCCAGCCAAGATGCCCAGGAGGACCGCCACGCTCGACTACCTCACCTACGACGACGAACGCGAGCTCAACGCCACCGCACCGCTGGATCGCGCCCTCCTTCCCCGTCGGCCACCGCGCGTCTCCCGCCGTCGATCTACTCCACGCCGTCCTCCCCGCGCTTCTCCGAGCTCAGCATCCTCCTCTGTGAGCATGCGCGCGTCTTTTTCCCCTTAGCCCGAGCTCGATTTCGAGCTCCGGTGCCGTTTGCTGCAGGGCCGAACTCCGGCCGCCGCCTGCCGTCGACGCCGCGGCCGTTCCCGACCGTTTCAGCCCGCGCGCTTAGCACCGTTGGACGCGGCTCGGTTCGTGCTTTCGAACGCAACCGACCGCGTGCGATTTGGTCGCCGGACGACGTTTTCCGCGCCGCTCCGCCGTGGCTGTGGTCGCCGGAACCTCGCCGCCGGCACGCCACCGCGGAAACGCCGGTCGGGCCCGCTTGTCAGACTGTTTAGCCACTAACCCGGCCTAATCACCCACTGACATGTGGGGCCTTTTACTGTAGCATTTAGCAAATAAAACTAACCCTATTAGTTAGTATAGACACTGACTACTGGACCCCACCCCGGCTAATTAATTAATTAGACTAATTAAAACCTATTAATTAACCAAGTCACTGACACGCGGATCCCACTGGACCCGCTGACCAGTCAAACTAGCTGACTGGGCAAACCTAGTCAATGACAGGTGGGTCTAGTGGGCCACTTTGACCAGTCAACATGGACCAGTCAACTGCTGACTGGGCAGCTGACTGGGCCCACATGTCAGCCTTTGTGCACATTGCTGGGTACACTTCTATGTACCCGTAGCAATTTGTCTATTTAATTTCGAATTTAAATTAATTACAGAAAATTCCAAAAAATCAATAAAACTTTGAAAAATCATATAAAATAAACCGTAACTCGGATTAAAATAATTTATATATGAAAAACGATCAGAAAAATATGATGATTCCGAATACGCACTCCATTCATCTGTCACATGCCCCTAGCATGGTGAACATGGAACCGTCCCCTCCGTTTCATCTGACCGAAAAACGCTAGACTTCGGGAAAACTTTCCCGGATGTTTTCCCCCTTCACCTGTATCGTGTAGTACTGCGATAGGTCACCCCTAGCACTGCGTGTTGCCATGTCGTGCATCTGTGTTACATCTGTGTGCTTTATATTTACTGTTTCTTCCCCCTCTTCTCTCCGGTAGACTCCGAGACCGACGCTGCCCCTGTGATCGACTACGTCACCGACGACCCTTCCTCCTTTGCAGCAGAGCTTCCAGGCAAGAAAAACCCCCTTGATCATGCCTATATTGCCTACACCTTCTCCCTCATGCTTGCATTAGATTTTGCTACTGTTATTGATTTATCCTATTCTGATGCATAGCCTATTTTTGTAAACTGTTATTGATACATGCCTGTTATCCAAAATGCTTAGTATAGGTTGGATGAATACCATCTGTGGCCCTCTTCCTTGGTCTAGTTGCCCCGCTTAGTTACTAATGCCCCGTTCGATGTGATCGACGGGCTGAGACCAGCACAGCACCGCACACCCCCCTAAGTTGTTCGACTCTACAAAGTTATCCTCGAGTGACGAGGGTGATACCTGTTAACTCACTCCCGTTGATGCATCTGTAGCACAGCTAGTTGGACGTGGATTACCGCGGGTGATTCCTCTACCTCCACCTCCGATGAGGCTTTTGTTGTGCAACCCATCAAGTGTGGACCATCGAGGGTGATTCCTCCTGGTTCTCCTTGACGGATTACATCGAGTAGGAATCCATCGAGGGTGATTCCTCGGATTCCCCCTTGATGTGATAAACACATGGATACCCTACTTTTACTACAGTCCCCGGGTAAAGACGGGTCGACCCCGAGGGGTACACGCGAGAGATGTGAAGTCGGGTTAACCTGGAGGGTACCCGCGAGATAAATACGAGGCGCAGCCGGGCAGGCAGAGACCGCCCTAGAGAGGGATGGGCTTGACCCTTGTTGCACTTCCTCGAGACGGGACGACAGGAGTACTGATCGTCACCGCGAGCTCCTAATAAGTCACTAACGGATTTGGGTATTGATCTGAGTTAGCCACTGGCCTATACGCACTACCACCACGTGGGATAATGGTTTAATGGGGCCCTCTATGCCGTAAGTATCAGCCGAAAGCTTTGTCTGACGTCCAGTTCAGCATTGTTGCCGGGTCGGATCGTGCCGTTGGCGCTGGTATCCACCCTGCAAACAACGACCCGGAGTGCACATGGCGATGGCCCAAGACCCCTAAGCGCTTAGGTTGTAGACCGGCGGGGACCTCTCTGTTGAGCTCTAGGTAGGGCTGCGGTGTGTCGATCAGCCGAGGCCGGGCATGACCCAGGAAAGTGTGTCCGGCCAGAGTTAATCGAGCATGTTGGGTAACAGTAGTGCACCCCTGCAGGGAAGTTATCTATTCGAATAGCTGTGTCCACGGTAACAGGACGCTCAGTGTTGTATCCCGATCTATTACAATTTGAACTGGATACATGATAATTAATTGTAAGCTCCGGGATCGCTTTCTCGCAAGGAGTCGAGGAAGGATCTCTAGGCTTTGCTACAACATGATTGCTACTTTAATTATATGCTAATCTGCACTCTTCTAATGCTGCAAGACGCTGAAGATGCTAGTCTTCGATAGGCTAGGCTCTTCCCCACTATTCTGGCATTTCTGCAGTCCAGTCCACATATTCAGCTTTTCTTTGATACTGATGCATAAGTAGTATAGTTCTGATGTCAGTCTTGCGAGTACTTTGGATGAGTACTCACGGTTGCTTTGCTTCCCCTTTTTCCCCATACCCGATGTTGCGACCAGATGATGGAGCCCCGGAGCCAGCTGCTACCGCCGACGACTGCTACTACACCTCTGGAGGAGCCTACTACTACGTGGAGACCGCCGACGACTAGGAGTAGTTTAGGAGGCTCCCAGGCAGGAGGCCTTGCTTCTTTCGATCAGAGTCGTTGTTTGTTTTCGCCTTCTTAAGGCACCCTTGATTAATTTGTGTCTGTACTCAGATACTTTTGTTTCCGCTGATGCTTGTATGACTCGAGCTTATGTATTTGAGCCGTCGAGGCCCCTGGCTTGTAATATAAAGCTTGTATTATTTTATTTTGTGTTTAGAGTTGTGTTGTGATATCTTCATGTGAGTCCCTAGGCTTGATCGTGTGCATTTGCGTGTATGATTAGTGCACGATTAAGTCGGGGGCGTCACAAGTTGGTATCAGAGCCGACTGCCTATAGGAAGCCCCTTTCCAACTCCTTGACCGAAGTTGAGTCTAGACATTGAAAACTATTTTACTAACATGGCTGTGTGGCTTACGGGCCCACGTCACCAATGGGTGGTATTAGGATCTTTTATTCCTCTTCCTTATTCTGGGACTCTGAATTTCTCATCCTTTCGGGTTAAATGATTTTGCTAACTCTGACACTAGGTTCTCGTATTCACATTCACCCGGAGAGCTGGATTGTCTGCAACTATTCCTTTCCATTGGTCTGTTGTATCAGATCATCACATTTTCCTTTCCATTGGTCTATTTAACCTTTCTTGTAATCTAGCTTTTATCTGAGCAGTGATAATTTCCTGCTTAAGCCAACACCCCCAAATGATTGTCCTCTGACTTGCCTTATTGGCGTGACCTTGCAAGACGTCACTGCCTTCCCACTCTTAATTGACACTCACCACAGTTCCACAGGATCGAAACCTGACTCTCCTGTGCATCCGTGATCCAGTGGTTTTCCCTAACGTGATGTAGCCTTTGCTATGTCTCGTTGTTGTATCCCTCACCGCGTGCATGCTCGCCGCCTAGCATGTCTAGCTGTTTAAATTTCCAAACTGATGCTGTCCGTATGTACCCGACTTTGTGTATGGATCTGTATGTCTTAATCGACTACTGTTCTATATCTATTGCACTACTTGATCATTGTCGAGTTACATCATGCTTGTCTCTAAACACTTGCAGCTGTTTTACTAAACTACCCCCTGTTAAACCTTTAGCAGGATGGTTAGACCCGGTGGTCGTAGTCGTGGTCGTGCTGCCAACGATCCACCCCCGCCAGATTATATGGCAGCTATGATGCAGCAATTCGAGCTAAACCGTCAGTTCATAACCGGAATCATGGCACAGTTCCCAAACCAGAACCAGAATGCTCAGAATCAGCAACCTGTCCCAATAACTCTGCAGGAGTTTGTGCGCCTCAGACCTACTACTTACCGCAACTCTGAACAGCCACTGGATGCTGACGACTGGCTTCGCGACATCTCCTTTGAGATGGAATCTGCCAATGTCGCCCCTCACAACCTCGTCACCTTCGCGTCCTACTTCTTGAAGGGTCCCGCTGCTCAATGGTGGGACACCCACAGGCATTCACTACCTGATGGGACAGTCGTTACCTGGATCGAGTTTCAGACTGCTTTTCGTGCCCGCTACATTCCTCAGGGAATCATGGACCGGAAGAAAACAGAGTTTCGCAACCTTACCCAGGGCAATAAAACTGTTGAAGCTTATCAACGGGAATTCCTTGAATTATCCCACTATGCTGAAGAAGACATTGCCACTGATGCTCGTAGGCAGGAGAAATTCCGTAATGGACTCCACCCAGACCTCAAGCTTGCACTTGCTGCTCAAGACTTCACCGACTTCGCCACCCTGGTGAACAAGGCTATCCAGGTTGAGACCGCTCAGATAGAACACAGGAAAGCCATCAAGCGCACCCATGACGTTGGCTCATCTTCGGGCTCGTCATCGCTGAAGCGTCGTATCTGGATTCCCAATAGCATGTACCATCCAGCTGCACCTCCTCCACCGCAGGGACAGCCAAGATCTCAGGCTCCACTGTTTCGAGCTCCTGCTCCCCATCCCAGTGATGGGCTCTGCTTCAAGTGTGGCCGTCCAGGTCACCGTTCCAGGGAATGCCCTCAGAACCAGAATCAGCTTGCACTTCCCTCTGCTGGTCGTGGTAACAATCAGCCCCGCAACAACAATGCCAGACCTTCCTACGGTCGTGGTCAAGCTTACCATGTTGATCTGAATGAAGCTCAAGATCAGCTTGCTATTGTGAACGGTATTATCCTTGTTCACTCAGTACCACCTCCTGATTTAATTTATTCAGAAGCATCGCATCCAGTTTACGCTAAAATCCTTTGCATTCACGCATGACTTTAGATGTGAACCATTGCATGATCCGTTAATGGGAAATTCTCCCGCGGGCCCATGCCAAGCTTCCTTGGTATGAATACCCCGACCTTCTCCTTACTACCTCCTGAATTCTCGGGACGAGAATTTCTTTTAGAGGAGGAGAATTGTAACATCCCCAGTTATTAAGCACAGTGATCACCTCTTAATCTTGCCAAGTCATCATGCTTAACAGTGCTTGATCATCATTTAGATCATATCTCATTTCAAATTCCAAATTCAAATTGAGAATTCAAATCTAAAGTGGATTTAAAAGTTGTTCAAATTTGAAAACAAAATAGTTCATAATATTGTAAATATTCCCAAAGCAATTGTAAAAATAAAATCAACATTATTAAAATTCCCAATATGACTCTATCTTCCAAAAATAGTAGCAAAACAGAAGTATTTAATCCATTCTCATTTAAATAAATTTCAAATAAAAACATCTGGCCTGCAAACCTTTTTATGGCAGTGCTAGATACTGCACTGTAATTGTGTGGCTAAGTCACCTAATTTACAAAAGTGAAATGGTGGCCACACATTTTACTAAATAGAAACTAAAAACAGAAAATAGAAAATAAAAAGAAAAGGCCTAATGTCTACTGTGCATATGGGCTCTAGTCACTACGGGCGCCGGCCCAGACCAACACTCCCCTCGTCCCTAACCTCGTGTCGCTCAGTCGTCCAGAACGCCGATCGCGTGCGCAGCAGCGCGGATGCCGACACGCAGCCGCTACAGGAGCTCCTGGGAGACGATAAGGACGCTAGCCACCCCCCTCGCCCAGCCCTAGCTCGCGTTTTTCCTCTCCCCGCTTCTCTCCCTCTCTGCGATCACGCCTGAAATCGGCCGCCGCCGCCGCTCGCCATTGCCGTGGCCGCTGGCCTCCCCACGGTCAGCCAAGACGCCCAGGAGGACCGCCACGCTCGACTACCTCACCTACGACGACGAACACGAGCTCAACGCCACCGCACCACTGGATCGCGCCCTCCTTCCCCGTCGGCCACCGCGCGTCTCCCGCCGTCGATCTACTCCACGCCGTCCTCCCCGCGCTTCTCCGAGCTCGGCATCCTCCTCTGTGAGCACGCGCTCGTCTTTTTCCCCTTAGCCCGAGCTCGATTTCGAGCTCCGGTGCCGTTTGCCGCATGGCCGAACTCCGGCCGCCGCCTGCCGTCGACGCCGCCGCCGTTCCCGACCGTTTCAGCCCCCGCGCTTAGCACCGTTGGACGCGGCTCGGTTCGTGCTTTCGAACGCAACCGACCGCGTGCGATTTGGTCGCCGGACGACGTTTTCCGCGCTGCTCCGCCGTGGCTGTGGTCGCCGGAACCTCGCCGCCGGCGCGCCACCGCGGAAACGCCGGCCAGGCCCGCTCGTCAGGCTGTTTAGCCACTAACCCGGCCTAATCACCCACTGACATGTGGGGCCTTTTACTGTAGCATTTAGCAAATAAAACTAACCCTATTAGTTAGTATAGACACTGACTACTGGACCCCACCCCGGCTAATTAATTAATTAGACTAATTAAAACCTGTTAATTAACCAAGTCACTGACACGTGGATCCCACTGGACCCGCTGACCAGTCAAACTTGCTGACTGGGCAAACCCAGTCAATGACAGGTGGGTCCAGTTGGCCACTTTGACCAGTCAACGTGGACCAGTCAACTGCTGACTGGGCCCACATGTCAGCCTCTGTGCACATTGCTGGGTACACTTCTGTGTACCCGTAGCAATTTGTCTATTTAATTTCGAATTTAAATTAATTACAGAAAATTCCAGAAAATCAATAACACTTTGAAAAATCATATAAATAAGCCGTAACTCGGATTAAAATAATTTATATATGAAAAACGATCAGAAAAATATGACGATTCCGGATACGCACTCCGTTCATCTGTCACATGCCCCTAGCATGCTGAACATGGAACCGTCCCCTCCGTTTCATCTGACCGAAAAACGCCAGACTTCGGGAAAACTTTCCCGAATGTTTCCCCCCTTCATCTGTATCGTGTAGTACTGCGATAGGTCACCCCTAGCACTGTGTGTTGCCATGTCATGCATCTGTGTTACATCTGTGTGCTTTATATTTACTGTTTCTTCCCCCTCTTCTCTCCGGTAGACCCCAAGACCGACGCTGCCCCTGTGATCGACTACGTCACCGACGACCCTTCCTCCTTTGCAGCAGAGCTTCCAGGCAAGCAAAACCCCCTTGATCATTCCTATATCGCCTACTCCTTCTCCCTCATGCTGGCATTAGATTTTGCTACTGTTATTGATTTATCCTATTCTGATGCATAGCCAATTTTTGTAAACTGTTATTGATACCTGCCTGTTATCCAAAATTCTTAGTATAGGTTGGATGAATACCATCTGTGGCCCTCTTCCTTGGTCTAGTTGCCCCGCTTAGTTACTAATGCCCCGTTCGATGTGATCGACGGGCTGAGACCAGCACAGCACCGCACACCCCCCTAAGTTGTTTGACTCTACAAAGTTATCCTCGAGTGACGAGGGTGATACCTCTTAACTCACTCCCGTTGATGCCTTTGTAGCGCAGCTAGTTGGACGTGGATTACCGCGGGTGATTCCTCTACCTCCACCTCCGATGAGGCTTTTGTCGTGCAACCCATCAAGTGTGGACCATCGAGGGTGATTCCTCCTGGTTCTCCTTGACGGATTACATCGAGTAGGAATCCATCGAGGGTGATTCCTCGGATTCCCCCTTGATGTGATAAACACACGGATACCCTACTTTTACTACAGTCCCCGGGTAAAGACGGGTCGACCCCGAGGGGTACCCGCGAGAGATGTGAAGTCGGGTTAACCTGGAGGGTACCCGCGAGATAAATACGAGGCGCAGCCGGGCAGGCAGAGACCGCCCTAGAGAGAGATGGGCTTGACCCTTGTTGCACTTCCTCGAGACGGGACGACAGGAGTACTGATCGTCACCGCGAGCTCCTAATAAGTCACTAACGGATTTGGGTATTGATCTGAGTTGGCCACTGGCCTATACGCACTACCACCACGTGGGATAATGGTTTAATGGGGCCCTCTACACCGTAAGTATCAGCTAAAAGCTTTGTCAGACGCCCAGTTCAGCATTGTGGCCGGGTCGGATCGTGCCGTTGGCGCTGGTATCCACCCTGCACACAACGACCCGGAGTGCACAGGGCGATGGCCCAAGACCCTTGAGCGCTTAGGATGTAGACCGGTGGGGACCTCTCTGTTAAGATCTAGGTAGGGCTGCGGTGTGTCGATCAGCCGAGGCCGGGCATGACCCATGAAAGTGTGTCCGGCCAGAGTTAATCGAGCGTGTTGGGTAACAGTAGTGCACCCCTGCAGGGAAGTTATCTATTCGAATAGCCGTGTCCACGGTAATAGGACGCTCAGTGTTGTATCCCGATCTATTACAATTTGAACTGGATACATGATAATTAATTGTAAGCTCCGGGATCGCTTTCTCGCAAGGAGTCGAGGAAGGATCTCTAGGCTTTGCTACAACATGATTGCTACTTTAATTATATGCTAATCTGCACTCTTCTAATGCTGCAAGACGCTGAAGATGCTAGTCTTCGATAGGCTAGGCTCTTCCCCTCTATTCTGGCATTTCTGCAGTCCAGTCCACATATTCAGCTTTTCTTTGATACTGATGCATAAGTAGTATAGTTCTGATGTCAGTCTTGCGAGTACTTTGGATGAGTATTCACGGTTGCTTTGCTTCCCCTTTTTCCCCATACCCGATGTTGCGGCCAGATGACGGAGCCCCGGAGCCAGCTGCTACCGCCGACGACTGCTACTACACCTCTGGAGGAGCTTACTACTACGTGGAGACCGCCGATGACCAGGAGTAGTTTAGGAGGCTCCTAGGCAGGAGGCCTTGCCTCTTTCGATCAGAGTCGTTGTTTGTTTTCGCCTTCTTAAGGCACCCTTGATTAATTTGTGTTGGTACTCAGATACTTTTGTTTCCGCTGATGCTTGTATGACTCGAGCTTATGTATTCGAGCCGTCGAGGCCCCTGGCTTGTAATATAAAGCTTGTATTATTTTATTGTGTGTTTAGAGTTGTGTTGTGATATCTTCAAGTGAGTCCCTAGGCTTGATCGTGTGCATTTGCGTGTATGATTAGTGTACGATTAAGTCGGGGGCGTCACAGGGGTCTTAAAGAAACTAGATGTTTAGTAGATGCAAGTGCATTGTAGCCCCCAAGACACTAGTCGGAATAGGCAAAGCCGACCAGGGGATTTATGTCACCCGAGGAAGCTAATTAATATTTTTTCAGGTTTTGGCCTCGGTTTCGGCCTCCAACGCGAAAGAGTTGGAAGAGCTGAACCATAAGCTCGACCGGTCCGAGAAGGACGCGAATCTGCTCAAGAAGTTGTTGGAGGTTGCTGAAGGTAAATATGGAAAGTCCTTTAGTTTTTGTGAATTTGCAATGCATGCTTTAAATTATGATTCTAATACTAATGTGTCCGCAGTTGCCTCCGTGGAGCTGGAGAAGCTCCGGTTCGAGCTGAAAATAACTCGGCAAGAGGCCGATCAGCAGAGGGCTGCGGCGGAGAAGGCCAGCGTAGAGCTGACAAAGGAAAAGGAGGTTAGCGAGAAGCACGTGGCCCGGGTCGCCGAGGTCGAAGAAGACCTGAAGGGCTTTTGCGCCCAGCATGATGCCCTTCAGAAGGAGAAGGACACGCTCACATCCAAGCTGGCCACAGCCAACTCGGCGTGCAAGGAGGCCAAGACCCAGGCCCGGGATGATCGCGAGATGCTTCAGCGAGTGAAGCAAATCGCCGCCTGTAAGCCCTATCTGCTTTGCTACATTTTTGGTGACCGCCGGTTTGCTCATCTTACGCAAGTCTGGCGTTCTTCAGAGGTCTTTAGGGACCTACCGTGGAGTGCCATGGACGTTGGTGCACACTTCGCTAGCCATCCTGACGGGTCCGAGGAGAAGACCTTCTGGGCCCAGTTCCAGGCGGCCGAGCACCTGCCGCGGCTGAACAATCAGATGAAGCAGCTGGCTGAGCTGTTCTGTCAAGCCCGGCTGGTGATGCAAGATATCTGCATTAACCTCTGGCCAGGCCAGCCGATGCCGACAAGCTTCTCTGGCCTGGTGAATAGGCTTCGGGAAACCAGCCCCCAGGTGGAGAAGTGGAAGCGGTCGGCCTGTCTCGAGGGGGCTGAAAGGGCGTATGCATCTACTATGGCGCATTTCCCGAAGATCAAGCCATTAGACATTGCCTTCGGTCCTCCAGCAGGAAAGGATCAGACTCCGGAACAGTTCCTGGCACAGGTGCATGAAGGTGCTCGGGTGACCGAGGCCAAATGTAGCAAGGCGGAACTCAAGTTCTAACTTCTCCCTCGGTATGCCGAGGAGTAACGTGTATAAAACAAGTTATCTTTTTAAATGATCATTTTTATCCGATGTGTTATTAACTGTTCCTTTGCGATTGTTTTTAAATCTGAAAGCGGCCAGTCATCGGCTTTCGCCCCCCATGTAGATGCTACACGGGGCGTTTCTTTAAAACGCGTACACCCTTAGCCGACGTCTCGGGGCCCGGAGGCGGTGGCGTGTTTAGAGAGACTAGGCAATCAGACTATAATGGCTTGATAACTTTCACTTAGTCGTAGGAACTCGATAGTTGGGGTAGTCTAACTAGCCCCTGGTGAAGTGGTGATCGGCTCAGCCGAAGGACACCTAGCTTAACACCTTATCACGGCGTAACCCCTAGCGGCTTTTAGTTTGACACTGTCTTCGGATCGCCGACCAGTTTGCTCCTATTGTGATAGTCGATTTTCGGCTTTCTCCACCGAGGTGCTTGACCAGCCGAGCTGGAAGCACGATCGTTGTGGTTCTCCCTTTACGCTCCTAGCCGAACATAGCGGAACGTAGGAGGTAAACACAGGAGCCGGGCAACCCAATCATTGACCAAAATCACAATTCGAAACTAGTGCATATAATGCTATATCCGAGACGCCGAACAATTTATCGGACTTTAGCATATGCTCGGTTTGAAATCCGAGCCCCCGGTTGAAAGCCAGGCTCGTCTGCAAGTACAGCCGGTGGGCCGAAGGAAAAGAGGAAAGAGCCATGCATGTTGGGACCGAAAAAGGTCTGTTTTATTATTCACGAGGCTCGATTATAGGTGCCGAGCTGTTTACATGGGAAAACCATAACCAATATAGAGAGTATGCGAGAAAAAGGAAAACTGGAGTGTGATACAGGGCTTCAATGGACCGGCCGTTCGGACCGTACCTTTCCCTGCCGCACGTCTGCGCCTCCGTGTTGTTGACTAGCTCTGCCTTGTCGATGCCAAGGGTAGAAGAGGACGGCCAGCTACTCCGCATGGCCTGTGCTTAACGCATCCGGAATGCGGGCCCTGTTATGAGGCTAGGACCATAGTGGCAGCTTGACGCTGCCGAAGTATTCATGCTGGCGGGCCTTTATTGTGCCAAGAAATTCGCCAGGCGTTTGGGTGTGTTCGGTTGAGCCGAGATGACACGCCCTGTTTTTATGCTCCCCAAGCTCCCAGGGAATTTTAAGTGCAAAGTTGTGTACTCTAGGTATGTAGTCTGTTACCTGGAAACGAGAGCTGGGGAGCGCATATCCCTATTTAGGATGTACGCGGGTGCGTCCCAGAGCCGGAGTGATAATGCGGATGCGTTTGGAAGAACCTGGTAGATCCAGCCGAGCAGATCGCCGGGCCGCTTCCTCGGCTGCCTAGGAATCAGCTGTGTAAGCAGCTGTTTGCTTCTCTGTTTAGAGGGAGCGCTCTGTGTTACCATTGATGGTAATAACACCATTAGGTCCCGACATTTTGAGCTTTAGGTAGGCGTAATGTGGTACCGTATTAAAGCGGGTGAATGACGTACGGCCGAGCAGAGCGTGATAGCCACTGCAGAAGGGGACTATATCGAAGATCAAGTCCTCACTTCTGAAGTTGTCGCGAGAGCCGAAAACAACCTCCAGTGTTACAGTGCCCGTGCACCGGGCCTCTTTGCCGGGGATGACACCCTTAAATGTGGTGTTGCTAGGTTGGATTCTTGATGAATCAATGCCCATTTTCCTGATCGTATCTGCATAGATCAGGTTCAGGCTGCTTCCGCCGTCCATAAGAACGCGGATTAAGTGGAACCCATCGACAATGGAATCCAGGACCAGAGCAGCCGACCCGCCATGACGAATGCTGGTCGATTGGTCCTTTTTGTCAAAAGTGATCGGGCAAGCCAACCATTGGTTGAATTTCGGGGCTACAGGCTCTAAGGCATAGACGTCTCGAAGTGCACGCTTCCGCTCCCTCTTGGGAATGTGCGTGACGTAGATCATGTTGACATCCTTGACATCAGAGGGGAACTGCTTTTGGCCACCGTTATTGGGCCTGCGAGGTTCATCCTCGTCGTCGCTGCGAGAGCGGTTTTTGCTGGTTTCATCGGACATTGTTTTGCCGACCTGTTTAAACACCCAGCAATTCCGATTGGTGTGATTAGCGGGCTTGTCCGGGGTGCCGTGAATCTGGCAAGACCGATCGAGTATTCTATCCAGGGCGCTAGGGCCATCCTTGTTCCCTTTAAAGGGCCTCTTCTTAGGTCCGCCTCGCGGGCCGCTGAACCCTGCGTTGACTACTGGGTCCTCGGCGTCACTGCCGCTGTTTTTATTCCGGTGCTTGTTTTTGTTGCACCTAGATTTTCCATTGCCCTCACGTGTGTCTGATGTGCCGGAGTCGCCCCTGTGGAAGCTACGGGCCAGCCAGCTGTCCTCGCCCGCGCAAAAGCGGGTCATCAAGGAGGTGAGACCCTCCATGGTCCTCGACTTATCTTGCCCGGGCTGGCGGGCGAGCATTCATCTTGGATGTTCTGCTTGAATGTTGCAAGGGCCTTGGCGTCGGGGCAGTCGATCTGGTTCTTTTTTGTCAGGAACTGATTCCAGAATTTCCGAGCTGATTCGCCCTCTTTCTGGACTATATGGCTAAGGTCATCGGCATATGGGGGCCGAACATACGTGTCCTGGAAGTTTTCCCGAAAAGCCTCCTCAAGCTCCTCCCAACTTCCGATGGAATTTGGAGGGAGGCTGTGAAGCCACTGCCTTGCAGGCCCTTTGAGCTTGAGGGGCAGGTATTTTATGGCATGGAGGTCATCTCCTCGAGCCATATGGATGTGGAGAAGAAAGTCCTCTATCCAGACTGCTGGATCAGTTGTTCCATCGTATTGATCAATGTGTATGGGTTTAAACCCTTCTGGGAATTGATGCTCCATCACTTCATCTGTAAAACATACATGATGCGCGGGCCCTAAAAAACGAGCTGCGTTTGGTTGGGCGTAAGTCATCGACCTAGCTCGGATCTGCTCCCGAGCTCTCTCGTGCCTGTCTAGCCAGGCGTCGTAATCCTCCAAGCCAGCTGGTGCGTGGCTCCGCAATCCGTAAATAGATCGGGGAGGGGCTTTGTTGGCTTGTAGCTTATCGCGTAGGTCGAAGATTCCTGGGTGCTCAACCGCACTTTTGTCATGAGGGCGAGTTTTGGCAGGGGGCACATTGGGTGCCCCTGTTGGTCGGTCTCGCCTTCTAGGGGGTCGGTCCGGTTGGCCTATGTGTCCATGCGCGAGCGGCGCGTTATCCGCTGCCTCGTCATCAAAGTCAGGAAACAACCGCCTTTTCGAGAATGATTTGGGGGCTGCACCTCGGGTCTCGAGGTCCGCTTCGAGCGCTAAGATTTTCATCCACTTGTCATTGAGCTCATTCTCGTGAGTGTACAGCTCTTGCTGCTTCTTTTTCATACTCCGTGCGGTCACGATTAACTGTCGCTGAAACCGTGCTTGTTCGGATGGGTCGATTGGTACAACGAAGTCTTTGGGTCCGAGGCTTACATCATCTTCGGACTCCAGCATGTAGTCTTTGTTCGACCCATCATCGAAAGTGCCCATGTCGTTGAGATTCTCCTCGGCGGGTGTTCCAGCGGGCCCGTTATGTTGGGCGGGTGAGGCTTGAATGTCCTCGCCCAGGTTCTCGCCGGCCTTGGGGGCAGCACCGTTAACAGCGGCCCTCGAAGTGTTGGTCGTGCTCCTACTTCCATTGTGGCCCTTGGGTCACCATTTAGGGCGACGACACTTAGGGTTTTCACTGGGCTTATCCTTGGATTTGTCCTTTGGAGTGTCAACCATGTAGATGTCATAGGTAGACGTGGCAACCCAATTCCCTGTACGGGGCATGGTTGTGGGTTGTTCTGCTTTGGAATCGGCACCGACGTCTTCGTCCATGTCGATGGCTTCATCGGAGCCGTAGTCGAGCGCATCGGTCAAGCCCTCGACCGTGGCTACTAGGTGGGTGGTGGGTGGGATAAAAATTTCCCGATCGTCGGCTCTACATCCGATCTAATCGTAGACAGCAGATGAGACGCCAGGCTTTGGATTCGGTCCAGTACCTCGTTTACGTGCGAGAGCTCTTTGGCGTCAAGGGCCTGGCTGTAGGCCGGGCTGATCTAAAACAGGTTGCTTGTGCCACTTGACATGGCGCCGTCCTCTTGCTCACCTGGGGTTAATCCCTGGGCGGCGGGAGTGGTTACCGCCTCGGTCGCTGGGGACGCGAGTGGTTTTGCCGGGTCCAAAGACGAACTCGGCTCAAGGGAAGCGTCCGGAGCCTCGGCATTAAAGCCAGGTATAGCGATCGCCGGATCTATCTCCGGGGTCGGTTTTGAAGGGAGTGCGGATCCGAGGATCCCGTCGTCAGTCGGCCCCGGGATCATGGTGCCGAGGGGTTCAGGCTGTTCTGAAGTCAATCCCGAAAGGACCAGATCTCCTCAGGCATCCGCGGTGTACACCAGACTTCCGAACGTAATGACTTGGTTTGGGGCGAAATTCTCCACATGGCCCAGATGGCCAGTTGGATCGGCATGCAAAACGATGCTGCCGAAAGAGAAAAGCTGATCGGGGACGAAGATGTCACCGCAGCCAATGCTGCTATCGATCTGTAGATGAGCCATCGACCCCTGGTGATCTAACAGCGAGCTCTCAATGAAAGCACCAATGTCGGTGTCAAAACCGGCAGATCTCGGGTAGGGGGGCCCGAGCTGTTAGATCGGATCAATGGGTAACAGGAGAAGAACACACAATGGATTTACCCAGGTTCGGGCCCTCTCTATGGAGGTAAAACCCTACGTCATGCTCTTGTTTATATTATGAAGGTATCGAAGTACAGAGTTGATCTACCTCGAGATCGTAAGTTGTGGTCTAAACCCTAGGGGTATGATGAATGACGTATGGATGGATTGAATGCCCTCTACGGACTAAACCTCCTGGTTTATATAGGCACCAGGGGTATCTAGGGTTACACATGGTCGGTTGCCATCTAAGGATTTACATGCCGAATCTAAATATGCTTGAAGTACACGCCAAGTCTTCGGTCGCCACTCTTTTAAGGTCTCCAGAGTCTTGCTTCCTCAATGCGCTGGTTGTCTGGCCCATACATTAGGCCAGCTGGGCTAGGACCCCCTAGTCCAGGACACCGTCACTTGCTGCCCTCCGATGATGCGTGAGTAGTTCACCACAGACCTACATGTCCATAGCTAGTAGCTAGATGGCTTCTTCTCTCTCTTTGATCTTTAATACAATGTTGTCCTCGATCTTCTTGGAGTTCTATCCGATGTAATCTTCTTTTGCGGTGTGTTTGTTGGGATCCGATGAATTGTGGGTTTATGATCTGAATATTCATTGAAAGTAATTGAGTCTTTTCTGAACTTTATTATGCATGATTGTTATAGCTTTGTATTTCTCTCCGATCTATCCATTTGGTTTGGTCAACTAGATAGATTTATCTTCAGTGGGAGAGGTGCTTTGTAATGGGTTCAATCTTGCGGTGCTCTATATCGCAGTGACAAAGTAGGGGACAATACACATATTTGTATTGTTGCTATTAAGGGTAAAACGACGGGGTTTATTCATATTGATTGGGTTTACTTTGTCTACATCATGCCATCTTGCTTAAGGTGTTACTCTGTTTTTATGAACTTAATACCATAGATGCATGCTGGATAGCGGTCGATTGGTGGAGTAATAGTAGTAGATGCTGGCAGGAGTCGGTCTACTTGTCTCGGACGTGATGCCTATATACATGATCATTGCCATGAATATGTCATAACTATGCGCTTTTCTATCAATTGCCCAACAGTAATCTGTTTATCCACCGTACGCTATGTGTTCGAGAGAGAAGCCTCTAGTGAAAACAATGGCCCCGGGTCTACTTTAATCATATTATAAAAACCAAAATTCCTTTGCTGCAATTTATTTCCTTTCATTTTGTTTTGCACTTTATCTATCTACCACTACAAGATTTGATCCTTGTAAGTAACGAGTTCAAGGGGATTGACAACCCTCTTGCCCGCGTTGGGTGCAAGTATTTGCTTTTGTGTGTGTAGGTGCTGTTCACGAGGCTTTGCGTGATTCTCCTACTGGTTCGATAACCTTGGTTCTCACTGAGGTAAATACTTATCTCTACTATACTGCATCTTCTCTCCTCTTCGGGGAAAATACCAACGCAGCTCACAAGTAGTAGGGTGGTACATGATGAGCCTATATGATGCCATTTAAAGAGCTTCACCTCGCAAGGCACTATCACCTCGAACTTCTCTAAAGGCGCACGCATGCCGACTATGTGATGTGTCTTTAAGGCTCATTCTGTTATGTCGATTGATACGTCTCCAACGTATCTATAATTTTTTATTATTCCATGTTGTTATATTATCAATCTTGGATGTTTTTATATACATTTACAGCAATTATATATCATTTTTTGGGACTAACCTATTAACTTAGTGCCCAGTGCCATTTGCTGTTTTCTGCCTGTTTTTGGTTTGACAGAATATCAATACCAAACGAAGTCCAAATGCTACGAAACTTTTTGGAGATTTTTTTCTGGACAAGATAAACACTAGAAGCTTCGGGAGGAGGCCAGAAGACCCTGGAGGTGGCCACGAGCCCCCAGGGCGCGCCTGGGGGGGGGGGCAGGAGCGCCCTGGTGCCTCATGGGCCCACCTCTGACTATTTTGACCTAATTCCACCACTATAAATTCCCAAAAATCGGGAAACCAACCAGGGAGTCCACAAAATACTTTTTCCGCCGCCGCAAGCTTCTGTTCTCTAGAGATCCCTGATACGTCTCCAACGTATCTATAATTTATGAAGTATTCATGCCATGTTTATTATAGTTTCTTATGATTTTGGTGCACTTTTATATGGCTTTTATATGATTTTCATGGACTAACATATTGACCTAGTGCCCAGTGCCAGTTGCTGTTTTCTGCTTGTTTTTGGTTTTCCAGAAAATCTATATCAAATGAAGTCCAAATGCAGCGAAACTTTTTGACGATTTTTTCTGGAACATAAGAGACACTAGAAGCTTCGGGAGCAGGCCAGAAGACCCACAGGGGCCCCATGAGCCACCAGGGCGCGCCACCCCCCAGGCGCACCCTGGTGCCTCGTGAGCCCCCTGTGGCCCTTCTTCGCATGCCTCCAACGCTGAAAAATCATATATATTCAGAAACCCCCGAAAGTTAACCTGGATGAGTTTTTACGCCGCCGCAAGCCTATGTACCTCCATGATCTAATCTACAGCCCTTTTCTGGCACCCTGCCGGAGGCGGGAATCATCACCGGAGGCCATCTTCGTCATCCCGGCGGTCTCCATGATGAGGAGGGAGTAGTTCACCCTCGGGGCTGAGGGTTTGTACCAGTAGCTATGTGTTTTATCTCTCTCGCGCGTCCTTGATTTGGCACGATCTTGATGTATCACGAGCTTTGTTAATATAGTTGGATCATATGGTGTTTCCTCCCTCTCTATCCTTGTTGTGATGAATCGAATCTTTTCCCTTTGAGGTTTCGTTATTGTTGGA
Organism: Elymus sibiricus; assembly: GCA_039707655.1. NCBI lineage: Eukaryota > Viridiplantae > Streptophyta > Magnoliopsida > Poales > Poaceae > Elymus > Elymus sibiricus. The sequence goes on along the minus strand of CM077676.1, from coordinate 132,141,460 downwards.
TTGAATATTTCAGATTTGAGAACACTTGATGTATGTCTTGCATATGAATACCCGTGGTGACAATGGGGTATTATATTGATTCACTTGATATATGTTTTGGAACTCAACTCGCGGATTCCCGAGGTGACATTGGGGTAATCTATGCATAGGGGTTGATGCACGTTTTCAATATCTTTTCTCCGATAGAAACTTTGGGGTGCTCCTTGGAGTTCTTTGTGTGGATTGACTATTATTATTATGAAGTTGTTTGATGCATATTGTATAATCAACTCACGGATACTTGTAGTGACATTGGAGTATCTAGGTGACATTAGAGTTGGTTGATGTGTATTATATGGTGTTATTTTAGTTCGAACTCTAGGGCTGTTTGTGACACTAATAGGAATAGCTCAATAGATTGATCGGAAAGAATAACTTTGAGGTTGTTTCGTACCCTACAAACAATTTCTATGTTATGTTCTCCGCTAATAGGAACTTGGGAGTGATTCTTTATTGCACATTGAGGGATGGTTATATGATCCAATTATATTAGCATTGTTGAGAGATTGCACTTGTGAAAGTATGAACCCTAGGCCTTGTTTCTAAGCATTGCAATACCGTTTGTGCTCACTTTTGTTACTTGCTACCTTGCTGTTTTTATATTTTCAGATAACAAAAACCTATATCTACTATCCATACTACACTTTTATCACCATCTCTTCGCTGAACTAGTGCACCTATACAATTTACCATTGTATTGGGTGTGTTAGGGACACAAGAGATTTCTTGTATTTGGTTGCAGGGTTGTTTGAGAGATACCATGTTCAACCTATGCCTCCCACGGATTGATAAACCTTAGGTCATCCACTTGAGGGAAAATTGCTACTGTCCTACAAAACTCTGCACTTGGAGGCCCAACACGAGTCTACAAGAATAAGTTGTGTGTTAGACATCAAGCTCTTTTCTGGCGCCATTGCCAGGGAGGTGAGTGCTTGAAGGTATATCTTTAGATCTTGCAATTGAATCTTTTAGTTTCTTGTTTTATCACTAGTTTGGTTTTATAAAAAGAACACTACAAAAAAATGGAATTGAGGTTGCCTCATATTATTCGTCTTTATCATGTCTTTCGTGAAAATGATGGATCGGAAAATTGTGCTCAATTGATAGAAGAAGAATTCCATAAAATGTTTGGCATAAAATCTTTGAATGATGATCATGATTGCAATGTTGTTAGTATGAATTCTATGAATATCCATGATGCTAATGATATGCAAAGCTACAAGCTTGGGGATGCTATATTTGATGAAGATGATATTTTTAGCCCCCCAAGTTTTGATGAGAAAATTTACTATGATGATAGCATGCCTCCTATTTATGATGATTATATTGATAAAAGTGGATTTGGAGAGGTCATGAATTTATTTAATGATGATTCCACTATTTTGGAGGAGGTTTCAATTGATTATGACAATAAAGTTGCTATCTATGATGATTATTTTGATGACATGTATGCTATAAAGAATAATGATAACTATGAAACTTGTCATCATGATTTTAATGTTCAATTTGATTATGTCAATCAAGTATCACATGATAGTTATTTCATTGAATTTGCTCCCACAATTATTGATGTGAAGAAATTTGCTTATGTGGAGAGTAATAAAAATTCTATGCTCATGTATCATGACAAGAATGCTTTGTGTGATGGATATATTATTTAATTTCTTCATTATGCTACTAAAAATTATTATGAGAGAGGATCATATGCTTGTAGGTGTTGCAATAATATCAAGTTTCCTCTCTATGTGTTGAAAGTTTTGAAGTCATGCTTGTTTTGCCTTCCTATGCTAGTTGATTCTTGCTCCCATAAATTGTTTGCTCACAAAATCCCTATGCATATGCTTCATGATGCTCTCTTTGTGTTTCATATGCTTCATGATGCTCTCTTTGTGTTTCAATTCTTATCTTTTATGTGAGCATCATTGAAATCATCATGCCTAGCTAAAAAGGCATTAAAGAAAAGCGCTTGTTGGGAGACAACCCAATATTTATACCTACTGTTTTTGTGTGTTCACATGATTAAGCTACTTTAGTAATCATGTTTTATATGTTTTCTTTCAATAATGTGCCAAGCAAAACCTTTGGGATAGTGTGGATGCTTGTTGATTTGATTCTGTGCAAAAACAGAAACTTTTGCGTCTAGTGCTGGAATTTCTATTCTGTACTTGAGCGTGATTTTTTTTTGAAATTTTTACACAGTATTGGGTTACAAATTGTTTACGTTTTCCTAATTTTTCAGAATTTTTGGAGGTACAGAAGTATGGTTTTCAAATCGCTCACTACATCCTGTTCTGTTTTTGACAGATTCTGTTTTCGGTGCACAGTTTGCTTGTTTTAGTGTATCCATAGCTTATATTGAGTAATATAAATTTTGGAAATGATATAATACAGTAGGAATTATGTGAGAACAATTATGAAACTTGTATTGACAGTACCTAAGTGGATGATTTATTTTTATCATACTAACCTATCTCACAAGTTCCGTTAAGTTTTGTGTGATTGAAGTTTTCAAGTTTTGGGTGAGATATCGATATGAGGAGAATAAGGAGTGGCAAGACCCTAATATTGGGGATGCCCAAGGCACCCCAAGGTAATATTCAAGGAATACACAAGCAACTAAGCTTGGGGATGCCCCGGAAGGCATCCCCTCTTTCGTCTTCAACACTATCGGTAACCTCACTCGGAGCTATATTTTTATTCATCACATGATATTTGTTTTTCTTGGAGCATCATTTTCTTCTGTTAATATTTGCTTTTTTCTATCAATAATCATGTTTTGTATCTTTTAGTTCAATAAAATGCCAATTATAGCCTTTACCATGCTCAGTTTGCAAGTTCATGTGTTGCTGTTTGAAAACAGAAAGTTTTTTGTTATGTCCAGAATATTCCTGAATATTCAGAACATGATAAAAATATGGAATTTTTACAAAGTAAGCATGCATGAGTTCTATGTCATGTGGTAATTTTTCAGAATTTTTGGAGTTAGGGAAGTATGGATTCTTATTCACCCTTTATAGACTGTTCTGTTTTGGCAGATTGCTGTTATAGTTGCATTGTTTGCATATGTTTACTTGTTTAATGTTTCTATTTGTGGATAGGAGTGTTAAATATGTAGAGGAATTTAGTATGCAATGTTTAATTATAATTTTAGTAATTTTCTAGAGTAGAGAATGTTAAGTTTTTGAGTTGATTTATACTAACTTATCTCACGAGTTCTTGTTGAGTTTTGTGTGGATGAAGTTTTTAAGATTTAGGGAAGCCATGATATGAGAGGAATTAAGGAGACACATAGCTCAATCTTGGGGATGACCAAGGCATCCCAAATTAATATTTCAAGAAGTCTCAAGCATCTAAGCTTGGGGATGCCCCGGTAGGCATCCCACCATTCTTCATCAACAACTATCGGTCAGTTTTGGTTGAGCCTAAGTTTTTGCTTCTTCACATGATATGTGCTATCCTTGGAATGACATTTTATTTTATTTTCTTTCCTATTTGAATAAAATACTTAAGATCTGAAATTTTTAAATGAGAGAGAGTCCTCACATAGCTACCTATTTACTTAACTACTCATTTGGTCTTCACTTATATCTTTTTGGAGTAGTTTGTCATTTACTCCTGTTCTTCACTTATATCCTATGAGTAAATTGTTGAAATGAATTGAATATCATAAAGTTGAAATTTATATGCTTCATATGCTTGTCCCGTGGGGAGTATTGACTTCACATACAAGAAGTATAAGTGGTAAAATTTATTGAAAGTTAACAAACATAGCATTGGTCACCTGAACAATTCATGAAAGAATTTTGAAGGAAGAAAAATTTCACATATAAATATACTATCTTGGACATCTTCTATGATTGTGAGCCCCCATTAATTATTTTCAAGCTTGATCAAGGAGTTGACGTTGGACAAGGAAGACAACGTAATGAGTTATGTTTGTTTATATTCACATAGAAGTTATATTGTCATGGATCCTCTAACATGTGGTGCTTGCTTAGGATCTTTTGCTAGCCAAAAATTCGTACTAAGTAGAGATACTACTTGTGCATCCAAAAACTCTTAAACCCAGTTTCTTGCCATGAGTGTCCACCATATCTACCTATGGATTGAATGAGATCCTTCAAGTAAGTTGTCATCGGTGCAAAAAGCAATAAAAATTGCTCCTAAAATATGTATGATATTTTATTGCAAGGGAAAATAAGCGTTGTACGATCTTGTGATGGTAAAGAAATAAAAGCGACGGACTGCATAATAAAGGTTGCTATCACAAGGGGCAATATAACGTGACGTTCCTTTGCATTAAGAGCTTGTGCATCCAACAACAAAAAGCGCATGACAACCTCTGCTTCCCTCTGCGAAGGACCTATCTTTTACTTTTCTGTATTTACTTTTCTGTATTTACTTTTATGCAAGAGTCATTAATGTTCATCCCTATTCCGCTCTATTTATTCTTTAGTTGGCAAGCATCATGTGGTAGGGAAAGATCCAGGCACATATATCCAGTTGAATATAGATGATCATGAGTTATTATTGTTGACATTATCCCTGAGATAAATAAGTTGGGAGGCGAAACATTAAGCCCCTATCTTCCTATGTGTTTGACTGAAACAGTTTGTTCTAAAAATATGCTTTGAGTGTCAGCAATCATGGAAGACTAAAAGATGGTTGAGTATGTGGAATTTGCTAGATCAAAGCTCTTACATAGACCCTTCCTGAAAATAAGATGAATTGCAATTGTTTGATGACTGAGAACATAGTTTGTTAGTTTTCAAGAAAGTTTATGGCCTATACTTTAAACATGTGAATAGCTTGCTACTTGATCATGAGAAGTTTTATGAGATGAGCTACTGATTATGATATATATTGATGCTAGAAAAAGTGATTGAAATTATCATTGATCAAACTTATGCACTATGCTAGCATTCACACTTCATAAATTATTTCTTTTATCATTTACCTACTCGAGGACGAGCAGGAATTAAGCTTGGGGATGCTGATACGTCTCCAACGTATCTATAATTTATGAAGTATTCATGCCATGTTTATTATAGTTTCTTATGATTTTGGTGCACTTTTATATGGCTTTTATATGATTTTCATGGACTAGCATATTGACCTAGTGCCCAGTGCCAGTTGTTGTTTTCTGCTTCTTTTTGGTTTTCCAGAAAATCTATATCAAATGAAGTCCAAATGCAGCGAAACTTTTTGATGATTTTTTTCTGGAATGTAAGAGACACTAGAAGCTTCGGGAGGTGGCCAGAAGACCCACAGGGGCCCCACGAGCCACCAGGGCGCGCCACCCCCCCAGGCGCGCCCTGGTGCCTTGTGGGACCCCTGTGGCCCTTCTTCGCATGATTCCAATGCTGAAAATCATATATATTCAGAAACCCCCAAAAGTTAACCTCGATGAGTTTTTACGCCGCCGCAAGCCTCTATACCTCCACGATCTAATCTACAACCCTTTTCTGGCACCCTGCCGGAGGGGGGAATCATCACCGGAGGCCATCTTCATCATCCCGGCGGTCTCCATGATAAGGAGGGAGTAGTTCACCCTCGGGGCTGAGGGTTTGTACCAGTAGCTATGTGTTTTATCTCTCTCTCTCTCGCGCGTTCTTGATTTGGCACGATCTTGATGTATCGTGAGCTTTGTTAATATAGTTGGATCGTATGGTGTTTCCTCCCTCTCTATCCTTGTTGTGATGAATCGAATATTTTCCCTTTGAGGTTTCGTTATTGTCGGATTGAATATTTCAGATTTGAGAACACTTGATGTATGTCTTGCATATGAATACCCGTGGTGAAAATGGGGTAATATATTGATTCACTTGATATATGTTTTGGCACTCAACTCGCGGATTCCCGAGGTGACATTGGGGTAATCTATGCATAGGGGTTGATGCATGTTTTCATTATCTTTTCTCCGATAGAAACTTTGGGGTGCTCCTTGGAGTTCTTTGTGTGGATTGAATATTATGATTATGAAGTTGTTTGATGCATATTGTATAATCAACTCACGGATACTTGTGGTGACATTGGAGTATCTAGGTGACATTAGATTTGGTTGATGTGTATCATATGGTGTTATTTTAGTGCGAACTCTAGGGCTGTTTGTGACACTTATAGGAATAGCGCAATAGATCGATCGGAAAGAATAACTTTGAGGTGGTTTCGTACCCTACAAACAATTTCTATCTTATGTTCTCCGCTAATAGGAACTTGGGAGTGATTCTTTATTGCACATTGAGGGATGGTTATATGATCCAATTATATTAGCATTGTTGAGAGATTGCACTAGTGAAAGTATGAACCCTAGGCCTTGTTTCTAAGCATTGCAATACCGTTTGTGCTCACTTTTGTTACTTGCTACCTTGCTGTTTTTATATTTTCAGATAACAAAAACCTATATCTACTATCCATACTACACTTTTATCATCATCTCTTCGCCGAACTAGTGCACCTATACAATTTACCATTGTATTGGGTGTGTTGGGGACAAAAGAGATTTCTTGTATTTGGTTGCAGGGTTATTTGAGAGATACCATCTTCAACCTATGCCTCCCATGGATTGATAAACCTTAGGTCATCCACTTGAGGGAAAATTGCTACTGTCCTACAAAACTCTGCGCTTGGAGGCCCAACACGAGTCTACAAGAATAAGTTGTGTAGTAGACATCAATCCCATCTGGAGGCCTTTTCCGGTACTCCGCCAGAGGGGGAATCAACCTTGCTGCCCTTCCGATGAAGCGTGAGTAGTTTACCACAGACCTTCGGGTCCATAGTTAGTAGCTAGATGGCTTCTTCTCTCTTTTTGATCTTCAATACAATGTTCTCCTCGATGTTCTTGGAGTTCTATCCGATGTAGTCACTTTTTGCGGTGTGTTTGGTGGGATCCGATGAATTGTGAGTTTATGATCAGATTATACATGAATATTATTTAAGTCTTCTCTGATCTCTTTTATGCATGATTATTATAACTTCGTATTTCTTCTCCGATCTATTGATTTGGTTTGGCCAACTAGATTGATTTATCTTGCCATGGGAAGAGGTGCTTTGTAATGGGTTCGATCTTGCGGTGCTCAATCCCAGTGACAGAAAGGGACATGACATGTATGTATCGTTGCTATTAAGGGTAAAAATATGGGGTTTATTCATGCATGAGTTTACTTTGTCTACATCATGTCATCTTGCTTAAGGCGTTACTCCGTTCTTTATGGACTTAATACACTAGATGCATGCGGGATAGCGGTCGATGTGTGGAGTAATAGTAGTAGATGCAGGCAGGAGTCGGTCTAGTTGTCTCGGACGTGATGCCTATATACATGATCATTGCCTTGGATATCATCATGATTATTTGCTTTTCTATCAATTGCCCAACAGTAATTTGTTCACCCACCATATGCTATTTTTTTGAGAGAAAGCCTTTAGTGAAAACTATGGCCCCCGGGTCTACCTTTATCATTTACTAAAACCCTAAAAATATTTGCTGCAATTTTATCTTATTTATTTTATTTTGTATTTTTGTTCGATCTATCTATCTATCACATACAATTTAATCTTGCAATTAACCACCAAGGGATTGACAACCCCTTGTTTGCGTTGGGTGCAAGGATTTGTTGTTTTGTGTGCAGGTGCTGCTAACAAGGTGTTGCGTGATTCTCCTACTGGATTGATAACCTTGGTTTCATAACTGAGGGAAATACTTATCTCTACTGTACTGCATCTCCCTTCCTCTTCAGGGAATTACCAACGCAGCTCACAAGTAGCATCGATACTCTATCGTTAAATGCCGATGATGTCCACACAATGCATGAAATGCCTATTTGTATACAGAAATGTCTGTAATGAGCCTATCAACTAGTTGGTGTGACATTGCTTTACTTGTTATGCTAATCCTATCGGATCAACTACCCACCCGATGGCTATGAGAAGGGATACCAACCATACGAGGCATGAATTGCTTATATGTGTACCAAATCGCTTGCACCAATATATCAGCATCATCTATAGTGCATGATGACCCTACACGCAGCCACTCAAAAGAGGTTCACCTTGCATTTTGTTTCCTTTTCATCCGAGAGCACGCTCATGGATGACTATTTTTTATCCTACTCGCATTCATTCATGTGAAAAAATTTCAGGAGGTCGGTGTAGGCACCTATGGGAGGGGCACCTCCTACATGATTATGATCAACAAATAGATCTTGCAAAATTGGTTTCTCTCATCCAGAAGGCAGACGGCTAGTGATGACGCATGAAAGACCTATCGAGTAAACTCAAATCATCATTGCTTGAGAAAGGCCTATCAGTAGACATCATCATCGCCGGGTAAGAGACTAGATCACAATCTATGGTACGTGATTTAAATTTGGTACACCGGGTATCCATGCGCTCTGCTACCATATATTCTCGAAGGAACACTTATATTCCTCAAAGGAACACTCAATGAGCCTACATGACTTATACAAGGATGGAGCGGTATCACATTTCTAAGGTCGATTTGCCAAATTGGCACATCCGACTGCCTATGCCGCAGGGTAAGAAATGACCACATTTGGCTCACCTTGGTCCGTTCATAGCTAAACGGGTCACAAAGAAACCCATTGGTCGATAAACCCCACTGCAAGCATTCCACATTGTGTGAGGGGGGCACCTATTACACGACGCACGGCCAAACAAAATACATATTTGCATTTTTTGGTACTCTATCGATGATGCCGATGATGTCCACAAGGGGAGGGGGGTGGCACATTTGATCCAACAAATATATCTCGCAAATCCTTTCGCTTATGTGTATACAAAATCACTTGCACTGGGTATATCAGCATCATATCTAGAACATGATGAGCCCACTCGCAGCCAGTCAAAAGGCCCCCCTTGCATTTTGTTTCCCTTCCCAACCAAGACCACGCTCATGGATGACTATTTTTTATCCTACCCCGCATTCATTTGTTGGAAAATTTTCATCAGGTCGGTGTAGGCAATTGGCACAGCCCAATCCATGGGCCACACCATGTGAGATGGCACATGTTACATGAGTGTGGTCAACAAATATATCTCGCAAAATTGGTTTGTCTCATCCAGAAGGCAGACGGCTAGTGATGACGCATGGAATACCTATCAATTAAACAAGAATAATCGTCATCCGATAAAGGCCTATCAGTAGTCAGAATCATCGCCGGCAATGGGACTAGTTCACAATATATGGCATGCGATCCAAAAATTGGTGGTACATGATGAGCCTATATGTTGACATTCAAAGAGCTTCACCTCGCAAGGGGACTATCACCTTGAACTGCTTGAAAGTCGCACCCACGACGACTAGGTGATGTGTCTTTTTAAGGCTCAACCTATTATGTCGACACTCTCCCGGTGACACCGGTGATGTCCACACGATGCGTGAAACGCATATTCGTATACAGAATCGTCTGTAATGAGTACAACATCACCACATACGGTACATGATGCCCCCATATGTTGCAATCATCTTGAACTCCTCGAAAGGTCTTCAAGGCTCATGTTGTATCCGTCGATACTCTGCAGATGATGTCCAGAAAATGGGGAGTGGCACAAATAGATCCAACAAATACATAACGCAAAATTGTATTTATCACCCCTAGAAGGCAGACGGCTAGTGGCAGGCCGGCTTTGACAAGCGTCACACAATGTCTCACAGAACCCATGAAAAGACCTCCCGTAATCAGCATTCTAGTAGTTGGTGTGACGTTGCTCTACCTGTCGGCACGACCACACAATGCAAATGGCACAATGCCTTTGAGAGGGGCAAGCACCCACACGATTGCTACAAGAGGCTCATTCTGTTTCTGTTGATACTCTCCCGGCGATGCCGATGATGTCCGCAAAGGGGGGAGTGGCACAATTGATCTAGCAAATATATCGCGCAAAATTCTATATTTTTCTCTCCCCAGGAGTGTCCGACGCTCACGATGGCTACGGAAAATGGGAAACCACCCACGACGACTACATGATGTGTGTTTAAGGCCCGTCGGCACCCACGACGACTATATGATGTTTGTTCACCTCTCATTCTGTTCGGCTTTGGTACTCTCCCGATGATGCCGATGATGTCCACAAAAGGAGGGAGTGGCACATTTGATCCAAGAAATATATCTTGCAAAATTCCTTTAAACCCCCCCCCCCCACAAGAATGTGTGACGCTCATGAATCGCACTGTGCATATCAACATCATCTCTAGAACATGATGAACCCACACGCAGCCAATCAAAGAGCCGCACCTTGCATTTGGTTTCCCTTCTCACCCGAGAGAGTGCTCATGGATGACTATTTTTTGATCCTACCCACATTCACTTGTTGGAAACTTTTCATCAGGTTGGTGTAGGCAATTGGCACAACCCAATCCATGGGCCACACCATGTGAGTTGGCACATGTTACATGAGTATTGATCAACAAATATATCTCGCAAAATTGGTGGCCTATCAAGCAAACAAGAATCATCGTCGTCCGATAAAGGCCTACGAGTAGTCATAATCATCTACGACATGTGATCCAAATTGGTGGTACATGATGAGCCTATACATTGCCATTTAAAGAGCTTCGCCTCGCAAGGCACTATCACCGTGAACTTCTCTAAAGGTGTACCCACGACGACTATGTGATGTGTCTTTAAGGCTCATTCTGTTCCGTCGATACTCTCCCGTTGAATGCTGATGATGTCACACACGATGCATGAAATGCTTATTCGTATACAGAACCGTCTGTAATGAGCCTATCTACTAGTTGGTGTGACGTTGCTTTACTTGTTCTGCTAATCCTATCGGATCAACTACCCACACTATGGCTATGAGAAGGAGAGACCAACCATACGATGCATTAATTGCTTATACGTGTACTGAATCGCTTGCACCCAGTATATCAGCATCATCTATAGTGCATGATGAGCCTACATGCAGCCACTCAAAGAGGTTCACCTTGCATTTTGTTTCCTTCTCACCCGAAAGCACGCTCATGGATGACTATTTTTTCATCCTACTCGCATTCATTCGTGCGAAAAAAATTTAGGAGGTCGGTGTAGGCACTTGTGGGAGGGGCACCTCCTTCATGATTATGATCAACAAATATATCTTGCAAAATTGGTTTCTCTCATCCAGAAGGCAGATGGCTAGTGACGACGCATGGAAGACATATCAAGTAAACTCGGATCATCATCGCCTGAGAAAGGCCTATCAGTAGACAGCATCATCGCCGACTAAGAGACTAGATCACAATCTATGGTACGTGATCCAAATTTGGTACACCTGGTATCCATGCGCTCTGCTACCTTATATTATCGAAGGAACACTTATATTCCTCGAAGGAACACTTAATGAGCCTACATGACTTATCCAAGGATGGAGCGGCATCATATTTCTAAGGTGGATTGCCCAATTGGCACATTCGACTGCCTATGCCGCAGGTTAAGCAATGAACACATTTGGCTCACCATGGTTCGTTCGTAGTTAAATGGGTCACAAAGAAACCAATTGGTCATTAAACCCCACTACAAGCGTTCCACATTGTGTGAGGGGGGCACCTATTACACGATGCACGGCCAAACAAAATACATATTGCTTTTTTTTCTCCGATGTGATAAGCGCAAAAGGAACATTGACTCATTGATAAGCCATGTGAGGGGGGCAACCACCCACACGATGCATGGAACGCCCATTCGTTTACAGAATCATCTGCACAAGCATATCAGCATCATCTCTAGCACATGATGAGCCTATACACATCCACTCGGAGAGGTTCATCTTGCATTTTCTTTTCCTTTTTACCCAAGAGCACATTCATGGATGACTTTTTTTTAACATCATACCTGGCATTCATTTTTGTGCAGCACATATCAAACCCTGCAGATCAAAAAGGTGGGTAGCGAACTGGATCTGACATGCGATTCACACCGTCTGGGAAAGGCCTACCAGTAGACAGAATCATCGCCATCAACTGGATCAGATCACAATCTATCATATGCGATCCATTAGTATCTACTATGGGTCATGCTTTTCACCTTCTCCGAGTATGGCACATATCAAAACGATCCATAGAATGCCTATCCATAGACAGGATCATCTCGCAGCAACGGGATCATTTTCATGTTAGTGGCACACAATGCCGAGCTAACTGAATCAGTTTGCTAAATGGCTCATTGTTTTTATTTCAAAAAAAGGCATACCTTGCAAGGAGTGAATTGCAAAAAACCACCACATTGAAGCGCAGGTTTGCAGAAAAGACTCTTCTACGAATTTATTGCAGAAAACACTGATTTCAGACCTAATCATTTGCAAAAAACACTAGTTGAGGATTTTGGCTCATTTGATGACAATTATGACAGATGGAGCCCACCATTGGCTGACATGGCGTAATGGTCTTTTTGCCAAAACCTCCTCCCGCTCCGCGAAAAAACTTCCTCCCCCGACAGTGAGCACGGTGGCCGGCGGCAGCTCAGGCGCAAGCGGAGCAAGCGGCGGCGGCGCACTGCTCTGGTGCAAGCGGTGGCGCGCAGCTCGGCGTGACACCGCCCTCCCAGCGGAGCAAGCAGCGCCGGCGGCGAGCACCTCCGGCGTGACCCCACCCTCCTAGCGGAGCGAGCGGCGGCGGTGCGCAGCTCGGTTGCGTTCCCACCCTCCCAGCAGAGCAAGCGGCCGCGGTGCGCAGCTCGGGCGCGACCCTGCCCTTCCAGCGGACCAAGCGGCGGCGGCGGCCTAGCTCGGGCGCGACCCTGCCACCCAGCGGAGCAAGCAGCCGCGGCGGCGCGCAACACAGGCTCGCACCACATGCGTGTGCGGTGGCGGCGCAGCTCGGGCGCGACCCCTCCACCCAGCGAAGCAAGCAGCCGCGGCGGCGCAGCTCGGGCGCGACCCCGCCACCCAACGGAGCAAGCAGCCGCGGCGGCGCCGCTCGGGCGCGACCTCGCCACCCAGCGGAGCAAGCAGCCGCGGCGGCGCGCAGCACAGCCTCTGCTGCAGTTCCGCTCAAGGCTTGGAGCTGATTGCGTTTTGGACTTTTGCCCGAAGGGTGTCGATGCAAAAATGCCAGGGACCCACATGTCATAATAGTGCTTAAACTGCTCCAACACACAGTTCAGTGCTTTCTGCAAATGATTAGGCCTGAAATCAGTGTTTTCTGCAACAAATTCGTAGAAGAGTCTTTTCTGCAAACCTGCGCTTCAATGTGGTGGTTTTCTGCAATTCACTCCCTTGCAAGTTGTGTTTGTTTTCACCAAAAAACACAAATAGGTTGTCCCTTCCCTTCAACCTGGCATGCTCGAAATGCATTGCAACCCTTTATTTCAAAGTTGTCGATGTAGTCCAACTGACACATCGACACTGGATACATCTTTTGATATCATCCTAACGAATCTGACATAGTGACTACCGCCACGTCAGCATTTTTCAACACAGTAAACACATGCAAGAAAACAGAACCATTTTTCCCTCCACTATACTGATTAATTGATATATTCTCTTCCTCGCGGCGATATGATTGATTTTGAGGCTCCTAGAAACCTTTTTCTGAGTGTGGATTTTAGGTTTTTTTTTGGACGATGCTAGAATAGATCAGAAAGCAGGAAGGCTTGGTTTTTTTTGGCAAAGGTATTTTTTCCTTGATCTCAAACGGCAAGTCCCTCACACGGCTCTATCCAGCGCGATCCAACAATTCAGCTCGGCCATCCCTGCACCTCCCAACACACCCTGCAGTAAATGATGCCCGGTCGCAGGGGACATTTGCTCCCTTTTTAAGATAAGACAAAACACATTCACGGGCACAAAGGGCATAACCTGGATGACAGTGCAGCCCGCACTGTTTGCAACGACTGGTCCACCCTCACCCCCCTCCCTCCCATGTACGTCCGGTGGACTACAGCGGTAAAAATTCTGGCTATTTTTTTAACTTCAACCCAGTGAATATATTTTTTCTTCCACTGCACCTACTTGGCGTCCCATTCGAGTCAAAAGCGAACAAAATCCCGGCCCATTCTACGCTTTGTGGAAGGCACAGTGTGCACAGCCCAGTAAAACTGCTCAAACCCAGGATAGCCCACACATCCTTTTTTTTTTCCTTTTACTCAAATTTAGCAAATGCTCCGTCTATGACATATTATGTAATTTTTTTGTGCACATTTTTTGGGTGAAACAGAAAACTACACATTAAGTGACTTTTACTCAAAAAGAAAACTACAGATTTAGGTGACGTTTGTTTTTGGGAAGCCTACATCTTAAGTGATACACCAATCAAAGCAACACAGTTCGGTCACCGACAGAATGAAAGGACCAAACAAGAAATTTCACACTGAAAACACATCATCTCCAACTAATTCTCTGACAACAAACGATACTACAGATATGGAGATTCACTAATAGGTGGAATAGTTACTAGCAGTCTGACATCCACATAAGCACAGTTACAAGAACTGCCATATTTCAAGCATAAAAACCAAATAAAATCAACTGTAGAAATCTGCCTTGGGCGTGTTGGTACATGTGTTCCTTCTGTGGCATGTCAAGCTGCACCTGGAGCAGCGAGGCGACTTCCTCGGCGCCTTTGGAAGACCCCCCCCCCTCTTGTGCCCTTGGCCCCGGCAGATTGAACAGAACCTACTCCTTTTAGCTGTCTGTTCGTATGGTGCTTTGTCGCGGCTTGTCGTAGGGCGCCCCGCTGGTCTTTTCTTTGATGGCGCCCCAAAGCTATCTGAACATTGCGAGGCACTTTGGACCTGATTCGTTGGACCAAAATGTTGCTTGTGTGCTGTAATTGAACCTGCAGAATCACGTGCCATCTCTCTGTCGGATAACCCCATGCCATCGCGTATAGCAGCCACCGGCTCCAGCAATGTTTTCACATTTCTTAGCTGCTCCATCGCAAGAGTATATGCATCCACGTTGCTTTCACCGAGTCTAACAATCTCAAGGCAAAGCAGATGCAGATTGTTATGTCGTCGTGAGGAGTACTTGAGAGGACCTTGGTCCTTTTGGTAACGCAGAAACTCTGGAGGGAGTATATCCCTTGCATCCCTTGTCCAACGCTTCAGTACGTGTCTGGCTGGAACCTCCTGCGGACCAAGCTGGACCAACACCTGGGAACAATAAAAAAAAGATCAGTGTCAAAATATCCCCTTTTTTGCTTGCTTACAGTAATAATTTGTTTTGCATGTACAACAGAGCAACACAAGAGAAAAAAACACCTTCAGTGCATGGTTGCACACCATGCCGAAATGTTCAAACATTCCGCATTCATACTTGAATTCGTCAGCAAGCTCGTTGACCTGGACGAGTAATTCATTTTTACACCATTTGTCCCTGGAATCTTTCTTTACATGCCTGGCTATGTATTCACGGCGAGGCACAACTTCAATCAGAACATATGACCCACCCTAATATAGCATCTCGCCAAAATTTTCAAACATAGCCCTCGTTTAAATTTTTGATGCATGTATCTCAATAGGTAGGTTCTGAGCCAGCACAACACCACCCTGCATGTGGGGACATATCATTAGCATGTGTTTGTAGACATCAGGACATGGTTCATGGCAAAGATAAAATGGTCGTCACGGGACAACACATAAACGTTGTATTCTTACAAGTTTGGTTCTCTTCTCCTGATAACTCCTCCGAATCTCTGTCAAATTGCATCTTCTCATACTGCCTGACGAAAAGGTGCATCGGGAATCCTGGTGGCACATATCCTTTGAGCAAATGGTTTGCACTTTCACTTCGGTGCGTGCTGGTCATCTTGGCGCAAAAAAATCCATGAAATAAGGTTTAGCCCACTTCCTCCGGGTCTCATATATTTGGGTGAGAAATGTGTTTTTTTGTAGACCATGCTTCTCAACCATACATGCCCACCCATCCTCAAATTCTTTCTCACTAACCATGTGATGCACCATCTTGTTGAACTCCTGTTTGAACTCACTACCCTTGCCTAGCAGTGGCCCAAGGCACTCTTTTGCTTTCTTCAGCACATGCCATTTGCACCACCGATGTGTTGTATGTGGCATGACATCTTCTATGGCAACCTCCATTGCACAAGCTTGGTCTGGAACCAACATTTTTTTGTCAGCACATACCAGGGGAAAAAGCTTTTCACAGCATGCTTAAATAGAAGATCAACACTCACAACTAGACCGGAACATTTTTTATTACCTGTCAGGATTGTCTGTGGCTATGGAGCTCCTATCATCTGGAAGAACTCTGTAAATATCCACTTGAAAGTGTCCATTTTCTCATGGCTCATCAGCACACCACCAAAAATAATGCTTTGGAAGTGATTGTTGACACCAACAAAAAGACCAAATGGCATGTCATATAGACTAGTCTTGTATGTGGTATCAAACGTGACAGCATCGCCAAAACACTTAAACTGCTCAATGCTTCTCCCTGTTGTCCACATCAAAGTCTTGACTCGACCATCACTATCAACCTGCACACTGTATTTAAACTCAGGATCTTCAGCCCACATTTCATTGAACACCTCTATTGTTTTTGTGGCATCATTTTCTGATTGCTCTCTGTTAAGTTTTCCACAAGGAGTTTGAGAGATCTCTTTGTGAATGGCACCTCTGATGAGGACATGGCTACCTTGGATATGATCTCAAATATTGCATATGCATATTTATTTGAGTAGATTCCTGATAAAAGTTATGCAATAAGTTATTTATGCTATACAGAACAAATATACTTCAGCGCTTTTTGTTTCATGCCTAATTGCAGAACTACTGGACGCTTGTACAATCCACATATGAAGATAAGGGAAAAAGAGATGTTTAGGTACTGTTGAAGAAGTTTTCTCACATCACTTTTAGCGCAAGAGAAGATAGAGTACAAGTCTCCCACGTTCTGGACTCAGATTCGGACTGCACAGATATACCTGACTCAAAACGCCAAGAACTCTTTCATCCAGACTCCGAATTGGGTGATTATTATTTTTGTTGGAAAGTTTATTTCGTGCACTTTCCAACCCAATTGGATTCACCTTCAAATTCGTCCGGAGCATTGAGATATTCACGAAATAATCTGACGCTGCAGCAGAATCCGAGTCAAACTACAAGTCCAAGGGTGTTGCATCACCTCCACTTGGGCCCATGGGCCTTGTACGACCTAGGGATAGTTTTAGGCTGCCTTGAGACGTCATCCCACCTCCTTGGCCGCCACCCCTTGCTCCTATATAAGTAGATCAACCTTGTAGCTTTTTCCTTGGGTTTTTATTTAGTTAAAAGTTAGTCATTTCTGCAACTTCGTGTACTTCGTTTGCGTCCAACGACCAGACCAAGACTGCTTTTGGAACCCTACCTTTATCAATACTTCATCTATATTCGCAATATTCGGATTGCTTTATCATATTCTTGCTTGTTCTTCGATTGCTTGCAGGAATAGACCTTCGTGGTCAGGCTGATCGTGCTTCTGGCATCGTCAGTAACCTTCTGAAGATTGGTTTAGCATTTGCTAAGGTGCAACATCGTGCACGTTTGTAGTCGGATCGTCAAAGTCTTCTTCACCAAATCGATAGTTGTCATCTCATCGAAAGATCGGGACCCTCGCCTCTATCAAGTGGTATCAGAGCCAGGTTGCTCGGTGAGAATTTCCAGTTATCTCTAGATTAGATTTATTTTTTCTTACCTACTGTCCAAGAAAAAGCCATACAAAAAGTTAGATCTGTTCATCCTTTGTCCAAGCCAGTCTGAGCCTTTGCAATTTTCTTTTCATTGTTTGCATAGTTGAATTATCGGTTGCATCGTCGTGTCGAGTTGTTGGTCTTAGTGTCTAGTTCCTTTAGAGTTTTGAGATCTGTTCACATTAGTCACGCCACCGCTGCATCATTATCCCTTCCGCTATCCACCACCCCATCCATCAATTTCCACCACGTGCTACCCATCATTCATTGTCATAATCATAGTTGAGGTCGTTCGCATCTTCGCTTGATCCAATCTGCATCTTATCTAGTTTGTTTTGGAAAGAGAGAAAAAAAACAGAGAAAAAAGTAAAAGAAATAAAAAGAGAGAAGAAAAAAAAGAGAAATTTCGGATCTATTTAGACTCAATCTCGTACCTGAATTTGGATTGGAATCTGTTTTGCGCACTGTTCAGTAAAACAGGCATATCTTTCTCATATGAAGTCCGTTTTGGCTTCACGAGTACTCAAATTAAAGCTAGCGACGAGCCGCATCTGAATAGTTGCAGAAGCTAGTTCAATATTTGAAACCTCAAAATTGGCTTCGAAATAGGTCTTTTTGCCCTCCGAAGTTCACAAACACAGTTTGTTACAGTTTTTCAGGCGAGTTTTATTATTTTTTGCCTCCTCATACCAACTCGGAATTGAGTGATTCTTTTTGCGTTTGAAAGCTTGAGTCAGTACCATTCTTGAAAAAAATTATCAGAAAATTGGCACAAACTTTTCCAGAGGAAAGTTAGAGAGAGAGAGTGTTTGGTATATCCTGCTTGGAGCTTGTTTCTCATCATTATCTTTACTGCCATTGTGATCTTCTCTTATATCTTGCTGTCCAGAGCTAGTTCATATCCTTTGTTGCTGCTAGTTGTGCTACGACGTGACGCCATTAGTGTTCTAGGCTCGCGTCTCTAGTCCGGTCTAGCCTAGGACCAGCACAGTACCGTCGTTGAGTGTTTATTCAGCATTGTATCTCTGAATTGATTATTGCTAATCTTTTGCTATGTGACGCCCCCGACTCGATCGTGCACTAATCATACATGCAAATGCGCATGATCAAGCCCAGGGACTCACGGGAAGATATCACAACACAACTCTAAACACAAAATAAAATAATACAAGCTTTATATTACAAGCCAGGGGCCTCGAGGGCTCGAATACATAAACTCGAGTTACACAAGCATCGGCGGAAGCATTAGCATCTGAGTATAGACATAGTTAGACAAAGATGCCTTAAGAAGGCTGAGCAAAACAACGACAACTAGATCGAAAAGGCGCAGGCCTACTGCATGGGAGCCTCCGAACTACTCCTGGTCGTCGGTCTCCACGTAGTAGTAAGCTCCGTCGGGGTAGTAGTCGTCGTCAACGGGGTCAGCTGGCTCCGGGGCTCTGTCATCTGATTGCAGCAATCGGGTATAGGGAAAAGAGGTAGCAAAGCAACCGTGAGTACTCATCCAAAGTACTCGCAAGACTTACATCAGAACTATACTAATCACCACCCACTCACCCGCAAAAAAAAGAACTATACTAATCATGCATCGGTATCAAATGAAGGGGCTGTATCTGTGGACTAAACTGCAGAAATGCCAGATTAGAGAGAAGGCCTAGCCTATCGAAAACTAGCATCTTGCAGCATTAGAAGAGTGTAGGTTAGCAGCATATAATAAAGCAATAAGTATGTAGTAGCAAAGCCCAAAGATCCTTCCTCGACTCCCTGCGAGAAAGCGATCCCGGAGCTAACAAATTATTAAGTAACACAAGTATCCAGTTCAAGTTGTAGTAGATCGGGATACAACACTGAGCGTCCTGTTACCGTGGACACGGTTATTCGAATAGATAACTTCCCTGCAGGGGTGCACTACTGTTACCCAACATGCGCGATTAACTCTGGCTGGACACACTTTTCTCGGTCATGCCCGGCCTCGGCTGATCGACACGACGTAGTCCTACCTAGGCTCCGCAGAGAGGTCCCCGCCGGTCTACATCCTAAGTGCTCAGGGGTCTTGGGTCCATCGCCCTTTGCACTCCGGGTCGTTGCGCGCAGGGTCAGCCTCACCACGCTGTGCCTGTGGGTATCTGCTGTCACCCGGCCGCAATGCTGAACTGGACGTCTGACGAAGCTTTCGGGAGAATCGTACGACGCCGAGGGCCCCATTAAACCATTATCCCGCGTGGTGGTAGTGCGTATAGGCCAGTGGCCAACTCAGATCAAATACCCAAATCCGTTAAGCGTATTATTAGTAACTCGCGGACACGAACAGGGCTCAAGGCTCACCTCCGACACCCTGTCGCACCGACTTGGTAACCCGCGGTCCAACGACCAGGGACCAGGCCCACCTCTCTCCTAGGTGGTCTCCACCTGCCCTGACGTTCCGCCACAATAGTCTCTCGCGGGTACCCTTGGGTCAACCCGACTTCAACAAAGGTCTGAGGTGAAGGTCAAAGTACCCGTGTGTCCATAACAACGCGAGGAATCCGAGGAATCACCCTCGTTGGATTCCCACTCGATGTAACCGTCAATGTGAACTTGGAGGAATCACCCTCGATGGGGTCACACTTGAGGGGCTGCACGACAGAGGCATCATCGGAGGTGGTGGAAGAGGAATCACTCTCGGTAACCCACAACCGACTAGCTATGCTACAGAGCTATCATCAGGAGTGGGGTAGGAGGTATCACCCTCGGCACTTGATAGTAGCTCTGCAGAGTCATACAACCAAGGGGGTGTGCGGTGCTGTGTTCGGTCTCTGTACATCGATCACACTGATCGAGTCTCCGGTGGTAAGGCATGGCAACAAGGACAAGGGTGTGGAGCCACTGATGGATCACTAACCAGCCTATACTAAGCATATAGGACAACAGGTAAAGTATCAACAGCAGGTTACAAAATCAGGCTATGCATCAGAATAGGAGCTGTAGAATGCAGTAGCAAAATCTAATGCAAACACGAAGGAGAAAAAATGGGCGATATAGGAATGATCAAGGGGGTTTTGCTTGTCTGGTAGCTCTGCTGAAAAGGAAGAAGGGTCGTCGGTGACGTAGTCGATCACAGGGGCATCGGCAGCAGTCGCAGGGTCTACCGGAGAAGAAAGAGGAGGGGGAAACAAATAAATAATGGGCAAACAAATGCAACACAGATGCAATGGCACGGCAATACGTGTTGGTGATATGCTCTAATGTATTACTAAGTATTTTAATTGAAGCGGGAAAATATTCGTTAGCTCCAAGCACTATTCATTTAGCGGTTTCGGTAGCAAATGTTCAACGTTCGGTATGTTATAGGCATGTGACAGGTATGTGGAGGGCATATTCGGATTCGTCATATTTTTCTGATCATTTTTCATATATAAATTATTTTCATCTGACTTACGGTTTATTTTCTATGATTTTTCAAAGTTTTAATCATTTTCTGAAATTTCTGGAATTAAATTAAATTCGAAAACAGTAACTGAAAATGCTATGTGCACCCAGAAGAATGTACACAGCAATGCATACAGAGGCTGACAGTGGGGCCCAGCTGCTGAGTCAGCAGTTGACTGGGCTGGCCTTATCCACTGGAACAGTGGTGGGGCCCCACCTATCATTGACTTAACTTGTTAACTGGGGTTAATTAAATCGGGGTGTTAATTAGAGGAGGTGGGCCCATGTGTGAGTGACTCATTAGGTTAGTTTAACTAGTCTGTTAATTATACCCGTGGTTAATTAGGACGTGGGTCCCATTTGTCAGCGACACAGGACGCAATTAACAGCTAAGCTAATGACGCCACCTCAGCGCACCGGCATTTAATCGCCGGCGATCAGATACGCGGCGGCGCCTCGCTGGAGTTGGCCGGAATCTCGCTATGGGGCTCGGATGGACGTGCGGCTTGCGGCGTTCGAACGCGGGCGTCGAGCCGCGTCGAATGGGAGCCACGACAAAAGTAGAGGTGGTCGGAGGCGAGCACAACGACGACGGCAGTGGCGGCCGGAATCGGGCTAGCTTGGTTTCGGCGCTACGAGGAACGACAAGCAACGCTTGGGGGGTCGAGGGCTTCCTCGGGATGCCAGGAGCACGTCAGCGTGCTCGGATGCGAGCTAGGCATGCGGTGGCCGCGGCGGCGAACATGGCAGCGGCGGCGAGCTTCGGTGGCCATGGCAGCAGCAGCTAGAGCAAGCTAGCAAAGGGGCAAAGAGGGGGAAAAGGTGCGGCTGCTCACGGTGTGTGTGCAGGGGCGAGCTCGAGGAGGCCGGGGCTGGTCGGGGAGGCGCGGATCGACGGCGACGAGCTGTGGGCGCAAAGAAGGAAGACGAAGACGATGGCGATGATGCAGTGCTTCTTGGCCCCAACGGCTGGGCGCAGACGAAGCAGAGGACGACAGCAGAGCTGCTGGACACGGTGGCGCGTCGAGGGGAGGCCGGTGGCTACGCGGGCGAGCAATCGACAGCGGCGACAGAGGCGGTCATGAGGGAAGAGGAAGCAGCAGTGCGAGAGGAGGGGGGAAAAGATCTTGGGGACGCCCTGGGGATCGGCGCTGGCACCCTTATCCACCCCGCGGCGTCTGTAGCGGCGCGGTGGCTGGCAGGGTTCGGCTGGGACGGCGCCCTGGTTCGGGCGCGCGCTCGATAGGTGGAGGAGGGAGGTTAGGGATGACCTGGGAGCGGGCTGGGCCGGCTACTGTGCACATAGAGCCCATGTGCACAGTGAACCTTTCTCCTTTTCTTTTATTTTTTTTCTGTTTCTTTAATTCTTTTCTGCTTTGCATTTATTTGGTCCATCAAATGAATTTTTCTATATATGAAACTTGTCCCATAAATACTTAGCAACATTCTAGGGTGGCACAAAAAGTTTGGGTCATTTGGAATGGTTTTAATATTTTTAGAAATTGAAAAGGTCAAATAAATTGCTGCTGGTCCACTGTTTTGGTTGCTAGGGTCAATTTGGGAATTTAAATTATGCTAGTTTTATTTTTATAATTGCTTTGGGATTATTTGCAATATTATGAACTATTTTGTTTAATTACCTGAAGAAGTAATTGTTTGACTTCCATTTGAAATTTGAATTTGAAGTTGTATTATTACTTAAATGTTTTCCTTAGGGTTTAATGGTGATGACTTAGCATGATTAATTAGCATAACCACGGTTTAGTAATCTGGGGATGTCACATGCTACCATATAGTTAAGCCTTCCAAGCTCCACATATTTCTACACCATGTATACATACGTTCACCTGGTAATTGCTTTCCTCAATCTTCGGAGTTATTCGACACCGCTGGTTGCCGGTCACCACCTGCTGCATGGTAAGAACTTGTAAGACATTGATATTTGCTTTACTATGAGCATTTTACCACCACGTCCTAGTAGTTCATAGGAACATCATTCTAGAATTTTGTTCTTGTTTCTACTAATCATGACAGGATCCATAGTTGTGAGTTCATGGGCTTCGTCCATCGTAGGGGACGTGCCACCACCTAAGAAACTACGGCAACCATCACGAGAGGAGCAAAGACATCAGAATGTGCATAATCAGGTTAATGTTTCAATGCCACATTTTAATGGTCGTTTTAGGCCTGATTTATATATTGAATGGGAGTACGAAATGAATGCTATATTTGCATCCCATAATTTTGATGAGTGTACAGAAATTAAAGCTGCGGTTAGTACTTTCAGTAGCTTTGCTTTAGTGTGGTGGAGCGATCATTGTCGGTTGTACCTTGATTTTATACCTACTACTTGGGATGATTTAAAACTTGTCATGAGAGATAGATTCGTCGATGTTTATTATACTCGTGGCATGATTAAAAAACTACAACATTTAAAACAAGGTAGTGACGCCGTAACAAAATATTATGATGATTTACAAACTACCTTGTTGCACTCCTTTCTAGAACAAAGTGAAGAAGATTTTATGGATAGATTTTGGGGAGGATTAAACCGTGATATTCAGGAGATACTAATTCATGAAGAGTGTTATCTTATGGACCGTTTGTTTCGTCTTGCTTGCAAAATTGAACAGGAAATAAAATGACGTGTGCCCCACACGGAGAACAAGCGCAAGGTGCACATTCCAAGAGTTGATACGGTTATTCCTTTGACTACTAGGCGTACTATGACAACCACATCCGTTGTTGTAAGGACTACATCGCCTCCACCATGTGACACATCACCACCGAGAGTGCCTACATCATCTGAGTTGATCATAAGAGGTAATGACAAAGGTACTGATTTTCCACCTCCACATGAGAATGATGAATGCCTTGTCAATTTAAATGCACCATGTGATGAGCTACCCATTACATTGATCACACCACTTATTTTAGAGGACTATGTTGACGATTTGACTTTGTCATGTGATCAAACAACTGAAATACCAACAATTTTGAGTGCACCCATTGAATTAATTATTGATGAGAAAGAACCATGTGACTCGGTGACTAAATCTGATTTGGATCAAGTACAATTGATTAGACATGAGGACATGTTATCTACAATGTTACATGCTAATTCTTTGTATTCTGTGGTTTCGAATTCACCCATGCCTTTGTCACATGTGAAACTCAAAATAATTGAAATCACATGTTTGAAATCATTGCAAAGTGTTTATGCCTCTAATTTTACTTTTAACTTGATTGGAGATTATGGCGTAGACAATGAATTTTTTGTGCATAAGATTTGTATCACGAGTGATGATCATGCTAGTTTGAAAGAAATGAAAATAATTGTGGCAATGCATAATCATTTTGATATGACCTCTAATCTTGGTGACGATTCTGTGTTGAATGACTTGTTGCATGTTTACTTATTTAAGCATGTTGTAGCATGTAATTATCAAACTATTAAGGTTTATTCATCAATGTTGGGATGGTTTAATGATGAGCATTGTCAATCTTTTCATATGAATAAGAGCTTCACTTATACGTGCAAACTAAGTTGCAATATTTTCATGCCTTCTACTTGTGATAATAGTCTGGCTTTATATTTCACGACATATGGAAGTTACTCACGTATAAATGTGTCACATGTGCAAAAACTGAGGGAAGTAAAAATGGATGACATATACATATACAACATGTACACCTTGTCTCTTTTGTTAGCCACATTTCAGACTAAGCAACGCCGAGGACGGCTTTGTTTTCAAGAAGGGGAGGATGATGAGGACATGGCTACCTTGGATATGATCACAAATATTGCATATGCGTCTTTATTTGAGGTGATTTCTGATAAAAGTTATGCAATAAGTTATTTATGCTATACAGAACAAAAATACTTCACCGCTTTTTGTTTGATGCCTAATTGCAGAACTACCGGACGCTTGTACAATCCACATATGAAGATAAGGGAAAAAGAGATGTTTAGGTGCTGTTCAAGAAGTTGTCTCACGTCACTTTTAGCCCAAGAGAAGATAGAGTCCAAGTCTCCCACGTTCTGGACTCAGATTCGGACTGCACAGATATACGTGACTCAAAACGCCAAGAACTCTTTCATCCGGACTCCGAATTGGGTGATTCTTTTTTTTGTTGGAAAGTTTATTTCGCGCACTTTCCAACCCAATTGGATTCACCTTCAAATTAGTCCGGAGCGTTGAGATATTCACGAAACAATCTGACGCTGCAGCAGAATCCGAGTCAAACTACAAGTTCAAGGTGTTGCATCACCTTCACTTGGGCCCATGGGCCTTGTACGACCTAGGGTTAGTTTTAGGCTGCCTTGGGACGTCCTCCCACCTCCTTGGTCGCCACCCCTTGCTCCTATATAAGTAGATCAATCTAGTAGCTTTTTCCTTGGGTTTTTATTTAGTTAAAAGTTAGCCATTGCTGCAACTTCGTGTACTTCGTTTGTGTCCAACGACCAGACCAAGACTGCTTTTGGAACCCTACCTTTATCAACACTTCATCTATATTCGCAATATTCGGATTGCTTTATCATATTCTTGCTTGTTCTTCGATTGCTTGCAGGAATAGACCTTCGTGGTCAGGCTGATCGTGCTTCTGGCATCGTTAGTAACCTTTCGGAGATTTGTTTAGCGATTGCTAAGGCGCAACGTCGTGCATGTTTGTAGTCGGATCGTCAAAGTCTTCTTCACCAAATCAATAGTTTGTCATCCCATCGAAAGATCGGGACCCTCGCCTCTATCAACCTCCTTCACAGATCCAAAAAAACTGCCCACTACGCTGTAAACCTTGCTCAGGCTTATATTGTTTTCTCTTAGCTGTTTCACCAAGTCTCTGGTATATCTATCTATGTGCCGGTGCGATTTCCTGTGCAACTTCTCCATACAGTTAACCGAGAGTGCATGGTTGTGCTCTATTTTTTGTTCACGTATGTACCATCCCTTATCATCAGATCTAAGCACCCGCATCAACGCGGCACATCCAGAGCTTGTCGAGCGGCTGTTTGATTGTAATGGCTTACCCTGCAGAGTTTTTATAGAACAAGATATGAGAACATAATATGAAAAAGTACTTGCAAGGAAACATTTTCTTTTTGAATTAATGAATCATCCTCACCGCATACACGCACACAAACTCCTGCATACATTTTTTCCGATGGACGTTCAGCCTGCTTTTGGCATAACTGACGCCAAAGCCAGTCTCCCAGGAGTATAGGTTGTAAAACTCATATGCTTCTTCAACTGTGTCAAAGCTAGTTCCGAGCGCCGGATTAACAACAGTGCCGACCTTGTTGTCTGCGTAAGCTTGCATTGAAGCCTCAAGGGCAGGGACTCTGCTTGGGTTGGCATCCCTCTCTTCTGACGCGTTGCCAATCCTAACAATTCAGTTTTCCAAAATGGTGTTAACTGTATTTTCTACTGGTATAGACCGAGATGAACAGGGTAATTCTCAAAAAGTTAATGTTGATCATTGATACAGAAGCATAAACTATGATCTACGAGCATGACACCTAGTTGTAAAATCATAGTTTCAAGATAGCATCAATGCTATGAGAGGGGAATATTTTTTGTTCATCCATGGGTGAACTCTTCAATGCGTGTGTTTTTGTTACAGGCGAGTCCAGGAAGCTAGAATCTCTGGTCTAACAGCAAAGAAATGACAAATGAGTGTGTGTTTGTTACCGTCGAGTCCAGCAGGAGCCCTTTGAGTTGTTGCCGATGACACCCTCTGCATCTCCCTCCTCTCCCATAGATGCAGTGGTCGTATTCTGAGCCGCCATATCGTTTGAGTCACCAACGACCTCACTCACTGTTGTGGTATGAGCCAACATTCGCGTCCACACCTCGTAACTGCTCTTTGCCGCTACTGCCGTCCATGGGTTCATAAGAGATCACATCAGAGGAGCGCCCACGAGCTTTTCATTGATGGAAGCTACCACAGACTCCACAACATCGATTCCGCCACCCAAAATATCACCCGCATCCACCCTAGGAACCAATCTGCGGCACATACACGATTCTCAACTAGTCAGATCCAACCAACAGAGGGAGAAGAAGAACTCAAGAACCAACCGCATAGAAATCAAGGAGCAGAATACCAAGTAAAAAAAGATTTCCTTTTAGACTAATCAAGGGCAAGAGAAATAGGACGGTAGATTGGCTCTCACCCTGATTCCTCTTCGTCAAAGAAGAACTTGAGGCCATCCATGGCGAATCGCCGCTCCGCACAGCTACCACGGGAAGGGGATGAATGGCCTGACCAGGGGAAGAAAAAGCACCGCTTCCGGGGGTTAAGCCGCACACATCGCGGCGCTATACTGCACGGCGCGAGATTGCGGCCTGCAGGTACCTCGGCCACCAAAACGCCACTCTCCTTGCAAATCCCTTATAAAGTTTATTATAAAGTTCAGCTCCTCAAATATGAATTTTCCTCAACCCTCCCCTCCACTTGCTAAATTTTAGTCTAGAGACGGCCGTTCTCAGAGAAAAAAAGGATGTGCAACGCTGCTTCCAGCTCCCCATAGCTTTCCCATTCGACCCCGCCGCTTTCCCCGCCGTCGGCCGGCCCCAACGGAATCGAAAGTCCCCCCACGCCGCACCCCGGTCCACCCTTGCCGGCGCCGGAGACCCAACAATGGTCGCTAATTTGGCTCCGCAAGCACCGAAACGGCGACTCCAAGGCAAGAACCTTATATGGCTTCTCAGATTTGCCATGTGTCACTTTATCGTGTTGTGAATGTGTTATGTCGAGTTACCAAGTTGTTTTTTAAATTCTGTGATGGGGAGATATCACTTCCCTAGCGTAACCAACATTCGCGGCGGCGTCCGGGGGGTGGGGGTGGGGTGGGGGGGTTTCTTATTCTCCATACACTAAAATCGTCATTATGGACAAAATTATCATTATAGCAGAGTTTCGTTCATACATCATCTCTATTTTTGGGTTAAGCCACCTGCGGCGCCAGATGGGCCCAGAATTATTATCGCACTAGCCCACCCCTCCCACCAGCTACATGTGCTATTTTTAAATCAACCTAGCAGCACATGACGTTTTTTTTTTGAGTGGTAAACCAACTTTATTACTCAAGGTTTAGGTTTACAGGAATTACAAAAGGGTCGTGGGGTGTTCCCACCCACAAATGGTGACCCACCTCTAAAGAAGTAGAAAATTTTGCTACATTGTGAGCTTCAGCGTTCATAGATCGACCTTCAAAAACAAACTTACAGCTCACAAATTCTGCTACCCTGGAAACAATCTCCTTAATAATCATTCCATACCTTCCATCCGAGCCTTTCTCAATCTCCTCAACAACTGACTTGCAGTCACAAGCAATCACAACTCGATTCAAAGATAAATCGAGCGCTAGGGCTTGAGCCTCTCGGCAGGCGAGAGCTTCCAAAGTAGGAGGGTCTGTAATAAGATCAAAAACCATCGCCGAAGACCCCAAGAACTTACCGGTATGGTCCCGGCAAATCGTAGCAGCTGCTCCTCGTCCCCCGTTTCTTGCAATTCCTCCATCAACGTGGATTTTGGCAATGCCTACAGCCGGCGCCCTCCACCTTCTATTGTCACCACGCTGTGTATTTATTGTCTGACCTCTGCCCACTTGTGCCATAGGTGCACGCAGAATATCCAGCTCCGAAATGAAGCTATTGACAAAAGAATAGGTGGAATGTGGGCTCTGAAAAACTGCTTCATGGATAGCTTTCCGCCGCGCCGTCCATATAGCCCAAAGTGTAACAACAAATCCGACCACCTGTGTTTGCTGCATATTTTCAAACATTGTAAAAAGCCACTGCTTCGCACAAGGCTCATTCGTTGCTTGTAGATGTTCAGCAAGATCACCGTCTACTAGAGCCCAAACACATCGCGCCATTGAACACTCCAACAATGAGTGCCTCCATGAATCCCGCGCGCCACACAACTGACAGCAATCATCGCTAGACATCTTTCTTTCGTGGCGAACATCCTCCGTGGGGATCGAATGTTTAGCGAGGCACCACAAAAAGTTTTTTACTTTGGCTGGAACTTGAACTGACCATAGAGAGGCCCATGCCTTGCTCTCAAATGCCGAGTCAGAAGAACCAGCATTTCCTTCGAGCCAATCCTCTCTACGTCTCTTAGTATCGACGAGCATCCTATACACTAGTAGAAAACAGGGCATTAGTCCCGGTTCGTAAGGGCCTTTAGTCCCGGTTGTGCAACCGGGACAAAGGAATCGGGACAAAAGGCCCCCACTTTTAGTCCCGGTCGTGTTCCAAACCGGGACTAAAGTGTCTCCACGTGGCCGCTGCGCAGCGCTCAGGCAGGAGGACCTTTAGTCCCGGTTGGTAACACCAACCGGGACTAAAAGGTTTTTTTTTAAAGGAGGGGTTTAGGGGTTTTGGAGGGTTTAGGGTTTTCATTTTTATTTTATGTTTTCTATTCAACTCGACGCTATCTACTACATATAGCAATGAAGGAACCATTACACAGCATCGTCATGATCAATATATAGAGAGAAGTGACCTCTCTTTCTCCGTGCTTGGTCGAACAACAAGTTTTCGTATATCTATTCGACGCTACTACATATAGTACACGTTCATGCATATATACAATATAACATCTCTTACGATCCCTAATATCTAATTACCAAAATCGCGTTGCCACTCCCGATGGTATTCTCTGTCTGTAGGTATGACATGGTCAACAAAGAATCCCGCCAATTCCTTTTGAATTGCTCGTATGCGATCAGTTGGTAGGAGTTCGTCCCGCTTCCGCGAGATCTAATTTAAAGAAATGGGTCAATATATATATATATATATATATATATATATATATATATATATATATATATATATATATATATATATATATATATATATATATATATGAATGAAACTCAACACAATTGATGGTAATAAAATAAAAATGTGAAAATTGTTTACGTACTTCAAATTGTTCATCAGATCTGCCCCGCTCAGAGGTCTTGTGGCGAATGTACTCGCAAACGTAGTATCCACATAAATTATTCCCGGGTTCCTGCCACAAGAACTTTACGAGAATAGAGTTCAATCAAAATGATAATCAAGCATGATAATGGTATTGAAACTAGAATCAATGAGAGATGCACGGAACTAGCTAGTAGTACTTACTTTGGGGTGTAAAAATCGCAGCTCCTTTTTCCATTCACCCCTAACTTGGTTGGTGAACTTTTTCCAAACCCTGCCCGGCAAAGAAAATGATTACTTGATATCAGGAAATGAACGAAAGTTGCCGATATGGTGCGATAATGATTGAACTTACTTCTGGAGCATTTGACTCATGTCCGCCCACTCCTTAGCCTCTTTACGTCTCGAGTCGAAGACAAGTACTAGTCCCGCGTCAAGCTGAATGGCTAGTAGAATAAAGTGGAACCTGCGCACGCATAACTCATCAATTACACTTAACCTCGAGTAAGCGAAACAGAATGTGCACAAGACAGTAATACTCACTTGAAGTTGTAAGGAAATAGTATTTCCCTTTTGTTTTGTAGTCCAAGTAACGCCTTTAGCAAGTAATTCTTTGTATCATCGGGGCTTTTTTGTACCGTATATTCATTTACGGTATTTGGGTTAATGAACCCAATGTTATAGATTTTTCCTCTGCATTCGCGGATCTTCAATCTGCATAATATAGTGTGAGGATAATTATACATGCAATGAACAAGCTGAGCTAGAGACTTAATTACTGAAAATATACGTACAGACAATAGCAACTGACGATAGTTTTGTCGAGGGCGTCTTGATTGTATAATTGAAATAATTCTTCAAATTCAATGTACAACGCCTCGACTCCATTGAAGTAGTGCTCATCTTTAATTCCCAGTAAGATACTGTCGGTCCCTTCCTTGCAGGCTTTCAAGTACCAGTCATGCAATCATCGCATCATCGTTGATAGACGCAGGAGCTGCTCAGGTCTGATGAGAGGCTTCCCGTGCTGGTATCTATAGGCTACCTCAGCCATTTCGAACTGTGCCTGATCGCCTAAGTAATCACCAAGAGTGTAACCAGGATGAGCGGCCGCTACCCCCGGATCATTTGCGATATCAGGAAACACCTTGAGCGGGGGGCACGATTGTTTTTCCTGTTCGCCGAGCTGGGGAATTGTTTTCCCATTTCTTGCAGCACTGCTACTTCTGCTACTTCCCGACCTTTTCACTCCATCAAATGTCTTTACAATACAGTGCTCATAGTGTGATAGCGGCGGAGGCGGTGGTGGTCACTTAAGGGCATCCAGACAGTGCTTCACTTTTACCGGATCTATTTTCTCCTTTGGATCTGGACGTTTCGGTGCAAGCTGGCGTTTCACATCGGCAGCCACGATCTTGTTGTTTTCCTCCTCAGTCATGTCGTATGGTAACTTGGCAGGAGCCTTCTTGACGCTTGGACCTGCTTTGGATTTCTTCGTTGTTGTACTGCTAGCCGCCGGAGCGGCGATGGGTCTCTTGATCCGCCGTTGCTGAGGAGGCGGAGTCCGCTGAGGCGGCGGAGACAGCTGAGGCAGCGGAGGATTTTGCTGAGGGGCCTCCTCCGGCGGAGTCCGCTGAGGCGGCGGAGACAGCTGAGGCGACGGAGTGTTGTGACGCGGCGGAGACGACTGAGGCAGCAGAGATAGAGCTGGACTGTGAGGAGTCTGCTGAGGGGCCTCCTCCGGCTGAGTCTGCTGATGCGACGTCCATTGTGGAAGCACGATGTATTCCTTTCTCCATAGAATGGTAGTCCTTACGGCATCTACCAGATGAGTCTCCCCTTCACCTTTAGGGTACTCAAGCTCCAGCCCCTCGAATCCGTTGGTAACTTCATCCACCCCGACAATAGCAAAGCCATCTGGAATCGGATTGCAATGGAAAGTTCCATCAGGTCTAGGAGGTAAGACATAGCGGACCGCCACCTTCAAGGTTAGGTTGATGCATTTCGCCATTAGCTCACAATGTTCCCTCTCCGTGATATAATCCACGGGGTAGCGAGGAGCCGTGATATCAGGCCGAACGAGCTCCGTGGAAGCCACGCTGCTTTTCCGCTGAGATGGTGGGGTAGCAGCTTCGTGGGCAATATCGAATGAAGGATCTTCGTGCTGCTGAGATGGTGAGCCGGTAGCTCGCTGATTGGTAAGTGCCTCTAGTTTCTTCTCCTGTAACGCTAATCTTTCTTCTACCTTCTACATCCGGTCTGCTTCGTCTTTCTTCTTTCTCCCTCGGCTTCTATAACCTGTGCTGTCGGGAAACCCATGCACCCACGGAACGGAGCCTGATGTGCCTCGTGTTCGTCCAGGGTGTTCAGGATTCCCGAGGGCGCGTGACAGCACGTCCTTCTCTCTGTCGGGATGGAACCTCCCTTCCTGCACGTCCTTGATTGCTTCCTGAATCTTTGTGACGGGTGTTTGAAGTTGTTCTTTCGTGTAAACACACTTCCCTGTTTCTGGGTCCAAAGTTCCCCCATGCCCGAAGAACCAAGTCCTTGCCTGTTCGGTCCAGTCCAATGTCTCTGAATGGATCCCTTTATCAAGCAGGTCGTTCTCAACTTTCTCCCACTTAGGCCGGGCAGCTTTGTAGCCACCTGACCCCATAACATGGTGATACTGCTTCTTTGCAGCATTTAGCTTATTTGTCTGTGACATGTTCTTAGCTTTCTCCGATTTCTTGTACGCCACAAATGCGGGCCAGTGATCTTTTATCTTCGCATATTGACCGGTGAATTCTGGAGTCTCGTCTTTCTCGACAAACTGTTCGTTCAATCTTTTCTTCCAGTTCTTGAATTGTTCTGCCATCTTCTTAAGAGCCCATTTTTTGACTTTTCGCTGTATAACTGGGTTATTTGGATCCTCCTCTGGCGGTAGGCTGAAATTTATCATGAGCGAGTTCCAAAGCTCATCTTTGCATCTATCGTCGACATAAGAAACTCCATCGTCCTTCTTCTTATTCCATTCTTGGATGCTGATCGGGACGTTATCCCTAACAACAACTCCACACTGATTTATAAATCGGTCTTGGGTCCACTTGGGAACAGTCGGTTTGCCATCTGGATCGACTTCTTCGATCGCGAAACTTTCATTCTCGCCCAACCTTTTCTTCGGGCCTCGTCTCCTTATAGAAGTTTGGCTCGATCCGGAGGGCTAAAAGAAGAAAGAAGCGTTAATATATGTACATACAAAACAATTAATGCATCTAGTCAGCAGAGGCTTAATTAATATATATACCTCGCCAGACTTTGCAACAGTTAAGGCTCCAACACCGGCGGAGCCGTCATCTTCTCCCTCCTCCATTCGATCACCGGAGTCGTCATCTTCTCTTCCCTCCTCCATTCGACCATCGGAGTCGTTGAGAAACTGTGATGGGCTATCATCACCTCCGCCGCGGATTATATCCCCCAACATCTCTTCTGTATCTAAGTCTCTGTCGTGTTTCATAGTTTCTGCAAATATTACAACATGGCAATATACAACCATGAGAGATGGATTAGTGGCAAACATAGACCTAATCACAACAAGGAATCATATGCATATGAGCAATGGATTAGTGGATTATCAGGGTTATGTTTTAACGACCCCCCTCCCCCCTCATGTCGAAGTTATACCGAAGTTATGTCGAAGTTATACACAAAACAAACATCTCATCCATCTCATCTCATCCATCTCCATCTCATCTCATCCATCTCATCTTATCTCAATGAACAAAAATTTATATTACACATGAATAATATCAATGACTTTGAGATCATGAATAATGCTATAAAACATTTGCATAATTATTACACATGAATAATATCAATGACTTTGAGATCATGAATAATGCTATAACTCTTTTCCACCTTACAAAAATATTTCTACAATATTTACTCAATTTTTATAGCTCCAAAAATTCTAAAACTTTGCCAAACTCTCTTATATACATCTCAACAAATGAACCAACCATTATCCTATGAACAAAACTCAACATACAACAAATGGACACCTTTTGTCGAACAGCGGAGGGACGATCAGGGACCAACTCCACGGAGATGCAACACCACAACCTGTAATTCCACGGAGATGTAACACATGGCAAAACAGATTCATGATGCAACCTTTGAGGCAAGTAAAATATATGCTACAACAGTTTTTCATGGCAACAAAGAGCATGGCAAGCATGTACTAATTACACTCAACAAAACACCCTTACTGATCATGATCCAAAGATGCACAAATTTGTTGCAAACCTCAAGGCAAAATGCAAAGTATTAATACTGCCAGTTTCAGACTTAGAGAAAAATAGCATGGCATGGCAGAAATGAATAGATAGCAAGTTTACAAGCTTGTAGCACTCACTACAGGTCCTAACATGGCATGAACTAAAATGTACCAGCAAGATGGCATCAAAATGCTCCTACTTCATGTTCAAAGATTGCCCAAAAGATGCTTGCATTAAAACATACAAAAAAGACAAAATGAACTCTAATGCAAAAATTTTGTTCTTTGATTTGCAAAGGAGCTATATTCTCCACAATTCTTTTGCACCCACAAAAATTACTCCATCTATTTGACAGTACCCACAACCCATTCCACCAAAAACATTTGGTTCCATAGTTCAAATTTTTCAAATTTCATTCAGTTCAAATTCTGACCAGATTCAAACTCCATGGTCAAAGCCCAATTTAAATTGCTCCAAAAATTCTGAAACTTTGCCAGACTCTGTTTTGTGCATCAACACCTCACCATAAAAATTCTCAAAAATTCCTAAAATTCCTAGAGCCCTCTGGCATTTCATCATACAGTTGATGTGCACTGTTTAGCACTGTCAAAAAATTCAGTAAATTCAGAAAAATTCGGAGAGAGGGGGGAATCGGCGTCGGCGTCCAGCAGGGGGGGAATAGGAGGAGGAGGAGGGGATCGGGGCGGCGCTCACAGCGAGGAGGCGTCGGCGACGAGGACTCAGGCGCGGCGGCGACGAGGAGCGGGCTCGGGGGCGGCGACGAGGAGCAGGCTCGGGGGCGGCGATTCACGGGGAGGAGGGCTCGGGGACGGCTCGGAGGCGACGGCGAGGTCCGGCAGCAGCCTGGCGGCGTCGAGGTGGTCTTCGGCGTCTGGGGAGAGGGAGATCGAAACTGGAGATCGTGTTTGGAAAAAAATTCTAAGTCCTGCTTATATACACACAGATTTAGTCCCGGTTGGTGGCTCCAACCGGGACTAAAGGCCTACCTTTAGTCCCGGTTGGAGCCACCAATCGGGACTAAAGCTCGTTTTCGGCAGCCAAATGGGCGTGAAAACTCAGGCCTTTAGTCCCGGTTGTTTCCACCAACCGAGACTAAAGGCCTGACCGGGCACAGTTGACGGGTGGTGGGAGTTTAGTCCCACCTCGCCAAGCGAGAGGCGCTCGCATCGGTTTATAAACCCGGCTGTGGGTGAGTTGGCAAGATCCTATCAATGCAGACAGCTCATCGTCTAACCTGGTGCCTCTCTGCCCTGTGGGGCCTATTTGCAGAAGAAATACATTTCCCACGGGCCTGCATCCTGGCCCATATGGTTGGGCTTCTAGTCGTATGCAGGCCGTGGAGTGTAATTTCTCCTGTTAGTAGGCGGGCTTTTTTTTCTTTTAATTTTTTTTGCATATGTTACATGTAAATTTTTGGACCTTCTCCAAATCACCTCTAAAATTTTGTACATGGTCACTTACATGTAATACACATGTAAATCAAAGGATATTTTAAATAGGTGTTTTAAAATTATTTTAATGTTTCGATTTAATTATTTTTGCTATTAAAGTTTTTAACAAGAAATACTTTATGAAAATTTTAGTTGGATAAATTTTATATAATTTTAAGTTAATATTATTTTGATCATAACTTGAGTTTTATAAAAGCTTTTTAGTTGATTCTTTTTGCTATTGAAGAATATTATAAAATACTTTTTGTTAACCTAATAATGTTATATTTTCTTTTCTGTTAAGGTATTAGTTTAGTATTTTGTTTTGTTTTCTATTTGCTTTGTTTAACTCCTCTGTATAATTAAAATACTAAAAGGATATGAATAATTGAAATTTCATAACTTAATAAATAATTATTCTAAAATCATGTTTCAAATGCCTAGGTTTTTTAAAATTATTTTAATGTTTTGATTTAATTCTTTTTGCTTATTGCGCCGTAACCATGGATAATCTTCATCATTTAACAATTTTATATAATTTTAAGTTAATATTATTTTGATCATAACTAGAGTTTTATAAAAGCTTTTTAGTTGATTCTTTTTGCTATTGAAGAATATTATAGTTCTGTTTTAGTTGATCATAACTAGAATTTTATATAACTTTATTCTTTGACACATCAGGTGGTGGTTTGTCAATATGTTTTTGAAAAAATTAAGCAACCAACCGGTGCTCAGAAGACATTCATATTTTGTTTGGACATAATTGCATTGATTAACTCCTGTGTATAATTAAAATACTAAAAGGATAGGAATAATTGAAATTTCATAACTTAATAAATAATTATTATAAAATCATGTTTCAAATGCCAAAATGCCCTAGCTAGCTCTTACAAAGATTCCTTCCGGTTTGTCCGAAGTGGCAATTTCCAGCTATAAGTCCGGAAACTCACACTAGAGAGAAAGTGATGGCGGTGAAGCCGGTCACATCCTAGAGTGGGATCTTGGGGTATAAAACTATTTCTTCGCGTGTGTCCCTTGCTTATTGCGCCGTAACCATCGATAATCTTCATCATTTAATAGGATGCTTGGGTCAGTCTTCACTCTGAAGGGAGAAATTTCATGAAACTTTTCATAATCTTCTGACATGTCTGTCTTGTCCTCCACTCCCACGATGTTTCTTTTAACTGAAAGAACTATGTGGCGCTTTGGCTCATCGTATGATGTATTCGCTTCCTTATCTTTTCTTTTTCTCGGTTTGGTAGACATGTCCTTCACATAGAAAACCTGCGCCACATCATTGGCTAGGACGAATGGTTCGTCTGTGTACCCAAGATTGTTGAGATCCACTGTTGTCATTCCGTACTGCGGGTCTACCTGTACCCCGCCTCCTGACAGATTGACCCATTTGCACCGAAACAAAGGGACCTTAAAATCATGTCCATAGTCAAGTTCCCATATGTCCTCTATGTAACCATAATATGTGTCCTTTGCCCTATTGGTGTTTGCTGCATCAAAGCGGACACCACTGTTTTGGTTGGTGCTCTTTTTATCTTGGGCGATCGTGTAAAATGTATTCCAATTTATCTCGTACCCTTGGAAAGTCAATACAGTCAAAGATGGTGTCCTGGCCAACAAGTACAGCTCATCTCCAACAGTGGTGTTACCCATGAGATGTGTTTGCAACCAACCGCCGAAAGTCCCCATGTGTTCACGTGTAATCCAGTCGTCAGACTGCTCCGGGTGTTTGGAGCGTAGAATATTCTTGTGTTCATTGATATACGGGGCCACCAAGGTAGAATTCTATAGAACTGTGTAGTGTGCTTGTGCCCAAGAATGCCCGTCCCTACATATTATTGAGTTCGGTCCTAGCGTGCCTTTTCCACCCAGTCTCCCCTCATGCCGCGATTCAGGAACACCAATCGGCTTAAGGTCAGGAATAAAGTCAACACAAAACTCAATGACCTCCTCTGTTCGATGGCTCGTGGAGATGCTTCCTTCTGGCCTAGCACGGTTATGAACATATTTCTTTAAGACTCCCATGAACCTCTCAAAGGGGAACATATTGTGTAGAAATACAGGACCCAGAATTGCAATCTCGTCGACTAGGTGAACTAGGACGTGCGTCATAATATTGAAGAAGGATGGTGGGAACACCAACTCGAAACTGACAAGACATTGGACCAAATCATTCTGTAACCTTGGTAGGATTTCTGGATTGATTACCTTCTGAGAAATTGCATTGAGGAATGCACATAGCTTCACAATGGTTAATCGAACATTTTCTGGTAGAAGCCCCCTCAATGCAACCGGAAGCAGTTGCGTTATAATCACGTGGCAGTCATGAGACTTTAGGTTCTGGAATTTTTTCTCTGCCATATTTATTATTCCCTTTATATTCGACGAGAAGCCAGACGAGACCTTGATACTGAGCAGGCATTCAAAAAAGATTTCCTTCTCTGCTTTGGTAAGAGCGTAGCTGGCAGGACCTTGATACTGCTTTGGATGCATGCCGTCTTTTTCGTTCATACGTTGCTGGTCCTCCCGTGCCTCCAGTGTATCTTTTGTCTTCCCATACACGCCCAAGAAGCCTAGCAGGTTCACGCAAAGATTCTTCGTTACGTGCATCACGTCGATTGCACAGCGGACCTCTAGGTATTTCCAATAGGGTAGGTCCCAAAATATAGATTTCTTCTTCCACATGGCTGCGTGTCCGTCAGCGTCATTCGGAACAGATTGTCCGCCAGGACCCTTTCCAAAGATTACACTACAGGAATCAGCTGCTTTGTCGTCTGCCATAGCAGACGGCAAAGGCATACTTTGCGGACGGCAAAGCCTTTGCCGTCTGCCAGCAGACGGCCAACACTCCGGTTGAACGGCTGCCGGCAAAGGCCTCTTTGCCGTCTGCTGGCAAACGGCAAAGAAGCAAAGCTCTTTGCCGTCTGCTGGCAGACGGCAAAGCACCTGGACGGCAGACAAAAGGTGCCAGCCCCGTTAGAGGGCTAACGGCGCTCTTTGCCGTCTGCCATTAGACGACAAAGAGCTGCAGCTGACGTCAGCTGATGTCATGCGTCAGCTGGGCCAACGCAGGCTCTTTGCCGTCTGCCAGCAGACGGCAAAGAAGCAAAGTTCTTTGCCGTCTGCCAGCAGACGGCAAAGAAGCAAAGTTCTTTGCCGTCTGCCAGCAGACGGCAAAGAGGCCAAATAGGCCAGCCCAGGTTGCACATGCTGCTGCCACGTGCCCACTTTGCCGTCTGCTAACAGACGGCAAACCTCTTTGCCGTTTGCTAGCAGACGGCAAAGTGGCTATATAGCAACTGTTTTTTCTATTTTTTCTTATATCAATTCATTTTCACAGAAATTCAAACACACACATATATATATATTCAGAATCACATAATAAGGCAAAACATTATGTCTTATCCACCACATAATATGTCTCATCCACCACATAATAAACAACACATATGCAAATAATATGCAAGCCATATGGATATGATCATCCAACACATACCAAAT
Source organism: Elymus sibiricus (assembly GCA_039707655.1). Classification (NCBI taxonomy): domain Eukaryota; kingdom Viridiplantae; phylum Streptophyta; class Magnoliopsida; order Poales; family Poaceae; genus Elymus; species Elymus sibiricus. The sequence continues at coordinate 132,102,228 of CM077676.1, read as the reverse complement.
CAAAACATATGCAAGTCTCATCCATACATATGCAAGTTTCATTCATCTATACATACATATGCAAGTGTCACATTGTTGATCCTACAAAATCAAAAGAAAATGGAAGGACAAGGACTCCATGAACGCAAGCTTCCGTGAAGTGAATCAAATCTGCAAAATGAGAAAGAAGAAAGTTAGAAGAAGAAGACTAGAAGAAGAAGAAGAAGAAGAAGACTAGAATTTTTCTCCTCTTCTTGTTCTTCTTCTTATTGCTTACTTGTGTCATTTTAGAGCTAACCTAGGTAAATAGGCCATTTTTGACCTAAATAAGCTAAGTATATCATAAATTAACTAAAAAAGCTAAGTATAGGTCATTTTTGTGCTAACATAAGTAATTATGCCATTTTTGAGCTAATTAAGCATATTAAGTCATTTTGGAGCTAAATAGGTCATTTCTTAAGCATATTATGTCATTTTTGAGCTAGCTAAGCATATTAAGTCATTTTGGAGGAATAAATGCTAAGTATAGGTCATTTTAGAGCTATCCTAGGTTAAATAGGTCATTTTAGAGCTATCCAAGGTTAAATAGGTCCATTTTTTAGCTAGCTAAGCATATAAATTCATTTTGGAGGAATAAATGCTAAGTATAGGTCATTTTAGAGCTATCATATGTTAAATAGGTCATTTTTGAGCTAATTAAGGTTATTATGTCATTTTTGAGCTAGCTAAGCATATAAATTCATTTTGGAGGAATAAATGTTAAGTATAGGTCATTTTAGAGCTATCCTAGGTTAAATAGGTCATTTTGGAGCTAATTAAGGTTATTATGTCATTTTTGAGCTACCTAAGCATATTAAGTCATTTTGGAGGAATAAATGCTAAGTATAGGTCATTTTAGAGCTATCCTAGGTTAAATAGGTCATTTTGGAGCTAATTAAGGTTGTTATGTAATTTTTGAGCTAGCTAAGCATATAAATTCATTTTGGAGGAATAAATGCTAAGT